>JAGSMP010000168.1:2414514-3621771 GCA_029286625.1 Parnassius orleans
TCCAACGATTTGGACACTTTAGAGCACCAATGGTTCTCTAAAGTGTCCATATCGTGGACACTTGACATTGGACACTTGGAGTGGGGTGTTTGATATCCCGATATAATAGTTAGCCCGGGCTACTTTCAACTTTAACTTTTAAATATTAATTCTTGATCCAATCTACGCAGAACAAGCTTACAGTGTTTGTAGTAATATACTTTGGTTTGGATCTAATTATGTTAATTATTCCAAACTTATAGATGTCCAGCCATTTTCATTATTGAAATTAGAATGTTTAATTTCAATAGCCACGCGAATCATCCTTGGTAGGAATCGGTGTTCTTTTGTGAGGATTTGTGGTCTATCAAATCTGACGTAATAATATTCACGACCCATATCGTCCCGTGGATGTCGTAAAAAGTGACAGAGGGATACTTAAACATAGAAGATGGGCAGCAGCATCTTCCTGATAACAACTCAAAATAATAAACAACTGCTATTGCCAAACCGCCTAGTAAATATGGCAATATCTCACTAACAGTCAAGCTATAGGAGAGGCCTATATTTAGTAGTGGACTTTCATAGGTTGTTATGAATGGATGGATAGAAACAGAAAACTTAAATTAATTTTAAATATCATCATCATCTTCATTATATCATTATAGACCTATACTAGTATAATGTTGATCATAGGCCTTCCCCAAGTAATCAAACCAGGTCGTCACTTTATCTAGTGGAGTCTTTTACTCTTATACTCCACTAGTTGGCACGAGGTTGCCAATCTAGGCCTTTTTCCCCATCGGTTGTCGGTTTATTGAGTGATATGACCGGTCTATGAGGCGTGGTTATTCACTGTCGGCCATATGAAGAAATTTAAGGTCACTCAGCAAGCTATGAAGAGGGCTGTACTTAGAGATTATCTGCGTGATAAAATCGGTAATGACTATATCGCAGCAATGCCAAAGTAACCAACAAAGCCCAACGAATTATAGTAAGCAGAAAAGGCAACAGGCCGGCTGTATAGCTCGATAAACTGAAAACCAGATAAGAATATGCAATTAAAATTTAAACCATTTCAAATTATAACCATTAGATTATTTACATATGATTAAACAATAGAAACATAGCTTACATTATTATGAAGAATGGCGAGCTTGAAGTTTAATACTACATAATAGCTATCCCTCTCAACACGTCGGTAATGACTACGAAAAGAAAATAAGCTATGAAAGTTATGTATTCCATGGATTTACAGTCACTTTGTACTTGACGACGTAGACATCCCTTGCAAAACTCTCTGCCGTAATTGAGATTACAGTTGAGAGAGATTTGCGTACGCTGACTAGCAAGTGTTTGAATAGACTTTCTTCAAATTAAAATTGAAAATGTATTTAATAATATGGGTTCATAATATAAACAGTTAATCAAACATCATTACATAGGCACTAATTTCATCGATATAATTTTAAGTGTTTCTTTTAAAACCAAACTTACTTGTGCAAAGTATTATGTCCGGTATTTACAAAATGGCAGTAATCATGAGCATTATTTAAAGTTTAACAAATTATGAGTGTCATGAATTATGTTTCATTAACGAAGTTATATCATATTTATGAACTTTTATCAAAAATTATATAATAAAAAAATAAAAAAGGCCATCTCCGCGGGAGAGGAGTTACAGTTACACAGCACAGTTACAGTTACAGTGCACGTGTGAATGCGCAAGCACAGGTGCAGTTTATCTCATTAGTCTGATTGGGTGGCAATCCGACACGAGTAAAGAGATATAAGCCTTAGGACTGAACTCCTCCTACGCTGACGCCCAGCTGACGTCGGTTGCGTACGGTCGGTCCCGTACGTCAGCGAGAAATAAAATACCATACTGCGATACTGAGCTCCATAGGATAGGGTGCAGTCGTCTGCTAAGTGAATTTCAGAAAGGAGATCGGTAAGTAAAATACAATGTTAATAATCGTGATTATTAACATTGTCTTTTAAGCTGAAAAGAACAGATTTTGTATCGAAAATACTGCCCCCCAAAGGAGGGTGTCGAATCTGAGAGAGTCCTATAATGTTGGCTCGTATTTTAATATTTCGATTTGAATTTTGTTTACTTTAAACAGCAGCAGCTCCCAGTTACATAATTATATTTGTCCGTTATTAAATATATTATGAATATATTAAATTGATGGTACCAATAGAAGACTAGTATTAAAAAAAAATTGTATCATCCAATTAACGAATAAATCAAATAATAAAATTAAGAAAATTAGGGAATAAATTAATGAATAAATTAATAAATAAATTATTGAATTAATAATGAATAAAATTATGAAATTTTTAAAGGTGATAGTGATGAAATAAGTCTACAAAAGGCTCAGTCAGAACGGACGTAATAGTAGTTTAAACCTATAGGAATATAAGATTTTATCTTGACGTCATTATGTTACGACCTAACATTGATCGATCGATCCAAATCATGTTCCACCGTGTACTGTCGTATCCCACTTACGTGCTCCACATATATGTCCCGAGACCATCCAATTGTGTCACTTATTATAAACTTCCTCATCATCCCTGCGTAGAAACGACCAATTTTGAGGAAGTCCAAAACTCTTTGGTTGTTATCATCCCATCTACCCAGGGAACCCACTATAAATGCATTGACACTGACCCTATATCCTCCTGCTCTAAGTTGTTCTGCCACCCAACCATACTTTGTGATCTTTTCTATTCTAGCAGCGCTGAACGCTGCCAACCCATTTTCAAATGGAACAGTGACATCTACAATTTTAATCTCCTTATTAACCTCATCTCGAACTACAATATCGGGTCTAGCAACGCTGCTGCTCCACGTGTTCCCTGAACGGTTTGGTTAGTAGTGACGAGTCCCGGGCATCTCAGTACCTTAACGAGCCTGCTTTGAATGTTATTGTGCCTTAGTTGTCGCGCGGCAGAGTGTAACCCACAAATGGTTCAGTACATGCGGTATAGTCTCCTGCTCCCGACCACATCTTCTACACCTTTTGTCTATGTCTCTTGTTTGCCATCTTTTTGTGGCGTTCAGTGGCAAGACACCAAGCCGCGCACGGTGAACAAATCTCCAATCACAGAAGCAAGTGTTCCTTCCACTTCTGAGAAAATGATTTGAGAAACCAGTCCTGCGAGTCACTTCAAACACCTTTACCTGGTGTTTTTTGGCCTGGAGCCCATTGTCATAATATTGAACAAGCTGTAAGCGCATTTTTCTAAACAGACTTTGTCTTAATGATGGTGTTATCAATCCTGCAGCGTCGTTTCCGCACTGAATATGAAATTCCTCTTCCCCACGGTGCCATATCCATCTGATGGTTATTTTATTTTGCATTCTTCGTGCTGCACTTCGCGCTTTGGTCCAAAACGATGAGCGTGATGTGGATCGAGGCAAATCCAGATCACCGGAGAGATATCGAGCCATACTGATTTTACTAGGCACTTTTCGAAGTCTCTCCGACACAGTCTCCTTCAATCCCTCCCTAGCCAGTTCACTCACCAGATCATCCGCAGCACATAGCATTTTAAAAGCGTGCGTGACGGTGTATAAGTCGAGCAGGTCGCGTAGTGGCATCAATCCTCCACCGCCCATAGAAGGTGGCAGAAACACCAACTCTGAACTGGCTCTCTGAGGGAGATTCAACCATATTTTGGCAAAGTTGTTCACATTTCTATCCACCACCCTCAGGTACTCCTTTTCGACGTCAGCCCCTTGCATGATGAAGTACAAGCGAGGCGGGACAAAGGTGCCGACTGCGTCCAATTTCTGCCATGGTGCCAGGAGGGATTCGTCAATTTTCTTGACATCAGCGAGTAGTTTCTTCAATGCGCTTGTTGGAGTCTATCTAACATCAAAGCCTGTTGGTATCCCGGGATGTTAATAGTAATCGTTTGAGCCCAGTGATTTCATAGGTTCCCCCTGGATGTTAAAAATTGTGTCTTGTACGGCGCTCTCACAATCACTCTTCATGTGCAGTGTCGCGCATTTAGCGGGATTAAAAATGAGACCAACCGACCGATCTCCTTTTTTACTATCGTCCTCATTATTGTAATCCGGAAATAAAGCCTCGAAAACTTCTACCCAGTATTTTGCTCTCGCATCTTTGTACAAATCATTAGATAAATAAGACGTTCTGTATAGATATTCATTGCAACTGTACGTGCACGCGTGGATCGTCGGTAATAGAGTGAGGGCGCCCGTACTATTCCACGCTCGTCAGTCGACCGACGTAAGCGACGCTGACGAGCGAGACCGACGCGCGCGGTACGCGGCGAGTAGCCACCTACGCGCCGCTGTCGTCAGCGTCGTAGTGTGGGGCTATATAAAACACAATGTACATTAGTACGAGCGACCGACGTACGCGACCGACGTCAGCGTAGGAGGAATTCAGGCCTTAGGAGAAATGGCTACTTGCTTTCCGGGCAAGGGTGACACAACGCCACTTTCACTTTAATATACACCTAAAGCGACTATTGACTTTCAATTCGGCATTGCAAATTTTACCGTACCCGTGTATCCAATTTTATAAAAGTTCCATTGATATGATGACGAGTAACTTTATTACCGATAAATAATGTATGCAGCAATCTTTGACCGCGTATTTCAAGAATATTGATTGCTGCTGTATTGGAACAAATACTAACAATATGACTTAAATAATAATATTATATCAAATACAATTGAGAACTATTTTTGGTATTCAAAACATATTTGTGTAATTTGATTTTCAAAAAACTTGTTTTTTTTTTAATCACGTTTTTAAATTATATATTGTCATTCGATTCTGAGCTATGTTCGAAATTTCAAGTCTCTACCTCATCGGGAATTTAGTCTAAAATCAATTACTAAATTCGATGCGAAAAGACATACATGAAAGCGAGTTATTAACTTTTGGTAAAAATATTGTTTGATTCCTATAATGTTTACTATGAAATATTAGTAATATTAGAGCCATGTGTAATAAAGCGTATTAGTAATAATAGAGGCGTGGTAGCTCAGAGCTTAAGCCCCCACTGTAAATTTCACAGTACGCGAGCACTCGGGCTCCATCCCTGCCGGTACGAATTTATTAAATTTATCGCAATTTTAAGTGCTAATTTACCACGTGCTCAGTGTTAGGAGTAGCTATAGCGGAAGGGAAACATCGTGAGGAAACTTGCATGGTTGAAAAATTAAAAAAAATATTTACAAGCAATGAAAAGTCCGCCAATATGTATTGGGGTGGGCTTTTCCTTGCCCTATAACACTCAAAAATTAGAGTAACAGCTCCGAGCCCACCAGTAAGACGTAAATAGGTTGTAACTTTACTTTGCTAAGAGTAATATATTTTGATTCGTTTCTATAGTGACATGCGGATAACTTAGTCCTTAATTGCTTACAATTTGCAGACGATGGAGTAATTCTCTAAGATTTATAGATATAATGATATTATGTTCATATAGAATAGAATGACAGTCTACACAAAATATACTGGAACAGATTGCAGAGAAATCCTTCTACGTAGGAACCACCCTCTCCCATATTTCTGCCGTTAAACAAAAGCTTTTCTTAGATTCCAGCTGTTAAGCATGTGGAATTCTTTGTTTGATTATTAGTTGGTTGCAGATCTCCACAGAGTACAGAAACCACCCATACAGAAACCAAACCTTCAAGCCCGTTTGATTTAACGTTAATTTAAATAATTTTTATTTTTACGTGTTAGAGCCACGCTCGGCTTGACCGGGATAGGAAAACGCATCTGTATTTTGATTTTTGATCGAGTATAGATTTAGATGTCATATGGGCCACAGCATCCACTTACGTGTGTGTTCATTTGTCACCCTTATTCTATAAAATTAAGCGCTTACAGAATAAGTCAAATATATAAAAATATCTAAATATAATATAGTAAAAATATCTAATGGCTTCTGATAGATTGCGGTATAATAATCTGCTTAACCCAGGCGTAAAGTACCCTGAACGGAGATGGGCGGCAGTATCAAAGGTGCCAGACGTTGGGTACTGCGATGGTCAATTCGCCTGCCAAGCGTGATGATTAAGGCAAATCCTGTCAGTGGGAGAGGCTCATGTCCAACTGTGGTCTTTACGGGTCGATGATGGTAATGACGATGATTATACCATAACACACACCAGAGTTCAATTTATTTTAGTTTCATTATATTAGGAGGATTCATAGACGATACCTACGTTGGGATATGTTTGCGCGTATGAAATCACGGCTATTAAGTTTATAAAATAAGCTTAACAAATATCTGATACTTATAATATTTACACTATTTACATAGCTGTCGGTTTTTATAAAATTCAAGTCAATAGTAATAACACACTTTTATATAATAATTTATTACCGTTGCCGTTAAAGCCTATTAGATACATATCGTTTAAGCTAAGATTGTCTCATAGGGGGACATTTGCCATAGTTGCCACGCTTGGCAAGCGGGATGGCAACCGCAGTTTTTATTCGTTATTAGGAAGACGCTGTTGCCTGTCTCCTGAGTTGTTTCCCTCTGTCGCTTCTTACGACACCCACGGGATGATTTAACTACACGGTTTAATATTATATTAATTTAGGTGAACTTACAAATATGAAAAGCAACGATGGTTATATAAACGTTTCAAATTACGATACATTATACGTTGATAAGTTATACATTATTCTTTATTTTCCGTTGAAAATTCTTGGCCTATTTCAGTTGACGAGGCAAAAAGAAGGTTGAAAATAATTTACGAATCCAAAGTACGTTCGTTACGTGTCGTGAGGTCAGTTTGCGTGTCACAAACGCTTACGGACACGCACGCAGTCATACAATGCGGGGCGGGGCCTTCACGACTGCCGCGTCCCGCAAGGTCAAAAGTAAATGTATTTCCAAGTACTGGAAATTGTACATTCAATCGGCTATACAATATTCAGTAATGTCTCCAAATTAGCGCCCTAAACGTAGATTAATTCCTATACGAAAAAAGAGATATACTCCTTGTATTTTTCTTAAACCTTACGTAATGGTTCAATTAATATAAAAAGAATTTGAAATTTAATTAATTAATCTTCTTAAATTAATTGGATGTACGATTTTTTTAAAACTGCTTGGTCTTTCAAAGTGACTGCAGGCCCGTTCTTAGCCATCTACATCCATTAAAGTTGACTAAAAGGCAAAGTAATTGTTGCTAGGACGATGTAGCCCAAAAATCTTTAAATCATTAGTGTAAATACCGTTTTTCCATGCATCCACCCATTACAGAAAAAAAAAAAACGGTTTTGTATGGTGGTTAAATTGCAAGTATGAAAAGTTATTAATTTAATCAAGGCGCAAAAATGTTGAGTATTATTATAACATAAAAATATTCAGTGTAATTTTCTACATCAACCACGTTATGTACGAGTAAGCTACAGTTTTTTCAGTAAAGCTATTAATTTTCTAAAGCCATTTCTAGGAGAAAAAAATATTTAATTTTGGATTAAAAATAGCATTCTGATTAAAAAAAAATCTAGGTATTAATAAAGGTGTCTCGTGTCGTTTTCCAAGTTAAGGATAAATGTTTTCTTTTAAAAATTTTACATATTCTTACACCCGACATTCATTATTCCTATTACAAATAATGTCATTTTCTTTATCCTAATTTTTTACTATTCTAAGCCAGCGCTTGACTATCTCATCTGATGGTAAGTGGTGATGCAATGTGGGTCAGCAATTTTTTCTAGAAAAAGCATATTATACGAGTAGCAATTAAATAGAATTATGTTTTTTTTTTATTTAAAAAAAAAACTTTAAAAATTTGTAAATGAATTCAGTTTATTGGAATCTTTTATATGAGACATGAGCATGAGAGCTTGAGCTATACTGCAGCGTATTATGACTGCAGCACGAATGGGTCGTCTCAACAAGTATTCAGGTATATTGCTCGTTAAGAGTACAATTTTTTTTTTATAGAATGGGTGACAAACGAGCACACAGTCCACCTGATGATAAGTGGATACTGTGGCCCATAGATCATATAGGTCATATTATAAATTATACTTTTTTAATTTAGTTAATTTAGTAACCTTTAACAGGCGTTGCAATAAAACATTTTAGCGAGGTATAAATTCATTATTAACAAAATTTACATCACAGTAAAATAAAATAATATTTCTAATTAAATAAAATTAATAAAACCAGCATGAAATAGCAGCATATTTTTTTCATATTGTGACGACTTATTTATTTATTTAATCTTTATTGGTAACACATTAATAAATAGGGTAACAAAGGGTGAACTTAATGCCTATCGGTATTCTCTGCCAGTGAACCCGTGGAGTGATGAGATTTTGTGGTAGGTAAAATTATATATATAGAATATATAGGTACTATAATATACATTAAATATAGAAAATCTTTACATATGGTGTATGTCAATATACAACCAAAACATTTTTGATACATAAATATAATATATACGTTACATATGATAATAAAATACATATATTCAAATTGCAAAGAATAAAACATCTAATTATATCAAAATATATCATCATCGAAGTGTTTGTACAGTAGGGCTACGATGGCTATCCGAGCTATCTACATATATATAAACCTATCCAACTGCAGAGAGGTGTAAGACAGGGTGACGTTATATCCCTGAAACTCTTCACCGCTGCATTGGAAGATGTTTTTAAGCTACTGGACTGGAAAGGATACGGTATTAACATCAATGGCGAGTACATCACTCACCTTCGATTTGCCGACGATATAGTCCTTATGGCAGAATCGCTGGAGGACCTAAGCACTATGCTCAATAACCTCAATAGCGCCTCCCAACGGATAGGTCTTAAGATGAACATGGACAAAACAAAAATCATGTATAACATCCATGTCACACCTATGCCGGTAGTTGTTGGGAGCACTAAGCTCGAAGTTGTTGACGAGTATGTTTACCTGGGACAAATAGTCCGAATAGGTAAGTCCAACTTCGACCGAGAGGTCAATCGACGGATTCAACTCGACTGGGCAGCGTTCGGGAAATTACGACACATCTTCTCGTCAGGTATACGTCAAAACTTGAAAACGAGACTGTACAACCAGTGCGTGTTGCCAATGATGACTTATGGAACTGAGCTGTAGTCCTTCACTTCTGGCCGTATGAGGAAGCTCAAGGTCGCTCAGCAAGCTATGAAGAGGGCTATGCTCGGGGTTTCTCTGCGTGATAAACTTAGAAATGAGGATATCCGCAGTAGAACCAGAGTGACCGACATAGCCCAACGGATTAGTAAGCTGAAGTGGGAATAGGCCGGTCATATACCTCGAAGAACCGACAACCGATGGGGAAAAAAGGTTCTCGAGTGGCAGCCTCGTATCGGTTGGCGAAGTGTAAGGCAACTCCCCACTAGATGGAGTGACGACCTGGTAAGGCATGCAGGAAGTCGATGGATGCAGGTTGCTCAGGACCGTGCTTTGTAGCATTCCTTGGGGAGGCTTATGTTCAGCAGTGAACTTGTGAAGGGCTGTAATGATGATGATGATGATGATGATATCATCATCATTCTTCATGTCCAACATTGCTTCGTTTTAAAAAGAAGTCGTGTACCAACTTTCTAAAAGAGTCCTGATTTGGCGCTCTTCTTACGTTTTCGCGCAAGGAGTTCCAGAGTAGTGTTGCCTGAATAGTAAAGGAATTGTTCGTTAACCCATTGAAATGAGATGGAATACTACTCTTATGATTAGATGAGTTCTTGTCATGAACTGAAAAGAGATACTTAAATTTTGTCCTTGCGATTTGTTGAAAAAGTTGGATTATTCAAAATTGATAAAAGAACAAGCAGAATTCTAGAGTTTCGTATTTGTCGGATAGTGACCCATTTCAGGAGTTCACGACAATGAAAGATGTAGTCATATTTTCGGAGACCAAATATATATCTAATACAATTATTGAGAAAAAGATATAATATTTAGAGAATTATTGACTTATATGATTCTTATTTGATTCTTAAACGAGAATATAATACCTATTATGTAGGTGTCTATTAGTCACAACATCCACTTACAGGGGTAGACTATATGCTAGTTTATTACCCTTACTTCTATAAAAAAACTTGACTGTGCAGATATCACTCTATTTGCTATTCTTGTCGCTTATCAACGGCTTTCATTTGAAGTTTTTTCTGATTAAAGATAGCGTGCACTAGCTGTATAAGCTTACCATTAGATTACAACAAGCTCTTCCCTCACCTTAACTTCATAACCAAGTTAATTATGATTACACGCAGGTGAAGCTCTGTGTTACTACCACTCATAATTGCCTCACGTGTATATTTAAAGGGACATAGACAAAAATAAATAAAAATAACCTTTTTTATGTCATCTTTTAATCCGTATGCTAAATATGGGCCCAAAAGCTCAGAACCTACGTCTTGGGTAACTGGGTTAAACATTTACGAACGGCTATATCCCACGAATTTGTTCCATGTTGGTATGAGACGTTTGGTCGAAGAAGGAAAAGGGGAGATTTCCTACCTATTCTATTTATTCTATACATAGCGCAGTACTTCGGAACTTTGATAGCGTAATTTAGGCTTCAGTGTGTTTAGCTTGTGGCGCGACGGCAGCGCCACCACAGACGTATAGGTCCCATGATTAAATGGGACTTATAATAAAAAATGTGGCAACTGTATTACTTGCATAGCCCATCGTAAAAGACGACTAATGGGATACATATATAATTTTGTGATAGTGTAGGCTGTGGGTTAGCCACCTATCACGTTTTTCTCAATTTTCCGTCTATACCCATATTTTAGGCTAAACGTGGTCCGAGAGACTCACTGCTCTTTGAAATCTGCCTACCCCCTTGGGGATTACATGCATGGCGTATTTAATTGAGTGAATATTTTAAATCATTCGCGGTAGAATCCAATACCCCATATCATCCTGCGGGTGTCGTAAGAAGTGACAGAGGGAAATTGATACAGGCGATGGACAGTGGCATAGTCCTGATAACAATTACTCAAATAGTGATAAAATTCCGGTTTTCAAACCGCCTGTCAAGCGTGACAACTGTGCCTAAGTTCCCCCTATAATGCAATTTATGGCTTATGTTCAACAGTGGACTTTTCATAGGCTGTATGGACGGATGGCAATGGGTTACATTATTGTTTTTTTACATAATTTGGTCGAAAAAAATCATTCGATATATAATAGCACAGCATCACGTGCAGGTGTGGTTAAAATTTAGAAACGAAATTATTACGTCACCCCCACTCCCCGTCGAATGCCCGTAAAATATACTATTATTTTATAAATCAAGCGCTAACGAGCAACAAATAATTATACCTGAAATTTCTACTGCCGACCTTTATGTGAAAGTTCGTTAATAGGTGCAAGTATTTATAAAATGTTTACTTACATTTCACTATATAAAATTAAATGAGAAAAATTGTTAAAATTTGTTTTTAATTCTTATGGCTAATGCTTTATTTGTATCGAAAAATGAAAGTAGTGAATATTAATATTAAGGTCGGTTGAATGATATATGAAATGAACGTTGACTTATCACAGGTTAATTGGTGATCATAGGTCTTCCCAAATGGCTACCATAAATTAAGGTTCTAATGCTGAGAGAAGCTTCTTAGGTCCTAAACATAATTTCTCATGGAGCTGTCATTCAAACTGCGCTTACCGAAATAAGGCTATCACAAGAGAGCTTTTCTTTACCATTGGTTAAAAGTAAAAAAATATAATAAATTTTTACTACAATTAAATACTGCTTTAATGATATTAGTACCTACTTTATATGATTAGATCATATTTTATTAATTAGGTCCGCGAACGTCTTACGCACAAGCCGTGATTTAGTCAAATTAAACTTTTCAGTCCCCTGTTATGAAACCTTAAAGTTGATCTACTCGTACAAATATTACTTCTTGTAATTAAAATATTTACATAAACTTTTTAATTATTTCGAGAAGTAATCTTAGGTGTTATTTAAATTTATAATGCAATCCTTTTAATGCTTAATAACAATAAGCTTTTATAAAAGAAGAAAGATATAAATTATAGCAAAAATTTATGATTAGGATCCACCTTTAATAAAATTGTAATAAATGTAAATCCTCGAATTTTTTTTCTTTTATAAACATCTCATTTGTATTATAAACTTTAAAAGTTAAAGTTACAACCTATATACGTCCCACAGTTGGGAACAGGCTTCCTCTCATTTCTGAGAGGATTTATAGGGCAAATAAGTTTAATATTATAATTAAATAAAAACATTTATGTTCTGAAATAATCAGTTTATTCACTCTTACCTAAAATAGGTAATCCAACACATCACTCAGTTCACAACACCTTTAATTCCAATACTGTTTTGTTACTTGAAAAACTTAAATAAGTATAGGAAAACTTTGTAACTGCTTATTTTATAAGATTGTACTCATTTATTATATTATTTACGCATGAAATTCAAACAAAACAAAAAGTTTTATGCCTTAATTGATGAACAAGTGTCCTAATATTCACCATTATCAGTAAAGAAATGACAGGTGTCACGCGCTCGCATATGGTCCGGGCGGGAAAACGATTCGGACCGGCTTGGAATAGGTTCCGACCAGACGGCGTACGGCCAATTACTGAAGTCCGCACGCAAGCCCGCGTTAAAGGTGAAACGGCGCATGCTCCAGAGCGATTGACACTCGCCGAGCTTAAACGTGCTAACGCTACGCGGGCGAATATTCATAAGTTAGTTTTAGTTTCATTTTGTCAAATGTTTCCCAAGGGTATTTTCAACAATACGTGTAAAGTTGATAAATCTTAGGAAGTACAAAAACGAACGTAGTTCGTAATGATAAGCAAAATAAATAGACATAAATAGCTTAGAGCGTACAAGAGTATCTATTAATACTTAAATCCAAATCGTGAGCATTACTGATGAAGCTTCAGAAAATATAAGAGATTTTTCTGCAACAAATATTAAAAAATTGAGACTCGAAATCTAACTCAAATACGTTAAGACTACTTGTAATTATCCATTTTTTTAAAGTTGATTATGTTGATACAGTAACACCGTTAGTGGATGCCGTAACTCATAGACATCAACATCTATACGGTGAAGTGCCTCTTTCCAGTAAAAAGAGGCAACACTTTTCTAACTGACAATGGTTGCACAGCAATATTATTTGCTGGTATTCTGTGATAAAGTTTGTGGCCTTTCGCCTACCGATTCCGAACCTACCGAGCTGCTACATTTATGCAGTGTGATTGCGGCATAAGACAGCCCATTACCACATTTCATCCCGTGAGTGTTGCAAAAGGTAACTATGGGAGATGACAGAAAGATCTAATGATTCCGTGAGGTGGCGATATAACCAGGCAGTAAAATACTCAGAAGGTGACGAGCAGCAGCGCCAATGGTGTGACGTAGTCTTTTTTTTGCCGTTATATTTTTCCTCTGCGCAACATACTCGTGCAACTCATAGCGCAAAATGAATAATGTAATATAAGTCATATATTTTTATGTAATATAATTTATATAATATATTTGATCAAATCAATATAAATAAATATATGGGTTCATACTTCCTTTGCTTGTTGTATATATTTTAAGACAATATTTTTTCAGAAGTAAACTCCAGTCACGCGTCGGAGCTTACAGACACATTTTTTTAAAGAAAAGTTACCTCCACTCTAGGATTTTCTCCTGAATCGTGGGGGCAGTTTACATACATAAATTTCACAAGGACAAACATTCAGACCCGGACCAAATATTTGTAGGCCATACAAGTACTTGTTCCGTACGGGATTCGAACCTGCGGCCTTTAGCGCTGCAGCTCATTACTAAACCACTGTGCCACGGAACCGTCAAGTCTTTTTTTTACAGAATTGGGTGAAAAACGAGCACACAGTCCACCTGCTGGTAAATATTGTAGCCTATGGACATCTACATTTATCCTCGATTAAGAATCATAATGCAGATGCGTTTTCACTCCTGAGAAACGCAATGGAATACCTCGATTCTAGTAGAAAGGGACTCCGGATCTTTACACTCACCATAAGAAACACAGCAGCATTAAGCTGCTATTTTACACTGGTATTCTGTGAGAGTGTAATACTACCCCGGTCGAGCCGACCCATTCGTGCTACAACCATAATACAGCTGCAGCATGGCTCTACCACATAAAAAACAGCGCGATCGCGAATACCAGGCGTAACGAATAAGGCTAATCCTCCTTACAACAATGGATTTTTACGGGTTGATGATGAAGAAGAAGATTTATGCTACATCTATAATAAAATATAAGTTTGGTAATGCTACGTTATAATTTAAATATTTGAAATTTCTTTTAATATTTTTTTATTTAACTACCACCCACAATAATACATATTATAAAATTTCTTTTCGTATGTTATATTTATTGTATCATAAAAAAAACTTTGAGGAATACTTCGAAGAAACTAAATAAGATAAGGTGCATTGGGGCAGTTACGGAAATGTGTATATTCCGATTTATATTAATTTCTACGAAACGAATTTTACTGGAGTCAACCGGAGGGACGATGGGTGATTATGATGGCATCTAAGCATATATTGCTCATAAATACAATGTGTTAATTTTACACTTGATCAAACGAAATGTGCGGATACTAGATAAAAAATTATCGGTAAAAAATCGAAAAATTTTTTTTTATGTAAACTATTTAAAAAATAAAAGCATTTTAATTTTTTTTGGTAAAATTCCTATCCTTCGGTTTTAAATTATTTTCTCTTTAAGTAAACGGTGTATTTTTTTCAAAGTAGTTTTATTTGAAAGTTAAAAGATTAACTAGCAATAAAATTAAAAAACCTACGATATCAAGCAGAATTTGTCAAAAATAATAAGATAATTTTTTATTAAAAAAATACTTTTCTTTTTAATTTTTGGTCTGTAACTTCAAAACTAGTACGTTGAGATAACCTTTTTAGCATGTTTTATTAAACTACGTAGCTTATTGTACAAGTACTCCAAAATAACATGCGTTCTATCTCTTTTCGTTTTTAAAATAATAATCATCAAAGCATGCCAAATGTTTAAAATAGCTAAAGCTGCCTGCATGCCTTACGCGAACGAGACCCAAATCTCATTCAAACGACAATTCACTCTCTCACTCACTTGTTTCGCCTTTCATTGATCTATCTCTTTTTATCTTTACCAGCTATCGTTCGACCAGGGGTGTTCAAATTAGAGGTAGGTGCGGCGCATAAGCGCAAATCAACATACCGATGGCATTCTTTGTTGATTATTATTTTAAAAACGAAAAGAGATAGAACGCATGTTATTTTGGAGTACTTGTACAATAAGGTACGTAGTTTAATAAAACATGCTAAAAAGGTTTTCTCAACGTACTAGTTTTGAAGTTACAGACCAAAAATTAAAAAGAAAAGTATTTTTTTAACAAAAAAAATTATCTTATTATTTTTTGACAAATTTCCTGCTGATATCGTAGGTTTTTAATTTTATTGCTAGTTAATCTTTCCAATTTTCAAATAAAACTACTTTGAAAAAAATACACCGTTTACTTAAAGAGAAAATAATTTAAAACCGAAGGATGGGAATTTTACAAAAAAAAAATTAAAATGCTTTTATTTTTTAAATAGTTTACATTAAAAAAAAAATCGATTTTTTACCGATAATTTTTTATCTAGTATCCGCACATTTCGTTTGATCAAGTGTAAAATTAACACATTGTATATTATGCCGCTGCGTGACGATGGATGGAGGGACGATGGGTGATTATGATGGCATCTAAGCATATATTGCTCATAAATATATTATGCCGCTGCGTTTGGTACAAATTAATATAAATCGGAATATAACAATTTTCGTAACTACCCCAATGCGCTTCACATAATATAAATATTTTAACCCACTTTCCTATCTATACATATAATAAAAATGTAAATTGCAGATGTCTGCACATTGTATATTTTTATGACAAAAATGATTGAGAGTGCAATAATTTTTATAATTGTTTGGCTGTATGTTTATGAACATATCACGTCTAAAGTACTATTATTATTATTTTTTCAAAGTAATCGTTAAGGAAATGGGATGATTCTCCAAAATTTATTATAATATTTTTTAAGTACGAATATGTTCAACGGTGGCAGAGAGATTTAATATATATATACTTGAACGGTGGCGTTGAGTCATTAAGTGCACTTCAATTTTATCTCAGTAATCGTAATTAATTGATGTGAAATAATTTTCTTTAATGATATACATACTTGTACCTAAAACATAGGAAAGAAAAAAAAGTACTATCTCACAAACATTACGGTAGTATTATATAAGATGTTATTTATTCAGAGATAGTACAATAGTTAACCAGTGACATCGATAGATGGTGTTTGTAATGCCAAAAGGCGAGTTGTGTTTTTCTTTCCTGTAGACGTGTCTTCATAATAAGCACTGATTGTTGCATTACTCATAGCCGGAATAACTCGTGTACGAATGTAAGCTTTTGTATGTATTTCTTAAAATATATTAACCGTAAAACGTTGTGATGTAGAGTTAGGAGCTAGGTCAATCAAATCAAAGATGTAATGTGTATTTTTTTTAAATAGCGTATATATGTTACAAGAGCACAAAGTAAGATGTTCTACATTAATTTACAAGTGACCTAAAGGCCTTTATAACACAGCATCTTCATATTTTTTTGAAAGTTTTTTTGGAAACAGAAATGGGGATAACGTAGTATTTCATTAGTGGGATAACGAAGTATTCATTCATATGTAAGTATACCATATTTATGAATTAAGTTTAAAATGTGTTTTGACCCTTGTGCAATAATTTGAATATACGCCGACGATCTACGTTATACATTTTTAAAACATCTATCGTCAAATGCAAAAAGTAATATATTTTAATCTAATAATTAAATAATACAAACAAACTACCTATATTATAACATATTTTATATGTTTTAATAATTATATTTATAAAATGCTCGAGAAAATTGACTTCCATTTTTTTTTGTTTTTATACTCCTCACATTATCTGGTCCACGGGCACAGACATTTTTATATTTCTGTGAGGGCTGTTTTGAAACAGGGAAGAATTCATTGCGCTACTCTACTGCATGTTAATGAACTCATTGACTTTCAGTTTTCAAAATTTAGATTAACGCACATCGATCACAATGTTTGCACACTATGTTTTTCTTTACCACCGAATACGTAGTAAATCAATCTTTAAAAGTGCTATTCCCTCGATTTTGGTAAGGAGCAAACATAGATTTATCGCATACTATGCGGGTACTTATTTCTTGCAACCCTTCCGTTAATACCGCTGACGGCTCCGTGGCGCAGAGGCTTAGCAATTGAGTTGCAGCGCTAAGGGCCGCGGGTTCGAATCCCGCACGGAACAAGTATTTGTATAGCCTACAAATAATTGTTTCGGGTCTGGATGTTTGTCCTTGTGCAATTTATGTTTGTAAACTGCCCACTGTACAGTACTGCCACGATACAGGAGAAAATCCTAGTATGGAGGTTACGTTTTTTAAATAAAGAAAAAAAGAAAGAATATAATAATGTACGTAAAACTCATATTCTCTCGATATTCAAAAACCTGTTATTATCTCTCTGATTTAGAGGTACATTTAATGTATCAATTCGCAAATTTTTAATCTGGTCTATTTTTCAGAACTCGTAATAATAGCGCCATATCTCTTTATATACAAAATAATGTGATTTTTTCGTTTTATACAAGTGGAATTGTAGAAAAATCTATATTTTTATACAATTCCTTGTATATTTGTTTATAAATTGTGAAATACTGGTATATTTCTACAATTTATTATCTATATTTCTACAATTCCATTTTTCCAAAATTTTTATAAATCGTCCGTTCCCGAATATAAAAATCTGACTGAACTGAACTGATTTCTTAAAAATGATACTTTTATTTCTTTTTATGATACTATAAGTTACTTATTTATAGGAAATTTATAACAGTGTTGAACTTTATTATCTAATGTATATTGTTATTTGCTAAATGAAATCTAACAGATGATCAGACAAAAACTACATTTCTAACACAAGTCTTAATTATTTTTCTTTAAAATGTTGCTTATGATACTTCGTTTATATCAGACACACTTAAATCTGTAAAAGTATCGATAATTGTATAACAAACATAACCATCGCTACATTCAATTTAGTTAGCCTTAGGTTTCATTTATTTATTTATATTCTTTTAACATTTGTCGACAGATGTCACTGTTCACTTTTAATCAATATCCTCAAAATCTTTATAATGGTAACATGGCAGATTTTGCCACCGCGTTTGATGTTTATATACGTTCCACTGCTGGGCATAGCCTTCTCTTTTAAGAGAGGGTTATAGGACAAGCAAATGTCCACCACGCTGCCCCAATGCGTGTTGGCGGACTTTATTATATACTCGTATATTCGATATTTTTTAATATCTTAGATATACAGATTTTCTCACCACGTTTTCCCTCACCACCGAGCACGTGGTAAATCATCACTTATAATTGCAATTAACAATTTTTTGATTCCGGCGGGAATCAAACCCAAGTTGCTCGCGTACTGTGAAATTTACAGCTAGCGCTTAGCCCCTGAGTAACAACGGCTCATGTTATTGAGAGAGTGTTTTATCCCACGAATTTGCTTAAAACGAAACATCTACAACTTTGCTTTGTTAACTCAATTAATAAAGTTAAGATAAAGTTAGAGACTGAAGAATTTTTTCGCATTACTTTATGACCCAAAATTGTCAAAATAATCATCTATCATATCTTTTTCATCATAAGACCATCATCATCAGCCCGTTAAAGTCTACTGCAAGAAGCCTTTTAAGCCTTTCCCACTACGGGGGTGATTTACCATATATGTCCACATATGTCACATTGGCAGGCAGATTGACAATCGCAATTCAAGACGTCTCGCACCTTTGACGTTCCTGCTCGTAGATGAACTACTAACAATGAATAAATAAAAATCAATTGCTGTCCGTTAGTCTCGCTAAAACTCAAAAACGTCTCAACCGATTTTGATGAAATTTTTTGTGTGTGTTTGAATGGGTCCTTAGATAGTATAGTTTTGGTTTACATTTGGACCCGGTAGGTGGCGCTGTTGTCGAGATCCAGAAATTACCCGTGCGTAGCCGCGGTGGATCGCTAGTTACTTAATATTTTTAAAACATTTTAAGCTTGTTTATAGTAAGCTTAAAGAATTTTCAAGATCAATGTTATGCCTTTGCGCTACTTTAATACTCAAAATGTTCGGAATGAATATGTTTTAGCTTTATGCTCATAATGCTACATTGCTTATATAATATTATTTCGTCGGTGTTTTTGGACAATTTTTTTTAAATTTAATTATTTGTAAGGTTCTGCACCTCGTAAGAAATGCGTATATAAAAATTAAATTAATATCAAAAACTTAAGCCTTATTTATCTTACATATTTTGATACTACCAAACTCTCTCTCATCAAAACTATATGGAAGAATAAAACGTAATGAAAAACATTTATTTGAATTTATGTAATAGTAATATTTAGTATTAGTATTTTTATGCGATTACAAAATTACATTTGCAGTTATAGCATCGCCCGTGATGTAGACTGATGTATGGGAGAACAATTTTTTCACTGCTAAGTTTTTCCCTATAATCCGACTTACCTTTTCGTAAGAGCAATGTTCTTTGGGTATCTTACCTATAATACCCAGGATAGGTGAACTATTAGTGCGAGTCCTACACGCACTGTTACGATTTTTGGAAGGTTGCGTCGTCACGACAAAAAAAATATAATTTAATAATTTCTTATTAATGCGTTCTTAATAGGAAGATAGTATGGTTCTTAACACACCTGCCAAGCATGCAACTAAGGCGCTTATACTTATCCGCCCTATGAGGAAATCTATTTTCAGCAGTTGACTTTTGACGAGCTGTAATGGATGAATGAATGATTACTTATTATTACGCAAACACTAAACTTTAAATTAAATTAAATTAAAAAAAAACTAAAATATTTCTTTTTTATTTCAATGGTTTCACGATTCATCCTTGGATTTAATCATTTTCTTTTATAAGGGTTTGTGTTTTGTCAAATTTAATGTAATGACGGGGGTGAAATTGAATTTATGTTCATAGACTGCAGCCAAAGGACTACTGTATGTGGACATTCCATTTCCGGTGAGAAAGAGTAGGCCGATAATTAAGGCTGTGATATATTCGCATCTTAGTTCTAAGAGTTAGCATTCATCTATAGTTTTCTTTATTGGAATAAAATGCAGATTCCGCCACTTCGTTTATACATTTTTATTTCATCATCTTCATGTTCATTATTTTATCCCCTTAGAAGTACACTTTTTTTCTATAAATACACCACGTTATATGATTTATCTCATGTCATATTTTTCTTTATTTCTCTTTTTTATTAATCTATAAGTTAATCTAGAAGCAAAATGTAAAATTAACAATTTAACTTATATCCTATAATCAAGATTGTACTTAAAAAAACTAGTTTTGAAAATTATTTAAGCAGAAAGATAAGAAACGAAAATTCCTTGGTATAAAAACGAACTGTTCAAGATACGCTTGAGATTATTATTAGTTCATCGTCGCTAAAATTAATCTAAGCGGACGGGACATCTTTTAAATCGCTAAAAGCTTTAACATTCATCCCCTTTTATCAGAACGATTGTACAAAACCACTCAACCCTTTTAAACCCCAATCCGAAGTGCGTCCGGTCGTTAGCAGACATTAATGGAATCCACCCGGTCGCTCTCCCGTGAAAATAACAAGGAGTAAGGATTTGGGAACTCAATCAGTTGCTTGAAACAAAAACATCTCAATTGACATTGAAAATCGCCATAGTTTATGATTAGCGCTATAAGTAAACAAATCTAAATATTATCATGAATTAAAAAAAAAATGATTATTATCATATTAATGAATAATTAACAAAAAGAAACAGTCTCATTTACATCTGTTTGTGTATTGTAAATATAGAAAAAATAGAAAAGAGCTGTGGTAAACCCGATATCACACGAAATTAAAAAATAAATTATAATCAGAACGTACTTGAGTTATGTAACCAGAAAAGTTTTAATTGAAAATTTTAATTTGTTTGACGCTGAAAAAATACATTAATGATATTTACATTTTTATAGAACGACTCTGTATGCATATTTCTATTATTCATCATAGATAAATATTTGAATTACATGAAGTTTACAAAACTGCACTGGACTAGTGTGGTGTACTATAATAAAAAACCATCTCGTAAAAGAGAGAAACTTTTCTCCAACAAAATAACGAAGCACTGGAAAATGTGAGAGGATATCGCTTCTGCTAACTCTCCTGCCCAGCGCGTCTAGTACGAGCTAAATAACATGAAAAGAAGTGATATGTGCTCTGTAGTAGAACATTAATTTGTTGGTTATTTAGTTTTAGGGCGTTAATTTAATATGCAATACACGGTGATTTCATTATCATCACCACTCTCTTAAAGTTCACAGCTAGTTGTGAGGCTCTAGCCTAGTAGGGTCATCATCATCATCATTACAGCCCTTCACAAATCCACTGCTGAACATAGGCCTCCCCAAAGTATGCCACAAAATACGGTGCCGAGCCACCTGCATCCATTGACTTCCTACTTGTCTTAACAGGTCGTCACTCCATCTAGTGGGGGGCCGCCCCACACTTCGCCTACCGGTACTAGGCTGCCACTTGAGAACCTTGCTTCCCCATTAGTTATCTGTTCTTCGAGCTATATGGCCGGCCCACTGCCACTTGAGCTTACTAATTCGTTAGGCTATGCCGTTCTACTGCGAATATACTCATTTTGAAGTTTATCACGTAGAGAAACTCCGAGCATAGCCCTCTCCATAGCTCGCTGAGCGACGTTGAGCTTCCTCATACGTCCAGCAGTGAAAGACCACGTCGTAGATCCATGAGTCATCACTGGCAACACGCACTGGTTGTACAGCCCGTTTTCAAGTTTTGGGGTATACATAACGAGAAGATGTGTCGTAATTTCCCGAACGCTGCCCAGCCGAGTTGAATTCGTCGATTGACCTCTCGGTCGAAGTTGGACTTACCTTGTCGGACTATTTGTCCCAGGTAAACATATTTATTTGAGCTTAGCATTTCGAGCTTAGTGCTCCAAACAACTACCGGCATAGGTGTGACATGGATGTTACACGTGTTCTTTCTTTTGTCCATGAAATAGAAACAGAAACAGAAACAGAAACTTTTTTATTCAATATAGATTATAAATAATACTTATTGAAAGTCACTCTTTTGTCTAATTACCACTGGTTCGAAAAAAAACCTCTGTCCTGGGAAGAACCAGCAAGAAACCCAGCGGGACTTTTTTTTTAAATAACAGCTTACAATCATGTATATTACACATTAACCACAAAACAAATTAGAAACAGCCTGGCAGCGAACACCTCATTCCCAGGGTTATTATCATCCATAAATTCCTTAACATTATAATAACCCTTTTTATACAAACTATGTTTAATAAAGTTTTGAATTTTGAGCAGGTCGAATTTTGTATATTTTCTGGGATTTTGTTGTAAAAGCGTATACATCGCCCCAAGAATGAATTACTGACTCGGTGGAGTCGAGTAACTGGTACTACTAGCTTGTGTTTGTTCCTAGTATTTACAGAATGAATATCACTTATTTTGTATAACTACTTTTATTTTTGTGTACGTACATTACATTTTCATAAATGTATTGAGAGGCCAAAGTTAATATATTAATTTCCTTAAATTTTTGTCTGAGCGACTCTTTAGGTTTTAAATCATAGATTGCTCTTATGGCCCTTCTGTAAAACAAATATAATTTCAGTGTCAGTTGCGTGTCCCCATAGCAAAATGCCATAGGACATTATGCTATGGAAATAGCTAAAGTAAACAAGTCTAGCTGTTTCCACACTGGTAAGATTTCTAATCTTTTTTACAGCATATGCTGCAGAACTAAGTCTGCTTGCTAACTTTGATATATGGGGGCTCCATTGAAGCTTCGCGTCTAGTGTTATTCCAAGAAAAATAGTGGTATCGACAAGACTCAGTTCCTCCCCATTTAAAATTACATTAGTATTTAATTGTCTGATATTTGGAGTCATGAACTTCATACATTTCGTTTTAGTGCTATTTAAATGCAAGTTATTAACATTAAACCAATTTACTAATTTAGATATAGCATTATTTACTTCGTCATATTTTAATAATTGTCGTTTTAATTTGAAAATTAATGAAGTGTCATCAACAAATAATACTATATTATGGTTATCCCCTACTATGTAAGGTAAGTCATTAATATATACAAGAAACAGAAAGGGGCCGAGAATTGAGCCTTGAGGCACGCCCATTTGTACTATCGACCCGGAAGAGCTCATACTATTAATGACAACTTTTTGAGTTCTGTTACTTAAATATGAAACAATTAATTTAAGAGCATTACTTCTTACACCGTAGTGTTGTAGTTTCCTGATTAATGTTTCATGGTGAACACAATCGAAGGCTTTGGATAGGTCACAGAATATACCCAAAGCATCCTGTGAATTCTCCCATGCATTGAAAATATATTTAATCAGCTCAACACCAGCATCAGTTATCGAGCGACCCTTTGTGAAACCGAATTGATTTTTATGTAGTAAATTATTAACATTAAAAAATTAACATTTGATCAAGAATAATTTTTCAAAAATTTTACTTAGTGTTGGCAGTACAGAAATGGGTCTAAAATTGGCGGGGTCTAATGTACTACCAGATTTAAATAAAGGTATTACTTTACTATGCTTCATCAAATCAGGAAACACACCATATTCGATACTAGTATTAAAAATAATAGCTAGTTGAGGCGCGATTATATCGATTATAGACGCAATAACTTTAACGGAAATGCCCCACAGATCCGCAGTTTTCTTAACATCAATAGTTTTAAAATATTTTACAATATCTTTTGATGATATTTTATGAAATGTACAATTCTTTGTACACGCATTTACATTTGTTTAAGCAATGATTCGGCGACGGCAGGAGAAGAATTCAGTGACATAGTGGTTAAGATCGGAATATCCGTAAAATACTTCTCAAAACCATTGCAACATCCTGATCTGATTTTTGTTGTTAAACTCAACCGGTAGTTTGAATTGCGAGAGTTGACCTTACCAGTTTCACTATTAATTATACTCCACGTCATTTTAATTTTATTAGAAGCCGTCTTAATTTTGTTGCTCAAATGCAAAGACTTGGCTTTGGAGCACACTCCTTTAAATATTTTTGAATATGTTTTAACATATTCCCTAAATTCGACGCTAGGGTTATATGACCTTTCATGGTAAAGTTCATATAACCTTTGTCTGCTCTTATGGACTCCTACTGTCGCCCATTCATTGAAAGCCTTCCGACTGTTCAAGGAGAACGTTTTAGAAGTAAAAATATTATCAAATTCATTGCAAATAAGTTTAAACACTATTCCATACAAAAAATTAGGATCATTTTGGTATGAAAGTGATGGAAGTTTCTTCACTATGTTTCTTCTAAACTTCTCCAAGCGACGTGCATTTACAGGAACAAACACAATTTTCTTGTTATGTTATTCATTTACTCGTTGAGAGACTTAAGACCTATTCGTTGAGAGGCACTATTGAGGTCATTGAGCATAGTGCTTAGGTCTCCAGCGCTTCTGCCATAAGGACTATATCGTCGGCAAATCGAAGGTAAGTGATGTACTCGCCATTGATTATATTTATAAATACTTATATAATATATACGCCATTATAAATACTTCAGCACTTCGATATACCGACATTCCTTTGATATACCGACAGTAGTAGTAGTAGTAGTAGTAGTAGTAGGGTAGCTTTGCCGTAATCGTCACGCTTTTCAGGTGGATTAGTGGTCGCATTACTGGACGTCTTGCACCTCTGGCGCTGTTGTCCGTCGCCGGTCTGGATATTTTACGTCTGGTGTAAACGAGATTGTTATAACGTCATCTATCAATAGCTTTTTCTGGTATTATAAATAGTCACCTGCTACGACATCCACAAGATGAAATGGGGTGATTCTCTAACGCCGGCACTGTTCCACACGGCCTGGTTCCAGAAATTAAGATATAATTAATTTTAAGTTATTATCAATTAATATGATTGTTGTAAATGGTGTGTGATTATGACGAAGAAAAGCGGCACCTCATCTAATTCTATGGCAGTTGTAACATTGGAATAATGAAGGTTTTAAGGAGATTTCGGCATATTATATATGGCAGAATAAAATATATTTTTATAATATTATATCCTCTCTATCATCAGCCCATAAATGACCAACTCAGGGCATGGGTTTCATCTTGTGTATTTTTTTATAAAGCTGAAGTAACGCACGAACTTGCACTTCTGTTTGGCGGTAGAAAAAATTAAGTTGGTGGTATGTCCTAGACAGAAGGGACATCGTCGTTCGTATTTAACGAATCTCTCAATAACCATCATTTTAGCTTCATTATATCAAAATTTCTAAAATAAGTATAATATATTTAAAATCTGTGTGTAAATCTGCGAATACTTTAAAGCCTTTACACACAAGAACTTTTACACTCTGACTTGAAGGCGTCGAGGCGCAATTAAAACACAATATAAAGCCGCGGTCTGTATATCTTGTTATATATATATATATATATATATATATATATTCACAAATTCAGTCGCTCCTAGTCATAAACGCCTAGTAACGCAAATTGAGCTGCGCTATGTAATTTATTTATATTTTATTTTACTCGGAAAACTTACAGCTATTATCTATTAACAAGTACATTCTGTGTACTAAATATCGGGAATTTGTCAATAAAACAAAAATACAAATTATTCATCTAAATTTATTTTATCGCCTTCAAAGTAGGCCCCATCGCTTGCAATACAACATCTCAACACTTCACCCAGTCTTCCATACATTTTCATAGGCTATTTGCGGTATGGCCTTTAGCTCATTCAGCAATTTTTGTTATAGCTTCTATCGACTCAAACGTTTTCCTCGAAGTGGTAATTTTAACTTGGAAATAAAAAGTCAGACGGAGCCATATCAGGTGAATACAGTGCTTGGTCGAGAACTTTTGTTGAATGTTTCGCTAAAAACTCTTTCACTATAATGGCTGTGTGTGATGGTGCATTATCATGGTGCAGCATCCATGGTTGTGTTGCCACAAATCTGGACGTTTTCGGCGGATACTCTCACGCAAACGCTTCATGACGCCTAAATAATATTCTTTATTCACTGTTTCTCCTTTGGAAGGAATTCGGAGTGAACCACACCACGGTAGTCAAAAAACTGTCAGCATCACCTTGATTTTGGAGCGACTTTGCCGCGGTTTTTTGGTTTCAGCTCGTTTTCGAGACGCCATTCTGAGACTGTTGGCTTGTTTGCATGTCGTACTCATAAACCCATGTCTCGTCGCCAGTTATTATACGTTTCATAAGGTCGGATCCAGAAGCTCGGGAAACCATGTCTTCAGCGACATGCTTTCGCTGCGCTCTTGAACAAAATTGAGCTCTTTTGGAACTAGTCGAGCGGCGACGCGTTTCATGCCTAAAATGTCAATGAGAATGTTGTGGACGGACTTAAAAGATATGTTCACCTCACTAGCCAACTCTCTCAGACTCATACGTCGATTTTCGAGCACTAGCTTCTTGATTTTGTCGATGTTTTCTTTGGTCGTGGTTGAAGGTCTACCAGAACGAGGCAAGTCTACTACTACTTCTCGGCCTTCTTTAAAAGCCTTATACCATTCATAAGCCCTTGTTTTCGATATACACGATTCGCCGTAGGTATTTCGCAACATTTTAGTGATTCACCACATGAAATATCATTCGAAACACAAAATTTAAGGCACACTCTTTGTTCAACAATATTTTCCATTGTAAAATCGCCGATAACTCAAAACTATGACCAACAAAAGTGTAGTTTAAAACAAATTAATGACAGATCCCGCTCAAACTTTGCGCTAAATCAGTACAGTGCTACCAACATGCAGTAAAAATTAGAACGACCTCTTTTACGCGGGTCTTTTATTGACATATTCGATACTTTTTACACAGAGTTGTATAATAACTATTAGGTCATTTACAGGTTACATTTTTAGAATTAAAAAATAAAACAGGTAAACAATAGTTAGATCAAAGATAAGTTTATAACAATGAGTAAACAAAACCTTAAAGTTAAAACAATATTTTTGACTACACTCAATAGTTATACGATGGGATCTCTCAAAACAACACATTACATATGTGTTATTGTTTCAAGTAATTTATGTCAAAATGATAGCATATTGTTACAATATCAAAATATATATTTTACTTATCTCCCACAACTAAAAATAATCTAACGACACCTCTTATGTTAAAATCCATAAAGCTGTTTAGGCTTTAGAGCGCGTCATAAAAGTTGACATACATACTTACTATATACACACACTCGAAGAACATTAGCCTCCTTCTGCAGGGCTAGCATGGGCAGGACACAATTTTATCCCCGGGGAAAGGAGAAAATGTTTATCCCCTCGCTTAGTTTTATCCACCCTTTGAGCATGGGCACACCGGTGGATATAATATCCACAGTAGATAAAATGGGAGATAGACTTAGATAGATTTTTTTATGAATATAAACTTAAACCCATGTCCAATGAACTAGGTAAAATTGTCCTTTTCAAATGTCACAAAGTATAATTTTTTAACTTTCATTTGGCTCCATGCTACGGACGGGGCATATAAATGTCTACTCGTTATGTCAAACGGGGATATCCTTCTCCCCGTTGCCGTGCTTTGGAATAAGGACAAGATAATTTTATCTCTTGTCAGTGGATATAATCGGGGAATAAATTTTTTGTCCTCAGCCCATGCTAGCCGTGCAGGGGTAGTCGGGTAGAAGCTTCCTAAGAATCAGTTGACAGCACTGTTGAATCACGTTTGTAAAACGCACGTCGACTGAGCGTGAAAGAGTCGTTGTGTACAAAGGCCTTTAATGAACGGACACCACACAAATTCAACGAACGAAATTATAAAAGTTCCCGGTTTTAGAAGGAAAATTATGTAATCATATGCAAATTTACTGAAATAATGTTTCTGCAGAAGATAAAATCACATTTTAAAATAGAAATTCACTTTCTTCGTAAAAAAAAGAAAATGGCGTTACCAGAATACATTAAGTTTTAAAATAATTAGTTATTCCTTTGATTATAATTTGAGACAAATCATCCTTTTAAGAATGTATTAGATTAAAAATATCGTTGAGAAAGGAAAAAAAAAAGTTTCTTTTAATTACATCACATTTGTTTTAGCTCTTGGTTATATTAAAAAATAATTAAAATATTTTATAAGTTAGATTACAGCCCTTCACAAATCTACTGCTAAGCATAGGCCTCCCCAAAGTAATACCACATGGTATGGTCTCGAGACATCCGCATCCATTGACTTCGTGCATATCTTACCAGATCGTTCCTTCTAGTGGGGGATTGTCCTACACTTCGATTGCCACTTTAGAACTTTTCTTTTGTTGGAGGGTTCTTTTCCTATATTCTTTTTGTTATTTTTTTTTTCTTCTGCTTTTTTATTGTCCGTTCATCGAGCTATATGACTGGTCCATTACTACTTGAATTGAAATGTATATGCAATTATAGTATAGTGATACCAAGACAGATAGTGAAACTTACAAGGCTCAATTTTTTCCCAATTCGAAACATTAGTCTTCAGATGTTTAACGTTTGAAGAAAGAAAGAAGAAGAAGAAAGAGATATTTATTTGACTAGTTCTTTACAATTGTTGGTGGACACTGGCAGCTCAATATAACATTATATACAACCTAACTTATTATAACTTATCTTAATTATACACTTACAAGAAACTAGCTATGCCCCGCGGTTTCACGCGTCTGAGCCGCGCGACATAACATGACACCTAGTTCAAGCATTTTAGATAGCAATGTATGGAAAAATTGGCAACATTAATGGAGTACTTTTATCTATCGGCATAATATGTACATTATAGAGCAAAGTTAAATTTTATCTACTCTCCCTCCTCCTCCTGCGGGTGAGCGTCCCCCCCACCCCAGGATGTGTCCCGAAGCGCGATTTTTTCCAGTTTTAAAGAAAACCGTACACGATACATGAAAAGTGTAAAGGTACGAAATGATCCTTGATAAATTTGCTGTCCACCTTTTATACATATAAGAGCGATATCACTTATAGTTTTCGTGCAATCTGCCACAAAATATGAACATTTTTTCGTCGTTCGCGAGCCGAGACGAGTGTTGAATTATTTTAATTTTTCATTATCTCTTATACTAT
The DNA here is from genome assembly GCA_029286625.1 of Parnassius orleans. NCBI lineage: Eukaryota > Metazoa > Arthropoda > Insecta > Lepidoptera > Papilionidae > Parnassius > Parnassius orleans. Next base: position 2,443,846 of record JAGSMP010000168.1, read on the forward strand.
GCATCTAATAACATGCTATACAGAGCAAAGTTTATCTTCATAAAATTGTCTTGATGATGAATTAACTTCCGTTCTGAAGCATTAATATGGCATGCCTAATAATTAACGCTCACTTTTTAATTTTCAATATGTTTTGTCACAAAATACCTTATTGTGACTTATGTATAAGAAATAGGCATATGGTATCACGAACTGTTTTAGAAGGAATAAAGATCTATATTTTTGTAGAATATTGTATTTACGTATCACCAACTATTACGCCAGCGCACGCGGATAAATCATTCCGGGAGAGCTTTTTCTAACTTGCTTAACAAAATTTTTTAATTTATTTTAAATTGCAATATTTAAGGCTAGCTGAGAGATGTCGCCTAATGCTAGATGCCTATGTTATTCCTCATGAATCTAGCTATACTGTACAAAAATAAGTTTTCAAATCGGACCCGTAATTCCAGAGATTAGCGTGTTTAAATAAATAAAAAACTTTATTATATTAGCATAGATAATAAATATTAACAAAATGCAGACAGGTACAAAATATTTAAAAAAAAGGATTGCCAATCTGAAAAACTTGTTTTTGATATTGGTTAGTGGTATTTGGTATTGTTAATTTTATGCACTTAGTTTTATTGCCGTTTAAATGTAAATAATTGACGTTAAAACAATGTACCAATTTTGATACTTATATTCAGTTCATCATAGTTGAGAGATTGCCGTTTAAGTTTGAAAATAAATGATATATAAGTTGCAAAATGGGAATGTACGTATAATTTCATTTGCATTATAATACACATATTAGTCGACATCAGATAAATAAAGAAACATGACGTTCATCTATTTTACAAATAAAAACAACGCGTTCACGTCTCTTTTCCTTTCAAAGGGAATAAAGGCGAGAGAATATATGGGTACCATTGATTTTATAACACGGCGCCTTTGAAACTGTTTTACCGAAGCGTTAGTGCGGATGTTTTGCAGTGCTGCACATTCTGAATAGACTTTTTTCGTCGTTTGTCTTCGCGTTAAGCTAGCCACTCATTCGACGCTTATATAGCTCAATTTTAAGTCGTTCTTAATACCGAAATATATTATGTCCTATCCCTACATTTTCTTCTGCACCAAGTATTCATTATATAAAAATGGCGTTAATATTATTTGTAGGTTAATTACTAATGACTAAAAAACTTAGTACAAATTTTGTTTTCAATTTTATTAAGAATAATAAACACTGTTAATGTGATAGTCTACACGTAAAATAAAAAATGTATTATCTAATTTTAAGATCAACAGGCATGTGCGGAATTGCTTTTACCAATGCACATACTTGGGTTGCGCTTGTGTCAACCCATTTCGTTCCGTATTTGTCGTAAAAGTGATAGATGATAATAAGAGATCGAAAAAAGTTAAGCTTCCCATGAATGGCGGTATAATTATATCGTTTACGCCAGATATAAAATATCCACACTGAAGACGGCAGCAGCTTCTGAGGAATTGTTCGGACTTATTCTAGCCGCTCAATTTCACTATCGCACATCGCGACTAATCTCGCGATACCATCCATACCATCTGGATGATTGGCGGTGCACCACTGTGCGATTTATAAGAAGCGGTCGATATTTACCATCAGGTAAGTGTTTAGTCCCCTCCCCTATAAAAGAAATAAATAGGAAAACGCTTCTTCTACACTCCACAGACAATTGAAAAAGGAACATTAGAAATCACATAAAATTAAGTCAACATTTCAGTAATTACATTTTAAAATTCTTTGGCGATCTCTACTGTGTGCAACTGTTTGACTTATTTTGTTTAAATTATTATGCGTTTAACAATTTAAATTGGCAGTATGAACGTAAACAATAAATGTTTTATTTTCTTTTATTTCATTATGATAATAATGACTACACTTAAAAATATTTAAAAATAAAGGAATTCTCTCAAATGGTCAAACCTGCAGATATCGTTTCGTATTATAAGCTGATCGAGAAACTTGAAAAAAAAAGAGTATTAGACATTTACAATTTACAATAGGAGAAACTATTAGTAATGAAAGCAGACAAGTACCACAAGGCAGCATTCTAGGTCCAAGACTCTTTATTCGCTACATTCGCATATAATTGTTTGAGTATAGTTTGCCACTGGCTCGGTCTAAATATTTTCTCTTTAAATTCTCTCAAAACAAATATATAATGTTTTCGATCCGTAATTGTTACTTAAAATACAAATACAAAATAAAATAAGTCCTCTAGACCAAATTTCAGTCACGGCAGTCAGTCTCAACGGAGATTAACCATCTGCGCAAGACAGGATAATAGTGCTCAAATGTTTGCGCAAGCACAGGTGCGCTCTCTATTCCTTCACTCTAACGAGCTACTCACTCCGGGTTGCTACTGAGAATTTCGTGACAGAAAACTCAATAATTGAATCTAGCCCGACCCGCTATTCGAACCCGTGACTTCTTGATCAGCAACCCCATTTACGAACACCAGACCAAAGACACAGTCATATAATACAAATATTATGATGTACCTCGGCAAAATAATATATAAGAATCTAACATTTCAAAGTACATACAAAAATGTAGTTAGAAAATGGTCTACATAATATTTAAAAAGTTAGGACATATCAGAAAGGGAATCCATTTACTAGTACGTAAAGGGAAAACTTTGTATCAATTTTTAATCAATGTGATTAAAAACGCGCACACGGAGGAGTGTAATATTTGGCATAGTTAAAGTTTATATGGAGAAGATGGAATGCAGAAAGTTATTTATAACATGATGTATTACAAATACATTAAATTAGATTAAATTAAATATACACACATCAAGAGAATCTGGGGATACCTTAATCCTAAATTATTAACGACTTTTTAGTTTAAAATCTTTTTAGTTTCCATAAAAAGTTTATGTATTCTATTTTCAAAATACGTTTACTATTTTCTAAACTCGTTTACTCAGAATTGTCTGAATAATGTATAGCTTTCTAATTGAAGGAATTCGGGTAGTTTGATAAAGTTTATCAGTTGAAAACATTTGTTTTTTAAAATACAAATGACCTTTATCAAACCACGTTGTGCACGTTCCGCCTCAAGAAGGCGCGTCTTGGCTGCACCTAAAAATCTATGAAGAATTTTAGGTGCAGCCAAGACGATTTTCAGGGTTTTGAAATTTGATGCCACTAATGCTGTAGGAAGAAGGCATAAGCTGGAAACCGTCAAATGCAATTCTATTTTTGCTTCAAGACAATATAAAGCTCGCTCGGTCTACCTCTACAAAATGATTAATAAAAGCCTAAACTTATAAAATAAAACATATCGCGACTGTAAGAGGTAAGAGGTGCTTAAAGTTATGCTTGGAAGATAAAACCTATGATGATCTAGAGGCATTACTAGTTAAAATTAAATAGTAACAAAACACATACACACACTCACATACATACGCGCACATACACACGCACACAAACGCGCGCGCACACACACACACACACACACGCGCGCACTTATGCACGCTAAAAAAGTTAAAAAAAAGGAAAATTAACCTGATAGCTGTAGTGTTACTTGTAGAATTAGTTATATATTGGAACTATATTAGAATAATTATTTTAATTGTTATCTTTTAAACGTGCTACTTCAAAATCATGTAACTCCAAAATTTATTATTTTTAAACTGTACATTCTTCTAAAACGACCTGAATTAATGGAAGAGCGTTGCTCCCTGATACAGGCTCATTAGCTTAAAAGGGCGCTACGGTCACTAATATAATATAATGTACCCATTGTTTTGAAATAAATATTTATTATGATTATTAATATTTATTATTATTATTACTTGCAAAGAACATGGGACGTCATACCGCAGCAAGACAATGACAATATAATTTTAAGTATGAACAATCGATGTCGATGTGTAATTAATGTAAGAGGTGGCAACACTGATTATTAATAATTAGATGTTATAAGATTTTTTCAATTTTAATTAAAATTAATAGTTTTATAAGAAGAAATGAAGTTTTATCATAATAATTTTCTACAGCGATTAAAAAAATTATCATTTTTTTAAAACAATAAAATTACGTAATGATTTTTATTTTTTATTAAAGACCTTAAAATAACCTATCATTTATTACCTATATCAAAAAATTCTTCATAGATTTTTAGATATTTGATGAAATATAAAATATGCCTAGATTCTGTTGATGTCTTTATACATTGTTTATGGTCATACTGTCAGTGTCAAACATATAAATGTCACTTGGACAAATATGTCGTTTGTTGACGTCCATACCACCAATCTCTCAGAGAAAGTACCATAAAGCATATAGACACTACGTTTTACGCAAAAAAAGGAAAAATCGTTTAATTTATACTTTGTATATTAGATATTTGTGAAAGTGAAATACAGATTGTTTATTATACAAACTTAAAAATGTAATGAATTACGTCGAATTTCGACCAGTAGTTTGATTATAACTATTTATGAATCCTAATGTAAATCTATCCTATCCTTTGGTATTTTGGTATGGGGAGGCTCAAGGAAAACATTAAGAATTGGAGTTGAAAAGGGTACAAAGGATGATATTAAAAATAGCTTTGAAAAAAACCTAGGATCTATCCCACCACCAACTTATATGCAGAAGCCAAAGTGTTAACGGTTCAAAAGCTTAACATTTTAACAATAATCTTATAGTTGTATCGATTTATTGGCTAATAAAAGGAAATCTGGTACGAGGAGGAATTATGAAGTTTTTAATTTTTGAGGTAGCCGATTGACCACATCGTTAATCTAACTTTGTTTAGTTTTTATCATTGTAAAAACGTATTTGTATGTAAGATATCATGTTTAAGTGTAGTTAATAATGGCATTTATAGAAAAAAAATTACATACTGACTAACACAGAACTTTCTGAATCACAATTTACTTAGCTAGTAGCCTTAATTTATGATTTATCTTGAGTATCAATCAAATCTCAAAATGAACCTCACTATATAAAAAATTCTTATCGTCGATGAAGTCATACAAGGCCGTATCTGGCTTAACGGCTTTGACACAGATTTACTGAGATTATCCATTCAGGATTCTAATGAAAAGTAATATCCTGGAATGTTGAACTAGATACTTGTAGGGGTACACATGACTCCGAAAGCGATTCTCTTCCTTGTTTGTTTGATTACATTAGAAAATCTGTTAAATCATACAATTTATTTTCAACCGGCTTCAAAAAACCAAGGAGGTGCTGAATTCGCCGGATTATTTATTGTGTATGTTCAGCGACAATTACCACGTTGTCCAATTTAAATGATTCTGTTTTGTGACAAAAAAGATCAGATTCATGAGAAAATCTTCATACTCTTCAATTTCAAAGGCATCTAAGTGACTTATGGGCAAATAATTTTTAACCACGTCAACCGATTTAATTTTTAAAACTTTTATCATTTTAAAACCTACCCATTTAATAGATTTTTTAAATTGTGTAAATACTCTACAATATTTTATGCTCACGTAATTTATAAAATTAAATCTTTATTTTATACTAGCTGGTACCCCGCGCATTACTGCCGCATAAAAAATATTTGTTGTAATATCCTTTTAAATTTGGAAGTGTTATATTGTTTAAATAAGAATGGTATTACATTTATTGAAATAGAATGATATATAACTTTCAAATAAATTTATCGGTACGATACGCGCGCCACCTACTGTAAGTTAATTGTTCTAATACGAACAAACAAACATTAATTTTTATATATTAGATTAAAAACAAGTTATAAAAATTAATCCACTATACAGTTATAATTCTCACAATTTTTTAAATCGTGAATTTTAATCATCGTCATCATCATTATAGCCCATCTCAGGTCTACAGCTGGAATAAGACCAAACACAGTCTTGAGCTATCTGTCCCCATCTACTTCCTGCTTTTCTTATCAGGCCATCACTCGATGCACAACACTAAATTAATTTTATATACCTTTAAAAAATTATCAAAACATCATATTAATAATAATGTCCTCCAGATTGAATTTCGGTCACGGCGGAGAGTCTCAACGGAGACTAGATATCTGCGCAGAACATAATTATAGTGACTAAGTATACGAGCAAGCACAAGTGCACTCTATTCCCTTACTCTCATAGTGCGAAGGGACCTAAATATAATCATCATCATCATCATCATCATTACAGCCCTTCACAAGTCCACTGCTGAACATAGGCCTCCCTTAAGGAATGCCACAAAGCACGGTGCTGAGCCACCTGCATCCATCGACTTCCTGTTGTATTCCACTTCGTCCGCCGGTACGAGGCTGCCACCCGAGAACCTTTTTACCTAAATATAAAGCAGGTGCTAAATATAACAGGGCTTCTTTCCTACCCAAGAGTCCATCTGGGTTGATATTATCCTCTTATCTATTTCTGTTGTCTGTGAACTGCAACTGTGAACCCACTGCTAAGTTTCCATTTAAAGGGTAAAAGAATCAGTTTCAATAATATTACGGATTTTATCGCGTTTAATTTAATTTATTTCATTTGTTTTAATTTTTAACGTTTCGGTGTTTTATATCCCCTGGTTACGAGAAAATTGAGGTGCTATAGTAGTTAACCCAAAAACAAAACAAAATAGTTTGCCAAAATGTAATAAAAATCTAAAGAAAAGGTTCGTTTAAATGTAAGAAATCATTATAAGAACCAGTATAATTACAGGTGGATAAACATTTAACCTTTGCCTCAAGGCCATCTGTAGCCTTCTATATTTCAAATTGATTGCAAGTGTTTGGGTTGCTGTTATCACTTACCATCATAGAAATAAGTGAATTATTTTTCAAAAAAATCTCTACTGTAGTTGTTTTTACGAGCGTCACGAGCGCGAGAACATGGGCCTTTGTCGTTGTAGGAATGATTTCCCTTTAATCGTTAAACTTGTCATGCCAGACGTCTCGCCTCTTTGACGTTGGTGCTCGTCGCCGGTCTGGTGTATTTTACGTCTGATGTAAACGAGATGGCTATAACGCCATATATCGGAAGCCATAAGATTTTTTTAGCTTTTCTCACAGCCGCCTCTTACGACATAAACGGGATGAACAGAGCTTGTCTTAGGCCGCCAACATCATGATACAACGGGGATATAGTGTGGACCGTGGCAGATTTACAACTTGAAATTTAAATATTTTTTAAACCGTTGCGTTAGGGAGGGGAGGGTGGCATTCGACGTCGCATTCGTGCGGTTTGTTTAGTCACAATGTCGCAGTGGACCGGTGAGCAACGCGCGTTCGCAGTAGAAGCGTACTTTAAATGTAACGATCCCTGTACCATTGCCCGTCGACGATTTTGCACACGTTTTGATATTCAACGTTTAAGTGACGGACCAAGTGTAAATTTAATTAGAACGTAGGTGCAGAAGTTCCGAGCAACTGGTTCAACCATAAACAACCCTCGGCCAGGCCCTAGCCGGACGTCAAGGGCCAAAGAAAACATTTAACGTGTTGAAAGCAGCGTACTGCAAAATCCGCGTCAGTCCGTGCGCAAGAGAGCATCGTCTTTGGCGCTACCAAAAACGACCGTGCAGCGAATTTTAAGCAAGAACATGAAACTTCATCCATATAAGGTCCAATTGGTGGAGGCTCTTAAACCAGATGACTTCATCACGTAAAAAGTTCTGTGAAAACATGCTAAGCCGATTTAAAACTGTAAACATAATTTGGTTCATTGACGGAGCATATTTCCATTTAAATGGGTTTGTCAACAAACAAAACTACCGGTATTGGGCACCAAGAGAACAAAACCCGCGATTAAAACACCAACTAGCCCTGCACAGCCCGAAAGTCACCGTTTGGGCAGCTTTATCAACGAATGGAATAATTGGACCTTTTTTCTTTGAAAATTCCCGTGGAGCAACAGTAACCGTTGATGGTGATGCTTACCGACGCATGATAAGCGAGTATTTTTTGCCGAAACATCGATAACACCAATCGTACAGTTCACACACGTGGTTCCAACAAGATGGCGCCACAGCTCACACGTCGAGAGCCACCATGAGCTTCCTTCGCGAACAGTTCCCTAGAAAACTGATTAGTCGATATGGTGACATCGTGTTGCCACCCAGATCGCCGGATCTCACCCCCTTGGACTTTTTTCTGTGGGGGTATCTTAAGGCAAAAGTCTATGATAATAATCCAACAAATATATTAGAATTAAAAGAAAATATCGAACGAGAAGTGAATGCTATTCCGCAATCAATATTGCAACGCGTCACTCGGAATTATGTCGAGAGGTTCCGTGAATGTGTACGCCGCGACGGAAAACATTTAGACGGCACAATCTTTAAAAAATAAAACCCGCATGTGTGAAGATTGATTTGGTAGGCAATACATAATTTTTGTTCACGTCTAATATCTATATGTTTCATTTACTTATCGTAAACCTGCCACAGTACACCCTGATAAGTAATTTAGGCTACAGGACTTCCCTGAGTAGATTAAAAATAAATTTCATTTATTCAATACAGCCTTACGGAGTCCACAACTGAACATATACCTCCCGTATATATTGCCTGAGAGCCCTCTCTCAATATTTGCCATAGTTGCTTTTTTTTTTTTATAGGATAAGGGTGACAAACGAGCACACAGTCCACCTGATTGTAAATGGTTGTTGCGGCCCATAGACATATACATCTATCCTCGATTACGTAATCAAAATACAGATGCGTTGTCAACCGTGAGGACTAAGATGGAATGCCTCTTTTCCAGTAAAAAGGGTCTCCGGTTCTCTACACTCACCATACGAAACACAGCAGCGTTAAGCTGCTATTTTACGCTGGTATTCTGTGAGAGCGTGGTCCTTCCCCGGTCGAGCCGACCCATTCGTGCTACAACTATACTACTAATTTAGCTGCAGCATGGCTCTATTATACGTGGTAGAGCCATGCTGCAGCTATATTAATAGTATAGTATAGTGGGTTCTCTTACGCTGTCACTGCATGGCGAAAAATAAATAGAAATTATATAAACAATAATTTATGAAATGAAATTTTCAAGTAATCATTCACACACTTTATTTTATTAGAATTGGTTAATTATATCAACTTTTTTATATAAAATTACAGCGACAGTGTTCGAATTATATTTAAATACAAACTTGCGTGTCCGGTTCGAGTAATTAAGTCAATTATTTTAATGAAAGCATTAAGTGTATCTACACACACAGCTGAAGTAACATAAAATTATATAACGATAAATCATACTTTAACGACACTTTTGATTATTTTGAAAATAGTTTTTCTTAATTTCATACTCTGTATAAAACGTTAAATACATATTCATTAGATTCATATGAAATGTAGTTTATAACGTACGAAATAAATGTACATTTACATGTACGTAGCATAATTGACCTCATCAGACCGTAACAGTTCAACACTGGACATGGGCCTTTCCCGTTGTAGAAAGGATTTGGAACGGATGTCTCGCACTTTGACGCTGCTGGCCATCGGCTGTCTACATATATAACGTCTTGCTTAAACGAAGTAGTTTTACCGCCACCTATCGGAACACGTGAGATCTTTTGACATTTTCCACAGTCGTCCCTTACGACACCCGCGGGATGAATTGGTGATGGAATCTTTTACGCCACCACCATAGGACAAGAATGTAATTATCTTTGGCACTTTGTTTTGAAGCAATATTACTGAAACAATTAAAAAATCACACGGTAGGTCAACAGCTGATGTGGAAAATGTATTTATTTTTATTAAACATTAAAAAATGCTAACTACTACAGCCCATGGACACTTTACTACAGAATACTCAATGCCAGTAAATTTTTATTTCATTTTATTTATTAGGGTCACTAACGTTTTTTCATATCATTGCATTCCAGGATATAACTAGTTCTAAGCTAAATTTGAAAAGCAAAGACCACTTTCTCTAACAGTGAATAAACAATGTTACACTTACATGCAGCATAAAAGGAAAACAAAAAACTTATAAAGCAACAGAATACAGAAAATGGTCACATGGTGTTGTTGCATGTGTACATGGTCACAATCAATACTTAATCTTACAAGATTTAAGTACGATTTTTCTATTTTAGAAATTGCATATTGTCAATTCATTCAATAGAACACAAACAGAAACTTTTTTATTCAATATAGATTATAAATAATACTTATTGAAAGTCACTCTTTTGTCTAATTACCACTGGTTCGAAAAAAAACCTCTGTCCTGGGAAGAACCAGCAAGAAACCCAGCGGGACTTTTTTAAATAACAACTTACAATCATGTATATTACACAATTAACCACACAAAACAAATTAGAAACAGCCTGGCAGCGAACACCTCATTCCAGGGTTATTATCATCCATAAATTCTTAACATTATAATAACCCTTTTATACAAACTATGTTTAATAAAGTTTTGAATTTTGCGCAGGTCGAATTTTGTATATTTCTGGGATTTTGTTGTAAAAGCGTATACATCGCCCAAGAATGAATTACTGACTCAGTGGAGTCGAGTAACTGGTACTACTAGCTTGTGTTTGTTCCTAGTATTTACAGAATGAATATCACTTATTTTGTATAACTACTTTTATTTTTGTGTACGTACATTACATTTTCATAAATGTATTGAGAGGCCAAAGTTAATATATTAATTTCCTTAAATTTTTGTCTGAGCGACTCTTTAGGTTTTAAATCATAGATTGCTCTTATGGCCCTTCTGTAAAACAAATATAATTTCAGTGTCAGTTGCGTGTCCCCATGCAAATACCATAGGACATTATGCTATGGAAATAGCTAAAGTAAACAAGTCTAGCTGTTTCCACTGGTAAGATTTCTAATCTTTACAGCATATGCTGCAGAACTAAGTCTGCTTGCTAACTTTGATATATGGGGCTCCATTGAAGCTTCGCGTCTAGTGTTATTCAAGAAAATGGTGGTATCGACAAGACTCAGTTCCTCCCCATTTAAAATTACATTAGTATTTAATTGTCTGACAGAAGCGGGCCTTCTGTAAAACAAATATAATTTCAGTGTCAGTTGCGTGTCCCCATAGCAAAATAATATGTGGTGGAACCACGCTACATCTATATTATGTTTGTAGCACGAATGGGTCAGCTCGACCGGGGATGCACCACGCTCTTACAGAATACCATCGTAAAATATCAGTTTAATGCTCCTGTGTTTTGTATGGTGAGTGTAGAGGACCGGAGACCCTTTTTACTGGAAACGAGGTATTCCATGTTAGTCTTTAGGGGTGACAACGCATCTGCATTTTGATTATAAATTCTTGATAGATATAAAAGGCTATAAGCCACAGCATCCACTTACCATTAGGTGAAGCTGTTTGCGCGTTTGTCACCCTTATTCTATAAAAAATATTAAAAATAAAAAAGGAAGTCACGTAGCGTAAGTAAGGCGTCGCGTAGAAAAGTGTAGAGTACCGGCAAGCGAAGTAAAAGGCGCCTATCCACTAGATGGTGTGACAAGCTAGTGAGAGATGCAGGTAATCGTTTAATGGAAAAGCTCAAGACCATACTTTAAGCTAATCTACGAGTATATATATATATATATATATATATATATATATATATATATCTGTATTGATGGTGATGATTCATAAGCTAGCGCAGTGAGCATAATATAGGCCATGTGTTCATCAATCAAACAGTTTCTTATAGTACAGTAATCGCGAAGAATTGCCACAATATCGAGTGATTAATGTGAGCCACGCCTCTAACTTAGGTAGGTTTTACGACAGTGGAATCTAATTAATGATTGTTTACCATAACCGCCTACTCAACTCTTGTTGCTTATCGTATATAAATGTAAATTATACTTCTAATTGAAGTAAAATTTCCAAACCTAATAGAACTTTTTTGTTATACGATACTCGTACTATTTTAATGACACGATTATAATGTCATTTCCAGAAGATAAAAACTAATAAAAATAAATAATAGTAATGGATATAGCCTTGTGATCAAGCTTATTTGGATCTTGCATGATCCACACTTATTCAAAGATTGCATAATGAGGAGAGCTCAAGCTGTCACGTGAAAACTTCCTCATATTTCGGAGTGATATTGATCGCAGAATTTAAGTAAGACTAAGGCCTATCAAATTGTGAAAATTTCTCTAACAATCTTTCCATTTGTAATCCAGTACATTAATCCTCCTTTTTCAATAAATCATTTTCTGTTACAACTGCACACTTCTGAAACTCCTTGCGTCCACAAATTCACCTTGCTCAATCCCTTTTTCCTTCGAAAATCTTCTCAAAATTTATACATGGAACTCTAATATTTTCCATCATACTTCCTATCCTTTCTTTTATCTATCCTAATTTCCTCAACTGTCATCAGCTTGTGTTTCTTTTTTTTTACTACATTGTATAATTTATGTACACCTCCCTCTTAGCCATTCGTTGGTAACAATTCTTTGCGTAAAAAAGGCTGCCTGGAAGATATTGCTTGCACACTTAAAACACATTTGGTTCTTATTCTACAAGGCTTAAGTTCATTCTAAGTTATGGTTACCTAACTTAAGTTTATTGGAGACAATAAAGTTCAAGCGATAAAAAAATTATCTCATGCCCCCGTATATTATCCGAACCTTATCACTCTGGGACCTAAACCAGATAAAATGGTGAAATCCGGATTGAACAAGTGTTTTCTTAAAATTATCCATGACAGTGAAATACATAAAACTTTTTTGGAAATAAGCTTCCTGAAAAGATCATACCATATCTTCCTAAAAGGTTTCACATTAAGGTCAACCGTACCATACCCAAAAGAGAAACTTAGATCTGGCCTCCCTATGAGCATCATTATAATATATATTATTTAATCCGCCTTTAGACTGTTTACCGATACTGAGTTTGATCTCATAAAAAACAACTGAAACAACTCGTTCATACAAACTGAAAATTATGCATCTAATTTTTCCACCTTGTAACTAAATATAATGAACATAAATAGGTGTAACACATATTCAAACATTTATATACATATATGCATAATATATCTGGATAAAGGTAGCAGTACTAATTCATGTAACATAGACGACGTTGTTTTCGAAAGATGTTTCCGAACGATTATTTTGAAAGCTGCCTTATTTCGTGCTTTCCTGATATCTTCAGGTACGGAGTTCCAGATTAGTAGTAGTTCAGTTTAAATTCCTATTTTCTTAAATATATGTTACACTAGGAATTTTTGCTATATCGTCCCGGAACCAAACCCGGAACAATTATTAATTGTAGGCTGCAATGCCAAAACTCTGCGTCACGGAGCCGCCTATGGTTTTAAAATATGTAATAATATAAGTTTTCAGCATCTTTGTCGCACTTAGGCCACCATACTTTGGTTCTCAATCTGCTCTTCATCGCGACTTTCCCCGGGTGGCCTTCGTGCGCAGCTTCCAGAACTCTCCTGCGTAATTTGGTTTGGATTACAATTTTCGTCCGCCTGAGGAGAATATCGCCATGAAAGCATAATTCATCCTGGAAAAGTTTATAGTTTTTACCGTTTCATCCCAGTTTCCGTTGTAAATGCTCTCTCTAACCTTCTGCATTTCTGCATCTCCAACAGAAATGTCAGTGATCTCTTGTCGTGCAAATTCGGTAACCGCTTGAACATGGTCTTCAAGTAAAGTCGTCAGGTTTGTTGCCACTTCACAGAGTCTCGATAGTGGATCGGCTATGTTGGTCTTCCCCGGGCTATATTTCACCTTGAAATTGTAGGGTTGCAGCCTTAATACCCACCTTTCAGTGCGAGCGCATGGTTTTGCTTTCGGGCCAAATATCACTTCCAAGGGCTTATGGTCCGTTACTAGATCGAACACTTTGCCGTACAGGAACATGTTGAAATGTTCGACTGCCCAAACCAGGGCTAAGACCTCTTTCTCTGTTTGGCAGTAACGACGCCCACAGCTGCTGAGGGTTTTCTTACCAAATGCAATTATTCTCGGCCCATTCTTGTTGATTTGCACCAACACTGCACCCAGACCCACTGGGCTTGCATCTGCAATCACTACCGTGTTATCATGAAGATTGTAGTAACCTAAATTTGCTACCTTCATGAGTGCTGCCTTGAGATCGTTAAATGCCTTTTTTTGGGCATCCCCCAGTCATCTTGAATGTCTGTGTTTCTTCCCGTTCTTTTCCGTAGCAGGTTGCTTAAAGGGTTCTGTTACCGTTGCTAAGTGGGGAATCCATTATCCCACGTAATTCACTAAACCCATAAAACTCTACGCAGTGCAGCGATATTCGTCGGGGCTCTGAATCCCTTTATAGCCAAGATATACTTGTCTAGTGGTTTGACGCCCAGTTCTGACAGTTCGTGCCCTAGGAAGTGGACTTTTTTCATTCTATAAATGCATTTGTCTTCATTCAACATCATGTTATTTTCCTCTAACACTGCCATAACTTTTTTAAGCCTTAAGTCGTGTTCTACTGAGTCTTTCCATATATCAAGATGTCATCGATGAAGTTGATGACTCCTTCGCAACCTTAAAGGATTCGATCCAGTGTTTTTTGAAAAATCTCTGGCGCACACGAGAAACCAAACATCATTCTTTTGTATCGATACAATCCTTTGCTGGTAATGAAGGTCGTGATATACCTTGAGTCTGGGTGAAGTTCGATATGATGGAACGCATCTCGTATGTATAGCTTACTAAAGATTTAGGCTTCCCAACTTTTGGCAACAGTTCTTCTATCTTTGGCAGTGGGCGGTTTTCACGTACTATAGCCGCATTTGCTCGGCGCATATCGACACAAGCGGATGTCCACCATGTTTTCTACACGGACTATAGGCGAGATGCAGTTAGTAGGACCTTTCACGACTTCTATAATGTCCCTTTTCAGTAATTCTTTCAGTTTCCTCTCTACTTTTTCTTCGAGCGGGATGGGAATCCTTCGATACGGCTGAGCAACGGCCTTCACTGAATCGTCAATCGGAATGGTAACAAAAACGTCTTAAAATTTTGGAAACGCCTCAGTTCCAACCTGGTTAATACCCAAATTGATCCGAAATAGTCCCAATGAGGTTGCCGTCACACGTCTAAGTAGGTGAAGCGTACCGTTTCTGATCAAATAGAATGTTGTGATATCCTGTGATGTTCCGGCAAGTTTTATCGTAGCTTTGAATGATCCTAACAGTTTCAGCGGTGTTGCACTCCCGTAAGCTACGAACGTTTTGTCAGGATTCAGATCTTGATTGGTAACTTGAGCGTTATTTTTCTTCATTCTTTCCCAGTTTTGGTCTGTTATAAGATTGTGCTTGCAGCCCGAATCTATCAATATCTCCATGTTACATGTGACCTTTGCGTCGTTATCGATATTGAAAATGTAGTCGATTTTTCTTTCATCCGTGCTTATGTTTGCAGTTTCCTCGATATTGTTTGTTGTCCTGCTTGTCTTCTTTATTCCCTGACTGTTCGATGATTCTTCTCCTTTAAATTTCCTCTTCTGAGTTTGTCTTGTCCGGCATTGATCTCTGAAGTGTCCTAAGATGCCACATTTAAAGCAAGCCTTTCCTTTTCCAGGGCAGATGTTGTCACGGGCAAAATGTCTGGAACTTCCACACCTACTACATTCCAAACTTCTCTTTTTTTTGCTTCTCCTTCCATCTCTCTGTACCTACTCTGTTGATTGACTGGCTTTCTACAGGTTTCGTACCAAAGTTTCCTAATTGACGATCTATGGCTTCCAATGCATTCGCTTCTGCAACTATTTCATCTAAAGTGATCTTGTCTCCTGTTTTCAATATCTTCTTTCGGAGTTCTTCTGTTTTACCCTTTTCCGTTATTTGGTCTATGATATGTTCGTCTTTTTTTCCACCAAACTGACATTTCTTGGCCTGCAGTCGAAGTCTGATAAGAAATTTCTCGAACTTCTCATCCTGTTCCTGTTTTAGAAGACGAAACAGGTGTCGCTCATACACTTTGCTCTGTTTAAGTGCAAAGTAGTTGTCTAATTTTTCGATCGCGATGTTAATAAGTTCGCCTTCAGTTGTATTAGCTCCCGGGATGTTATAGAAGACTTCTTGTAACTGGGGACTACCAAAATGTAAAAGACTAGCTCTTTTCTTCGCCTCTGTGTCTATGCCTGCCTATGCCTACACATACCTGTCCACTGACTGTCCACTTGCTTACCCTGACAACTACAACATATTCAAATGTAAAGAGATGCAGCGAGTTGCGAGTTGAATACAAAAATATACACACTTACCTTTATCATTTTTAGATCAGGCTTTAATTTTTTTCTTTTTTAATTTAAAACTTAGAATAATTTGTTAAGAAATAAATAACAAAAAAAGAATTAATAAATATGTAAAGTATTAAAGTCAGTGAAATGCTCTAACCGTTATTAAGCGTACACGCTTCGAGATAAATGTTTAGACTTCTTTTCCATCTTTGCCAACGGACAGGAACTGAACCAACCTCCCGTTCACATTCGAACTTCTCTAAGGTGTACAGTGCCATTTGGGGCTACCTGTTGACAAGGTTGTAACTATGTTGCATATTATAGATTTTATAACACGCTATTGCAATCTAATGCTAGTACTAAAAAGTCTACTGTACGTGACTGTACCTATGCTATATATGCTATATCCCACCGCTGCCACCAAGCGGTGAATGGGTGCTCAAAGTGTAAACCTAAAATTTGAACCCGTGTAAACTTCGCAATTTAATGCTATGTAGGTATGTACCCAATTTAATGTTATGCAGGTATGTACGCAATTTAATGCTATGTAGGTATGTACGCAATTTAATGCTATACCGGTAAATCTCTGCAATTTAATGCTTTTATTATTTAACTAATACCGCAATTAAATGCTCAGTCGCAATTGAATTCCCAGCTGCAATTTAATGAGGAAGGTAGGTTGACAAATATGTAGGTATGTCAACCCCCTGATGTACTCCCATAGAAACCTAGATACCTAAAACGCGAACAAAGAATACCTACTCAACTCATATATACAGTCAACATCAGTTAGTAACTATGATAACCTTAAATACACTTTTATTTTATAGGTAAGTAACTAATTAATACTGTAGACCAATTCATTAACTTCAAAATAAAGAAAGGAAAAAGAAAAATGTTTATTCCGTACAACAAAACGCATAGTAAATATTAAAAATTTGAATTACACTAATTACTTGCACAAAGTGGCTAAAAGTGTCGTATTCAACACAGACACATCAAGTACAATCTGTACTATTTATATTCTGTGATCTGTGTTTTCAATGGCATGAAAACCTGTATTATCTATGATCAAAACCAACTATTTAGTTATTTACAATCTAGAACAACAAAACGCCGCGTATATAGCGTTAAATAACCACTGTATTATTTTTCCAATATTCAAATTATAATGACTTATTGTCATTATAATTTGAATAAGAACACGACCTGTTCTTAGGCAGATCAGAAGCCGTGCGTCGGATCCGCCTAAGAACAGGTCGTGCTCAGCAAAATTGCTGTGCCTTTGAACGAACCTTTAGTCAACAGCAATACTTAGTAACTATTACCTACCTACATTGATTAACGAAACTCGTGAGGTTCTGTGGTAAATTTTACCTAATAAAATATTTTACAGCTTTATGGGTTATAAATACTGGGGCTCGAACTGAAGAAGGTAGGTAACTTGTGGGTTACTCACATAATAATCACTTGATTGAAGCTTGGTAGTTTTATTCAACGATTATAGTCGGATAGTTTATGTATTTTGTAATATAACGTATGTTTTTCTCTCTTTTCTTTTGTTATAAAGGGAAAAATCCTTAAAAATACTCACAGTTTATCTCGTCGCCACATGTAATGTACTGTAAATCCCAGGGGTTAGTATTAGGAAGGAACAATTAACACTACACTGATATCGGCTCGCAGTAAGCGTCCACGTCTTCTTCTGCGGCGGTCGGTTGGGCAGTCCGCCCCGCCCCGCGACTCCGCGCGTACGCTTCTCGAGACGACAGAGTTATACACCACTATAAATTTCTATACACTACAGCGGTATAAGTATATCCACTACCCCACATCATCCCATGGGTGTCGTAAGAGGCGACAGAGGGAAACAAATCAGGAGATGGGCAGCAATGTCTCCCTAATAACGACTAAAAATAAAAAACTGTGGTTGCGAACCCGCTTGACAAGCGTGGCAACTATGGCAATCAGTGGACTTTAATAGGCTGTAACGGTAACGGTATATAGTAGGTAAGTATAGTACTCGTATAGTAAAAAAAATAATTAATAGACGGAGGTCGAAGAAAAAGACAATGGCATTTCATTCCGCTTCCTCGATGCTTAATTAAAGTGCAATGATTAAAATACTTCCTGGAACATAATGTTTAATTGGATTAACTATATGTTAAAATGCTTTTTTATTCCCACTGTCAGCATCACCACTGCTAGTCTTTTACTTTGATAATTACGATTTGGTTTCAGGATTTGTAACATGGCCGTAGCAATGTTCCCTACGAAAGGAACATTTTCATTAGCAGCGGATATACCTACCTCGTGTTTTCCGGCAAGTAGCTAAATAACTGCAATCGATGATGATGCAAATACATAAACTTATATTTAATCTTATACTACAGTGGTGTAGCAGGTGTTCCCGGATGATATTTACAAAAATAGTTACCAATATTGAAATTTACATTACATTATCATTTAAATTATCATTTACCTCAACATTGTGATTTACTTTGAAAGAAACTTTGGAAAATAATATTCAAGTATAATGATTAAACGTAGTATCAGATCTAAATAGATCTAAATAGACTTGGTGATTCAGTGTCATTAAATTGATCTTTTTTTCGAAATAACGCTACCCGCTAAGTTGTATTGTCTCCTGTATCGTGGCGGCTTTCATACATAAATTGCATAAGGACACATATCCAGATGCGGATCTATTTGTAGACCAACCAAACAGCTGCTCTGCGGATTCAATCTCACGGTTTACGTTTACATATTTTGAAATGGAAATTACCGCCATTTGTTGATCGCCGGATTTTTATGCGCTTTTATTAGCTACACCTGTCTATAAATACTAATGTTATTTAAAAAACATTAAAATTATTTATCACTTCCAGACGTCTGAATAATCTAAAATTTTACAGAAGCATTAAAAACCGACAACAATACAACAATGTCTTATAATAGCCCATGAGCAATGCTTGTTTTAATTTTTTTAAACTCTAATTTTGTTACCGCCATATTCAAATATTCCCAAATTTTGACGTAAGTCAGAGTTAAATTTTGATATCCTCTTTGTCCTTCAGGCGTCATTTAACTTCAAAACCGACAAGTCTTAGAAAAATACGCTCGCAGGCAGACATACTCTGCTGCATAACGCTCGTATAAGACTCGCATCGCTATATCAGTTTAAATTATCATAAACATAAAATCGCGGCCGTGAAATGTGTTAATTAAGTGTAAATCGCGCAAGAAAACTAGGAGTGCACCACGCGAGAGTCAAACTGAATTACGAGAAGAAGCTACCGGCGTACATCAGGTGCATGCCTCCATTTATTATGTGTCCGTTGCAAATTTCAATTAATCTAACCCGCTAACACCCATCTACAGTCCACTCTGCATATTATAATTTCAAATCGCTTCACCAAATATATTATTATGAATTACTAATTATTAATAAAGTGCACACGCATGTAGGGTTGGCATTTAAAAAAATGTTTTAAACAAAATTACACTCACTTGGTACTCAATCAACTAATTTTCAAATTTTCTACGCAGCAGGTTAATACTAGACGAATCTATTATTGTATGAACCACATATTCTACGGGTACAGACATTATATAATACCCTCAACCCTTTCTAGAAAGGGAGCGCTAAATTAGTTTGGCTGAGTTATACACAACTTTATTGACGTAGACAGCTATGGACCTACTTTATTAATAACTTAACACTGCTTTGTAAACTTTGACACCTATAGTAACGTAATAATTTAATGCAGTAAATTAATGCTGTAAGTTGTGATTTGTGATGCTGCGATATAAAGTAGTATATAACCGCTTTAATAATAATTGATAAGAGTACTTAAATACTATAGCCAAAACTAACATTTATGGTTTTGTCCCTTGGTTTTCGGTCTGGTTGTGTTGTGACTCTCCTCCTGTTTCTGATACTGCATAGTTCTTTTATAGGTTTTATTTAAATATATTTCCTTCGTTTACTTAATGCCACTTTAGGCTTATCATTATTTGCTTTATTTTTTTATATTTGTATGTCTTGTTTACGATTGTTTTTTTTTCTTGTTTGTTGTAATTCAGGGTAATTATATATTAAGCTGTCTCTATTGACAACAATTTATCAGAAATGGCCGAAGAAATATATGTTTTTCCGTTTTTCTTTTTTTATGTCGACTTTATTGCCTTATTTACAACTCGCTATGTGGTGAAGGAAAACATCGTGAATCGCGCTGGAGCAGCACTGCGGAATAATTGCCTATAACCCTTTAAATTAGAGTAGACCCGTGCCCAGCTGTGGGACGTTAAACTGAAACTCTACTTTTATTTCATGTAGGTAATGTAGACAGCATTGTTAGCAGTAGCAAGGCAAGTGGCAAAGTTTGCAGTTACACAGTTACTGTTATAATAGTTGGTAGTTATCCAATTATATCCTTAAACCATTGTGATTCGTAGATCTTTATAAATTAAATTATGTAATATACTAAAACCTGACCAGCTTGTACGAGTAACTATATTTTTCCTTCGGCAACCCTTCTGCCAGTCTGTAGACGCGATGTGATGTCCCGAGCGTATCACGTAAATTATAATAATGATACATACTGAGCTTCTTACTCAACAGCAACTTCGTAAGGGACAGCTACCTTTGTGCCTTAAGGTTGACTGACAGATAATGCTTTTAACAATAAGTCCGCCTTTTGATTCTATGCTGTATGTAAGATTCAATAAAGATTAAATAAATAAAAATAAATTGTGAAAGCTAACCTATTTCCTCAGCCTGGATCCTACTGAATCAGTACGATGTTCATAGGTTACGGTTCGCTGTAGAATTGAATACAGTCATACAGTATCACCAGGCTACAACTCCATCAACTCAAGTCTAATAATCTCCTTACTCACTAAGACTCGACTTTTTAATCATTTTACTTTACCATATACAAAAATTGAAGAGTTCAAAAAAGACTGTTGCGACACAGATGGGACTACTTTCCACAAAGAAAGCTAACATAACACTATCTATTTGTGTACCTTTCCGAAGAGATGTCCGGCATGTGGCGTCGGTGTTCTATTGACAACAGTATACCTAACTATTATAATTAACAAAAACTTTAAAAATTTAAGATGACTAAATATTTTGTTTATCACTTATTACATGTGTTCGTAATATCTTAAAAACTTAACCCCTTAACTTAACTTAACGCCCTGAATTCGCACGGGTGATTTTGGGATCTCGACAACGGTGCTACATATTGGGTCCAACTATGGTAAAAGCTAAGAACCATCCATGTGACCCCATAAGCACCCCTTAAAATTTAATCGAAATCGGTCAAGCGGTTTAGGAGGAGAAGAATTACGAACACACGCACACTGAAATTTTGTAAAAAAATACACTAAATAAAATTGAAGGGTCT
Source organism: Parnassius orleans (assembly GCA_029286625.1). Classification (NCBI taxonomy): domain Eukaryota; kingdom Metazoa; phylum Arthropoda; class Insecta; order Lepidoptera; family Papilionidae; genus Parnassius; species Parnassius orleans. The sequence goes on from JAGSMP010000168.1 coordinate 2,465,446, forward strand.
TTCTGTAATACCTTTAATTGAGCTAAGTATGAGCTGGGTTATTTGTATGCTATTAAGACATTTTTTTTTAAATTTGTGTCTATTTGTCTGTCTATCTTTCTGTACGGACTTATCTTTTTATTTTTATTTTTTGTTGAACCGATTTTAATACAATTTGCTATTATATGGAAGAAGGTTTGTGCCCAGCAGTGAGTTATATATAGGCTGTAACTTTACCCATGTATAAATTTATTATCCCTTTACTTTAAAAATCACAAAGTTTTCTTATTTGCCGTCGGTTTGTTTGTTATTTTTTCATAAATTTAATTATTGTTACATAAACTCAAAAGAATAAGCCGTGTTGCTCGCACAAATTGCAATAAAAGCTAAATGTCACAAAAGTTGTAAGAAAATTTGGTCAAGTAATAAAGCAAAGAAACGACGTATCACATCTCTGATCCTGCACGTAATATCAACGGGTGCGAATATTGCCTTAATATATTGCATATTACATTCTCACGTTGTTTTCTATATGAAAGTTTTCTCAATAAAAAGGATAAAGCATCCTGTTGAGTGGGATTGGTGAAGTAAAAACACTTTCGGCCTCACTTATAATCGTTCATTATCTCTTACTAAAATTATGTATTAATTTTCTCTATATTTGTCTCTTTCTATTGTCATTTAGTGGAAGAGAGAGAGAGAACAACATTAAGCTTTTCTTAAATTGTCATCAAATGATATGTGTAGGGCCGTCAGACGTTAAGAAGTAAAATAACACATCACATATTTATCTGTTATATCACATTTATGATATTTGTCCAATTTTAGTTCAGTTCAGTTCAATATTCTTTCCAATAACAATGTAATTCATTACCGTTTTCGCATCACCACTCTCAGTATTATAAAATGTACTCTGTGATCACCACTTAACATCAGGCGAGATGGACCAATTTAAATTGGTTAAATTACTAATTAGCCAATTTCAATTGTTTAAAAAAATGGCAGAAACTATCAACTGTGCAGGATATCGTATAGTTCCATAGATCACAGACTGTGAAGATTTCATATAAGTCCATGTTATTGTTTGAAGTTAGTTACAATTATTTTCTTACCATAAGATGTACTTTTTTTTTCAAAACTTACTTCTACACTGGAAATTATCATTATTAACAAACCAGGATATGGGCAGCTGCATCTTCCTAAAAACATATAAATAAAAAACGGGAAAACATGCCGGCCGTTCCAAAATCTAATCCCGCTTCATTCAAGGGCTCATTTCCTGGTTTATTTGTTATTCTTGCCCCTTTGTCGCCTCTTGCGACAACTACCAGAAGATACGGGGTAGTAAATAATTTTAACACCGCCACTATACGGTTGAACACTACGAAAGGTACGTAGTGTCCAACTGTTTACGTGTTTCTAGAGACCAGCGTTTTCGTAGAAACTGCACGTTTCCGATGAGCGGAACAAATAATTGAATGTAGCCTATAGAAGTGCAGTAGAGCGATCAACTTTTAATTATGCGCTATAGGAGCCGTGGGTAAAAGCTATTAAAGTTTTTATAATAAAAAATAATAATAACTGTGTGTGTGTGTGTGTGTGTGTGTGTGTGTGTGTGTGTGTGTGTGTGTGTGTGTGTGTGTGTGTGTGTGTGTGTGTGTGTGTGTGTGTGTGTGTCTGTGTGTCTGTGTCTCTGTGTGTGTCTGTGTGTCTGTGTGTGTGTGTGTGTGTGTGTGTGTGTGTGTGTGTGTGTGTGTGTGTGTGTGTGTGTGTGTGTGTGTGTGTGTGTGTGTGTGTGTGTGTGTGTGTGTGTGTGTCTGTGTGTGTGTGTGTGTCTGTGTGTGTCTGTGTGTCTGTGTGTCTGTGTGTGTCTGTGTGTGTGTGTGTGTGTGTGTGTGTGTGTGTGTGTGTGTGTGTGTGTGTGTGTGTGTGTGTGTGTGTGTGTGTGTGTGTGTGTATGTCTGTGTGTGTGTGTGTGTGTGTGTGTGTCTGTGTGTGTGTGTGTGTGTGTGTCTGTGTGTCTGTGTGTGTCTGTGTGTGTGTGTCTGTGTGTCTGTGTGTGTGTGTGTGTGTGTGTGTGTGTGTGTGTGTGTGTGTGTGTGTGTGTGTGTGTGTGTGTGTGTGTGTGTGTGTGTGTGTGTGTGTGTGTGTGTGTGTGTGTGTGGTGTGTGTGTGTGTGTGTGTGGTGTGTGTGTGTGTGTGTGTGTGTGTGTGTGTGTGTGTGTGTGTGTGTGTGTGTGTGTGTGTGTAGGAACAGATGTGCCTGACAAATCGCACTTTGGTTTTGTGCTTATATGCAAAGATATCTAGCATGGTGTGTTAATACGTATTACCAGGGTCTCCACAACTACAAACTATATGAAACATGTTATTATGATGTTATATCCTACTGTAATTAGGTCCTAACATAATTCTGATGTCTGAAAACGTGTGTGGCGAAGTATAAGATCAGATCTGAAACTGGCACTTGGTCAAATCTGCACGAGTGTGGTGCAGTCACGCATCAGATCTGAAACGCGCCGTTGGGTAAAGCTGTACGTGTATGGCTAACTAGAAATACAACGCTCCACAACGGGCAGCCGGATAATTAGTATTTATTCAATGTATTACACAATGTTCAAGTAAATATCATATATCATAATGACGAATGCATTTCTGCACAAATGAACGAACTGAAAGACTGAACATCGACTTAATATTTATCAATATACTAAAGTTCCATGTTGTAAATGGTGACTTAAAGAAATGCTGTAAAATTAAACTTTCTGTAAACTGTTTAAAGCAGACCGGTAAGAAATATTGCCATGAATAGAACGTTTTATAACACTTTAGAAACCACGTTTAGCGAATACAATTAGGGTATTAATGGTGCTCATTTAAATCAACTGTTTCGGTTTAACATTTTGCTGTATAGCGTAGGTACGTTCAATTTAATTCTTCCATCTTTAATTCATGTTTTTTTTTAATATTGGATAAGATTTAGTTACACACAATAGATTGAGATAAAAATAATAATTTTAAATAGATTATTGTACTCGACTGGCAGCGTTCGGTAGATTATGACACATGATCTCGTTACTTGCACCTCAAAATTTGAAAACAAAAGTATAAAATCAGTGCGTACTCCCAGTGATGACATAATATTGATCTAAGACGTGGTTATTCATTGCTAGTCATAATATGAGAAAGGTCAAGGTTATTCAGCGAGCTATGGAGTGAGCTATACTTGGACTTTGTCTGAATAATAAGCCCAAAGGATCAGTAAGCTGAATTGGCAATGGGTCGGAAATATAGCTTAAATAATCGAATAACTGATATAGAAGAAAGGTTATCGTACAGCAGTCTCGTAACGCTAAACAAATTATAGCGCTACCTGCTAGATGGAGTGATGACCTGGTAAGAGATGCAGGAAATCGATGGATGCAGGAGACTCAGCACCGTGCTTTGTGGTGTTCCTTGGGGGAGGTCCATGTTCAGCAGTGGACTTGTGATGAACTGTAATGATGATGATGATGATGATAATGGCGTAGTTTTATTATACACAAAATATATAAGCAGATCACTTAAACTGAAATAAATTCAAATTGCAGGCTGAACTACTTCATCCACTATCTGACACCATGTTAAGTGCACTCAAATCAACTCAAAAGATAAATGTATTGCTGCAGAAATTGATCTTAAAGCTTTTATCATTGGACATTCCAAAGAAGGCTGTGAAAAATCAAGGGAATTTTTAAATTATAAGTGACTTTATTAACATCAAATTTAACATTCAAATTGAAACGTAGCATCGAGAAGCTTTAGAGTAGAAGTTATTACAAAAATTTTTAAAACGTGTTATTAAAAAGTATTGATACAGTATAAATAATAAGTAGTTTTTAATCGAAATATAGCGTCCATTAAGTTATCAAATTAAGTTATCAAACAAAACTTACTACGCAATGCAATAACAGACTATATTAAAATAATCGACTATTAAATATGGACACATCTTAATAGGAGAAGGATTCAACACAAGTGGACATTTAAATTTTGGTGTATTATATGTGAAAGTGTTGTTGAAATTAGTGTCATGGTTAACACGATATAGGAAACTATCGGAACGTGATATGTCCAAAAACACCAAGTATTTTAAAGGACATAATGTAGGGTATGTAACGTTTAATATATTATAATTAACAAATTAATTATTGACAGACTTCATCTTCAGCAACCAATACGACTAAGAATTCGACGGCTCATTTAAGTCCAAAGCTGCTAGGTGGCATTTTGCAGCACCAGCCCATATATGGCAATACTCCATGCAGGACCGGACTTGCGCTTCATATAAAGTAAGCAGCTGTCCAGGCGTGAAGTATCGCCGCACCTTTGCAAGGACTCCCAGCTTCCCTACAGCTGCTTTGGCCTTGGACACAATGAACCGTCCGAAGTTCAGATTTGAGGATATTTCAACCCCTAACAACTGAAGGCGGTCAGTGTATTCCAGTGATACATTTCGGAAAGAAGGAGCCAAAGTGAGCTGGCTCCTTTTTGCAGTGAAAAGACACGCTTGTGTTTTGGAGGCGATAAATTTTTCAAGATTGGCATCGCCTCGTTCGGAGACTGCCTGTAGTGTGAGATTCACACTCTCTACCATAGCTTCTCTTGCGGACTGAGGCCAGAGGACTTGGTTGGTATCCCTCCACAACTTTGCTATCGTCTGCATACCCATAGATATTGGGCATAAGCAGATCATTAATATGCAGCAGGAAGAGAGTTGCGGAGAGAACGGACCCCTGAGGAACACCGGTGTTAGTTGCCACAGGATCGGATGAGCAGCCATCGACAATTACCCGGAGAGACCATTCACTCAGAAAGTCCTTTACCCAGTCAATCAGATCAGGAGTAAAGCCGTACGCTGGAAGCTTACCCAAAAAGCTAGCGTTCCAAACTCTGTCATAGGCCTTCGAGACGTCAAAGGAAACAGCAAGTATGTATAATATATAAGTTCTAGGTATGCTTTTAAGCGGGCGTTCAATATACGTTCCATTATCTTGCAGAGTATGGAAGTAATTGAGATTGGCCGATAATTGGCAGGGTCGGCACAGCTGCCTTTTTTTGGAACAGGCTGCACGTTGGTCAGCTTCCAGGATTTTGGCATTATTCCAGTCCTAAATGAGAAGCGGAACAAGCGTGTCAGCATAGGACACAAATAAGGTGCACAAGCCTTTAGAACTATAGCTGGTATACCATCTGGTCCACTAGCTTTATTCACGTCCAGATACCGCAAGGTTTTAAGAACTTCCTTATTGTGATACGAACCTCCGACAAAGAGGTCCAGCAGTGCGGTAATTTAAGTGGAATATTATTGCCACTGTACAGACGCGAATCGTAGGCAAATAGAGACGCGAACAAGTCCCTATGCACTCTTATGCGCCAGTATGCCTTCCGGTTTTACCAGCGGGTGCAGTGTAGGCTGACAGAAATTTATCTCGACCGCTTTGGCAAAAGACCAAAAAGCTCTAGTGCCGGATGGTCCCGCAGAGAGTTTTGCGTCAATATGTATAATACGATCGAGAATGGCTTTCCGTAATGCCTTTTTGTAGGACTTGGTGGCCTAGTTGAAAGTTATCTTCTAGGAGCTGATATCCGGAGCTTTGTGGTTTCGAGCATCAACCCAGGATAGGTACGCTAAATGTTTGCGCTTTTCAGCTTGAGCGCATTTAGCGTAAAACCATGGGCGAGCTTTGCTACCGGTGGGAGCGTCAGAAAAGGGGATAAAATACTCCATAGCTTGACGCAACACATCGGTTATCGCATCCGCGCAACTCGACGGATCCACAGAAGAGAAACAGACCTCCCGCCAAGGATAAGATGCAAAAAAGTGTCGCATCTCATCACAATCAGCTGACTTATACCGCCATATTCGTCGAACACCTTGGGACTCGTAATCAGGTGGAGAATATGACGATACCGATTTCACCAGACAGTGGTCAGATGTACCCAAAGGGGAGGTAACCTGTACTTCATACCTGACTGGTTCGGTAGTCAGCAGAAGGTCCAAGCTCGCTTCCTTTACGAGCTGAGAAAGACCTAGCGTCAAGGCAAAATTCCACATTTTTCTTCCAGCATGATTGGTCTTCTGGTACGGGAACAGCCAGTCTTTTCGACAGGTGTTAAAATCCCTCAAAAAGACCAGCTGTGCAGTAGGATACCGATTTAGGGCCACATCAGCAGCCTCACTAAGGTGTTTAAATAATCGCGTTGTCTCCCGGTTACCGCTGTGCGATCGATAGACACAGGCATTCAATCAGGTATTGATAAAGGATTTTATCAATACGTGTATCTACCATCACCCAGATAGTCGAAAAAGTGGTGTCTTCAAGGTGACGGAGACGCTGGAATCAGACGTCATTGCGGACGTACACACAGACTCCGGCACATAGATGGAATTTGTGCTCCAGGGAGAATCCAGTATAGTCAAGGTACGCCGTATTCAATGGACATGCAATTTGTGTCTCCGTCAAGAAAAGTAGGTGCGGCTTCTCAGTCTCAAGATGGTGATGGACTGCGCTGAGATTAGAGTACCATCCTCGAATATTAGTGAGCTGCACTTTATATGAGAGGACGTAAAACCGCTGTTTAGCCATACTTTTCTTTTTAGACACATATTGACAGAGTTAAGCGTGAATAAGAATGGAGAACGGCGGTTAAACGAGGCGTTGCATTAGCAACCAAACGATACTACCAGAGCTACTACTCCCATGGGAACTTGATCTGGAGACTGCGGGGACGCCCGAACACCCCCAGAGATCGCCATTGGGTTCTCTTGCCCGGTTGCTAACCGGCACGATGGAGCCACCCTGCGATTTTTCGCTAGTTGGCGGGGCAGCCTTTCATTAGTAGCTAATTCACTAATTGGGCCCCCAACTACCTGCGGTCGGTCAGCGTATCACCGTGCTTCGGATCCCGCTACCCTCTACGACCAAGCACCCGACACAGCAACGACTAACGCTTCGCACCCGGTTCACACACTCAACGCTACTGTTCAGACCCATTCTCAATATGGCTTCTCCAAGCCGACAACGTCATTTGGCGACAAGATTTTGCATTGGTAGGTGGTAAACAAAAAGCCAGCGGCTGAAACCTACCACCGGAGTTGGTGCTGCTCGTTTAGCACTACCCGGGACACACGTCTAGAGAGTCAGATTTCAAGTATTTCCTATGGACGCGAGCAGCCCGTCCCCCAATCAAGTCACTTATTTTTTTTAATATAATATAATATTTTTCAAAATAATTACTTTTATTAATTATAATATAAAAATTTATTAATTATATAACGATGTTATTTAAATGTAAAAAGATGTGTTCGTGGTAAGTTGTTCTCATACATGGAAAGAAGCTGAGAATTTTTTTTCTTATCAATGCAATGCATCATTGTCTATAGCTCATTTAATAGAGTACAAACATATTTCTTTTTTTATCCTTAAAAATAAAAAAAGTATTAGTCAGTTTGGGACAGAAGGAAACAAAGAAGGAGATGGGCAGCAGATTTATATAAAAAGTTGAAAAAAAATACTAGGGAAGTTAATTAAGACTTTTTATTTGCTTTTTTGTTATTTAGTGTAGTGTACAAATATAAGATTTTAGTTACTAGTTTAATTATCACCTTTTATGATACCGAGACGCAACACAACTGTGGGACCATTTTTGAAAAAAGTGCCGTAGGCGAAAAAATGGCAATATGTAATTATTGTAAAAATACTTTATCGTACAAATAATGTTTCTGAACATTAATCAAATATAACTAATAATTATGTCTACTTAATAAAAGAATCAATCAAAACAAAATAATTTGAAAGGCAGAAAATATAAAATCTTTTATATTAAGTATATATAACTAATAATCATCAACATTTAATAATAATCAATATAATATTGTAAATTATAATATAATGTAAATATTGAATTAATTAACTTTTAAATACGCTTAGCTTAATAAGACTTTTTAATACTAGAGAGTCCTGTACCTATTAAAGTATGATGAAATGTTTATTGAATTAAAATTTCATGCGTAAAATTTAAACAATAAAATTAACATCAACCGATTAAAAATAAAAAATTTATACAAAAGTAAGTAATATTTTTAACTGTTAATTTAATCTGTTACAAAAATTGACAAATAACTTTTAACAAATAAATCAATTTAACCATGAACGCCATGTCTGTTCCCTATATTAAGCTGGTTGTGGTATTGGCAAATCTTTCAAGAAATCTACGCCTGATGGCGTATTCTTTAAAACGCCTATGTTTTTTTTAATACATAATCTTTTTATTATTAAAAAGACGACGATGCAATGTGATGCGATACGTAATTTGATAATCTTTAGCCGCGTAATCAAACTTGATAATCTCTCTAATCTACTTTTTATTGGCTTGAAGCCAACACACAAATTAATTATTTTGGACTCACAACGATAATAACAAGAATGAAATGCCTTTTCCTTCCATCCTAATATTACAGCGTAATATTACATCTCCATGTTATGATTACAAAATGTAATAAAATTCAGTAAAACTGCCGTTAAGATGACGTTACATTAATACTTTTGAACTTTTTTGAACATCTGTAACGAAATGTAATTATTGCACAAAAACAAAATCATTTTATAAAGTTGAACATACAAACAATTGCTAAGTAAAGATAGAAACGAGAATCGTAAAATCTTGACAAAAAATCATAAAGATGACAATAAATCACACTATAATGCACGACGGCCTTAAAGTATAAAACTTACTTTTTTATAGCTATTGCTAGGGTGCACTTGGATAATTATACTTTCCTAAATGACTTCAATATTGTTCCTTAAAGGGTATGTCTTAAAATGATCATGGACAAAGTGAAGATCATGTCCAGCGTCCACGTCACACCTATGCCGGTAGTTGATGAATAGAATCCGCTCGAAATTTTTGATGAGTATTTTTAGGATGCTTGGAGTGCTTTTCGGCCAATCTCGGCTGGAAAGCATTCAAGTACTTACACCTCACCTTATAGACCAGTATTCCTCAAGCAGTGCGGCAAACCAAAAAATAATCAACTTTATTTCCGCAAATCCAAAGAACTATGTTTTGTAACAGTGAACGATTTCTGCCTTTTTACTCTCAAATTACACTGTGGTTATTTTTTTATAGGAGAGGGAGCAAATGAGCATACGGCTCACCTGATGGTAAGTGACTACCGCCGCCCATGAACAACTGCAACACCAGGGGAATTTCAGATGCGTTGCCGGCCTTTTAAAAAGGAGTAGGCTCTTTTCTTGAAGGTCCCTAAGTCGTATCGGTCCGGAAAAATCGCTGGTGGTAATCGATTCCACAAGGAAGTTGTGCGAGGAAGAAAACTTCTTCTAAATCGCATAGTGGTGGACCGCCAATCATCCAGATGGTATGAATGGTATCGCGAGTTTTGCCGCGATGTGCGATCCTGATATCCTGAAAGGCGCAGGTTCGAATTCCATACAAAACAAGTATTTGTATGGGCTACAAATAATTGTTCCGAGTTCAAATCTGACACCAAATACTGGAAAACATCCTTACTTTTTTATAAGTTATTACAACTTAAAAAAAGAATTTTAAAGTATGCTTCTTTATGAAGACTGACCAGTAACGATGATTTAAGTCATCGTTGTATGGTTAAACTTAAGAGATAATATTTTGATTCGACTGTAAGTTACAGCTAGTAACCCATAGTTTGTATTTAAATGGATTAAATAAGACTATCTGTCCCTGGGACCGTCACTACTGTTTTTTTTTTCATTTTACATTTTACATCACTGTGACAAGAAAATAAGAATAGTACGCAGTCTGAACTATTTGCACTATATTAAAGAATAACGGTTTTGAATTTTGAAAATATGTAAATATAGCGTAAAAAATGTACAAAGTGCTCCACATTGTTCCAAGTTAAGTTCTAAGAAGCCATTGTAATGTACGCACATACGTATATGAAACTGTTGCATTTGTACTATAATCATAAGAATGAAAATAGACTTTCATCACATTAAATTACGTAGCCATTGAAATTCGTAATAATAGGTCCAAATTGTACACGTATTTCAATTAAATTTAAGTCTGTTTTTAAAGATGAAGTTTCTAGAAAAAAAATCAAAGAAGACAATCGTTTTTGGGCCCACTAGAAACTTTAAAGTAACTTAATTTTATTACACATAAAAAATATACCAATTTATTATATTAAACGGTCTGAAAATTTTATGAAAAAGTAACCGGAATCATAAAATCTGAAAAAAAAAAAGTTATTTTGATATTCGTGAATTGACTAATGTGTGATATAGGTATGAAGGGTCTTGAATGAATTAGGAAACGTGTTGATGCTTCTATAACTACTATTATACTACTTCAACTTATTCTACCTTAACACTAATATATACTATTGTGATGGCTACACTACACCTCCCACCGACAATTTTTTTTTTTTTATATAGTTAAAAGTCAATCTTAAATAAAGTTCTAATTATGTATATATAATATTTGTCTTAGCTTGGGTAGGGTGGTTGGCCAAACCCCCTATGCACATAATAATTCCGTAGTCACAATATGAATGTTTAAGCCTTAATACATTGTTACATTGTTGATGCATTATGTTTGACAAAATCAGTTGTACATTCGCGAACGTATATTATTTTCTTCGACACATCACTGTAACACACGTAGACACTGAGTTATTTAGTTACTTATTAAGTCATTTCTCTAGACATTCACATTAAATAGTACCCTTCCTATATATATTTATTCACATTTATGTTTATAACTTTATAGTTTATACTGCGTTTATTTATACCTTTGTATTTGATTAAACATTTCTTTCATGATCCACACAAATTATTTAGATATTAATACTCTACCATTTTTTCAGAAAATAATGACTTATAAAAGTTAAAAACACATGATTTGACGGTTCAATAAATATAAAACCGACAATATTACATTTCATTTTAAGATATACAGAACAAAGAAGTCTATGTTAGGCCATGTAATCATTTTCATTATCATAACAACAGCCAGATCAAATTTCAAATTCTTTTGCTTTCAATTCCAAAGTACGTTTATGGGAACGTTTGCGATTACAGCGTATGATCATACCTAATTTCTACGTAACTTACAAAACGTTTTATTATGAATACACTATACACTAACTATACACTACACTAAATGTATCTAAAACGTATAGTATTAAACACTTTTTCATTTACATAGTAAGATAGTTACATTGCATTGTTATAATACATTTACATTATCAAGTATTTATTATATATGTTATTTATCATTAATGGTCAGAAAATAATACATATTACCTTTTTTTTTTGATTTCATGACTTTTAAGGAACATGCTTATCTAATTTGAAACACAAATTTATAAAAAAGTTAGGCTATTACACAGATATAAGTTTGTATAGCAGAATATATGTTGTATGTTAATAAAATATTATTAACATTAGAAAAGAAAAGTTTTTTTAAGTATATAATAATATAACTTTCTGTTTCATTGTCGATCAATGAAAAAAAACTTATAATAATAGCGAATTCACACTTTGGACTACCAAATTTAGTTTAAAATTGTACAAATTTTACATAATAAAACATCACATAAGAAAGAAATTTAAGGTAGAGTTATTGTAAATAAGAATCAATGTAAATATGCAAAAATCTTGTAAATTCATATAAAATATGGTAAAAGAACTAAATACGCGAAAATGTGTTTATTATATTTGATTTTTTTTTGTTTACGTCTGGTTGTGTAGATCGATAATATAGTTACTACATGTGTAACTTGTGAGTAGCATTTTGGGTAGCATTTATAGCCCTAATACAGAAATGCAAATTTTTCTTAATATTATATTTTTTTACCTTTAGCCAGCTTTATTTTTTTTAGTATTCTCTTCACTTATATATTTATTTATTTATTAGATACCGGGAATCGGAGTATTAATTCACTTCATTTATAATTTACTTCATGATATTTATCACGCGGGTACTTTATACATATGGGCCCCGCATTTACTTGGGTATTATATTAATTTTTCATAACATTCATTTCATTTTATTGGTACATAAACTTTTTTATCATACTATATCAAGGTAATAGTGTACCTTGGGTTGTGCGCACAACCTTGAGGTCTACATTTAAGTGATTTTAAAAGGACTCCAACAATTGTCACAGAGGAAAACTAAGTTCACATTATGATCCAATGAAGGATGTGACCTCTACGTACCATTCTCAAGGGTAACAAATTTAAGACTTGTCTGGTCCCCAACAGTACTAATATGAGTAAAATTGTTCACATCTCACTTGTACTGAAGGTATTGTTCCCTAGTACCCGTTACTCCCGATTTTATCATCCAATCATGGAAACATACCCTGCTCGAGGACTATATGCTATACCAATGATGGACGTTCCCGTATCTCTCCATTGATATCATATCAAGATAAACTTTAGTTTTAGTTTTATTCTCTTCATAACTCTTATTTCATTATTTATTTATACATTACCGTGTTCCTTATTAATATGTTATTATCTATTTGACTCTATCGATTACTTTTATACACTTGCATGCTCCACTTACAATACTAACTTGCATTACTCTCGTCCATAATTAATTCCATAGCAGGAGTTTAAGCATTCATCAATATTTGGGTGATCAGTCCAAAATTGACGAAACTTAGCAACTCAGTCATTCGTATTCACACTTATGAACATTCCTTTCTTTCATTCCTCACACCTTTTAAATACATACTTTCCAATTTTGTACAAAATGGGAAAACATTGTTCTGTCTGTGTTTGACTTTGTTATGAAACATTATTATTAAAATATTTTATAATTATTTTATTCCTTAGTACCTTAAAACGATAGTTTTAAATATTTTGTAATTGACACATAAGGTAAGATGGTTACGTCGTTAATAGTTATATTACTTTTACTTATTTCGAAAAATGCCTTAGCTTTTTTTTAAATTTAGGATTGGTAGAAATATGATGATTAATAAATCGTATACATAATGATTTCTTATATTTACGCAAACACTACACATTAAATAAAACTAATTTTATGGATTATATCGCGTTTAATCAACTTATTTTTATTAATTCCCGACGTTTCGGGCGCTTTACAGCACCAGTGGTCACGGGGGACTGAGGTGATTGACGTCCCGATGTCAGAGTTAATCCGGAGTACCTTCAGCTTTTTAATTATTAATTTTGGTCCGATCTACGCAGAATGAACTAACTGTGTCTTGAAGTCTTGCAGTGGTATGCTTGGGCTTAGTTTTAATTTTATTAATTACAGGATCCCAAGCAGGTGGTAGTACCCAGCCTCCCTCTCTATTCAAATTAGGATGTTTTTTAATTTCAATAGTCTCACGTATCATCCTTGGCAGGAATCGATGTTCTTTCGCGAGAATTTGTGGTTTATCAAATCTAATGTAATGGCGGGTGCCGTCTAGGATATGATCACAAACTGCAGACTTCCCGGAACGTTGGTGCTTCACGTCAGCTATGTGTTCTTTTACGCGGGTTTTAATAGATCGTTTTGTTTGCCCTATATATAGAGAGACCACATTCACAATCAAGCTTGTACACTCCTACATCTTGTAGAGAAATATTGCACTTGACGGATGGTAAGAACTGACTAATCTTCTTCGGCGGCTTGAAGAAAGTTCTAATAGAAGCTTGCTTCAAGATGTACCCAATCTTGTCTGTGACACCTATGACATATGGTAGTACAGCAGGCACACGCTCGACTGTGGCCGGCTTCACTCGGTCACTGTGACGTAGGCGCAGGACCCGAAGCTTGTTGTCGTGCAGAACCTGCTTGACGTGCTGAAGCTCGCCGGCCAGGTGTTTGCGGTCACAGATCCCTCGTGCTCTCTGTAACAAAGATTTGCCCACGGTAGCTAACTGTGATGGATGATGGTGGGATTCACCATTTAAATATCGGTTTGTATGGGTCTTTTTTCTATACACAGTGTGACCTATGGTGTTGTTAGGATTTCCAATGACTAACACATCTAGGAAAGCTAAAGAATTATTTGCCTCTAACTCCATAGTAAATTCCATTCTCAATACAAAAAGAAATTGTCTGCTTTAATACATAATATTATATTGTCAGCATTTTTTGAACAAAATAGTGTGCATACATTATACAATGTGTTAATTTTACACTTGATCAAACGAAATGTGCGGATACTAGATAAAAAATTATCGGTAAAAAATCGAAAATTTTTTTTTTAATGTAAACTATTTAAAAAATAAAAGCATTTTAATTTTTTTTTTGGTAAAATTCCCATCCTTCGGTTTTAAATTATTTTCTCTTTAAGTAAACGGTGTATTTTTTCAAAGTAGTTTTATTTGAAAGTTAGAAAGATTAACTAGCAATAAAAATTAAAAAAAACCTACGATATCAAGCAGGAAATATGTCAAAAAAATAAAAAAGTACTCTGTGGTACATTTATATAACTAGTGCTGAGTGGTGATGCAGCTAAAGATGGTAAAGCACAATGAATAAGTTTAAAAATCTATTACCAAAAATTTTTTTACTAAAGAATGACCGTCTAAAAAAGGTCATTTTAATATAAAATGAATACATGGTTGATAATTACCACTCGGGTAGGGGTGATCGCACCTAAGTGAACTCAAATGAATTTTGTAATTAATTTTAAAACCTGTATTTCAGCAACTTAAAGCTATATAGAATATAATATATTATCCCAAAAAAGGAAACAAGGTGAGGGGTGAGCCTTTTTGTGATGCGGTAGTATATTTATTTAGAAAACAAATAGTGATGTGTTCATTATTTAACTACCTAAAAATGACCCGAGATAATAAAGAAACGTAATAATATAATTAAATTAGGCTTTTTTTGAAAATAATTGATTTATGAAAAGCAATATTGTGGCTCATTTTTTTAATAATATATAATATTTTATTATACGTATACAATATTAAAAACTATAAAAAAAACTGATAACTTAATTATCGTTAACAAGAGGGAACATTTATAGAGACAAGAGCCCTTCGAATAACATCGTTCAGAGAACCGTGCCGTGAAAACCTACCAGCACTTTTCTTACATGAGAGTCCGTGGAGTCCAAACTTGTCAACGTTGCTACCACTGATGGGATTGACAAATCTCCGCTCGGATCTCTACGGCGATGCGCAAGCTTTCCTCATCAAGTAATGTGCCGAGATTACTTGATGGTAAAGCGTGTTACCAGTGACTAGATTTCTTAGTGGAAACAGCTAGAAGGCGTGCCTGATCTTGATCACCATAGAAATTGTGAAATAAATCTTTCTGCACGTTCTGTACCAACGGAATATCCCACTGTTTTTGTTGGTTAACTTCCAGTGGAACATTTTCGCCGGGACAGAGCACTCGCCATGTCTGCCCTGCCTCCGTAGCAAAGCACAGGTCTTTTACTTATTATTTAAAATTATATTACGTAAGTCACTGACACTATGCAAGGAAGCAAGGAAAGCAGGCAATGCAACGCTAGAAAGATTTCTCACACCAATACCACGAAATTTTATAGGTAAAGGAGCTTGAGTCCAGGCTGTTGTATTTAAAGTTAAATTTAGAATTTTTTCTATAGCTATTTTAAAATTATTATCAATATTTTTTAAAATATCCGAACATTTCCAGACTGGACTGGACTGGAGGGGTAGATTCTCCCCCCACCTTCTTTCCCCGCCGGACAGGCCTATTTTTTTTTGTTATTAAATGTTGAAGATTAAAATTTTTATTGAATGATTTCTGAGAAAAATCACTTTAATAGGGGGCGTCCGCCCTCCTCCGAAGTAATACAAAGTGTAGTCGACGGAGCCCCGCTAAGTGGGGCTCCTATTTCTGGATGGTTTAAAAAAAATAACCACGAAGGGGATGGAGGCCATCCCCTTCTAACCTAACCTGTCCAAATCTTTATTATATTTCATAATGTTCCGCCTCCACAAGTACTCCACTATCGCATCACCAAAATTCTCTGGATTATAGTATTTTCTTTTTTTATAACGGAATGACGCTTATGACGCGAGTCGCGAAGTCGAATATAACTGTCACTGTCAATGTCAATTTAAGTTCCGTTTCAGGTATTAATTAGTGATATATGAATATTTTTAGAAAATATTTCGACGCAGCTCAGGCAGCTAAAATTGCATTGGGGCGCTTGAAATAAGCCTCCTTGACCCCCCACAGTAACAAACTCCTCAAATTCAGGCGACTTGATTCTAAACCCAACTCGCATTTTGCTCTATAAATGAAATATTATCACATTACTTCCCTGGATTTATTCCATATTGATAAAAATTGTATGTAGTCGTTATGCTTTGACAGATGACAACAACGCAGCAGAAATATTTTCCTTTATAAATGAGTATTATGTCTGAAATCAAAAAATAATTATTATAATAACTGTCTTATATATTTACTGATTTTTTTTTTGAAATTTGTAAGCCAAAATTGGCCTCTAAATAATAAAATAAAATAAGTTAAATTATATTATAATTATTGTGGTAATATTTATGGAGTTTTCATTAGCTGGCTTCAAAAAAAAGAGGTTCTCAATTCGGCTGTATGACTTTTGTCGTGATATCTTCATCAATTGTGAACTGAGTTTTTATTAAATAGGTTATACTTTAGCTTTTCTAATGTTCCAGGTATTTCCATCTGACACGACCGGAAAGAGACCAGGCGTAAACCCAACACCAGGGACCAGAAGCTGAAATATCGCCAATTTCCTGACTCTGGGCAGATATTGAAAATTAATTCCCTGATTACTGATTTTGTCCCGACCTTAAATTCGAACTTGGGATCACATGATAAGCAGTCGCGCTTATGACCACAAGACCAACGGAGAAATCAATATGCGAATTTCTAAAAATTCATGAAACATGTTATCATAAAGCCATATTGACCACGTGGGCATTATGGGCACTGCCGATCTGCCGATGCCCCGTACTAGTAAAGCTAGTTCCTAACACCAGTATTTCAGATTTGGATACATTTTCTGTGGCCAGTTTGTTTATTATTAGGCATGGTGAATCACGCGCAGGTATGAATTACACTTAAAGAAAAGTTACCATAATATTATTCTTAACCTCGGCCTAGCCTGTGCCTAAATTGGCATACTGAACCAATATAGTTTAGAAAACTAAACCATCATCATCATCAGAAGTTTACAAAACCGTTATTGGTTTAAAAATGGAACTTCCTGTGATTTAATATTTACGAGGCAGTTTACTTTATGAATATATTTAACGACGTTATAATATGTTGACCCTTAGAACTAACGTCTTGTCTCGAGTGCCGAGCACTTACCGCAATTAAATTTTAACCGCGCAATTTAGAAGACGCACCTGTGTATTTCAACAACAGTTTAAATAATAATATAAATACAGTATTTTGATTTGTCTAAAATTTTAAACGTTGACAGTAAGCCTTTACTGATAAATAATGGCAGCATAAGAGAATCTATCACACAATTTCATCCCGTAAAGGTCAACTAAGTGTAATGTCTAGAAGATCTCGTGATCTGCAATAAGTTGCGGTATAAGCATCCGGTATTTATGCCACATGTAAATTATGCAAACCATAGACGGTTAGTGTCAGAGGTGCGAGCCATCTAGTAACTGCAGTTGCTAATTCGCCTACCAACCGACCATCAGCTAGACTATTTATAATATCTATATATTTTTACTCCGAAAATATTAACTTTATCGTAAAAAGTCATAGGACCTTTTTTATTTGTATTGATTCAAATAATATAAAAAAATTCTTTTATATTTTATTATTTTTCTTTATGTATTTTTAATGGGTCAAAAGTATCTGAATTTGGGATTTTTCTAACCTTTAAAATTCATAACTCCGAAAATATTAATTTTATCGTAAAAAGTCAACTTTTTAGACCTTTTCTATTTATATTTTATCAAAAAATATATAAAAAAATGTCCCGTTTGAAAATAACAATTCCTTGCAATAGAAAAAAAATGGTTTAAACAATATGGCACCGAGTTCATCCATAGTGATATGCATTTATATCATCAGTAGGACAATTTGAAGAGAATCGCATTAAAAAAATTGAGATAGAATAGTTTTCGGTAATCATATGCCGATTCCTCCTGGACAAATAAGCCTCTAACTATTCAATTCAGTAGACTACAAAAGTTGTGAAATATTAAAAAACACATTAATAGGAAGCACAAGTAAGTATTTTACTATGATTCTATATATTTATACTTGATTATTTTTAATGAAAATATTGAAACGCTCATGAAAATTGTGAGATCTTTATTATAAGTTATTCAAGCCTTGTTTGCGTCTAAGTAACAGTAAGTTCAGTTTTTAACGACGCTGTAATTGTAGCCTCTTCAACTTGTGCTCTATTTATCAACAAAAGTTTATCATTCCGTATACTTCCGTTCGTTACTTAAAATTTGAGTAATAAAAACAAAACTTTGTGTTTGATTTACAAATGTGAATAACATTAAGCAGAATACTCAAAGCGAACAAAACAAAACAGTAAAACCAACGCGTTGTTGTATTAAATGAGCGCCAACAATGCCGTAATTGTACTCATTAAACGTGGTGGAAGTTAAATACATGTAGGAAATTACATTAATCTGTTTTTCACCACGCTTTTCCTAAATAACTCGCAATACATATATAACATCGTAAACAGGATAAGAAGGCACGGTAACGAGTAAATTATTATTAATAACAATAAACTAAAATGCAGTTATCTAAAAAGTTCTTCATAAAACACTAGCAAGTTTCTTTTGAGTGATAGATAAACTATTTATTGGATACTCACAAAAAAAGTTCACGTGAAGCCAAATCAAAATGCCGAGTAATTAAAAATCTAAAACAAAAAATGTTAATCGTATAAACGTTAGGGTGGAGCGAAAATTTTTTTTTCACCTAAAGATAATCTAATATTGCGCAAAAGGTGCCTTTAGGAATCAAATTAACTCATACTAAATATTATTTGGATTGATTCAGAGTAACGGCCTCCGCCAGGTCTTTGAAATTTTATAAAAAAATGATTTCGACCCAGGATTGACCACTTAAAATGTAAAACTTTACTCAAGTCTATAAAGAAGCTCTCTTCAGAAAAATTGGATAATTTTCGATAAAATAGTAAGCGGCTGTTTTATATTTCAGCATGAAAATGCAAGGAACTCACGAATTGCACCTGCCCAACCGATAAAAAGGTTCCCAAACGAGAACATTCATTTTTGATTGATCAGCGAACTTTTCGCAAAATGATAATAGGCGGAGTCGACATTACTACTACGAAGAAGCTACAAAAGACCCTACGGAGGAAACTAGTATATATAGTATCGGTAAAATCGGTCGGGTACATCCTCAAAAGTTAGTTCTACTTCAATTGATTCAGAAATAGACGTTTCTATGTTTCTATCTTCATGGGTTATGTAGTACCTAGCACTGGTTCGACGAAAGCAGTAAGATCAGCAATCACAGGGTTCTTGGCAGAGGAAGGCATTTCCCTAGAAACTCTTGTGGAAATAGGTTGTGATGGGACTAATGTAATTTCTGAAAATTACGGTAGTATTATAAGACTCCTTGAAAATAGGCTGCAAAGGCCCCTCCAATGGATTATTTGATTACTGCATATGAACGAGCTGCCATTAAGGCATTTGTTTTTACATATTGATGCAGGCACTTCAGTACACAAGTCTTACACTGGTCAGTTGGGAAAGATACTGGAAACTTGTGAATACCGATTAAAAATCTAATAAAAAAGCAGAATCACTCCCAGAAATGGCCCCAGATTTGAGCACAGATCAAAAGTACTTGCACAGATCGTCTCTGCGGTACAATCAAGTTCTTTTCCAGAAGATCTAGCAAACAGGTTTCCAGGTAAACAATCTCATGCTCGTTGGCTCACACGTGCTAAATGTATCCTACGTTTGTATATAGCAACAGAGAAACCATCAGAGAATTTGATTGCTCTGGCTACGTTTGTCGTAAAAGCTTATGCCCAAGCTTGGTTGTCAATTAAAAATAAGCCATCATGTAAAGATGGAGCTCGACATGTATTTAAAATTATATTAGCCTGCAGGTATCTGCCAGAATCCTTGAAAGAAGTGATTGACCCCGTCATTGAACGCAATAACTACTTCGCACATCCTGAAAATTTACTACTTGCAACGATTACTGCAACGCAATAACTACTTCGCACATCCAGAAAATTTACTACTTGCAACGATTACTGATGATAAAAAGCGCATTCGTGAATTGGCAGCCTATCGTATATTAAAAGCACGCAGTATATCGCAATCCCCTGCATCAAGGCTATTCGAGATGCCTGATATTAATTTTAGCGCAACAACCTACATTGATATGATAAATTGGCAACTCACCATTACTGAACGGCCGATATTGAAACACTTAAGTGACCAAGAAATTCAGCAAATAGGCCAATCTGGTGGTGAGGGTGAACTTTTGTTTTTACGTCTCCCATGTCATATTCAGGCTGTTGAGTGAGCTGTGAAGCTGACGACAGAAGCAGCCATTTCTCAATGTAAGGATTCATCACGATTAGACGTCATAAACGCCAAATTTGAATCCCGTAAGAAAATGACAAAATTCGACACGAAGAGAGATTTTAAGACAAATTGACGATTTGTTTTTTAATATATATGATTGAATTTTGTTTCACTTTTTATTAAATTACATTACAAGTATTCTAATTATATTATTAAGTTTCATTTATAATCTCTAGTTAACTCTGATCAATTATTTATCTTAGCCCAAAACATACTATTTTTTTTCAGTAAAACATTAAACTTTGAGGCCCTTCAGGAGGCAGAAGATGTTATTCAATTGAGCTGGAAAAAAACTAAATTGACATTAAGCATAAGGCACTAATCCCGCGCTATCAGAATTTAAAATATGAAAAAAAAATCTTTTACATACAGCCGCGCTCCACCCTAGTAAACATACAAAAACCATATAAAATAAGCAACAAATAAGGAGAATCCTGATGTAACACAATTTAATTAAATGGATTTAATCAACAAGTCTTCAAAAAGAAATATGTCATACATGGACTACTATTAAAATAGCCGGAGACATAAGAGCGTTTTATTTTACAGTCACCTCTGAATTAAAGAATTAGCTTAAAATAGGATGTCAATTTACTAAAATGGCAAACTATCTGGATTCCATTTTAGATAGTAAAATCCCATAGAACTATTTGATTGCAAATCGGTTTGCAGTGTTTTGATCGTAGCAAAAGAAAAATTAAAAGCGTCGAATTTAATTTAAGAGTTGAAAATCTCAGATAGAAAAAAAATTGCTCCACTTCAAAACGTAATGTGAATCAATATTGTCGAATTGTATAAAATTATTATACGGATTTTATCGCGTTTAATTTTACTTATTTTTAATTCCAGACATTTCGGTTGCTTTGCAGCACCCATGGAACTGAGGTGTGTGACGTCCCGATGTCAAAGTTAACCAGGAG
The DNA here is from genome assembly GCA_029286625.1 of Parnassius orleans. Classification (NCBI taxonomy): domain Eukaryota; kingdom Metazoa; phylum Arthropoda; class Insecta; order Lepidoptera; family Papilionidae; genus Parnassius; species Parnassius orleans. The sequence continues at coordinate 2,486,957 of JAGSMP010000168.1, forward strand.
TAACTTCAGCTTTTTAATTATTAATTTTGGTCTATTCTACGCAGAATGTGCTTACTGTATCTTGAAGTCTTGCAGCGGTATGCTTACCCTTAGTTTAAATTTTATTAATAACAGGAACCCAGCAGAACCCTTCTCTATTGAAGTTACGAAGTTTTTACGCTTGTTTTTAAAGATATATTTGTTTGCCCTCTATAAGATATTGTAGAGGAATATTACACTTGACGGATGGTAAAAACTGACTAATCTTATACGGGGGTTTGTAAAATATTCTAATAGAAGATTATTTAAAGATAAAGCCAATCTTGTCTGTGACTTCTCTGATAGTGCAGCAGGCACAAGCTCGACCGTGCCCAGTTTTATTCGGTCATTGTAATGTAGGTGCGAGACCCGAAGCTTGTTATCGTGCAAAACTTGCTTGACGTGCTTAAGCTCGGCTGTCAGGTATTTGCTATAGGATTTCAGATATACATATAGAAAAGCTGATAAATTTTAGTCCTCCAACTCTTTTATTGACTACAGAATTAAAATGTTCTAAAAATGCATTTACTTTGTCTGACGGTGAAATTGTGATAGTATCGTCTACGTACTGCTTGCCCTTGTGTTACATATTCAAGGCTCTGGATTTACAGGTAAAGTAAGAAGGGCTTTCTCCTCATAGTTCTTTATATCGGCATCAATGAGAGACATCTTCTTTCTTGTAGAACTCTTTCTTCCATAATAGGTAGTCCGATGCAAGGCAATGTCTGAGTAATACTGCATATTCTGCAAGCATGTTGTTTTTCTCTAGCTTCCTAGTTACAATTATTGACAACGCGTGGTTTATAACCTGTCAAAACAAACTCTGGACGACGCAACAGTAAATTTATTATCGAAATGTATGAATTTTGCAAAAATACTGCGAAGAATCCTGTATGAAGACGTTAAAATAATATTGATAAGGAAGATTTGGAGGCCATACGTCAAAATATTAATATTAGCGGAACATCTTGTTGCCTGAAAATGGATCCGAGAGGGAGGAATTAATTGATGCAATTGCGTACATTCTCCGAAAAAAAGTAAAACACTCTACGAAATGTAAAACAAAAACTTAAAAGTAAAATACTGAAAGGCTAGCTACATTGCGCCTGTTAAGATTGGTTTTGACAATATTGAGGTCATCAATAAGCCTCTTAACACCCCTTTTCATTGAGATTAAAGCCTAAAGGTGGCACTTTGCAGCACCAGCCCATATATGACAGCAAAATTCTATGCACGACCGGACTTGTGCTTTATATATTGTGCGCAATAGTCCTTGCGTGATGTATTGTCGCGCCTTTGCAAAGACACCTGACTTCTTTGCTACTGCTTTAGCCCTGGCCTAAATGAACCGCCCAAAGTTCGAAGGAAACCTCAACCTCTAGCGCTTGAGTGCGGTCGCTGTATTCTATTTTGGAAAGAAGGTGTTAAGGTGAGATTGTTGGTCGGAATACCTGTAGTAATAGACTTACACTTTTACCATAGCTTTTCTTTCGGACTGGATTTAATACTCACTGGCGTGAGTACACAGCTGACCTCCACAACTGTACGGTTTTTCCTTTGTGATGTATTGAAATGTAATTCCTACATCAACAATCCTCCAACAACCTCGAAACTCTCAACTTTAATTAATTACATTTCATTTGACATCCTCCAATTGTAACGAAATTATGAAGAGGATATGGTGATGCCCATAATTTTAACAAGCGCAACAAATTTAAACTTTCTGTTCCAAAGAGCAGACTCCATGAAACTATCAACTTATTTTTGAATAGATATATAACTATTTATAACAATATTCCCTTTAATATTACTTATTTGCCTTTGTATAAATTTAAAGTTAACGTAAAAATTCTTATTAAGAAAGGATAAGAATTGTCTTATTTACAAAATAAAAGATTATTTATATAATAAGAATCATCATCATCATTACAACTCTTCACAAGTCCACTGCTGAACACGTGCACCCCAAAGCAATACCACAAAGCATGGTCCTCAGCCACCTGCATCCATCGACTTCCTGTATCTTTTACCAGATTTTCACTCTAACACGTAACACGTAAACTTTGAGCACAGCCCTCTACATACCCCGTCTTAAATCCATATGTCCTCACTAGGGACTGGTACTGTTTGTATACTCATGTTTTAAAGTTTTGAGGTATTTATTTATTTATACTCTTTATTGCACACAAAATACTACACAACATAGCAAACTATATAGAGGTATATTTGACGAGAAAATATGTCGTAGTTTACCGAACGCTGCCCAGACGAGTTGAATCCTTCGACTGACCTCACGGTCGAAGGGAGTCATCTAGTCGGACTATTTGTGCTTGTAGGTAAATATGCTACTACCCTTATAGGTGTATCATGGATGTGACTTCGACACGATTTTTATTGTGTTCAATTTAAACCTATCCACTATATCTTTCTGAAAGTGCTTCGTAAAAGCCAATTTTAAATAAAATTATTTGATTTTGACTTTGATAATGAAAAAAAATTAACTACCATATCTTGGACTCCTCAGTTACAGGAAGTTAGTCGTAAACTTTTAGCAGCAAATCACTCTTTGAGCAGATTATACTTAAAACTTCTTACCTATTTCCACTATCTTTTGTTATATAAGTGAATTAATTTCTTATGAGAAATAAATTCTATTATAAACCTCAAGATTGCGCACACACAAAACCTTCTTCATTAAATTTTCGATGCAAAATTAAATGTATGTTAAATTTAGGCAATATAAAAATTTTTGTTTAAGATTCATAATATAAGTGTTGCAATGCTGCTGTCTGCTGGCTGCGTCTACTCAGTAGATGGATCTTGCGTGTGGATTGAGTGGCCGCTCAAAGTAGGCGATGCATGAACAGCACGACGTTAGTGTGTAACTGAGCTTCTAGATCTTTTATAGAAACTCCGGGTCGTCTGTAGAACTGGGTGTACACGTCATGAGCAGTCTCAAAAGGGGCGTCCACAGGAACAAAAAATCTTCGTTTTTGTTCTTAATTTGGTAGAGAATCCTGTCACGGTCGCCAGTTCTTGTTCAGGCGAGGAATAACAAAAGGATAACATTTTCTTGTCTTTCTCTTTTTACTTTCTCTGACCGCAGTTTTAGAATACATTTTAACAATACTTACGAGTTCTATCCATCGCACATTAACATAGATATTATCGTTTGTATGCAACATGTAATTACGCTCCATCTCAAACAATGTGCCGATAATAGGACTTTCCTTTATATTCAGCATTCAAACGTTGCGGTGTCATGAAATGGGACACGACAAGACCCTCCTAACGTGCAGACAGGGTAATAAACTTCGAATGTTACATACGAATATCGACAGCGATGTGACCTGAGAAAACTTATTGTCTTAGTGATATTTTAATTTTTTTATTGACTAAAATATAAAAATGCATTCCATGTCATATACGGGACAATTTATTTTAAAAAGTTAAGGTTTTTTTTAGTAACATTTCCCTAAGTCTGAAAGGAGAAGAAGAAGATAATTAATAGAATCAGGCATTACTTTGCGGAAATCCATTATAATAAAGTTGTTAAAATTAATTTGCGTACTAAAATAAAATGCTGTATCTTACCTGTCCTCCCTCAATTGCGTGCACTATGCCCGTCACCACTAATCCCAGCACCACTACTCTCAACACCACCGTCTATAATACGACACGTGATTCGCCTCTACATGAGGCATCCTCAGGTAAAGTAGACTCTGCAGTGGCTACCGCATCGAAGACATATAATTTTATTTTCGTACGCGGATCTAAACAAATCAATTTTTAACAACTTTGATTCGATTATAATATAAATACTTAGTGATAAATTATATAAATACTGAACAAAAAAAAATCATAGTTAAATTTAATTCAAAATACTTAATTATCAATAAAAATACTTACCTCAAACATACAACAAGCTTTTTTTCTGGTTTATTTGGCCTTCTAAACTCAAGTTTTCCATAGAAAGATATGGTTTTAGTATACTAAGAAATTTCAATAATTGCTACATATATGTAGCAATTCTTGAAATTTCTTGTATAACATACAAGAAATTATGGGATATGGAAAACCATTTTTTCGATCCAGGGGTCCGTCTGCTAAATATTTAGTATTAAATTGGAGTCATGCCCCCCCCCCCCACATAAACCCTGTACCAACTAAACAGCCGTTTTATGAAACTTGAAAAACGCACGATGGTAGTATATATAATGAAGTTAAAAGGAAAAAAAAACAATCACAGCTTAGTAGGTTTAACAAGTTAACTTCAAATTTTCCATACCCTCTCGAATATATTCAGTAACCGTGAGAAGGGCGGTTGTTGTGCCATGTCCAGGGCAAAACCCAGACTGATATGAGGATAGAATCTTGTTTTTGAAAATAAAAGCAGAAATTTGTTTATGCGTAATAGCTTCTTAATATTTAGACAAGAATGGCAGTATACGTAAACTTACATTTCAATCGATTACAAAGTTTTAATATATAAATACGTAAGGAGAAAATTTTTTAAGTGTATTGCGTGCACGGAGGAGTGTGAGATTTGGCATAGTTGACATTTATGTGGAGAAGGAGTTCAGAAAGTTAAAGTTGCATATTTTACAATTACATAAAAGAAAAGAAAATATAACATACATTGTTACGTTAATAGAGCAATTTCAAACACATATAAATCTTGCTGGGACAAATTATGTCGTTTGTTGACGTTCATACTGCCAATATCTCAGAATAAGTGCAAAAAGAGGTAAAACAGCGTTTATTTATTTTTTTCAGTTGATTATAATACCAACCAAAAATTTTATGAATTACGGGCTGAATTTCGACAGCTAGTTTTTTTTTTTCATAAAATAAAAACTTTATATAAAAAGGGTTATTATAATATAAATGATAACATGGTTTGTAATTATCCCTGGGAATGAGGTGATTGCTTCAAAGCTGTTTTTGAAATCTTGCAAATAGTCCTACAAGCTTTTTATGTTGTATAATGTTACTTTAGAATAAAAGTGCCGCTGGATTTCTTGCTGGTTCTTCCCAAAACACCACTATTTTCCGAACCAGTGGCCAAGGTAAAAAAATACTTTCAATAAGAATTATTTAGAATATATTATATTATATAGAAAAAATAAAAAAAAATACTTATCCATTATTTTCTGTTCTATTCCTTTCTTCAAAGTCTTAGTTTCGGATCCACCAATTGATTGTTGTCGTGAACACTCCTAACACAATTTTTAAGCTACCTTTGAATTATAATGGGAATAGTAATGACAAAATAATTACTAGTATTTCATAAAAATGTGCAGTTACGGAGACATAATTTTAGATACAAAAATTACAGGCATACATATTTTTCAATAAAATACATGTCCATCCTCTTGAATTTGAAAAAAGATGTAATTTCAACCACGGAAATAATACCCACATCGATATTTCCCAAAATTACATGTCTGCAAGGTTGTATTTAAAAATGGATAATATTCTAATATTCTAACCACTCCGACAAATCGATAAATTAAGCCCATACATATTTAACTCAAGAAAACTTTTCTACCATCATGAATTTGTGAATGTTTGAACGTCCTAACGATTTCCATAAAAATCATAGCCACCATCTTGAATTCATAAACAATTCGAAGTTTTATATTTGTCAGATTTTATTTTTTTGTTTTTATTAAAAAAACGTAACTCCCACATTAGGATTTTCGCCTGTATCGTGAAAGCAGTTTACAGACATAAATTGCACAAGGACAAACATCCAGACTCGGAACAATTATTTGTAGGTCACACAAATACTTGTTCCGTGCGGGATTCGAACCCGCGGCCCCCAGCGCTACAACCCATTGCTAAGCCACTGCGCCACGGAGCCGTCGGAGCTTAATTTACCGACATGATGAAGTCTTATCATAAACAGTGAATAATTATAAAAAAATGTCAAGCTTACTTAATGATTATATATGATTATAAAAACGATGAAAAATAATAAGGTTTTTATATCGCTTTCCAGTATATATATATATATATACGTAACAGGTGTTACGTGATAAATTTATTTTCTATTCAAATTTTGGCTCTAAATAAGTATTGGATCCCAACTAAATTTGTCAGTACACGTGTGTCACCCAGACAATTCATTTTGTGCCAAAAACAATAAATTCAAATGTGATACTTCTCCATTTACTCGACATTTCGGATTCGTTTAGAATAAATTTAACAATGGGACAAAATGATGTGTAGTAAGAAAAATGTATAATAATCTTAAGGAAAATTCTACAATACATATAATATTTATATTACTTCTTGTTCGGTAGACATTTAATACCAATTCTTGAAGATTTTGATACCGACTTTTCTGTTTTAAAGGATGCTTTATCCATTTGAGCTCTTTTTAATAAATAATAGGTACTAGAAAAGAGCAAGAGACGTAGGAGATAGTGCCTTATTTAAGAAAACGGTACCCATTTTACAAAATTAAGCACAACTTTGTGTCATGTGCTGACGTAAAATATTTTCATTAGATCTTAAAATAAATCTATCTAGGTTTAGGACAAACCTAATCCACCAGATGGAATAATAGAAGGTAGGATATGGTGGGATAATCTCAAAAGAAAAATTATACCTCTATCATTGACATAATATTTACAAAATCTTAATAAAACTATGACTTTTTTTGAAAACTTATAAAATTGGAAACTTTAATTAAGGTTAATTCAAACAAAATTCTAAAAGAGAATAAATTGACCTGATGCGAATTGAAAATTCTCAAGTTTATGACGTCAGTTGTATTTGCATCAGTCTAAGGGTATGCGAGAGGCTATTACACTTCCAAACTAATCTAGACGAGCCAATTAATTTAAATTTTCAAACGTCCGGCGTCTGCTGGGAATAAGTATGACCAAAATATATTGAAGAGATAATTTAAATTTTAATATGGAATATTCATCTAATATGCATTATTATTTCAACAGCTATATTATGTTTTAGAAAAAAAACTTTCGAACTCTTTCAGATTAAAATTTTCAAAACATCTTAAATATGATATCAAAGCTTTTGCATTATGAAATTTTCTTAGTAATTTAAGGCATTAGTTATATACTCAAACTTTTTTGTTTCCTTAAAAACCAGCTTTTTGATTAAAAAGCAAAAAGAAAAAAAATGAAAATGCTATGTTTACGATAATTGTCAACAAATCAACTTTGACGTATATTAATAGCCAATAATTTATTGCCATATAATTTTCTATAATCCTAAACCACAGAACACAATTACTCTCTACCAAGAGAAGAACGCCAACTTCATACTAAAAAAAGGAAACACGTGTTTATGAATGTACACGAAAAGCGCCTCGGTGGGCGCCCATATAAAACTTTTTTAGCGGGAATTTCAAACCTTTGTATTGTGTAACTTTGAACTTTTTATTTAAGGCATATTCGAGTATTTTTGGCTCAAGCCTCACAAACCTATGGGGTAAATTCCCATACATTTGAGAGGTTGCACCAAAATTACTCGAATTTACTTTAGAGGAGTATGTGGGATAAAATAAAACTAAAAATAGGTATAGTTATGTAATTTTATTTTTTGGAAGATATTGTTTTATACCCTATATATTATTATTTATGTTTTTTATTGCTTTTGCAGATAATATTTCCACGCGTAATATTGATTTATAACATATTTTATCGTGATCTGAAATAGATAAAATTCGAGTTAATATAGTAATAATCCTTACAAATAACGAAGTCAGTATCTCACAAAAATCTTCACACACACAATCGCGAAGAATTGCCTACAAACGAAAATGAAGTATTCTGAACCGATAATAACTGAATTAAATCAAAACGCAATAAAAAATATTAAAATCTAAATCATTAAATAAATTTGAATCAATTTCAGAAAATATTTTCAATATGAAAGACGTTGACAAACAAATGTCATTTTTTTCTTCTTTTATTACATGGCTTCTCTTGATAGAATTCTGCTAATATTTAATAATTTAATTTTAATCAATTAGTAGGTCAATTAATTGTGCAAACCTCAAAGTAATATGTATATAATTACTGTAAGGTGCAAACAAAAGAAAAAATATAGCATAGAATTAAAAATTTTCAGTTTCTTCCGATATAATAGTTATGTATATTTGTACCTAATTTTTAAAATGGCAATCTGAAACAACGCGAAAGAATGAAACAGTGATATCTTTTTCTCGCTTTAATTTTACACGCCCACCCCACACATAGATAAAATTATGATTGTGTGCAAGTTTCTCGGGCTTCATACAGAGTTGAATCACCCTGTCCTAAACATATACAAAATGTGAACCCTGTTCCCGTTAAGCGCGTTATCAGAATCAGTATTCTAACGTTTAGAAATAACTCAACTTCAGACAAAAATCAAATTAAATTTAAATAACTTTATTGTAGTGTATGTACACGTTCTTAAAAGGATCACCCGGTTGTTTGTTTTCTTAATAGGATAATACATCTGTAAAAATACCATAAATTTACAAGTATTAAAATTATGTACTACAAAGAATAATTATATTTGCAACGTGTCACTTGGTTTCCCTATGGATTATCATTTTAGTTTCTCAGCCTAAATCAGCTTCCGAAAAGGTTGTGTCGTAAAGGGACATTTAAGTTCAAACATAAGTTTTGAATGACCTGTCCAATTTCTGAACATAGTATGTTGCCAACACTTGATGAATATGAAAGTAGTGGGCTCTTTAGTTCTCCTTGCACGTATTATTATAATATAAACAATATTAGCGAACTTAATCTTTGTTACTTTAGATTTTAGACATGATGTATTTTTTTCTATTCATAAACAACACAAATCACAGTTAAAAATAACAATTGAAGCTATATAAAATTAGGTACTTGAAAAGATAATTCATAAATATGAATTAATTTATACGATGTATAATCATATCCTTTTACTCCATATAGTAGCCTTCTAAAACTTGGTGATTTCTGTATTTTAAGTAATAATATTTTTATTGTATAAAATACATAATATAAATAGGATGTTTATTTGACTGCAATAAACTTTTAAGTCATTTACTGACAAAACCTTTAATAATGATAAGATAATGATGATAAGAGTGTCAACTGTGCCGTGTAGTGGCGGCGTAAGAGAATTCACGACCCCATATCGTGCCGTGGGTGTCGTAAGTGGCGACAGAGGATAATGAAGCAGGAGGTGAGCGGCGGCATCTTTCTGATAATGGTTGCAATGTTATTATGTTTTTTTTTATTATTATTTATTTTAATTAATATTTTTTAATTTTGTTTGTGGTTATTCTTTTGATATAGTGAAGCAGTGTCTTTGTTTTGTAATTATTTAATTGTGAGGACTAGTGACTTATATGTAAGTTAGATTGCAATGTTATTGATTATGTTTCTTTAAAGGATATTTTTGAATTTTGTTTGAGATTATTGTTTTTAAATAGTAAAGCAGTGTTTTTGTTTTTTAATTGTTTAAGGGCGCGTTTGCAAATCGGGTAAAATTATGATGTTTTTCGGTACATTTTGTGACAAAACTAAACCAAATCAAATATAACTAATAACTACCACGTATAGACTGGTTCTTCATCTTCAAATGGTAGTAACTTTTTCGTTGAAAACAATAGTTTTTTATATTGTAAAAACGATCTTCCCTAGCCATTTTCTATAAAATTAACGATACCGGCTCGAGTTTAGGTACATTTTTTGTTCTATTATCAATATATATTAAGATTTCTATAAATACTATAAGTAGGCAATAAAAAATTATACTATTTACTTTTTATCAAAATGTTACAAATAGTCGTAAAAAAAAAACTGATGCTTATTTATTTACATATTTTGCTAATAAGGATGAATCATAATCGATTGCAATAAGGGTTATTTTATTTTTGGTGCCTGTTTTGATTTGTTGTACAAAAATTTCGATGAAACCACAGACCGCGCTCGGCCGCCGTCGTGAGTGGATACTGTATCGCCTGATTGCAGCATCTCATGCTGAAAAAGATCGCTGTACTAGGGTGACTCTGAAAGTTCTTAGAAAATCAAAAACTGAACAAATTGATTTTCTAAGATGATTTTCGTGGTGAAGGAGGATCCTACTGTAGGTCGTTTCTCCCGAACTTTTTCCAAGAAAAGTGGCAAACAATTGTTAGTGTACCACTCTGCAGTAACTCATTTTCGATCCTCTAAAACAATTGTTGCGTAATGACCTGTCTTTCCGAAGATCGAGGCCACCATCTTTTTTTTCACGCTTCGATCTCTCTTTACTTTAATTGGCAACTCCTCGGAAGGAAACACCCAGACAGCAGACCCAGAGACCAGAGTTTCAGGATCATAACAATAAATCCAGCTTTCGTCACCCGTAAGTATGTCGAACACTGCATTTGAGTCACATTCATGCTGACGTGACACAGACAATTTTCAATTTGCCGCCAAATCGTAAAAAAATGACAAATTAATAAAATACATACACAATAATATTGACAAAGAGTCCAATTCCCAAAATCAAAATTCATTCCATTCATTCTGCCATTTGCAAAATATGAACTCATTTTTTTATTATATCGTTTACAAGTGGCCAGTTCTAAAAACTTTCAGTGTCGCCCTCGTACAAACATAAAATATCCGAATTGATACATAGGTACTTGACAAAGTAAAATAATATTATTATTTCTATAATCACATATTTTTATTACAGTATTTTGTTTCGCTAAAAGTAAGTGGGATTTATATATCAACATATATATAAATGCCTATTCGTCTTGGACTTTATGAAGTGATCTGAAAGTGTACTTTGGTGACAGTTACTGGAACTCCTCGACGAGTAGAACTAGGTGTGCCGAGTTTGGGCTCGATTTGTTAGCTATGATGAGATCTAACCTCCGGGCTTGATGGAGAGACCTGATGGTGTACTTCGGTCAGTACTGCTGGAACTCCTGGAGGAGTAGAACTAGGTGTGCCGAGTTTGGGCTCATTTTGTTAGTTATGATGAGACCTAACCTCCGGGTTTGATGGAGAGACCTGATGGTGTACTTTGGTGACTACTACTGGAACTCCTGGACAAGTAAAACTAGGTGTGTCGAGTTTGGGCTCGTTTTGTTAGTTATGATGAGACCTTATCACCAGATTTGATGGATTGACCTGAAGGTGTACTTCAGTGACTGCTACTAGAACTCCTGAACGAGTACAACTAGGTGTGCCGAGTTTGGGCTCGTTTTGTTATTTATTATGAGACCTTACCTCCTGATGGAATGACCGGAAACGTCACCCGATAACTGAATTTGGTCCACTGATAAAACAAATTCTTTATGGAAAAGATCTTAGCAATGTGCCGTCCATAAAACATGGCAGAAATAATGAAGAGACTGTAATTCAAGAACTCCAAAAGGTTTTGAAAACCCGTATAGAACATTGCAGGTTATTCTTAGACAAATAATTTCCCTTTCTAGGAGCAACCCCAGATGGAAAATGTGAGCTTGGCATTATTGAAGAGTAATGTCCATCCTCGGCATATAATATGGAGCCAGAAGATGCCATCAAACTTAAAAAAGTCAATTTTTGGTTGTATACGGCATATGACAAATTCACGATAAATAAAAAACATAAATGGTATTACCAAATTCAAGGACAACTGCGCATTACTAGGCAAGATACTTGTGTGTTTGCTATTTGGATAGGCCCTGGCAAAATAAAGTACCAGAGCATGGAAAAAGATCCACACTTTTGGAAAGAGAAAATGGAATCATCAAGTCCGGAGGTAAGGTCTCATCATAACTAACGAAACGAGCTCAAACTCGGCACACCTAGTTCTACTCGTATTTCGTAACTAAGTATATTTTTGTAGGTATAAGAAATAAGAAAAAAAATTTCAATCTTTCAAATTATCAAAATATTTTTACTTGATTACGATTCCCGCAGCTAACCGCGCGTACACTTGTGTGTGTGACCCGTGTCAATGTAATAGTTCGATTCTATACCTATCAATTTTGCAAATGCGTCCTTAATTCTAGTGAGTAGCGACTAATAAGTAAGTCAGGTTGCAATGTTATTGATTATTATGTTTCTTGGATAGATATTTTTAATTTTGTTTGTGATTATTATTTTGATGTAGTGAAGCAGTGTTTTTGTTTTTCAAGTTCCACCTTAGACAATATCGTCGCTGCCACCACTTCCGCTACAAGTCATGGCGTTGTCGAGTTGTTGAGTTATCCGTTTAATCTGTAGTTTGTACCGCCAAAGATACGAAATGGCAACGTCGCGGCTTTTTTCAGCCAATCCGATCGTTTGCTTTGCTCTGTTTGGCTCATTTAAATCGGATCAACATTTTGCGTAACTACCGCAAGGAGGATTTGTATATCGGATCAACTTCGGCGAACGCTAGTAAGCAGTCTCGTGAGTGTAGATGTTGTTCCGGTCGGAGCCACATTAGTTACCAGAGATGCATATTGGATCAACAAAAGGCGCCGGATCAACATACATTGTCGTATCAACAAAGTGCTCGCGTGAAGTCGCGTGAGATCAACATTTACCGTAAAGGGATCTTTCTCTCTCTCTATATACATATATATATATATATATACACACAACAAACACTTGTGACTATACCCTATGTATAGTAAATTTGTAACTGTTGAGCTGAATAAAAGACGAAGACGTTTCTCCGTCATTTACTTTTATTGTACTTGTTTACAGACTGGCAGATATTATTATTTTATTATTACGTACGTAAATTAATAATTAAAGTTACAGCGTTTATACGTCCCACTCCTGGGCACAGGCCTCCTCTCATTTCTGTAACATCACAATATTTTCCTTTACTGCCGGGCACGTAGTATATATTTTTTTATTATGTACGAGCAGCTGTGCAGGTCTAGAGATAACAGTATCACTGCGACTTAAAAGATCTATTGTGATCGCTGCCACGTCTACAGTTCACTGCTAAGCCCTACGTCCTCAATGAATAGAAGGAGTTGCATAACTGTGAGTAATTTCACTTCTTCTGGGCGAAGTACATAGTTTCCGCCGCATATCGTCTCGTGGGTGTCGTAAGAGGGGGAAACTTAAACAGGAGATGGGCAGCAGCATTTTCCTAATAACATCTAGAAAATAAAAAAAAATTGCAGTTTGAGTCACACTTAAACTATTTTATGGTTGTAGCACGAATGGGCCGGCTCGACCGGTGAAGGACCACGCCCTTACATAATACCAGCGTAAAATAGTGTTTTTTTAGTAAGTGTAGACAACCAAGGACCCATTTCACTGGAAACGAGGCATAGCATCTTAGTCCTTAGGGGTGACAACGCATTTGAATTATGATTCTTAATCGACGATGGATGTAGATGTCTATGCGCCACAGCAATCACTTACTATCAGGTGAACTTTGTGCTTGTTTGTCACTCTAATCTTATCCTAAATAGGATAAGCTTTTTCATGTAATGAAACGCAAACTGACCATCAGACCTAATTAATGGGGCCATCGTTGACACATTTTCTGATTTCAGAGCTGTTGGCAACCGCCAAAAGGCAGTATGTTAAGGCGTGATATCCTCCATAAGCCTGGCCCAATGTGATTCCTTGAGCTGTGTCATGCGCTCCTTGACCTCTATTTGGAGGCAGCAATTGGCAGCAATATCTATGGTACCGTAACGATCCTAGGCCCTACCCGTGGCGTAGATTCCCTCAGTAGCCGTCTCATATCCCCGGGTAGTTAAAAACGACGATCACTCGTCGCCCTGACTTGCTTCGAGGATTCCCTGACGACTACCTTGATATGAGAGGTGAGATGGGAGATGGCTTCTAAGGCTATCTGTCTCCTTTGAATGAATTTCATCGGGAATCTTGGAAGTTCGTGGTTTAAAAAATTGCCACGTTTGTTCATGTTGTTTAGTCAAATTTACGCCAGTCCATCACAGTTTTGGTTTGAAGAACCTCAGTCCTGAGCTGCCCTAAAATCAAAAGGACCGGGCGATGGTCCGATGTTAATTCATGCATCACCTAAAAATAACTTAACGGTAAGGACACGTTCTTAAAGAATTCTAATTTAATCATAGAAGTATTCTCTATTACATTTTAAACACCTATTTCTTAGTTTTTTCATTAAAAAAGGACTATTAGTCTGAGGTCATGTTTTGCACGTGCTCACTGAAAATTATCACGGACACTTCTGGCTCCGTAAATGTGAAACCTCTCATCAAATGTTTGATTTTTGTGAAAAAATGGAATTCGCATGGTGCGACGTCTAGACTGTGTGCGGAAATAGGTCATGAGCTCCACCATTTCGCGGTATGCACCGAAGCATTTTTATGGTGCAATAGGATGCAAATTTTTGGTCGGTTTTCCCTAACTTTTTCAAAGACACTGGGCTCACCATTAACTGTATTTTGCTCATCAAGTGAGATCGTGCAGACAGGATCCGAGTAGGAGAAATAAAACGCAATATATTTTTTTGCCTAAGATTTTTGCCTGCTTCAATTTTGTTGATTTGCAATTTTGTTTTTCGCCTTCGAATAGCGAACACTTATACAAAAAATTGTTGCTTTCTTTCCGAAATAAAACGATATACCCATGTTTTATACCCTGATACAATGTCATACACAGCACTTGAACGTCCATGGTCATAATAAACAGCTACTTTAATAGCTTATTTTAACTTTTATTGTTTTTTTTATGGCTCATACCCAATTATCTTTGAATCTCCTCATAGCGCTTGTTTTCTTAAATTAGTCGCCTGACAGTAGCCACATTTTCTTTATTGATCCCAGTTGAGGGCCGACCTTATGGTGCTCAAATGAGGTGTTTTCCTTCCAAGCATTTTTAAGACGAGCAGGGCAATCTTGGGAAAAAAGTTCACTTTTAAAATCTTAAAAAATAACCGCCCTAAATCTTTTAGCGTTTATACCATTTTCGCAACGTTCAACATAATATGATAAAGAGTTTCCTAAGTTTAAAAAAATATAACATTTGAATTTCATACACTTATGGGCCAGAGTTGCAGAACTCAGTGTCAGGTGCAGGTTTCAGTGTGTCCTGTGTATAATTAGCTTGTTGTTTGTTGAAATAATTTAATCAATTTAATAAAAAGTCTATAACAATATATTATTTTGTAATTTGGATCAACGACGTTATTAATAGGAGACACGTAATAATAATAAAATAAATATTTATTTTAAGACTAGTTACATTATCAATAAAATCATTAACATTGTTCTTTGGACATTGTTATGAAGAAAAATATCATAAAATTGGTAAAAAAACTGACAAACTACTATCGAAAAAATGTATAACCGAATAATAAAATTTGTGTGACTGATTTCTATGATAACAAACTAAAATCGATATTACTATCTGCATAAAATATCTGTGAGACTCATGTTCCCCAAGATCGAATGTTCAGCAATATCAACCATCATTGAAGTGTGAAATTGGATACTTCGTGAAGCGAAATGGTCACCACAAGATACACGATTGGATGAACTTTCAAACTGATTAACACAGAACGGACAAGGAAATATAAAGATTTAATTTGAAATGTCGATTTTGAAAAATTATCAGATAATTTTAATTATTTAAATAATATTTTTGAATTCATTAATATATCATTGAATGAAATTAAATCATTTGCAATATTAATAGCTTCAATTTTTACTTATTTCAAGTATTAAAATAATTAGTTAAAATCAGTTCTAAATTCGTCATCACTTATATTCTACCAGGTGGGATAGTAATCAAGAACTTTTTTTTATAAAGTAAGAGTGACGAACAAGCACACAGTTCACCTGATGGTAAGTGGATGCTATGATCCATGGATATTTAATATACCAAATCTTAATTATTATATTTAAGTTTTTTGGCAAAGTTTCTTAACTTGGCATATTACGATAAAAGGTTTAGTTCACATTTTACATACATGTTAAATTTGAATGACAATACATGAGTAGCTAAGTGACGTCATTCCAAATCCAATATGGCGGACCGCCCAAGATGGCGGACTAGTTATTTTCTATGCACTCCCATGATATGGGTATAAAATGAAAGGGTTTGCTGAGAAGAATACGAAAATAAAATGAAGTAACTCGGAACCTAATATGTGGACACCCAAAGATGGCGGACTATGTTATTTTTATGCAGCCCCATGATATGGATATTAAATGAAAGGGTCTGAAAAGAATACGAGTAAAATGACGTCCGCGTTCAGCTCTTCGAAGAGGTGATGGTGGCTCGGCTAAGGGGTAGGGTCATGTGTTAACTAATATCGAACTACACCCTGTGCAAATTCTAGCGGTTATGAAAAAAATTCAAAATGGCGGGAAGAAAGATGGCCACCATACCAATTTTAAAGAGTTATATATAATTCGGCAAAGGTAAGGGATAGTTTAATGCTGCTCAAACAAATGTTGTAGGGACCGACAAGGGTCAACTGCTGGCGATAAAAAAATTCAAGATGGCGATCAAAAACCAACAATGATTTTTAAAAAGAAGCTTTTATTTAAATGCTCTCAAAAGAAGAAAATAAACTTTAAATTAAATCAAACCCATCAATTATATTACATAATTTATATGTTATAAAAGCTTGTCGCAAGATTTACCTGTTCTGTGAATATCTGAATTCTAAGAAAAACATAATGTATTTTCATAAAATAGGTATATCTTGCGACAAGCTTTTATATCATATAAATTGTATAATGTAATTAATTGATGGAATTGATATAATTTAAAGTTTATTTTCTTCTTTTTAGAGCATGTAAATAAAAACATGTTTTTAAAAATGTCTTTTTTTACTTTTAATTTATTCTTCCTAAGTAGTAGTAAAATTACAACCTTTATACGTCCTACTGTAGGGCAAAGATCTGCTTTCATTTCTTATAGGGCTATCGAACAACCCGGGTTCGTCCCCGTCGGCATCACTTAATTTTAAGTGCTGATTAATTATAATTTTATTAGTTCCTATAGTCGCCTCTTATGACACCCACGAGATGAAATGGTGAATGCTAGTAGGTAATTTTGTAGTAAGTAGCTTTAAAGTGAGTTTCTACTTTTGTACTATAAGCTGAATGAAGTTATTGTCACTTGATCAGTGCATTTTTTGCCTCTGCCATTTATCTTTCTATGTTATCTTTGGAATGTTTTATTCATCGTTGATCTAAGTGAACAAACTTGAATGTCTGAGGAGGACATTAAATACAAAATTGTGCGTGTAATTTTGTACATAATTAAAAAGTGAAACTTCTATACGACATATATAACTTCTTTTATTTTATTTTTTACCTGACTAGCTTAGATAATAGTAAACTCATGCAGCCCCGGCGGTAAAACATTACAATAAAACGTTTTTGATTTTTAATACCGTACTAAATTTCTCCACTACGTCGATGAAGAAATTTCACTAGAATAAATCTCCGTATTGCATTTGGAACAAAGTTCAGAAAAAATCTTTCCTTAACAAGCCTATATTTAAATTTAACGAGTAAGTGAAGGTTTATAGCGTTGATCTCTTGTTTATCAAACCAAGTGCACTAAGGCGCTTGATGTTCTAACAGATCTTTGGCTCTTAATGAATACTTAACCATTCAAATTGAGTAATTTGATTAATTTGATTTGATCCCTTTTTTGATCCGATATTTAATGGCGACAAAAGAATATCCACTACACTATATCATCTCGTGGTGGTCGTAAGAGGTGACTGAGGGAAATGAAACAGAAGATGATAACAATCTTCCTGATAACCATCGAAAAGAATAAAAACCTACGGTTGCCAATCTGCCTGCCAAGCATGGTAATAGGTAGTCAATTGCCTATTCATAAGTGAAGGTGGTAATTGATGATCCCTTCGTATATATATAGTATATGACTATTTATCGGCAGCTTCTCCTTAACATGGCCTTTTTTCTTGTACTAAAAGAATTACCGCGACGGAGAGAATCACGACACTGATTATGACTCGTAGAATGACTAAGTGAGTTGCCTACGCTTAATTCTTCATATTTTTTTTTCTCTTTTACCCTCATTCCGAACTATAAAATATTTTTTAAATATCTTAATTATTTCTTGTAAATGTGTAAGAGATTGGAAAATAAAATGCTAAAGTATTTTAAGTAACTTTTTTGTTTAGTCGACTTTTCTAATGTATTTATCGGTGCTATTTTAAAATTTTAAAATATTTTTTTAATCAAAATATTTTCATTTACACGGTATTACAGTCAAAACAATTAAAATCAATATAATTTGTTTGATAAACAATGAAGAAATGAAACATGGCATGCTGAGTGAAAATCATTCATGCGTAAAAGATATAAATGGTATTGTTTGTGTTATGTTGTGTATTGTTGTTCACTGAAGCTTGATTTGGTGCAAATAGCACCAAATCAAGCTTCAGTGAGATAATTTTTGTCCCTAATGCAGTGATTGTATTTTTGATGATCACTTCTGATTGAATAAATAAATCAATAATCTTGACCTCATAAAATCCAAACGAGGGTGAAATGATATAACTTTTTTAGGTTAGGGCTGACATTAAATCAAAAAAATATTAGAATTTCTAATAATATTAAACATAATTATATAGTGAAGCTGCAGCCTATTACCCACTCTTGGGCACAGACCTCCTCTTATTTCTAAGCTTCGCCGCAATGCTCCGTGCGTACGTGCGAGCTCAAGTGTGTGTCAACGGACTTCTCATTTCCTCAAAATGTTTTATTTTTTTAGAGATTCAGGTTTCATAACGATATTTGCGTTCACCACCGAGCACGTTGTTAGCGTTGTTGCAGCACTTAATATGTATTGCAATGAATGAATTTCAATGGTGCTGGCGGGAATCCAACTAGGGTTGATACTGTACTATTTCAAAAATGCCAAATCCTTGCAAGTACACTAATTGTTTTGCACTAGTACTAGTTTTCTGGATTCTGAAATCACCTAAGCATAGCCTTATAGATTATTACCAGGTCAATTGATTATGGCCACAGCTTGAATGGGAGGATCGACCGGAAGAAGAACACGCTATTACTGAATACCAGAGTGAAATAGCAGCTTATTGCTGTTGTATTTCGTATGGGAGTGACGAGAATCTGAGACCATTTTTGCTTTTTAATTCTTGTAATCACTCTATACACGAAGCTTCAATGTATTTAAACTGATGAGACAACTTGGTTCTGCAGCGTATGCTTTTAAAAAAAGAATAGAATTCTCGCCAGAGTTGAAACATCTAGACTAGTTTACTTTAGCTATTTACATAGCATTATGTCACATTATGGTATTTTGCAACGGGAAAACGCGGCTGACACCGAAGTTATTATTATTATTATTTGCAGAAGGCTATAAGAGAAATCTACGATTTATAACCTAAAAAAATTGTAAGACATAAATTTAAGGAAATTAAGGTATTACGAGCGTTACTTTGGCCTCTCAATACATTTACAAAAAATTAATTTATGTACACAAAAATATAAGTAGTTTTATCAAGATAAGTGAAGGACATTCTGTAAATACTAGAAACAGACATAAGCTAGTAGTACCACTTAATCGACTTCACAGAATGAGTAATTCATAGTTGTGGCAATGTATCTAAATACGCTTTTACAACATAATTCCAGAAAATAATATACAAAATTTGTCCACTACCAAGTTCAAAAACTTATTAAATAAAGACTGTACTAAAAGGTTTATTATAATGTTGGGGATTTATTGATGCCAATAACTTTTGGGAATGAGGTGATCGCTTTCAAGCTATTTCTAATTAGATATGTATAGTTATTTGTGTAACACAGCAAAAGATAGTAATCTGTCCTTTTTTTTTTCAAAATAAACGACAGAGGTACTTTCCGAACCAGAGGTAAATTAAACATAAGAATGATTCTCAATAAGCTGATTGATTGTAAATAATCCATAAAATTAAAAAAATAAGTAAAGTAACAGCCTTTATAAGTCCTACTGCTGGGCAAGGAAGAGTCTGTTGCGCTACAACATGCGTGTTAGCGGAATGGAATAAAATATTCTATGTCTGTTGCTATTGATATTTATTCAGCATTCATTCTCAGCCATCAGAGAATCGAGTCGAGTTAAATAAGGAAGTATGTGGTCCATAGCATTCACTTACCATCAGGTGCATTGTATGTTCGTTTGTCACCCTCACTTAATAAAAAGAAACTCCTTTATCTCTAAAAGGTGAACTTTTTAACGTCCCCTTATAAAACATCAAAGCAAAATAAACAAAAAAAACCTTTTATGTTTAAGTTTTTTTAATACAAGTTTTTTTTAATGTCGTTTACAAATTTTTGTTAATTTTAAAAACTGTATGGAATATTATAATTAAATTAATATCGTAAAATTATTAATATTGTTTCATAATATTCGTAAGTATGTACGAAATGAAATTTAAATACTGCAAGATCTTATAATCCCCTATAAAACAATTTCATAAAATTGAGAAAGTAGTCGATAAACAACTTGCTATAAATTAGGCTTCGTAAATGAAATCCTTCTTCATAAATTATTTGTTTTATACTTTCTCAGTCAAAATTAATCAACAATTAGATTTCAGTCATGACGTTCGAAAATGTTTTCACAATTCGAATTTCTCAACAGTTAATTAATAAATTAATATTTCAAAGTGCTTTCATCTTTATTCACCCTCTCCACTATTTTGACTATATCTGTGAGATCTTTAACAATTTCCAAATATGAAGTTAAATATTGCTTATAGCAATGGCTGCTATTATTAAAACTAACCCCTCAGACAGATTTTTAAAGCACACAGGATGTACTACTCATTAAGAAAAAGTATGATGTAATAATTTTTCTAGTTATATGGGATAACAATTGACCCAACAAACCCTAAAAAATTAAGACTTATTTGATTATAATATACTTTATCAATGTTTACATTCAATAATAAATGAAATACTTAAAGCAAAATAAGAATATTCCTTCCAAATATTGTTAACATAGCAATGCTTTTATTTTAATTTATTTACTTTTTTTTTTCTATTCCATGCGCAAATTGATTATGTTATGCTGCACATTTTTTGTCAGGCTAGAGCCCGACTACAGCGTATTAATGGGTTGCATCCACGAAGCAAATACAAAGAGATGGCATAAGCAACTGTGCACTGAAATTCTAACTAGGTCCTGACGTCATCACAGAGGGCGTGGCTTTAATTAGTATACTGTCAGCGTTCGTTCTGTGCGCTTATTTGTTGAAAATCGCAAATCGTTGTATTTTTGTAGTATTAAGAAGAAAAGGATAAAGTGTTGTGTTTTGTCGTGTAAAAACTACTCAGATAGACGCTCTGATGCTATGGATTGCATCACATTTCATTTGTAAGTAATTTTATACCTAATTTATTAAAAAGGTTCTAGAAAAATCTCTGCGTCAGCTTTCAAATGTAATTAAATATATTCGACACTATATGGCGACACTTTGTGTCATGGGAACTAAAAATATAAAGGTACGTAGAGCTCAGTATTGGTAAAATATTCATACGAAGGTGTGGAAATTTGTTTTGCATTCAGTCCTAAAGAATTTTTAATCACCAAAATATTATTTTTATAGTTTTTATAATCATTTTGTGAACAAGCCGCCATCTATCGTCTAGGTAGCTAAACTACATTGCAACATCGATATGGAACGATGTGAGTAGTTTTACTATTTATCGGTAGATGGAAAATAGTAAAGTAGGCGGGGCTTAACATCCTCTCACCCCGCAAATTGTCACGCGTTGTTACATAGTGAAATCTAATTGCAACAGCTCCTCTTTGTATTTGCTCCGTGGTTGCCTCGGCCAAGAAAAAACCTATCATACTTTCATATTATTTTAATTCTTAACAACATGAAATTAACATCGATGTAACGATGACAACCAAAGTCGTGCTGAGTAGTTCGTGAATATCTAGACGAATCACTAACGTGACTATACATACGAGGAGGAGAGAAATCTACTGCTCCTACTAGTCAGTTTATTCCATTGACCTATAAACCCTTACATAGAAAACCTAGACTCTATTTTCTGTATTGTAAATGCTGTTAGGCAGTGGGCTTTTACATGTTCAACAAACCTAGATGCAGAAGTAATAGGTATCGGTGCGGCATCAGAGGCAGCTGAACCACAGAATAAATAATAGTACTACGCACAGAAGTTGCACTCCTTTGATGTTGACTGCTTGCCGACGTTTTAATAGCCTACATATTTATTATTAATCAGATAAATCCCGCACGCAAGCTAAATAAAACTTTATCGCTGCGCACGAGTGTCCGTATTACTTTGCATCTTTTCCCCTTCCTACGTCACGACGGACTTTCCGTGGTTACTAAGGGCTGTTAATAACGAGTAAAAAAATACATTGTGAAATGGTAAGTTACTATGGTAAAGTACATATGCTGACTATAATTGACCATATTTTCTACTATGTGAGTTCTGTGATGCCCAACGCATGCAACTTGCAAGGCCTTCCGTCGGGAATCGCGATGCTTGGTTCGTATAGGTAGATAGCGTAAACAACAAATAAACCCGAAATACGATTCCTAACAGAAATATGATCGTAATCTACTTAGTTAAAAATCTTGTAAACAAAATTTTAATTTCAGTATTTTGTGCTATTATAACTTAAAATATGGTTAAGGTTTGAAATCAAGTCGCCTTAATAGGGGTTTTGGGGCGGTGGGAAAGGGGTAGGGAGGGGTAGATTCACCCCCCACCTTTTTCCCCTGCCGGACGTGCCTACTTTTTATATTAAATGTTGAAGATTAAAATTTTTATTAAATGATTTCTGAGAAAAATCGCTTTAATAGGGAGGGGCAGCGTCCCCCCCTCAGCCGAAGTAATACCAAAGTGTAGTCGACGGAGCTCCGCTAAGCGGGGCTCCTATTTCTGGATGGTTTATAAAAAAATAACCACGAAGGGGATGGAGAGGTCTGTTCGCTCGCTTCGCTCGCTCACTCGATCCCGCCATCCTCTTCTAACCTAACCTGTCCAAGTCGGGGTTCCCCAAGTCCCGAGCTCGCTTCGCTCGCTCTCGCGAAGTCGAGTAAAAAAATTAGTGATTATATTCTCTTTGGTCGAGTATATCTGTTACTGATTACTGTCAATGTCAAAAGTTCCATTTCAGGTATTAATTAGTGATTTATGAATATTTTTAGAAAATTATATTAAATATTTCGACGCAGCTCCGGCAGCTAAAATTGCATGGGGGCACTTTAGATAAGCCACCTTGACCCCCCCACAGTGACAGACTCCTCAAATTCAGACGACTTGATTCTAAACCCAACCCTAAAATATTTCAATAACAAAGACAAGTATAGGTTTGTAAGTAGGTACTTGGGTAGTGAAGTAAATTTCAACTAAGTTTTGTAATAAAGTACTTAGGTATTACTTCTGTAGTTAAATTATTACTTAATACTTTTTTCGCTATAAGTACCTACCTATCTAACAAAAAAATGAAATAAATTCACCCTTCATTATCCTTCGGTGACTTAAAAAATTATATATCTGAATCCTTTTAATTGCTCAAGCATCCATCCCCGCAACAATTAAAGTAGGAACGACGTTTTGACATTATAATTTATCAAATAGATAGGCAATATACATATATATTATTCATAAATTACGTTAAAACTTATTCAACTATTTTATCCTACGATTAAATATACTAAACACTAAACAAAAACTATTTCGAATAATATTTCAACAAGTATTTACAAAAAACTATTTACGTAAACAGCGTTACAAAAACTTTAACATTCAATCGCCTAGAACGCGCTAGCCCCGACTGCGATCTACCCCTGGGGCGCCTCGCGATTGTGGGTAATTATTTCACGCAGGTAGCAAGAGTGACAGAGGCCTGGCTGAACTAAGTAAATGGCGCAAATCTGAGTCTCTGAGAAATTATGACATATTTGTGCTATTTGCTATAGAGACCATCGGTGCGTGGAGTCCACGTGCGGTGAGGTTCCTGAAGAAACTGTATCCGCCATTGATCGTCGCTGCTGGTGATAAGAGGACTGGTTCTTTTCTCGCTCAAAGGCTAATTTTAGCCATTCATCGGGGAAACGCAGCCAGCGTTCTTGGCACTCTACCGCGGATAGTACGAATGTATAATTTAAGGTTTTAGTTTAAGTTTTTTTTTATTACGGAAAATAATATTGCATATCTTTGAATGTTATGTAAATAAATGATTCTATTACTTAATAATATTTTTGTTTTTATAAAAAACATTATTTTGAGTGTATAATTCCCTAGTTTGAAATAGGAAACTTGTATAGCAATAAAACTTCTCCATTCCAGAAACATGAAATGCCGCTTTTGATTTAAAGAATCGTGTTGTTCTTGGCTGATTACAACACTGTTGACAGTCGAGTTAGGTCGTGGATTTCGCTGCTTTTCTCACTTATGTTCTATGTTATAAAACAATGAAAAGCGCTTTTGTTTCGATTTTTGTTTAAACAAAGTGAAACTTATAAAATTTGTGTAGGTAAAGTGATACACAATAAATTTAATAAATGGTTTTTTAGAAAGTTTTATATTAGTTGTAAGGGAAAAGTAAAGTTTACCGTTTTATTTTAAAAGATTTTGATACTACGAACTGGCATCTGTTAATTTTTATAACATTGAATCTGCTATCAAGCCTTCCACTTCTACACAGTAAAATACCGCAGGTTTACCGTTAGCTCTCAAGTATAAGACAGAAGCCCTATACGCCTTAATTACTTAATCTCATACTCAGAAATGATAGAGGCGTTAGTGCAAAGCGACAGAAATAGTGCTACCCACCCAAATATAATCTACATGGGGAAAAAATGTTTCTACGGCCACTCCCATAATTTAATGAGAATCACTTTGGCTCCAAAGCTATCTAAGAATTATTACCACTACCAATATAAATGTTTAGGTATATCCTGACACGAATGACTTAATTTTGGAAAAGTAAATTAATATAAGGTCGTGGAAAAAGTTTCTTTGTATTTTCTATACAAATTCAAGACTTTTTTTTTTCAAAGTTTATTTACATTTAATTATAATATATATGTGCCATTTTGTTTCATAACTTGTTGCCATTTTGTACGTAGTGACATAATCCCGTTGCTGTAGAAATATTGGGATTTTTGATCAAAAATCCTGAAGAGAACGAAACAGGTAAAAATCTGAGGGTGTAATGTGAGGACTATACGGTGGATGCATTAAAACTTCCCAACCAAGCTCTCTCAATTTTTGCTGAGTGGCTAAAGATGTGTGTGGTCTGGCGTTATCATGATGAAAGATCACTCATTTTCTGTTGATCAATTCCGGCCGTTTTTTCTTAATTTCTTGCTTGAGTCTCATTAGTTGTTGGCAGTAGAGATAGTTGTCGGCGGTAAAAGCTCATAATAAACGATGCCCTGTCAATCCCACCATACACGCGGCATCACCTTATTGCGTGTTAATCCAGGTTTCGCTACAATCTGTGGAGCTTGACTACCCTTTGACCATGATCTTTTTCGCACGTTCTTATCGTAGGTGATCCACTTTTTATCATCTATGATCAATCTTTTCAAAAATGGTTCGGTTTCATTACGTTTCAATAGAGAATCGCAAACGAACACACGATTCATTAGGTTTCTTTCAGTGAGTTCTTGTGGTACCCAAATATCGAGCTTTTTTATATTGCCAGACTTTTTCAAATTGGTTAAAACTGGTATGTGGTCAACCCTCGATTCCTCGGCTATGACGTGACTACTAATGTGACTATATTGCTCCACTTTTTTTAAAAATGGCATCGAATTTATCGGATTAAGGGTGACCAGAGCTAGCTGCATCTTTGACATCAAAATTCTCGGGCTGAAAACGTTTGAACCAACTTTGTACTACTCTTACACTCAACTACTCTACAACTACTCTTACTGACACTACATTAGGTCCATAAACGTCACAAATTTTTATTCGCGGCTTGAGTCGCATTTTTCCTTTTTTTGTAATAAAACTTCAGAATGAATCGAATTTCTTCGTTAGATTCACTTATATTGTCGGACAGAAAAACAATTGAAAAATGGCGGGAAATTGTTTTTTACTTTTTATTTTTCTTTTTATTGATGTCCTATATGTATTGATATTAAAACCAGCCAGATACAAACAGTACAACCAAAGAGATTGTTTTTCAATTTTATACATACGAAATACGAAGAAACTTTTTCCCGACCTATTTAAATTCGTTACTAAGAATTAAATAAGAAAATATGATGTATGGTGGTGGTAAAGCCATTAACCCACTTTGATTGGTGGGTGTCATAAGAAGCGACTGTGTTCTTTTAGCCGACTTATAAAACGAAGAGGGTAGGTTTACCATTTGACTGTATGTTTTTTGTATAAGTTTGTTAAGCACTATCTTCGTCAATTAAAAAAAGTACTAGCAGTGCTATGAACATTACCAATATACCCTTTAACCACTACAGGTAAGCTAAAACTGCTTGTGTTAGCAGAAATTCACGACAATAGTCAAATGACGGATTCGAACCCACGACATTTTGAGTTCGCGGTCCGCACCCTGCTATTAGGCTACTGTCGCTTATTGTGCTGATAAATTATGAACCAATTTTGAGGATACTTTATTAAATAAGCTATACTTCTGGGATGCTCATAGGAGATGAATTTATTAATGTAACTATAAAGACGACGCGGCGCGGTTGCCCATCCACTTGTCAAGCGTAGCAAGTATGGTAATATACCCCATGACGATAGTCACAAAGAAATGGCTCCCAGTACCCGGTGGCCACGTTATTTCTGACTTTGGTAGCGACCATAGTAACGACAGGGCAGGGAGTGCTAAGAATATCCGGTGGAGGTTCGGTTACCACCTTAAAAGAATTGACTAGACTCTCTATGATGGATATTTTCTTGAAAGGGCTTCAAAAGGAAGTGGATCTTGTCTGATGCCGACGGTTCGACGAAAAATGAGATTATCTTCATTATGAAGACCAGACGGCAACTTCTCAGCTATTTCTAGAGATAGCGGGGGTGAAAACTGGCATCAAATACTGAACGGTGAGAAGTACATTAAACCTTAACGTTAATTTAAAGAGGTCACGTCTAATGAAGTCAACAGTCGTCGTACCTCTTGTGATCTAATCAAAGGCTCCGAAAAGGTTCAGCTTGAACTACAAAATCGTTTCCAGTGCCTAGAATATGGCAATACAGTGGACGATATAAATGACAAGCTCATGAAAATTGTTCATGCGGTCGGAGATAGGTTCGGCAAGACTCGTCGCAGAAGAGCCCAAAAACTTTTCGATCATACTCTTAATCTCATGGCTGTTAGACGGGATATGAAACTGCAGTCTTCAGCAGATGTCACAGCATACCGGCTGACTGAATAAACTGTCGAAATAGAAGACAGAGACACTTTTTTTTTTCTTCAAAATTATTAAACTAATATTTATTATTAAAATAGGAATACTGTATTATTTGTGTCACATTGCACACAAATTTTTTCTGCTCTTTTATATTAGGTTTGTACTTTAGTATATGTCAAGAGAATTCAGAATACTAAGACTAATTAAGCCAAGAGAATTGAATTTAATCCTGCATACACTTAATGTCTTCAACAAAGGAGGATTACTGTTGCACCATTATGAATAATAACATGTTATTTTTTTAACTGTATTGCATGTTACGTATTTAAACTTAATAAGTATTGTTAAAATCATAACATTACCTAAAAGAGTTTCCGAGCTAACTACAAGTGTGATTTAAAACTAATTCAATAAGGATTAATGCAAAATGAATATATCCACAATGATTATTTTTATTACTTCAATACTCTCAACGGTGTAGTGGCGGTGTAAGAATATCCACTAACCCATGTTGACCCCTAGTTGTCGTAAAGGCGTTAAAGTGGAAAATAATCATGATATAGGCTAAAAAAATAAGAAAAATCTGCGGTTACCCAACCGCTTGCTAAGCGTGGCATCGATGGCAAATAACCATATTTTGTGGCAATTTATGGGGAGGCCTTTGTTTAGCAGTGGGCTTTGATAGGCTGTAATTAATGAATGCCTCCCAATACTGCACAAATGAATGAAATCCTATACTTGACTTTCAATATTTTACGTTGGTCTTACGTGTTACCTTTTGTTAAGATTTGCTTGGGCGATATGTTTTCATGTATATATATGTTAAAGTCAAAACTCTTTCCCGGTCAAAACTACTATCTACCGACGAAAGCAATCAAAAGTGTTCTGACTGTAACATGAATTAAATAAAGTGTACTCACACAGTACCGTTGACACATAGTTACAGAAAAATTACTAGAAGCGTCTGTGTGGCGACGACAATGATTAACTCCTTTGTTTACATTAACCTCACTCCCCACAAGGAAATCTCCTGCAGAAACACCCACAAAATTTTTATAAAACGTTCATATTGTTTTCGTTCAACTAGCGTTTTCAGTTTTTGAACCTAACATACATAATATGCATTAATGAAAATAATTATGACTAGATGCGCTTTTTATTTTCTCGTGTATTGTGAAATTTACAGCGAGCGCTTAGCCTCGGAGCTGCCACCACCCATCATCTTGTTTGTCGTCTGGTACAGCGATCGGCATTTCAAGTACAAAGCAAAGCGACTAAGCCATTGTTGAAGACATTTTAAAGTATATACGAAAATATAAATTAAAAGTTTTTATTTAGTCACATTTAATTTAATTTAGATGATAAATCATTCGCCGTAATTTCGTCCCTGCTTATAAAAGTTGTTCTGCCTATTAAGTTGAGAAATAAATAAACAGTCGTTAGAAAATAAAATCGTTGATTTTTTAATTTGAAAACAATTGATTAATCAAACTTCGTCACAGTCTCATCACATAAATAATTAATGTAAATATCTCAAAAGTTTTAACAGCCTAGAAAGGGCTAGCGCATTGCGCCATTTATGACTCGAAATAAAGTTTTCTCATTTCACTGCCAAAATCGACACATGTTTAAGCTTTAACACATTGCGAAATAGGTCACACTAAGCTGGCTTTACAGCGTTTTGTATTTATATCAAAGAATACTATACCATAAGTGTTATCAAGGAATCATATTTTCGACGGTTAAGTTTTGTACGTATAAAATATAGTTCGTTTATTTATTTCACAGGAATATTAATGATTATCGGACTTACTTATAATCGTTGATTATTTACTTTTCTCTAATCATTTATCTCTATACCTGTCTCTTTATATTGTCATGTAGTGAAGAGAGAGAGCAACAAACTATTAAATGCTTAGTTAAAACCTAAGATATTGATTTTTATACCTTTGGATTTTTGTACCTTTGGCGCAAACTCTGATTAATTAAATGTCCTTCAGACCAAATTTCTGTCACGGTGACCAGTCTCAACGGGGACTAGCCATCTGCGCAAGACAGGATTATAGTGCTCGAGTGTATGCGCAAACACAGGTGCACTCTCTATTCCCTCACACTCATAGTCCGATGGGACGGTTATTCGATACCGCCGGAGAGATCAGGCGCAGGACCACCGGCTTTATGTGCTTTCCGTGACACTGGAGTGAAACACCGCCAACTTCCTGATTCCGGGCTGCTACTGAGAATTTCTTGACAGAAAAACCCAATAACTGATTTTGACCCGACTCAGGATTCGAACCCGTGACCTCAAGATCAGCAACCATATTTACGACCACTAGACTAACGAGGCAGTCATTAAGCATTGAGATTAAATGGTAACTTAACTGATTCTTCAATTAAAATGCTCGTATTTTGAACGTGGTAGAGCCATGCTGCAGTTATATTAGTAGTATAGTTGTAGCACGACTAGGTCGGCTCGATCGGGGATCTGCATTTTAATTCGTAATCGAGGATAGATGTAGATGTCTATGGGCCACAGTAACCACTCACCATCAGGTGGACTGTTTGCTCGTTTGTCACCCTAATACTATTAGAAACAAAAATACATCAGTGATAAATATTTAAATGTTCAGAGATAGAAACATATTTGTAGCTTTTTTATAAC
The DNA here is from genome assembly GCA_029286625.1 of Parnassius orleans. Taxonomy (NCBI): domain Eukaryota; kingdom Metazoa; phylum Arthropoda; class Insecta; order Lepidoptera; family Papilionidae; genus Parnassius; species Parnassius orleans. The sequence continues at coordinate 2,516,949 of JAGSMP010000168.1, forward strand.
ATAGCAATTCTACGTTTCATACTGAAACACAAAAAAAACGTGTCTACGGACTGTATTAGCCACTTACCATCATACAAGTTTATCACCGAGATAAACTTCTGACTTGGAACAGATATACATACTTCATGGTCAAAACCGAACCGTATATTATTATTTATAAGCGAACCCAGCCTCAAAGCGACTAAGTATAAAAATACACAAAAGAAAAACGTAAATGATACTATATTTCTTGTCAAACGATAAAGAAAGTATCGGTCATTAAATATTTAGGAATAATAATAGACCAACGATTTTCATGGAACAACTTAATGGCAGAGTTAGAAATTATTATTATTATTAGAACCAATTTAGAGGAATGCATAATAAGGTTAAATTTCTCCTGATGTAATCATCGTGCGTAGTGGGGACAAAATTTGTCAATAATGTTAAAAAAAGAAAGTTTTGGAACGTGGATGACAACGCATCTTCATTTTGATTCTTAATCGAGGATAAATGCAGATATCTATGGGCCACAGCATCCACTTACCATCAGGTGGACTGTGTGCTCTATTGTGACTGTTTTACTATAAAAAAACGCCTCTAAACTTATTTAGGCAGACTTCTAGACAGAAAAGGCGTTCTAAATCGTATTGGAAGTAACTTTATGTTTATTGAATTGGTTGTATGTGTGAAAGAGCTACTTGCTTTGACATATTATTTATATTATTTGAATATTCCAATGTAATAAGAGCTGTTGGCAATTATTACATTGGAATATTAAACATTAGAACTCGCTTTTCATACTTAAGAATATCGTCAACAGCTGCTGTAAGTCCATAGCTGGACATACGCTTTTCCAAGAATGCCTAAGGATTTAGCCATATTTACTGCACTGGGCAGGCGGGTTGGTGAACACAGAGTCGATACCCAGGCAACGGCAATGCTGTTTTTCTGTACCAGACTGAGAAATTAAAACAATTTTAATGTTTGATTCATCTTGGATAGATTTTCCATTAGTCCATCGCCGGAGGCTCCTTCGTAAATTAATACAGTTTACCACGTTCACGTAAAGTTGGAGAAAATATATTAAAAATACTAAATGAAACTAATTTTTACTGATTCTATCGCGTTTAATTTTAAATTTTTTAATTCCCGACGTTTCCGGTGCTTTACAGCACCCATGGTCACGGGGGGCAACTCCCCCCGTGACCATGGGTATTATATAGTTTCATTTAATGTGTAGTCTTCGCGTAAAGATAAGAAAACATTAAAAATCCTATTAAAAATACATTTGAAAAGTATTAAATATTACATAAGAGCATGATTTTACAATTATGTTAACCATTGCAACTTACTTATTTACTTAGTGTAATTTATTTATAAACTGAGAATAATATTTAAAAAAAATGTTGGATATCACGGGACGTCCGGCAAATGTGACATTACAGTTGACGGAAGAATTTATAATGAATCAGAACCAAAAAAATATGGGGTAAAATAAATAAAAAATAATATTGTCACTGACAATGTCTTTTAAAAAACAGTAATATTAAAAAGAAATACAAAATCTTTTATTTATACAAGCGGTGAACGCGTCAAGTATATTACAGTCGAATAGAGAGGCACACGCAGTACTAAACTCAAATAGATAATGTGTCAAAAATGGCACGTATGGCAAATCACAATGCTGCTTAATATATGATAGTGAAAGTTGGGTGTGGCAGAAGAAGCAGTAAGAGTAGAATAAATGTTGTAGAAATGCGGTCATTATGGAGTATATTAGGGCTGAATCTGAATGACATAGTGAGAAATTGTGTGATAAGAGAAAAGTGTATTTGCAAGATAATGTTGTGACCAGGGTTAAAAAAGGAATGCTTCGGTGGTTTGATTATGTAGAAATAATGAATGAGGAAAGAGTGATAAAGCAAATCTATGTTGCAGAAAAGAACGGCAGAGTTGGGAAGGGACGCCCTAGACGAGAGTTTATCGACCAAATTGGCGATATATTGAAGACGAACTAGATTAAAGTACCCTTAACCGATGAGAATGTATGCGTAGGTATATGGATGTAAAGGCTCTCACCTCCTTTACATCTAGATGTATCAGGATCGTGCCAAATGGAAGTCCGTAGTCTCTGCCTATCGCCTATCCCTCTGGGTGACATAGAAGCAACGAAATGTATAGTATACACGCACGCGCACACAAGAGAGTCGAGAGCGGTAGGGGGGGGGGCATGACGGCTTATATGAGCGTCATGGCGTTTTCCGTCACTGCATCGGTTTTACTGACAAGGCGCGACATTAGATGTTTCACATCAACAACTGTTAAAAGTAAAAAGCAAGATTTTTTTAAATAAAGCTATTAAATAGTACTATAAACTTCTTAGTTAATTGCAAGATTGAAATAGAAATTATCAAGCAACTCATTCATGCAATCATAATAATTTTATCATACATTCAAGTCACATTGTGTCTGTTTGCAAACGACGACACTGGATTGTTTGCAACGTAATCAAACAACGACCGCAGTAGTAACGAGCTTACTTATTCCTCGCTGATGACGAGTTTATTTTGTCGTCTATCACGTTGTAATTGAAAACATTGTGAAAGTTGTCTCAATTTTTGACTTAGATATCTTAGATAAAGCCCAGTTTAAGATGTAGTATTTTTAGAGTAAACATATTTTTGAAATAATACTACAATGCACAAAATAGAAATCAAATAAATAAAAATAAAAAATAAAAATTCTAACAAGAATCTGTACAAAAGCTGACCATGTCATTCTTAAGTTAAAATGCTAGTGGATAATTACAGCGTTAATTAAAACTGGCGCTGAAAACTGGAACAAAAGTAAATAAGACAAACAATGCCTTCGAAGCAGAATTGCTGGCACTGAGATTAGTATCGTAGTTGCAATGCTTTGAAAATAGTCTGTGTTCACTTTAATCTTGAAAAATGTTTGAGAGTTAAAGTTAAAAGTTAAAGTTACGTCCCACTGCTGGGAACAGGCCTCCTCTCATTTCTAAGAGGGTTTTAGGGCATGGAAATTTCTGCCATTCTGCGAACTTCACATGTCTTTTAAATATTTTTTCTTATTTCTCATACGTGCAGGTTTCCTCACGATATTTTCCTTCACCTCAGAGCACGTGGTAAATAAGCATTTAAATTGCAATTAACAATTTCATTGGTGCCGGCGGGGATCGAAACCGGGTTGCTCGCATACTGTGAAATTTACAGCGAGCAAATTTTTATGGAGTAATCTGCAAGGTTATCAAATAACAAATATCAAAAGGAGAAGTACTCCCACACTTCTCCTTTTGATATTTGTTGAGCCTTTGGGAACGGTGACGACCTTTTCTTTAATGGGGTTATTTTTCATAGTCGCCACATTTAGCAGGTGGATTATTGATCCTAACACGAGTTCTCTGTTGTTTGTCGGTGTATTGGCTTTTAGATTATCTGGCAACATAAAAATATTACTGGTGACTTGTCTTTTCTTGCATGTCCAACACTTCTCCTCGAAGTAGTCAATTGTTTAACTTTTGTTCGCACATTTGAAATTACCCATTAAATATTTTCCGTGCTTTTTAGCAATGATTAAATCAAGTCAGAAAGTATTTTGTAGGCATTAAGAATGACACTAAATACACGTGTTATAATTTTTCGATGTAAAAATCTAAGTTTTATATATAAGAAGAGATTCTGTATTCAACCCGACTGTTATTTTCTGTTTATTTTTATGTACGCATAGTTACTGATTTTTTTAAAGTCTAAACTGTATTAAATGATTCTTTTTTTATCAAATAGGATAGAATTAAGAGATGATCCTTTATAACTTTTAAGAAAAAATTCAACCATAATTGTGGGAAAATATGGGATGAAGATTTTACTGAACCTAACCACATTATAGTTGTTATGTTGTGATATTCCTGAAACCACAAAGGGGAAACATGATTAAATTTTAATAAAAAGTAAAAACTGATTTTAAGAACTAAAAAGAAATCCACATTATATAATAGCTTCTGAAATCGGTGTTTTATGGCCTGCGCAGACTGGCAGACGGGATGGCTTGGGATTTTAAATTTATCAATTGAATTTAATAGTTTTCCAATCGAAATAAGGTATATAGTTCAATGCTAATTGATCGACCTCGGAGCATTGCAGCGCAGTTTTCTCTGGAGCATCGAAGAGCACGCTGGAGTATTCCGCTGCGGGAGGCGGCGGTATGCACCGGTATGCGCCGGTATGCGGGTAACCCACAACACACTCTTTTAAAAACAAATTTTTGACTGCGTGGAATTATCAAATCCCGGCGAGCGGTGGCATACCGGCGGATGCCGCGGCATACCGGCGGAATCTCCGGTACGCTGGCATGTGCTCGCGGTATTGCAGAGGATTTTTCTTGTCAGTGTGCGCTGGCGGATAGAGGAATCCTCCTCGATGCTCTCCCCTACCGTCCTCCAGTGTGCGTAGGCTATTACTTAATAAACTATTATGCGAAAATTAGTAATTTTTAGTTTTGAAGTCGTTTATAATTTTATTAATCTACTCTTACTTTTAAAGTAAAGGTGAAGATTGAAGGTAAAGAGAAAGTAAAAAGTAAGGATAGCTAGTATAATTTAGAAGCAGCGACACATTTAATATTAATATACACTACTAATACAACGCGTCTCTGGCTTTCTTTGTGCAATGTTGGTTGCAGGTGCATGGACTGTAGCTGTTACTTACCATCAAATGGATTATTAGCTTATTCCACACTTTAGCTATCTTTAAATGCATGTATCTTGTTTCTTTGTTGCTAACCCGCATATCGTGTAGTAATACTATGATGAATAATGTAGAATACCATGTAGTTACTGTGCCCAAATTCCCCAATATGAAGCAATCAATGAAGGAGGTCTGTTTTCAGCCGTGAACTTGGATCACGAAAACTTATAAAAATCACCATGAATCATCTCATACTGTAGACAAAATGGTGGATATATTTTAAAATCAGCGAAAACGGGTTGACTCGAGCGGGGAGCGTAGTTCTATTTCCGTGTTCAATAGAACGCACGCACTGGTTTGTTACGCCAACTCTCTTTTCAAACTCGTGTTCAATTCAAGCCACTTGTCCTGCATTCGTGCAGAGATTTGCAACGCAAACTGTTCATCCAATCTTTGATGATTGTGAGATGCTTAAAAATAACTATCAAGTTCGTGTGCTTATTTCATAGTGCTCGTATTTCGTCACTTAGTTAGCAGAATTTGTGCGGTTATTAGGTTAAGTTAGATTTATTAGAACTCCTTAAGAAAAAGTCACGAAATACGAGTCAATAAAAGTAAATTTTAATATTTAATAAATTATTATAACCGAATAAAAATGTATCAAACTTTATTTACTTTATATAATACATATTTTTCAATTCGAACATATTCGTATATTACTCCACGAATATGTGGCACTCAGTCATTGCAAACCCTGGCACGATATGAGGGCGCGCTTTGAATCAAACATATGTTTGGAAAAGGAATCAGCGTAACAAACCCGTGGGCGTTTTAAAGGCAACACGGAAAAGAAAATACGCGACCGGGGAAGGACCAAACTGACACATAATGCCAGTGTGATATAGCAGCTTAATGATGGTGAGTGTAGAGAACCATAGAACCTTTTTACTGGTAACGAGGCATTCCATCTTGGTTTTCAGATGTGACAGCGCATCTGCATTTTGATTTTTAATAGAGGATTGATGTAAGATTGATTCTATGGACCACAGCAACCACTTACCAACAGGTGGCCCGTGTGCTCGTTTGTCTCTTATAATATAAAAATATTCGTGAATTGCAATAGAAAAATGTGGCATTGATGGATGAAAGAAACCCTTTACTAGGTTTGCAAAACGGTTTCAATAAGAAGGTCATTAGAAAATGACTATTTTCATTTCACTTTTTAAAGATTACTATTACAAAATTTAATTATACGCTCAAACATACACACATACCGTGTATTAGCGGTGTAAGAATATCCACTACCCCATATCGTCCTGTGGGTGTCGTAAGAGGCGACAGAGGAAAATTGAAACAGGTGATGGGCAGCAGCATCTTCCTGATAACAACTCAAAATAATAAAGAACTGCGGTTGACAACCCGCTCGCCCAGCGTATCAACTACAGCAAAATCCTCCCTATGAGGCAATTGCTGGGGGATTCCTATGTTCAGCAGTGGACATTTATAGGCTGTAATGGATGGATGGACCTACACACATAAACTCTCGTACCTCACACTCAGAAGAATACTGACTTGGTACGAATTTGGTACGATCTTTGGTGGATCAGCAATACGGCTCGAAGGTACCAAAATATAATGTAAAACATCACTAATGAAAAAAAGAGTTTTTGGTATTGCCCACGAATTTATAATAAACTACCTGATCCAATAAAAAATAAGACCTTATTTAAATTTAAAAAAGATGCTAACTGAGTTATTAATAGACAAATGTTATTATAAAATTGATGAGTCCTTGAATGACAATTTTGACTAATTACTTTTATTGACTATTATTATTGACTTATTATTTTTTGTTATTGTCATCAATTTAATTTTACAAATGTAGAATTTTAATTAGTATTCCAATTTCATTCATTTTTATTCTATTTTATTTTAAGCCATGATTTTCAAAAGAACACACAATTATATTTGTATGTCTTTAAGACAAAACATAGCGTACTAATAATTGTAACCCTATCAAGACGTTAAATGTTTAACCTACCTGTTTGACTAATAAACTATTCTGATTCTGATTCTGAAAAAAAAATGGAGGAGCAGTGCGGGTAGAGTAGGTGGGCAAACGATTAGTGGACTGTATTATTTTTTGCGTAAAATTAATGTTATTCGTTGGTTGACACGAAAGGAGATGATCTGCTGCGGATTAAGAACAGCAAATAAAACAGTTAAAGAGAAGGATGGATAAACACAGTATCTTGAGAAGACCGACGTGTTTCGTATCTCGTGACGACTCGATGACACGATGAGCTATGATGGCACTAAACTTATTCACAATAGAACAGTTCATGTGCACCAAACAAACTTCCAACGATTACATAATTTTAAGACAACATTACGTGACGACGACCGTGGGCGTTCTATGCCATTTTTCGCAATCATTCTCCTAGCAGGGCGCACCGATGATTGGACGATTGGACGTGTCCCTAAAACTTTCTCGCTCACACTTGCGTGACGGGCACTTGCGGGAAAGGAAAGATAGTGTGTCAGCCAACTTAACTAATAAAGTAGATCTACTTAAAAATACAAAATGCAAAGGTGTGCGTTGGCGTAACCATTTTCCCCCGGCTTGAAGTTTCCCTTCAAAAAAAAACTAAAGCTACTACTAAACCTAATTTAAACTACCAATCTAACATAGAAAAGCAAGTCTAAAATTATTTGTTAGGTAAGGGATAGAGACGTACAACCGGACGCAAATATGACCCGGTCGCTATCTTAACACGAGCTATCCTCGTTACTCCATCGCATCCAGGAAAAACTTCTTCAATGATTCCTAGTGGCTACAGTTCCGACATTTTTTTGGTTAGCTGGTGTATACCTCTTCTGCCGCAATACGATATTCCGCCCTCCAATGCATCCAAAATGACTGCATAAGCTTGTACAATAAGGTATGACATTGTAACGCTCCCCCCCCTCCCGAAATATATAAAATTTACGTGACCAGTAAAATAACTATATATTGATCTTTCTAAAGGTTTAATTATAGGCCGTTTAATAAATTAATGGCGTGATCGTCTTAGTTAGGACCCTTATTTACGTTGTGTTTGTTTAGTTACTTAGTTTTTTTAGGTGTCTCTTGGAATAATGAATATTCACTACAGCAGTCGAAAGTCGTTGGTAGTGCCTTATAAGCTAAAGAACCCCGTTCACGAAGACAGTGCTCAAAAAAGTTAAGAACCTTAATCTCATCCCTATTCCAATCGTATCAGGTTCACATCAGTCAATTCCTTATTATTTAATCCCTTCCCGCTTGGAAAAGGCTCACAATATTTATATAAAATACCAGATACAAGTGCTTTGCTCTCCCACATTTTTTATAAATGTGGGGAGGCACAAAGCTCCACGTGTGCGGTGAACGCCAACCAACCAACGCGCTCCCCCCGAAGGGGACGTTAAGTTGGGAACTGGACCTTAGTCCACAGCAAGATAACTGGCGTACCAGTAAAAGAGGGCTCGGCCACTTGGTAGTGCGTAAGCACAAACGTTGACCGAATTCGCGCATGTCAATGCGTGTAAACGCCATACAAAATACGATCAAATCCAGCCACATTTAATGTACGTCACACGGTTTAGTCAACACGTCGAATAATAAGCACACTGGCCATAAAAAGCCCTCCGTGCGCGCCACCACCTGCCAGACCGCCGTTCCTGCAGACGTGATGTAAGTGTAAGCTATCACCACAAATTGCATGATCAGCACGGCTATATGTAGTGTATGTAATAGTGTCATGAGTCTACCGCTCACCTCAAGATAATGGGGTCCCACGTTGCGTGGCTTTCGGCCGAAGCCTTGAGAGCCTCCTCAGGTTCTCCCTCCAGGTACCACCCGCATGAGGTCAACACATATGAACATATGCTCCACCAACCAATACAACAAAATATATAGCCAAAAGGCAGTTATAAGATAATAGTAATAATTCGCCATCAGAAGGGGTTTGTGTCACTGACGTTGAGTATATGAATTTTTCGATTATGTTTGTCTCATCCACCAACAAGTTGTCTTCGATCATTCAAAGGTGGGAAATTTACAGAGATATATTATTATAATACTTAATGTTCGGAATGAATATATTTGAACTTTATGCTTATTAACGCATTTGAATTGTTCAATATATTATATCTATAATATTTTTAATGTCTGTCTAATATTAAATTTAATTATTATTTATTAATAATAATAATAATGCATCGTCACAACGTGAAAGAACATAGAGTTTATCATCGTCTACATCTATAGCGGGTAAGTACTTCAAAGGCGTAAGATTTAAAAAATGTGCCGGAGTCAAAGCTAGTGGCTCCGATGGGTCACTAGAAAGCATATATTGAATATTGATATACTTAGGGAGTGACAAGGGCGATACGTCAATTAGACAAGCTATTTAATTGCACACTGATTTAATGGGACAGCGACCGTTCGGTGGGGGACGCAGCCCGCACAACCTTACTCATATAGACATACACAACATCCCTCCACCTTATAGCTAATATGGTATATACAAAATTAATAAGTACATATAAAATACGAAAACATTTTCAAATCTATGACAACATAGATCACGTAGGGAAACGTAAGCCTCCATCTAGGTATCCTCCTGTTCCGATGTCGGCGTAAAGAATATCGGACTTATAGCTTGTCTTCTTCGAGTAGCGGCACTAGCACGGAGCGGAGTTCCTTATATCCCGTCCTTCCCCTCCTACATCAGCTGTGGTTCCAGGCCGGACTCCGTCGCTAGAAGTAGTAGCGGTCAGCTCGTCGGGCATCACATCCGGGTCCCATCGCCGGTCATCTCTAGCCGGTGAGTATAACTGTGCTTTTAACTGATCGATATGTCTCGTGACTTCGCATTTATATTGAGGTATGTATATTCTATACATTACGTTTCCAATTTTTCTTTTCACTATGCCTTCGATCCAACAGAATTTTTTGTGCACCAAAAAAACTTCCATCGATTAAATAATTTTAAGACAAAATTACGCGACGACGACTGCGGGCGTTCTATGCCATTTTTCACAATCTTTCTCCTAGCAGGGCGCACCGATGACTGGACGTGCGTGCTTAACAGTTTCTCGCTCACACTTGCGTGACAGGCAAGTGCGGGAAAGGAAAGATAGGGGAATCATTGTGTCAGCCAACTTAACTAATAAAATAGATCTACTTAAAAATACGAAATGCAAAGGTGTGCCTTGGCGCAACCAATCTTGAAACACCGCTTTAGCTACTTTCACATCCATATATCGACTCATACATGCTCGTCAGTTAAATGCACTCTTAATTTGGCACATCATCCATATATCGTCAATTTGGCGTACTTTGCCGACACTGCCATTCACTTCTACAGCATATTTTTTATGCTTCAGAAGTGAATTTTAACTGTCTTTTTCTATTTGAATATTTAACTTTTAAACTTACTTACTTTTAAATAAATACTAATGTTAAAAATCTACTTTCAGTAATACTAAATTATAGCCCGATTTAAACGACCTTCCATATGAAAGACACTAACCGTTAATATTTCAATCGTAGCGTAATTTCGAATTCCACTCCATGCAGATGTCACGGCTAGGAGCCAAGGTCTTAAGTCAAGTGATGTACACCTACGGCTATTAAGCTTAAACCACGTTATAAATTAAATGCACTTTGTCCGCTTTTTTACTAAAGGAAATATTAGTAGTTTTCTATTTTTAGATCACTTAGTGGTCGCCTTTAAACTGGAGGCGTCTGTTACTTTTTTCATATTAGTTTCATATAAAATTGGTGTCATTTATAAATTAAAAATGGCATTTTTAATTTTTTTATAGAATAAAGCTGACAAACGAGCACACAGTTCACCTGATGGAAAGTGGATACTGTGGCCTATAGACATTTACATTCAACCTCGATTAAGAATGAAAATGCAGATAAATTATCACCCCTGAAGACTCAGATGGAATTTCCAGTAAAAAGGCTCAATTTCCTCAAATAATTTACAATTTGTCTAAAGCATATAGATTGAAAGAAAGAAAGAAAAAGAAATGCGTTTATTGCAGTTAAAGTTAAAGTTATGTGCATGCAGCACAACATACGAAAAAGTAATTATATGCAAAAAGATAAATAAAACGAAATATTTACCAGCATTATAAATTTATTATCTTATATGGTATTAACATTAATGGTGAGAACATCACTCACCATCGATTTACCAACGATATAGTCCTAATGGCAGAATCGGTGGAGGACCTAAGCACTATGCTTATTGACCTCAATAGTATCTCCCAACAGATAGGTCTTAAGATGAACATGGACAAAACAAATGTTATGTGTAACGTCCATGTCACACCTATGCCGGTGGGTGTTGGGAGCACTACGCTCGAAGTCGCGGGTGTCGTAAGAGTAGACTTAGAAATGAGGATAAAGTATATTAACTTTTATTTTGATGAAATTGACTTTTTATTATTAAACTGTTTAGATGAAATACTAGGTAGATGAAATACTACAAAAATAGCACTGTAATGCAATACCTATTAATTATAAGTTAACAATAACTAATTACATCTGATGGATCAGTTTGGGGCATTTTCACTTCATCCAATACGCCATATGTTATATTACACTTGGGGTCGCCCTAAAATTTTACTCGAGAACGTTTCTTCCCCATAGGTTGTCTGATTTTCGAAATAATATGTGGCCAGCCCATTGGCATTTCAGAATACTGATTCCATGGGATTATATTGGGAGTTAGAGTAACTGAGGAAGGCCAAAAATCATCGTTACAGATTTTATTATGCAAGGAACATAGCCCTTGTCGTTACTTGTTGAATGTCAGCCACAACATATTTAAGGCCAGCAGTTTTAGGACTACCTGATGAGAGGTGAGTACTGAAAAAGCCCAAATTGATTTTTATAATAAATTATTAAATACTTACTTTCATGACAACTAATTAAAATTCCCCTAAAATTTTATATCAAACTTACGCAACTAACTAATGCATTTGAAGAATGAATTGTGCTTGAATTATTTTTCATAATCTCGATGCCCACGTCAAACAGTTTGCAATATCAGTGGTTATTGGATTATGAAATTGCACATACAGTAAAGTGGACACACAGTCAGCTATGATTGGATAAGTTAAATTCATTTTAAGACTAATGGGCGAGCGCACTAACATCGTTATCTACGATGAAAAGTTGCAAATATGCAGTTATAAATTTCGTATGAACTTATTGTAGTGCTATAATATAGTTATTTTTGTGGAAGATTCAAAAAACCTAATCAAAACTCCTACAAATTCCGTGGATAATTGATATTTTTTTATAGGTTTATATTTCAATTTCGAAACCAATGATGGTCCTTTCTACAATAGAAGAGGCCAATGTTCAGCAGTCCACTGCTGCAAATGGTTCTCTTATGCTCTTCTTTATGTGCTGATGAAGAAGAAGGAGGAGAAGAAGATTTTTTTATGTTTAGGTGAAGTATCATCATTATCATCGTCACCATAACAGTCCATCGAAATCCCACTGCTGGACATAGGCCTCCGCCAAGGAATGCCACAAGGCAACGGCCCTTAACCAAATGCATCCATCGATTTTCTCTTTTAGCAGGACATCTCGAAGAGGACGCTACTCGAAAATCTTTCTTCCTCGTCGATTGTTAGTTCTTTGAGCTATAAGATCGCCCATTGACAATTCAGATTACTAATACGAGGGGCTTCGTCGGTTACTTTGGTTCTAGTGGTAATATCCTCATTAAGACTCAAGTCTACCAGAGGCACGTCACGTCACGCAGAGAATTTTCAAACATAGCCCTCTCCATATCAAGCTGAGCAACCTTGAGCTTCCTCACACTAATACTCAATACGCACTCTTGTTTTTACGTATGTCTTAAGTATACTTGAATATTGAATCATGAATATTTGTGAGACTTAAATTCATCAATTTGGATTTTTCTTAATCTTCGTTAATTTAAAATTACAAACGTGGGATATATAATCGGCACTTACTATTGCCCCCTCTTGCTCTTTGAACTGATGTCAGTCTCATTGGCATACTTCTAATCAAGTTATAAATAAAATATTGAGAAATTGCGTTCCATTCTTTTTTTTCACCTTTATTTTGGCACATACAGTTATTACCAAAAAAAAAATACTTTAACTTACCATAACCTAAAAAAAAGACAAAGAGTACCCAAACATTTCATATTTATCTTACTTTATTAGACTCTTAAATCTAAGACTATTACAAACTATGCTATACGTCAACATTGCAAAACGTGCATGCATTATTTGCCGTATCATGGCTGCATAAAAAAGTTATTAACACCTTCTCTCTCGTCTCGCGCATGTCGTAAAACCAGAAACAGTATAACCCTCTCGCACCCATACCGGAAATTCCTAGGCCGGCGAAGGGAAGCAGCATCAAAGGTGCGAGACTTCCGTAACCAAGATCGCAAATCCGCCTGCCAAGCGTGGCAATCACGGTGAATCCTCTCTACCATGGGAGAGGCACATGTCCAGCATTGAACCGTTTAGGGAGTTGAGAATGAGGGGGCTCACATTTGTGGTACATATGTTACCGGCCAAACCCAATTTCAGGCCAAACTAGTTTGTCCTAGGCCAAATCGGTTTATCCTACGCGTGTCAGGATATAGTAGTATAGCCCAGGACAATACATTTTGGCCTAATTATTTTAGTTATTAGTTAAGCTAACTAGTTCGAGAGGTTGGAAATCATCGAGTCGGCGTGCGAGATAATTTGTAATGAGTCTCGAAAACAGCACGTATACGCTTAAAAGAGAAATCGGTCTGAAGTTCTTCAATAGAGCGTTTATTCTTTAAGAAAGGCGATACTTTTTTGAAGAACAAGACCACCGCACTTCTGTTCCACGCCTGCGGAATAGTGTCATCATGGTGGACGGAATTGAAGAGCTTCTAAAGGACTTCAAATAGTGGTTTTCCATTCGCTTTCAGAAGCTCTGTTGTAATTCCACCCTCACTCTGCGACCTTGCCGTTTTTAAAGTGCTGGAAAGCCATTCTAATCTCACTCAAAGTGACGTCCGGGATATTATTGGAATTGTGTCGGATAATACTTTCTTTTGGATCGTTTATCGACTTGGGTGTTGCTCTAACGATGACGTTTACAGCTGCCCGTAGAACCTCTCAATCTCTCTCAAAATCTCAGATGTCCCGGAAACAATGCTACTACATTCGGTCTTCAACTTCGACAATTTCTTGACTTCTTGACCTGCAAATACTTTGGAGCCTTGATTCCACTCGATTTCTTCTTCAATACGAGCTGTATAACAATTGCGTAAGTCTCGCCGCATGTGTTTCGAGATCTGTCTGTTCAGTTGCCTGTATGCTTTTATATCTTCTGTTGAAGACTGAGAGATTGAAAGGAGATTTTAGGTTCTTCTGCGACGGGAAATGCAGAACTTAGTCCTGACCATATGGATAGTTTCCAAGACCTTGTTATTTATATCGTACACGGTACTGCAATCTTCTAGACAATTTTGGCACAAGTTATTTACTCGTAATATTATAAATAGACTAATTAGCCTGGAGACGACTTCTTTGTTTTTATTGTAAAACGTGATGCAGTAGAAAATTATTATATGCTTACGTGAAGTAATCATCAAAATAAATTATGCTTAGTATCATCGCATCACGTTTTGTTTAATTAAAAGGCACTTAGTATTTGATAACATGGAATAATATATTCATTCATACGTTTATTATTTCATACGTGGTAGAGCCATGCTGCAGCTATATTAGTAGTATAGTTGTAGCATGAATGGCTCGGCTCGACCGGGAAAGGACCACGCTCCCGCAGAATACCAGCGTAAAATAGCAGTTTAACACTGCTGTGTTTCGAATGGTGAGTGTAGAGAACCAGAGACCCTTTTAGGCATTCCATCTTAGTCCTCACGGGTGACAACGTATCTGCATTTTGATTCGCAAACGAAGATAGATGTAGATGTCTATGGGCCACAGCAACCACTTACCATTAGGTGGACTGTGTGCTTGTTTGTCACCCTATCCTATAAAAAAAATATCAGTAGTAAAAAAAATTGTAACCCATTAGCATAGATAGAGTCCACCAACATAATATGATCCCTTTCGATCACAGTTTATACTCCTAATCTCAGTGAAATATTTTCGGAGAAAATGTGCAGTAGTGCATTAAGCCGAGAGCATGTAAGCCGTGCGAGAATCATTCTGAGATAAAATCAGCCTCTGCGGTTTGGATTTAAAAGCCGAAATAAATTTTTCATCATCACAGATTAACCCAAATGCAAGGAAACAGACAGTGGATAAAGGCATCTCAAGAATTTTTAGAACAATAATACCCAGAATACTGACCGATATTGAGTTAAGATGTATTTGTGGTGTTGAGTATGCCAGAATGCGGTTGAAAATAATTTATGGAGATAATCGCAATGCAAAATATTATTTATATATACATTAGATGTATCGCCGTGTATTGGCGGCGTAAGAGAATCCACTGCTCCATATCATCCCATGGGTGTTGCATGAGGTGACAGAGGGAAATGAAACAGGACAACAACATAAAATATTAAAAAAAAACTGCAGTTGCAGTTGCATGATAGATTAGATTATTATCTTTTGAAGTTAAGGCGTAGTTGATGATCACCTTCAATTTGCCGAAGATGTAGTCAATATGAAATTTTTTGATATAAAATTGAAGTAACAAACGAACTTACAGTCCACATAATGGTAAGTGGCTACTGCAGTACATGCACACCGGCAGCCAACTTCAAACAAAGAAGAATACAGATGCGTTGTCACCTTTGAGAAATAAGATGGGATGCCCCGCAGCCTGTAATTATACTGGCTCATTTTAGCCTTCAGAACAAAAAAAAAGAAAAAGAGGGTGGTACAAACTCAAAACGACTTCAAAGCATAAAGGTGTCTAACTCGTAACGTTAAACGGAACAAAAGGCCCTCACTAGACTGATGATCACTAGTGTACTTGCTTGCTCAGGACCGTGTTTTTGTCACTCCTTGAGGGAGGCTTACGTTGAGCAGTGGACTTCTGAGAAGCTGTGATGATGATGATGATGATTATTGTGACCATGGATCAGAAAATGGATAAGCATGTAAGACTTATAAGTGAATAAAATGAATGTATGAAAGAATAGACTAATATAATTATGTATCAGTGTTACTACCCGTGCGGTTAAAGAATGGGATTGAAAATTGCGTCACCTCTGTTCACTTCTCGCTCGCACACTGTCGCTATCTATACTCACACCCGCCGGTAAAGACTACAAAAAAAAATACGTTGCGGTATGCGTTTTTCGTACGTCCTATAACGTTAGCGAAACCGAACTGATTTTTTTTTTGTAGTATATGGCATTTTGTTATCACTGATTTCAATGACAAGTTGGACTAACTTGTGAGCTACGACGCGTTCTGAGAGTTTTCTTCTTACTCGTAATTATTGTTAATTTTGTTTGTTAATATTTTTGTATAAAAAATTTACATGCCATTGAGACATGAGTAACCATTTTTAAAGTTTTCGTTTTTCTGTCTGTCTATCCGAACTAATCTTCGAAATGGCTGAACCAATTGTAATAAAAATTTACAAACAAATAGAGAGTAATACCAGGAATGATCTAGACTAAATGTTATTCGAAAAATTTAGAGATTTTATTAAAGAAGAAATATTGATAAGATGAAATAAATGTTATTTAATGATTATTTTAAGTTTAAATAAAGCTACATTAATAGATCCCACCCAGGCGAAGCCAGAGCGGGTCGCTCTGGCTCGCTTATAAATGTTATTTTTTATATTTAATGTACCTACTTGCGTATACAATTCTTTTCAAATACTATCCCATTAAAATAGAATTTCCAATTAATCGAATAATATAACGTTATAACGATATACCGTTATTAGCAGGTTTTCGCTATTGGTACTGTCTATGTACGGTACAGGCTCGATGAGCAGCTATTTCTAATCCCATTCTTTATCCGTACGGGCTGTAAGGCATTCTAACTTTGTCCTGAAGAGTAACAACACAACTATTGTCTTTTTTATTTGAGGTTCTAGGTTTCTAAATGCTGCTATAACCATAAGGTAGAATCTAAGTTTGTCATTACAGTATACAGTATATAATATAAACATAGAAACACAATTTAATAGTCCTACACAAAAACTTAAAACATACGAATGTTGTGAATTTCTGGACACTAAAAATCTTTACGAAAATATATAGACTTTTGTAACTGTGGTTTGAAAACCGCAGCGGTCTGTGAAAATTATTCAGAAAGCAACGATAAATTTTTTCATCGTCCTTAATGTAAACGTGTAGAGAAAAGTTTAGTTCTTTCCATCAAAACATACGCATATCGTTGTAGAAACATGGACAGTATTCTTTGGCTACTTTACAACCAATATTATTTAATTTTTTTATGCATGGTAGAGCCTTGTTGCAGTTATATATTATGGTTGTAGCACGATTGGGTCGTCTCGACCGACGAAGGACCACGTTCTCTAGGAATACCAGCGTAAAATAGCAGCTTTATGCTGCTGTGTTTTCAAAAATGCGTTTAGGAAACTGGAGACCCTTTACACTGTAAACAAGGCATTTTTTTCTTAGTCCTCATGGATAACAATGCAACTGCATTTTGATCCTTAATCGACGACTGATGTAGATATCTATGGTCCACGGAATCCACTTATCATCAAGTGGACTGTGTGCTTGTTTGTCACCCTTATTCTATAAAAAATCCACATTTTATTTCCTTTAAAATATTTCACAATAGTTATATTTCCAACTATTTTATTTTAATTAAAATACCATACTAAATCCATTCTGGCTGAGTGGCCGAGTGTTTGTTACAACCGAACTTTTATTTCATAACTTATTGTTGTGGGTTTCAAATAATACGAAAGCCCAAATTTCAAAGTTTTTATTTTATTTATTTATTTTATTTAAACCTTCATGCACAAATTTGTACATATGGCGGACTTAATGCCATAGGGCATTCTCTCCCAGTCGACCATTAGGCTAAACAGAGAGAGAGACAAACAAGAGGCGGATTTTTTCCCGTTTCTTGTGCAGCAATAATCAAAATAGAAAGGGCTTAAAAAATAAAAAAATATATATATATATACATATATACATATAAATATACATATACACACACATACATACACATATATACTTAGTTTTAAATTCGATAAGATCCTAATTTGTTTTAAAAAGAAGATACAAAAGTCATTTATGCATATTAATATGAATGTAATATTGGCCGTAATTAATGAAAATTTTACCGTCTCTTCTATTGGTGATATAAGCAACAAACCAATTTAATTCGACGATTAATTGCATACATCCATTTTATTTCCGTTGAAATCGATTTCGTTTCTTTTTTAATTAAAAAAAATGAACTTACAATTAGTCACCAAGTGAGAAATTTATAGTACATAGAACACCCTTTTTCATTATGTGTGCAAGATGTGTTTATTCCCGCCGCACCTCTGCAAAATTTAATAAATAAAAAAATTTACTTAAGTACATGACGGCAAAATAAAACACCGTGCAGAAAGTTCTGTACCTGTTTGAAGTTTAGTTCAGTTTAATCAGCGTTTATATAAATGATTAATTTTGACGACTTCTAAACAAAACTTTATCGCAGTAAAGAAACTGATTTCATTTGAACTAATGCTTCATATTAAAAAATAATGACAGAAAATGGTCGTACTTTATTATCGTGATGTATATGTTTGTATAAAGGTTGATCGTTTATATCAAAAGTAGTTTTGCAGTATCTTCGCGAAACAATAAAATCCAAATGGCGACCAAGGCAATATGTGTGTCGCTAGAAAATTATACCGCCAGCTACCACAGTTGGTACATCTAAAGCTGACAACACAATACAATTACTAACTATAAAATGAAATGCAAATAATAACAAATCAATTTTATCAACTTATTTCAAACTTGATTTTACGTTTATTCCGTATTATTCGTTTTTATGATTCAAGTAAAATTTTATAATCGTCATCATCATCATCAGTATAGCCTATCTCACGTCCACTGCTGAACATATTTTTTTATTTATTTTTTATTCACATAGGGCTCATTTACAAGCTCTTATGAATGGTCAAGAGAAAGAAAAAAAAACATTGTAATAAATTTCAACACATACCTAACAATTTTAACTATGTCCATGAGGGGTAATAATCCTCCGCTCACCAGATGACGCCAGTCGACACCGAGGTGAAGCTTTGTTACACAATTTCATTTAAATGAGAAGTTGGTTTTAAATAAAAGTTTATCATTTTCCAGAGTATTATATTAATACACAAAACAATGCCTCAGTGTTTTGCTCTTTAATTCTTTGCACATTTTCATTATTTTTTTTATTATGGATATCTGTGGTTTGGTCCATTAATTCCTAACCTAATTAATATAAAATATAACTAATAGCATACAAAGAAACATCAATCTTTACATTTTCCGTACAAATCAACTTCCCCGCCATCGAATGCCTTGTGCCATAAATGAATTGTAAGTTTTCTTTAGTCTAAAAATGGTGTAACTAGTTTATTTTTATTTCTAGTATTAAGGTCATGTATGTCACTATATTTACTATACGTATGTATACTTTTCCTAACAAATAGTATATTAGAGTATATGTATTGAAAAGCAACAGTTAATATGCCAAACTCTTTCAATCGTTCCTTTAGAGACACTTGTTTAAGTTATAAATAGAACGAACCGCTCTCTTTGCAAAACAAATATCAGGTTGATGTCTGCTGCCATACTCCATAGTAAAATACCAAAGGACATAACACTATGGAAATAACTAAAATACACTAAGCGTGTAGTTTCGACATCAGTTTACTGTCTAATCTTACGTATTGCAAATGCAGCAGAACTTAGTTTTTTCGCAAGAGTAGAGATATGAGCGCTCCTTTGAAGCTTAGAATCCAATGTAATTCCCAAAAATACTGTTGAGTTAACCATGTTCAACGGTTCCTCAGCAATATTTATACTCATTATTACATGTTTTACGTTAGACAGTGTAAATTCAATGAATTTAGTTTTTTTTTCGCATTCAATAGAAGTTTATTAACCGTAAACCACCGTTGTATTTGCGAAAGAGCTACATTTACATCGTACAAGTTAGTTTTATTTCTATCTACACTGAACATAAGAGAAGTATCATCTGCAAATATCACTATTTTGCAAAATTTGGATACAAAGAACGGCAAATCGTTAATATAATATGCCACAATTAGTAAAGGACCAAGAATAGAACCTTGTGGTACACCCATTTGAACAAATGACCCGACTGATTTTACTCCATTTATTTCAACCCTTTATAGAATTCACTCATAATATATTGCTACAAGGCACGGTCTTGATTCACCTGCATCCATCGACTCTGCATATATTCCATCAAGTCATCACTCCATCCAGAAGCAAAATCGCCCTAAACTGTTTGTCAGTACGAGGCTGTTACATTTTTATTTCGTTAATTGTGATTATATTATTTTGGTATATGAATTTTTTGAATACGTCCATTATACATAATTTGAAATTTTCCGTAAATGCAATATTGATATGTTATGATACATTTAAAAATGTGTTTTTTTTAAATATAGGGTAGGGAATACAGTTTTTTCGTATTTTATATACAAATTCAAGACATTTTTTTTTTCAAATTTTTATTACATTTAATTATAATATATATGTATCATCTTATAGGTAGTGACATAATCCCGTTGCTGTAGAAATCTTGGAATTTTAGATCAAAAAGATGCGTCATATTTTGACAGTCCTCTCTTGATGTTAACCGAACACTACCCAAAGAATTCTGAAGAGAACGAAACAGGTGAAAATCTGTGGGTGCAAGGTCAGAACTATATGGTGGATGCATTAACACTTCCTAACCAAGCTCTTTCAATTTTTGCTGAGTGGCCAAAGGTGTGTGTGGTCTGGCGTTATCATGATGAATGACCACTCCTTTTCTGTTAATCAATTCTGGCCGTTTTTTCGCAATTTCTTGCTTGAGTCTCATTAGTTGTTGGCAGTAGGCATCCGAATCGATGGTTTTGCTCCGCGGTAAAAGCTCGTAATAAACGATATCCTTCCAATCCCACCATACACACAAAATCACCTTATTGCGTGTTAATCTGGGTTTCGCTATAGCCTGTGGAGCTTGACTACCCTTTGACCATGATTTTTTTCGCACGTCCTTGTCATAGGTGATTCATTTTTCATCACCAGTGACCAATCTTTTCAAAAATGGTTCGGTTTCATTACGTTTCAATAGAGAATCGCAAATGAGTACACAATTCATTAGGTTTCTTTCAGTGAGCTTGTGTGGTACCCAAATATCGAGCTTTTTTGTAAAGCCAGACTTTTTCAAATGGGTTAAAACTGTTTTGTGGTGAATCCTCAATTCTTCGGCTATGTAGTTACTACTAACATGCCAATCTTGCTCCATTTTTTTTTAAATGGCATCGACTTTATCCGTATGACGGCAACCAGAGCGAGCTGCATCTTGACATCAAAATTCCGGGACTGAAAAGCTTGAACCATCTTTGTGCTACTCTTAATGACACTGCATCAAGTCCATAAACGTCACAAAGTTTTTTCGCGGCTTGAGTCGCATTTTTCACTTTTTTGTAATAAAAGTGCCGTATGTATCGAATTTCTTCGTTAGATTCACTCATTTTGGCGGACAGAATAACAATTGAAAAATGGCGGGAAAGTGCTTTTACTTTTTTTTTTCTTTTTCTTGATGTCCTATATGCATTGGTATTAAAACCAGCCAGATACAAACAGTACAATCAAATAGATTTTTCTTCACTTATATACAAACAAAATACGAAAAACGTTTTCCCTGACCTGTTATATAAATAACCTAAAATAGCTTTGCGCAAGAATTTGGTAAATGATACTGAACATATTCGTATTAATAAGTTGTATATCAAATGCTGGCTCTGGTTTCGAAGACCAGCGATTCAGTATACAAAACAGGCAACTACTCTACGAAAAGCCTTCCTTATTCCTCACTCCTATTCAAGATTAACTGATTATTGTTAAGTTATTTATAGAACATTACTTGGATTTATATGTAAACTAGCTGATACCCGCTTGCTTCGCTGGGCGCACGATAATAGACGATAATAACGTAGTTATAAAATAACAACATTTTTTATGGGACTTTTTTTCGTGTGGAAATCCTCATGGATACCTTCGGGCAAGGGCAACCTGAAGGTTATGTCCGACTTCATACCTGCTAAAAGCCCACGGTGGTCTCCATCAGCGTGTACGAGGGGTACCAGGATCTACGTTCGGAATGCAACCGGGGCTCCTCTCTCGCTTTGCTTTATTGAACGCACGTCCCGGGGGCAGTACTTACTGTTGGGTAAGGCAAACATTTTAGTGACTATCACCAAGGCAAATAAAAGAGCTTCTTAGTAGCCAATCTTTTATTTGTACCTAAAACACAGAACAAAAGATAAGCTTATTGTTGGTGTGTTTCGTATGGTGACTGTAGAGAACTAGAGACCCTTTTTACTGAAATCGAGGCATTCTATCTTAGTCTTCAGGGCTGATAACGCATTTGCACTTTGATTCTTAACTGAGGATAGATTTAGATGTCTATGGGCCACATAGTCGACTTACCATAATGTGGTATGTGTGCCAGTTTTTCACAGATATTCTATAAAAAAATTCTATTGAGACCTAAATACATATACATTCTAAATATATTACCACGAGAATATAAATGGGATGGACTAATTAAACGAAGTATAAGCCAATGGCATGATATTTTCCAAATTAATTGTTTTTTCACTGACATTTTTTTAAATTGATCTGTCCTTAAATACTACTAATTTGAAGTAAATATTTAAACTAGCGACAGGTTTCAGGTCAAGGGTCATTACAAGTATATTGATACTTGCCACGTGTAAAGTAGGGTACACGCTATTTGATAATCCTTATATTTAATCGCTTTAATTTTTTTAATGAAAGTTTAGTTTAAAATAATACAAATATTACCTATGCCATAGGTTTCTCATTCATTCACCTACTACACCGTATTTTTCCTCACAGTAAACTTAGCATGCTTTATCCTCGTTTGAACGTTCTAGCTACAGCCATAATACAGCTGTAGCGTACTTCTATCACATAATGCAATGTTTGAAGAACCAATATCATTCCAGGCAGTGGCATGTCATATTTGTCATGTAACGTTAAATACAGCCTTTGTTGAAAGTTAACTGCCAGTAGCCACTTACCACCAGGCTGAATACTAGCTCATTTGTCACTTCAATATTATGAAAATTTATGAGGGAACATCTACCTATTCTATTATTGCATGCTATGTTATTATTTATAGGCCCTTTAATAATAAGAATTTTAACTTCAAATCGAAATCGTCGCCAGTATCGCAATCGTCTATCACTATAATTATGGATCACGTTAAATATAGTCTTAATGGATAGTCATAAAAATATTATAAATCAAATACTTAAACTGTAAAAATTCATTTTTAAAGTCCGCGATCAATCCATCTTTATTGCGCATTGCACGTGCACAACCTTTTTTTATATGTGAAAATGATCACGCATACTCGTCTCGCATGGGAGAAGACGCGTTATGTTGGACGTTCCTTTTATATTGGCAGGAAAACGTTTTCACACTCTTTGTTGCCACTGAATTTCTCATGAACTCACCCCGGATCAAAAACAGACTCGAGTGGTTTGGTGTAAAATAAAATGTCGTTAAAGTATGATAACGGACGTTCAAATACTGTGTATGACATTGTGAAAGGACATGAAACATGGATATATTGTTACATTCCGGAGAGAAAGCAACAGTCTTCTGTATGAGAGTTCGAATGCGACAGCAAACCAACAAAATTTAGACTGGCAAAAATAATTGCGTTTTACCCCAGGCAGTGCCTATCTGCAAGATCCTACTTGAAGACTAAAAAACAGATGTTAATAAGTGGTAGACCACTATTTGCTTGGCCAGGGTTTTTGAGATAGTTAGTTTACAACATGACAATGCTTCAGCTCACACTGCGAACAAGACAAAGTCATTTATGGCTTCTGAAGAGGTGGAATTCGTAAACCATCCCGCACACAGTCAAGACCTCACACCATGCGATTATTTATTTTACTAAAATCAAAGATTTGATGAGAGTTTTCACATTTACGGAGACAGAAGATGCCGTGATAGCTTTCAACCAGCACATTAAAAACATGCCCTCAGACCAATGGTCCATATGTTTTCAAAAATAGTTTGAACTAATAAAATAGCATTTAAAATGTAATGGAGATAACTTTGAAAAGCAGTATATAAATAAATATATAAGTTAACTCATAAATTATTTTTTTTATGAGTTACGCATAAGTTTCAGTGTACCCCGTTAGGGGGAAGGAGGTTCACGTGCACAACCTTACCGCTTAATCGTTTTATAACCGTGACTGCCACGAACGTTGGCGTCTACTATAAATGAAATGAAAAAAAATCTCCGGCGATTATTCAGACCTCCGCTAGAAGTAATAGTGTGAATCGAGATAGCGGATAGCGGATTCGATTTAGCGCTACAATATCAAACTCTCCTGAAGCTTGGAGATTGTGCCATATTTAGATTACGAATGTAGCCTGTTTACTGACTTATAACTAAGTATAAAAATTAATTTAAAATACTACAAAAATAATCTACTTTACTTTATTCTTCATCGTTTGTATCAATTCCACAACGAAAATAACATATTTCAACTTCCATCGACATGCAGACGATTTGCAATTTTATCGTCACTTTGGGGCATCCGAGAATAAATTGGTGATAGATGGACTAAATGATGACTTAGATAGAATAAGTTGTTCATCCAGATCAACAGTTGGCAATCTTAGATTACGTTGACGGCTGTTTTTTAGGTGCTACAGAGGAGCAATTAAGCAAACTTGAGCGCTTGCAAAACCTTTGCATTCGGTACATTTTCGGACTTAAGAAGTTTGAAATAGGTTTAAGAACACTCGGATCCTTCGCCTTCTTTTTACTATCCTACACAGCCCACACTGCCCTTCATACCTCCATAGTCGATTTACCATCCTTAAACCCCTCGACGCAGTTTGTATATTTGACCTTAAAATGTCCATCCTTTATAGCTCATTAATTTTTATGTTCATTCTCAATGCATGAAACTCTGAAATTCACTTTCACCTCCTATTCGTGAAATCAAAACAGTGAATATGTTTAAAAACGAGTAAAATACTATTATTAATCTATGTCTATTTAGATATCCTTGATAGTTAATATACTTTTTGATGATATCAGTATATAATATTATTATAAATAAATACTTCACTGAGACTGCTATTTTAAGTTACTTCACTATTGATTAAAGAGTAAATTTTAGTAAATTAGGTAATCTGAGAAAAGCATTAACAAATTGGTAGAAGAGGCCTAAGTTAATAAAGCGATGCTCAAGTATTAATCAAGTGGGTACAAAGTAGTCTACACCAATAAGGTTGTTTATAACTCAGGAAATGTAATTTTGCACACCTCGACCCTCGGAAAGGGTTAAATGTGTTATAACCTACTAGGTGTTAATATCTCAGGCAGGTTTACAGTCTATAGAAATATATTGGAATAAATATAATTCATTTATTTTACAACATTATTTTATCAAAAAATTTTGTTAAGAATTTTAAATAAAAAAAAACTCATACAGTTAAAGAATCCAGTCTAACAATAATTTCTTTGGAGATAAATTTATAACTAAAAATACGTAAATAAGAATAATTATGTAGTAGGTACTCCACGTAAAAACATAGCGGTTAAAATATTTTCTCTGCGCTATGTAAACGTAATGCTACTGTGTTTCGTTTGTTATGTAAAAAAACTTAGCACCTTTTTTTCTGGTAACAAGGTATTCAATCTTAGACCTCAGATGTTAATGATTCTGCTTAATAATGCCCAATCAATGATGGATGTAACTGTCTATGGACAATAGCATCCATTTGCCATCAGGTGGTCTATGTGTTCATTTGTCACCTAAATATTAAACAAAGCAGGTTGTTAGCATTTATTAAACAAAATATTTAAATAAAAGATATTGATGAAATATTTAACAAAGCAGGTTGTTTTTACTGTTTGCATTTAGTACACGCTTTGGGTGTCTACTTTGGGCTTAGCTATTGATTCAAATGTTCCTTGTTATCATACAGGATCCATTCACATCAACAGAATCATCATAAGTTACAGTCCAAGTTTCTTTGTCTTTCCAATTTGGCATAGTTAAATCTAAATAATTTTATCGCTTACTTAGAAGACTGCTGCTAACTCTGACGTAATTTAAGATGAATCCGCTTTTAACGTTGCTGTTTAGCTTTCAACGTTAACATTGTGTGCCATCTGAGCAGCATAGGTAATTTGTAACAGAATTCAAAAAACGAGATGGTTCTATAT
Source organism: Parnassius orleans (assembly GCA_029286625.1). Taxonomy (NCBI): domain Eukaryota; kingdom Metazoa; phylum Arthropoda; class Insecta; order Lepidoptera; family Papilionidae; genus Parnassius; species Parnassius orleans. The sequence continues at coordinate 2,543,138 of JAGSMP010000168.1, forward strand.
TGGGCGTGTGTGTTCTATAAGTATGTTCACTGATTTCTCAGGAACTTTTTTATAAAATAGGTTATACTTCAGAGGTGGTCCCTTATAAGAAAAAAGGATATTGATAAGGATTAGGTTGGGTAAGGTTAGCTTAGGTTAGGTTAGGTTTTCTGCGTAAACCGCAAAGGGCGATGGCCGTCAGAGTCGTCCGCGGGTATCGCACGATTTCCTACGAGGCGGCTTGCGTCCTGGCCGGATCCCCGCCCTGGGACTTAGAGGCGAAAGTACTCGCGTCATTATATCGATGGCGCGAGGAAGAGCGGGCACGGAGTTCGAGGCCGGTGCAGCGGCAGATCGCGCTGCGCCGAGAGGAGCTCCGTCAGGTCTTGAGTGGCGGAATGGCGGCAAAGCTGCGCCTACCGCCGGCCTCGCTACCGTCGAGGCGATCCGGCCAGTACTCGACGACTGGCTCGGGAGGCGGCTCCCTGTCGTTTAGGGTGACGCAAGTGCTGTCGGGGCACGGCTGCTTTGGCGGCACCTGTGCCGCATAGACAGGAGCCGGACGCTCGGTGCCACCACTGCGTCCATTGCGGGAGGACACGGCGCAACACACGCTCGCCGAGTGTGCAGCTTGGGAGGAGCAGCGCCGTGTCCTCACAAATGAAGTAGGAGGCGATCTGTCGCTGCCGGCCTTAGTGCGGAAGATGGTCGGTAGCGCAGAGTCGTGGGACGCAGTGGTGTCCTTCTGCGAGGACGTGATGTCGCAGAAGGAACGGAACAGGAAAGGAGATCTCGACTCCCTTCCCCGGCCGCAGAAGGCGCACCGAGCGCAGGAGAAGGGCGGACAACGCCCTTTCCGGCCCCCATGAATGGGTCCAGGGGCGAGGGACTTGGGGAAATCCCCACCCTCTTCAATGGCCCCGAGGTGGAGGCGCGTGCGGGTGTCGGCGCGCGCCTCTGAGGCGATGCACGGGGTAGTTGAACACCTCACTACCCCGTGCAGGAGACGAGGCCCGTACAGACCGGGCCAGCACTAGTGTGGGGCTGCGGAAGAATTTGGATTCCCGCGGCCCCGCGCGCACGTGCGTGGAGACACTGGGGTGGTTTTAGCCGGTAAGAGTCCGGCACGGCCCTCCGCCTTTCCCCAGGCGGAGGTAGTCCATGAGGATTTCCCCCGAAAAAAAAAAGGTTAGGTTAGGTTGTCCCGAGGAGTTGTCAGCGGTGTGTCCTTGCCCCACCGGGGGCATATACCCATGACTATGCATTTCCCCATGTAAAAAAAAGGTTAGGTTAATATAGCAAGCAAGCAAGGCCGCGGGCATACCCATGAGTAGGCATTTCCCCATGTAAAAAAAAGGTAGGGTTAATAAAGCAAAGCCGGCATAACCTTCCGGTTGCCATGAGGATTTTTCCCTACGCAAAAAAGGTTAGGTTAGGTTCCCCCCACGAACGGGTTCCCGCCTTGTCGTGGCGGGGCGGCTTAGTAGCCGCGGCTTGATCACCCGCGGTGAACAAAAAGTAACCCTCGGAAATTGGGAGACGAGGCTGCTCGCGTCCGTGGGAAATACTTGAAATCTGAATCCCTACACGTGTCCCCCGGGTAGTGTTAAACGAGCAGCAACAATCCCGGTGATAAGTTTCGGCCCCTGACTTTTCGGTTACCACTCACCAATGCAAAGTCTTGTCACAAAATGACGTTGTCGTGTTCCGGCATGATGCTTGGTTAATCAATATGGAGAATGGGTCCGAACACTAGCGTTGTGTGTGTGAACCGGTTGAGAAGCGTCAGTTGTTGCTGTGTCGGGTGCTTGGTCATGGAGGGTAGCGGGATCCGATGCACGGTGTTCCGCTGGCCAACCGCAGGTAGTTGGGGGCCCAATTAATGAATTAGCTATTAATGAAAAATCCCAGGGTGGCTCCATCGTGCCAGTTAGCGACCGGGCAAGAGGACCCAATCGCGATCTTTGGGGGGGTTCGGGCGTCCCCACAGTCTCCATATCAAGCTTCGATGGGCGCAGTAACTCTGAAAGTATCGTTTGGTTGCTAATGCAACGCCTGGTTCAACTGCCATTCTCCATACTTATTCACTCTTAACACTTAATATGTACCTTAAAAAGAAAAGTATGGCTAAACAGCGGTTGCACGTCCTCTCATTTAAAGTGCATCTCACTAATATTCGAGGATTGCACTCTAATCTCAGCGCAGTCCATCACCATCTTGAGACTGAGAAGCCGCACCTACTTTTCTTGACGGAGACACAAATTGCATGTCCATTGAATGCGGCGTACCTTGACTATCCTGGATTCTCCCTGGAGCACAAATTCCATCTATGTGCCAGAGTCTGTGTGTACGTCCGCAATGACGTCTGCTTCCAGCGTCTCCGTCACCTTGAAGACACCACTTTTTCGACTATCTGGGTGATGGTAGATACAGGTATTGATAAAATCCTTTATGCCTGTGTCTATCGATCGCACAGCGGTGACCAGGAGACATCTGTATCGTCATATTTTCCACCTGATTACGAGTTCCAAGGTGTTCAACGAATATGGCGGTGTAAGTCAGCTGCTTGGAATGAGATGTGACACTTTTTTGCATACTATTCTTGGTGGGAGGTCTGTTTCTCTTCTGCGGATCCGTAGAGCTACGTGGAGGTATAGAGTATTTTATCCCCTTCTCTGACGCTCTCACCGGTAGCAAAGCTCGACCATGGTTTAACGCTGCATGCGCTCAAGCTAAAAAGCTCAAGCATTTAGTAAACCTATCCTGGTTGACGCTCGAGACCGCAAAGCTCCGGATATTATCTTCAAGAAGAGAACTTTCAACGAGGCCGCCAAGTTCTACAAAAAAGTATTACGAAAAGCTAGTCTCGATCGCACTAAACACATTGGCGCAAAACACTCTGCCAGACCATCCGGCACTTGAGCTTTTCGGTCTCTCGCCAAAGCGGTCGAGACAAACTTCTGTCAGCCTACACTGCCTCCGCTGGTAAAACCAGATGGCACACTGGCGCATACGGCTAGAGAGAAAGCGGACTTGTTCACGTCTCTCTTTGACTACAATTCACGTCTGGACAGTGGCAACAATTTTCTATCGAAATTACCTCACTGCGGGACCTCTACGTCGGAAGTTCGTATAACAAATAAGGTGGTTCTTAAAACCTTCCGGTGTCTAGACGTGCCAATTATGTGCCAATCTCAATTACCTCCATACTCTGCAAGATTATGGAACGTAAATTGAACGCCCGCTTAATGGCATACCAAGAACAGAATGACCTCCTTAGTGACCGGCAATACTGGTTTTGCCGAAATCGGTCAGCTGGGGACCTTCTAGCTTGTGCCACACACATATAGGGCGAGGCACTCGAGAACAGTGGGGGAGCACTTTCTGTTTCCCTGGATGTCTGAGGAAAGGCCTTTTACAGAGTTTGGTACGATAGCCTTTTGGGTAAGCTTCCTGCGTACGGCTTATCTCCTGGTCTGATTGAATGGGTAAAGGACTTTCTGAGTGAACGGTCTCTTCGATTCGTCATTGATGGCTGCTCATCCGATCCTGTGGCGACTAACGCCGGTGATCCTCAGGGGTCCGTTCTCTCCGTAACTCTCTTCCTGCTACATATTAATGATCTGCTTATGCCCGGTATCTATGGGTATGCAGACGATAGCAAAGTTGTGAAGAGTCAACCAACCAAGTCCTCGGGCCAGTCGGGATCAAATTCAGTCCGAAAGAGAAGCTATGGTAGAGCGTGTGATCGAGGAATCGCATAATTTAATTCCTCCCTCTCTATTCCACCATCGGACAAACAGACGTTTGGCCAGTCTCCACCCTTTCATTGTTCACTTACCACGCATTCGAACCAAACGGTTGGCTACATCGCTCGTGATGCGTATAGCAAAGGAGTGGAATAAGTTGCCAGCATCTGTGTTCCCATCCGATTACAATTTGGGTGTCTTCAAGGCAAGAGTGAATAGGCTTTTGTTAAATCATTGCGCTGCACCATCTTAGGCTACATCACCACTTACCATCAGGTGGGATTGTAGTTAAGCGCTGGCTTAGTATAGTATAAAAATAAAAAATAAAACCACTTGGTTGGCTCGTGGTGTAGGGCCAGCCCGAGGTGGCCACTCAGAGTGGGCTTGGCGAGCCCACTTTAGATGTGTTTTGGTGGGCTGTGCCTAGAGGGTGTCCACTACCGCTGTTGTCAAGGTGGAGTCGCGGAGGAAGAGGATAGTTGATATGGAGATGCGCCACTCGCCCTATCCTCCGCGACTCTGACGGGGCCGCTCCGTTGATGCGGTGGTGGTGGGGCTGCGGGAGGAGAAGAGTGTCGGTATTATGAGGCGCCGCTCTTCCTATGTATTAATTAAGCCATGCTATTCCGCTGGGGTCGGAAAAGCTAGTGCTTTCAAGTGCTCGTTTTTCCTGGCCCCATGGCCTCCGTCCGTAGTCCGTTTCGCAATTGCAGTAAGAGGCCGTGGAGGAAGGCGCGCCTTGTGTTCCTGGTGAGCCTTGCCGGAGAAGGATGGGGGAGGAGAAATCCTCCCCGAGGAGGGGCTGCCATGGGGCGGCCGGCACTGGTGGAGCCGCGGATGTGTTCGAGAGCGTTCCCGTGGCCCTGCCAATAAACGGCAAAGGTGGAATACCATGGGGTTTTAGTTGATGCGAGTCCGACATAACCCGTCCTTGCCCCCGCGAGACGGCTATGCGTAGGCATTTCCCCATGATAAAAAAAAAGTTAGTGGTCCCTTATAAGGAAAAAGGTAATTGATAAGGGTTAAAAAAAGGGTAAGAGGATTTTAATGAAGACATTTTAGTTGTTACTTTGAACTTGTGATATTCATTAGACCACTCAAATGGTAAAATAATTAAACTTTTAGAAAGTACAAACCAAATTTCAATCTGAAAAAAATTACATTCTAAGAACATAAGCATGCTTTTTTATTATCCATAAGGGCATTAAAATGAATTTCCTTGTTTTCAGTAAGCACGGAAGTCAATTATTAATTTTCGTAGATATTTAAAATGCAATACAATTGTTTGATGTGTTATAAATTTACTAGCTGTGCCCCGCGGTTTCACTCGCGTATATCACGCGTCGATCCCCCCTTTAGTGGATGAATATTGCTTTCAGTTGCGGGTGGTTTTTTCTGGTGATTCAGTAGAATTCAGTTTCAATTAATGGAAAGATGATCGCTCAACCATTATGCCACTTACATGTTTCGAAATATATTTCCACTTCGTTTAAGGACAGTTTACTTTACTGTGTAGGCATCACTGATTCGTCAGACATGACATGACGTCAGATGATCCATCCCGGTGGCGCTACACTATTTGCTGGGATTCCTCGTAGAATATTTTAGTAGTAGTTTACTAAACTCAATGTCGTATTCTTCTCCAGTTTCTCTGACTACCGTTCCATATCCTGCCTAATAACCACATTCTAGATCCCAATCAAGTATGTACCGCTAACATCGCACCACATGGGGGTTAAACATACGCAACTTTACATTATCAGAAGTCAAATCAGGTATCAACATATTAAAACCCGGTAGATCTGTTGGTCCCGATAAGGTTCCTACTTATCGCGGGTCTAAACCACAGGCGTATCCACAAAACCGTTACTTTTCAGGAGAGACAAAAAGCTTAATAACTTTTCTTGTGATTGTGCCAGCTCGTTGTGTTTTTGCATGTGGCCATATATTTACACTTAAGTTACTTTGGGATGATGGATTTGAAGGTATTTCCTCTATAACACTAGTTTTTGGTCTTTACGTCTATTTGGTATGAGGGCGAAACTGTAAAACTCCGTCAAAATTCGCCTAAAAATGCTTATAATTTACGGACGTAAAATAATAGTAATTTTAACCTAATTGGTGATTTTGAATATTGCAATTTTGGAATGATAAACCATCAAAATTAACGTTATTTCTGTGATTTTCAAAAATTGTACGCCTGTTTGGCTGGTCATTAATATTAAGAGGTGTTTGGTTTCTAAGTAGAAGTATAAACCATTTTTGTTCAACAAGCAAGAAAAACATATGGTAGCAATTCCACAATACAATATAAGTGAAAAAAAAATGCGAACAAAAAATAAGTATTTACAAAGTAAAATGTATTCATAAATCTGAATATAATTATTTAAAATGACATAAAATCACAAACGACTAAAATTGAACATAAGACATTAAAAGAAACTAATTGAAACCAAAATCCTAAAGGAAGCTTCTAAAAATAAATTTTATTCATAATTCAAAAGAACATTTGAATTTAAACAAAAACGTTTTGAGAACAAAGTTGAGATTCAAGACACATGAAATTTTCTAAAATAAAATCTAAATCCTTAAAAGAAACTTATAGTCATAAAAACCAAAAAAAAAGAGCATAGAAAAAATTGCACAAGTAAGGATAACTTATGTATAGGATACTTAAGTTTTACTTACTTGTCTTATTTAGTTTTATTCAGTTAATAAAAATCTTGGCATACCTAATTAATTCAATTTGCCATTAAAATTATTAAACGATAACAAATTAGCAATTCTTATTGCAATACTGATATTAATGTTATGTAAAATTTTTAGAAATTGCAATATCTTTTAATTTTTTAAATGACCAATTGCAATAAAGAGGCATGCCAAGATTACATACCTAAAAATACACTATAAATAATTAATCAGTTTTTGTTTCTAGGTCAACGTCGTAATAAGATGCTCTTGTTGCAGTAAGTGTTAACTCTTTGTCATCATTAATAGCTCCTATCCTCAAATTTTCGTTTTCTACAACAGGCGAGAATTTTGTGGTAATTTTTTAGAATAGTTCCAACCCCTTATACATAGCCATTAAGTCATTATTTTTAACTTGTTTGAATGAAAGTGATTCTGAGTACAAAGTTGTTTCCATATAAGAAGAATAGTCCGACCGAGTTACATTTCTGCTTAACCTTACGTCCTTAATTTTTTCCAGTAGTAGAATTGGAAGAAAAGCGATTCGAGAAAACATCTTTGCTCACTTGTATCCATCTGACGTTTATTTATTTACTTTAATGGGGACAAAACAGAAACAAAAGATATGAAAAAAATCATACAAAGTAAAATAAACAATGGTAATTACAATGGAGTTTTATTTGCTATAATATACAATATTTTATTATATACAATATTAAAAACTATAATAAAAAAAAACTAAAACTAGTAATTCAATTATCAAACAGTCCTACTCCACGCGGTATCGTGCCAAGAACGCTGGCTGCGTTTCCCCTCTGAATGGCTATACTTAGCCTTTGAGCGAGAAAAGAGCCAGACCTCTTATCACCAGCAGCGACGACCAGCCGCGGATAGAGTTCCTTTAAGAACTTCACCGTACGTGGACCCCACGGACCGATGGTCTCTACAGCAAATGGCACAAATATGTAGTCATCTCTCAGAGACTCATATTTGCGCCACTTACTCAGTTCAGCTGCCCTGATGCCGCCCCGGCTCTAAACGAGGTACTCCTGAGATGAGAGGCCAAAGTATCTACGCAAGTAGCATCCCACACTAGGGCTTTACCTCTCTCCCAAGGAACCAATGTCATACCGTCGGGTCTCCTGCCATCGTCTCTAAATATTCCACAAGGCTCTGAAATCGAGGGAACATTTATAGAGATAAGAGCCCTTCGGATGACATCGTTCAAAGAACCGTGCCGTGAAAACCTACCAGCACTTTTCTTACAAGAAAGTTCGTGGAGCCCAAACTTGTCAACGCTGCTACCACAGGGGCACTGATGGGGTTGACAAATCGCCGCTCCAAGTCGGATTCCTACAGCGATGCGCAAGCTTTCCCCATCAAGTAATGTGCCGAGATTACTTGATGGTAAAGCGTGTAACCAGTGACTAGATTCCTTATTCGAAACAGCTAGAAGGCGTGCCTTATCTTGGTCACTATGGAAATTATGAAACAAATCTTTCTGCACCCTCTGTACCAACGGAATATCCCACTGTTTTTGTTGGTTAACTTCCAGTGGAACATTTTCGCTGGGACACGTTTGTTATGTCTGCCCTGCCTCGTAGCAAAGCACAGGTCTACTTTATTATTTAAAATTATGTTACATAAATTACTGACACTATGCACGGAAGCAAGGAAAGCAGGCAATGCGACGCTAGAAAGATTTCTCACACCAATACCACCAAATTTTATAGGTAAAGTAGCTTGAGTCCAGGCTGTTGTATTTAAAGATAAATTTAGAATTTTTTCTATAGCTATTTTAAGATTATTATCAATATCTTTTAAAATATCCGAACATTTCCAGACTAGACTCGAGCGGAGTAAGTACTTAAATCTAGGTACAAGGAGACAATATTTTAAGATAGTAAACGCAATGTGGGGGCTTAATTTATACAATTTATCAACGCGGTTTAAAAACTGATCAAATTTTGTTTTTAAAACAGGTTTAATACTATTGAAGAATAACGGGGCACCTAGCAGGTATAGTGATTCCGTACTGACAGTTTTTATTCCTAGAGAAATATGATTGAAATTTTGAATTAAAGTGTCTCTGTGAGAAGTAGATAATTATTGGAAAAAATATTTCATATTTATTGCTATTTGGTTCAAGACCAATATTTTTAAAATTTCGAAAAATATAAGTAAGATCACTGAGGACGTCATCTGCTCTACCTCCCAGTGTACCGTCGTCCAGGTACCAGACATTCAGCTTGGATTACGAATTTGATATAATGGGTTGAATTCCCAAACTGAAAAGTGCTGGACCTAGTGGGTCACCCTGCTGAACACCGACTGCAGAATCGATAACATGGTTTTCGTAAAACAAGTTAGTATTTTGACTGTAACATTGCCAAACGTAGTGATAAATTTCGGGGGTGTTGTTAGCCACTTCTTTCAGCAGGGTTACCCTATCGATAGCGTTAAAAGCATTCCTTAGGTCAATCTTCACAAGAACATCTGCATCAGAGTTTGTTAAAAATGTACGCACTGAATATACCGCCGCCTCATAGCCACCTCTAGTGCCAAAGCCTAGTTGAGTAGGCTGAAATTTTGTCTTAAGGTTAGAGATTATGTGCCTGCAAGCTAATTTTGAAGTTAAGCGTCGAAATGTGGAACCAACGGCAATAGGACGGATACCGTTATCCTTTTTTTGAAGGCACATAATCTTGCCCCATATAAGAAAGGAATGAAATTTGGATTAACATTACCAGAAAGCATAAAGTTACATAATTTTGTAATGTCATTAAGAAGTACTCCGCCGGCGTCACCGGCAGAAGTGCTTACAAGATCTTTAAGATGTTGAGGCGTAATTCCGTCACTGCCGCCAGCAGAGCCATTCGAAAATGACATAATTGCTTCTAAAGTGTCTTTTTCAGAAATTTGTAAACGTTGCATAGAAGTCTTAGGAGGCAGCGGTAAACCCTGAGAAGGATTGACCGAAGGATGCTTCTGACGAAGGCTTTCAAGAGTTTCGACATTACGAGGAGCCAGGATGTCGTCTGAGAATAAAATACGGGATGCATTTTTTAAGTCTCCATCCATTACTTTCGACTCAACTACTTTTTTTTAATCAAATTTGGACGTGGTCGAGATAAATGAGTATTAATTTGGTAATCTAAATTTTGAAAAGATGTCTCTTTTAGTTGAGACGTAATTGATTTATTTATTGTTTTATCAAAATGAAAATGGGAATACGCGAATAATTAATGAATTTTATATAATAAAATAAATAATTTTTGCCAACTCTTTTCATTATTAGTGAAACAATTTTGAATAGTGCAATTTAATTACAACTGTTCCCAACAAAATGTCTCACTGAGATCATACATAATATCTATATTATGAAGCAGATCGTAATTGGTATCGTCTGCACAACAAGCAGGGTAACACGTCTATACTTAAGGGTGCGTTTGCAAATCGGCCAAAATTATGCTGTTTTTCGGTATATTTTGTGACAAAACTAATCCAAATCAAACATAGTTAATAACTACCACGTATAGAATGGTTCTTCATCTTCAAATGATAGTAACATTTTTGTAGAAAATAATAGTTTTTATATTGTAATAACGATCTTCCCTAGCCATTTTCTACAAAATTAACGATACCGGCTCATGTTTAGGTACATTTTTTGTTCCATTATCAACATGTATTAAGATTTCTAAAAATACTATAAGTAGGTAGATATATTTAATAAAAAATAGTGGTGTTTACTTTTTATCAAAATGTCACAAATAGTCGTAATTAAAATAAAAACTGATGCTTATTTTTTTCACATATTTTGCTAATATGGATGAATCATAATGGATTGCAATAAGGGTTATTTTATTTTTGGTGTTTTGATTTGTTGTACAAAAATTTCGATGAAACCACAGTCCGCGCTCGGCCGCCGTCGTAAGTGAAAGATCGCTGTACATACACAAAATATTCGAATTTGATACATAGGTACTTGACAAGGTAAAATAATATTATTTTTATAATCACACATTTTTATTATAATATTTTGTTACGCTAAAAGTGGGATTTATATATCAATATAATATATATATATAAATGCCTATTCGTTTTGGACATTATGGAGTGATCTGAAAGTGTACATCGGTGACTGCTACTGGAACTCCTAGACCAGTAGAACTAGATGTTCCTAGTTTGGGCTCGTTTTGTTAGTTATGATGAGGCCTTACCTCCAGACTTGATAGAGACCTGATGATGTACTTCGGTGACGATTACTGGAACTCCTGGACGAGTAGAACTAGGTGTGTCAAGTTTGGGCTCGTTTTGTTAGTTATGATGAGACCTAACCTCTGGGCTTGATGGACAGACCTGATGATGTACTTCGGTGACGATTACTGGAACTCCTGGACGAGTAGAACTAGGTGTGCCAAGTTTGGGCTCGTTTTGTTAGTTATGATAAGACCTTTCCCCCAGACTAGATGGAGTGATCTGATGGTGTACTTCGGTGACTACTACTGGAACTCCTGGACGAGTAGACCTGGGTGTGCTGAGTTTGGGCTCGTTTTGTTAGTTATAATTAGACCTTAACCCCGCACTTCTAGTAGTAGTCACCAAAGTACACCATGAGGTCTCTTCATCAAGCCCGGAGGTTAGGTCTCATCGTAACTAACAAAACGAGCCCAAAACTGGCACATCTGGTACTACTCGTCGAGGAGTTCCAGTAGCTGTCACCGAAGTATACCTTCAAGTCACTTCACCAATTCCGGAGCTAAAGTCTTTTCATAACTAACAAAACCAGCCCAAAGTCCACAGCCACCATCTCACTGCTAGTAGGGAGCTTCTAGTGTTTAGCAGTCTCTGGAGCAGCTATTCGTATTTCGTATCTAAGTGTATTTTTGAAGGTATAAGAAATGAAAAAAAAATCAATCTTTCAAATTATCAAAATGTTTTACTTGATTACGATTCCCCACCCGCAACTAACAATGCGTACACTTGTGTGTGTGACCCGTGTCAATGTAATAGTTCGATTCTATACCTATCAATTTTGCAAACGCGTCCTTAAATAAAAAGAAAACAATTTCGAATTACATATATAAGGATATTTAGTATTGTACATTTAAGTTTTCAGATGAAAACCTAAATGCAAATTGTATTACAAGTGCGTTTTAAAAATACTGGCTTTATTTTGTCAGGTCCAGCGCCCTTCTTTGGATCAATGTTTTTTAAAGCTGTGCAAACTTCTAACTGCATGAAACGTATGCCATCTAAGTTTATTCCAGTGAAATTATCCTCTGAGTGTTGAGCTAGTGTATATGCATTGTCTGACGACGGTTCAAATACGGATTTAAAATGACGTGAGAACATTTCAGAAATTATTTTTGGGTCGTCTGAAGTTTCGGTACCCAGCTTCATTACTTGAGGATATTCCATATTTGTTTCCTTTATATCTGAAGTATATTTCCAAAAGTATTTTATGTTATCTTTTATTGAAGACTCAACGTTCTCTATATATTTATTGTAACATTTAATTAAGAGACGTTTAGCACGTTTTCTTAATAGGGAGAACTCTTGATAATCACGTAACGAATTGCATGTTTTCCATCGTGCCCACATTTTAGATTTTCGTCTAAGTGTATAAATTAAGCTATTAGAGAACCACTTAGGGAATCTATTGGTTTTAACTTTGACAAGTGGTATAAATGATTCAATAAAATATATAATTTGGTTATAAAATTTGTCAACGACAGTATCTATACAAGAAGAACTGAGTTCAGAAACCCAATCAGTCTCTGACATAGCGGTATTAATTTGGTCATAGTTTGCTCTGTAAAAGTTTCGTTTTGTCTGTTTCGTTTCGTTTGTTCTGGTTGGTGGGCGTACACTTAAATTGAGTTGTCCAGCGGAGGATGGTGAGGAACGGCTTTTAAGAGTGGATCATCGAAGATATTAACAGAGCAATAAGTGAGTTGCATAAAACAAGATCAAAAATTCTACTGTTTTCATTTTTTAATGTATTTATTTGTTTCAAATCCATAAAGGTCATGATATAAGACAATAATTTAGCTGTATCAGTAACTGCATTAACAGGTCTCGAAGATGGACCATCAGATGACCATTCCAGGTAGGGTAAATTGAAGTCACCAATAATAATGTAATGTGAGAATAATGCCTTTGAGTAAATGTCGTGAAGTATATAAAAGAATTTATCATAGGTAGTAGTTTTAGATGCTGGTGGTATATAGCAAGCACTCAATAATAAATTTGAATGTGGGAAATGAAGAAAAACAATTTCTAAATCGGTGGCCTCTAAATTAACCGGAATTAGCACCCCGCCACCGCCCTTTTTATTAAATAACATACAGTTCCGATCGCGTCGAAATATTGTATAAGCATCAGTTTGAATTTCAGCATCCAAAATTGTGTACGACAAGCAGGTTTCAGTTAAAATTATGATATCGAAGTTACAAGTGAGAAAATTTAATTTTAAGTCTGTAAGTTTAGATTTTAAGCTTCCACAATTTTGATAGAATATAAGTAACTTATTTGGAGACATCACGAGAAAAAAATGCAACTGATATAATTATAAGTGTATTTATTTGAGTACTGTAAACAACATACACAAAAACTTATAATAAAACCACTAATACATGCTACTTAGAATAAACAAGTAAACGCCCTATTACGCACTTTAAAAGAGTTCTATGCGTTGGTTTTATTGTGTTTTAATAGAGATATCTCGCATTGCCTTAAATTCTTTAAATTTTATATTATCCATCACCTCGATTTAATATGTTCTTCATACTCTCCCTGATTCTCTTTCTGTCTTCTTCGGTTGACTGCTCAAACTTATGAAACCAGCACTGGTATTTTCTCTGTTTGTGAAAATCTATATGTTTTAACAGGATAATTTTTTTGTATGAAGTTTTTCAGATAGAGACCTTTTTATCCAATGTTGTTAACATAACTTATAGAATCAGCCTCTTCTTGATGACTTTGACTAATGGAGCTTACTGATTCTGTCACTTCTATTTTAAAGGACTGTGGTGGGTTGTCCATTGTTTAGTGGAGAGGGTTGAATATACTATAATGATGTAATTTGTGACATTGGGGAAAGCTGTCTTTCAACATCTGTAGGAATGTAATTAGGGTATGCCATAGAATCATCATCATCACACTGTTTCTGATAATGTTTTATTAGTTGTAGTGGTTGTGGTGGTTGGTTTTTCTAATTCTATTCGCATTTTTGCATATACGCCCCTATGGTTTGAGACTCGCGATATATATTAAAAGGATTTAAGGAACAAATTGCGCCCTCCCTTTGTAATATATTTCACCTGGCTCTGCGTAGTGGTACTTATCCCGAACAGTGGAAGCTGTCTCGTGTCACCCCCATTCCAAAAACTAGTAACAGGACCTCTGTTGAGGATTATCGACCCATTGCGATTCTCTCATCCCATGCCAAGGTATTTGAACATATTGTACATAAGGTCATATACGAACAGTTAAAATCCCATTTATGCGACGAACAACATAGTTTTCGACCTGGTCGCTCAGTAGGGACTAATCTTCTTTCGCTTGTGATTACATTTTGCAGAGTAAAAGATAAAAGATAAAGGTAGGCAGGTAACTCCGGAGCGAGTATGTGTATGATTGGTCCACTCCTATTTCTTATTATGATCAACGATTTTGTTAGCGTCGTTAAGCATGCTAAATGCTAACTTTCCGCAGACGATTTAAAACTGACACTGATAAATGAAAATGTCAATAACAGTCATCTCCAAAGTGATATCGATCGAGTCTCCCAGTGGAATATTGACAATAAAATGTTTTTCAATACGAGTAAGTGTTATGTTATGACCTTTAGTCGCAACATACAGCCTCTACAAGACACCTACACTTTAGGAGATACTACTCTAACGCGTGTGACAAACATAAAAAATCGTGGCGTGACTTTTGATTATAGCTTAACTTTTCATGCACATATATCCGCCTTGGCTGTTGAGTGTAATAAACGCCTCGGATTCGTTTTACGCAAAGCGCGCGACTTTCAAAATACAGAAGTAATCAATTTATTTAACACCTTAGTGAGAAGTAAATTGGAATCAGCGGCATGTGTTTGGAATCCTTATGAGTAAGTATGTTCTGACTATAGAAAAAGGTCAAAAGGCCTTCTTACGTTTCCTTTATAAAAGAAATTACGGATACTATCCGTTTTTATATCCCACACAATTTTTGTTGGGCACCTTAGTTTATAATTCTCTTGCAGTTCGTCATTCTCGCAACATAATTATCATTGCACTCAAAACTCTATGAGGCATAATAGATGTCCCCGAACTTAACAATACCTTATGCAAGATCATCTATGTGCCTGACCACTACTTGCGACATAGGCGATCTCACCGGCTTAGATTATTAGCGACGGCGTCATCCCGCACGCTGTCGCGCGCTAATTTCCCACTATATCAAATGCACAGCGTAATCAATGCTCTTCTGAGGGTTGCACCCGACTTTGATATATTTGCGGATAGTTGAGATGTGCTGTTGTCAGCTAGTTTATTCTCATGTTAAAGTTAGTTAAAATTACAGCCTATATACGTCCCACTGCTGAGCACAGGCCTCCCCTCATTTCTGAGAAGGTTTTAGGGCAAGGAAGTGTCCGCCGCGCTGCCCCAATGCGTGTTGGCGTACTTCACATGTCTTCGAAATATTTTTTTTAATTTCTCAGACATGCAGGTTTCCTTCACCGCAGAGCACGTGGTAAATCAGCACTTAAAATTGCAATTAACGGGTGCCGGCGGGGATCGAACCTGGTTTGCTAGCGTACTGTGAAATTTACAGCGAGCGCTAACCATCTGAACTACCACGGCTCATAGTAATTAATAATTTCGAAAGGCATATTCTCATGTGCCTTTCGAAATTATTAATTACTGTAATTAGATTAAAAACCATTGTAATTAAATAAATAAATAAATGAAATAAATATCCCTAATTCCATTCCTTTCAAAAGTTTTTGAGCGTATAGTTCATTGAAAATTAAGCCTCTTTTTATCTAGGTAGAGTCTTTTCAATCCTTTCCAATCCGGTTTACATGCTGGTCATAGTAAGACTACTGCCTTAGTCAAGATTACCGAGGATATTCGTCTTGGTATGGATAAACAGCAAGTAACAGTGTTGACCTTACTTGACTTTAACAATGTCGATTTTGATCTTCTGTTAGCTATCTTAGCTTCTCTTTATATATCTCCTGAAGTGATTGACTGGTTTCATAGTAACTTGTTTGGTCGCCGGCAACGGACACGTGTTGATGATTCGTTCTCCACCTGGTTTACGAGGTAAACCAGGTGGAGAACGAAGAACGAAGGTTGGAGCGTGAATAAAGTTAATAAAACGTTGTGAAAAGATGATTTTTTTTCCTATGGATCGAATTTCTTTGTGATCCATCATCATAGGCATCCTTAGTACTATCATCTGTCTTCGTTTTCGGGAGCGTTTCAAAAATACCCTGTATGTGCATTCCAAATTGGAGGATTTACCCAAAACCATAGGCTTATTAAACAAAGATCTTGACTTAATTGTGAATTGGAGTAAGTCATATTGTCTTAAAGTAAATCCATCAAAAACAAAAGCAATAATAACAGGCAGACAAAATGTATTGTTTTTGATGGGACATCCGTGCCATATAGTGACACCGTTAAAAATCTAGGAGTTACTTTTGACAAATTTTTGTCTTGGGCTCCACAGGTAAGCGAGGCGAGTAGGAGGGTAATTGCACCGGTCGGATCTCTCCGTAGATTAAGTAATTTCCTACACACACCAACTAAAATTGAGCTTGCACATTCACTTCTTTTACCCATTCTCGATTATGCTGACACCTGTTATCTCAATTTAAATGAGAAGTTGCTTAATAAACTTGAGCGCATTCAGAACCTTTGTATACGGCTCATACTTGGACTCCGAAAATACAACCATGTTTCCGAATTTCGCGAAAAAACTCAAGTGGCTTTCGATGCGCCTTTGCAGGAACACTCGTATTCTTTCTCTTTTGTACTGCATTCTATTCAATCATACTTCATTTAAAATAGCAGTTAAAAAGAGAAAAGTTTATCTTTATAAAATTGTCTTGATGATGATGTAACTTTCGTTCGTAAGGATTAATATGTCATGCGTAATATTAATGCTCAAAACATGGACAAAACAAAGATCATGTTTAATGTCCATGTCACACCTATGCCGGTAGTTGTTAGGAGCACTAAGCTCGAAGTTGTTGACGAGTATGTTTACCTGGGACAAATAGTCCGACTAGGTAAGTCCAACTTCGACCGAGAGGTCAATCGACGGATTCAACTCGGCTGGGCAGCGTTCAGGAAATTACGGCACATCTTCTCGTCAGGTACCTCAAAACTTGAAAACGAGGCTGTACAACCAGTGCGTGTTGCCAGTGATGACATACGGAACTGAGACGTGGTCCTTCACTGCTGGCCGGATGAGGAAGCTCAAGGTCGCTCAGCGAGCTATGGACAGGGCTATGCTCAGGTCTCACTGCGTGATAAACTTAGAAATGAGGTTATCCGCAGTAGAGACCAACGTGACCGACATAGCCAACGGTTAGTAAGCTGAAGTGGCAATGGGCCGGCCATATAGCTCGAAGAACCGACAACCGTTGGGAAAAAGGTTCTCGAGTGGCGGCCTCGTACCGGCGGGACGAGTGTAGGGCGTCCCCACTAGATGGAGTGACGACCTGGTAAGACATGCAGGAAGTCGATGGATGCAGGTGGCTCAGGACCGTGCTTGTGGCATTTTGGGGAGGCCTATGTTCAGCAGTGGACTTGTGAAGGGCTGTAATGATGATGATGAATATTAATGCTCAAAAAAAAACACTTTTAAATTTTCAATATTTTTTGTCACAAAAGAACTTGTTGTGGCTTATGTATAAGGAATAGGCAAAAAGTATCGGGAACGTTTTTTTTTATATCAAGTAGAGGTCTATATTTTTGTAAAACATTGTATTTACGTATCACTAAGCATTGCGCCAGCGCACGCGGATAAATCATTTTGGGAGCGCTTTTTCTTCTGACTTGCTTAACAAAAAATATTTAAGGCTAGCTGAGAGGTGAAGTCTAATACTAGATAAATAATTAATAATAAATAAATAAAGAATAATTTTTGAAATCGGACCAGTAGTTCCAGAGATTAGCGTGTTTAAATAAACAAAAAAACCAAAAAGACTCTTCCGCTTTATTATATTATTAGTAAATTAGTATTAGTTAATTAGTAAATTAGTTATTATTATTATTATTATTATTATTAGTATAGATGTATGTGCAAACTGAAGAAGGAAGTTGTTTTTTTACTATAGAAATAATGCTGACTTACCACGAGATCTATGCTAAAGGAAAATATTGCGGTGAAAAACCAAGTCTGTGAAATTAAAATATTTCAAAGGTGTCTGAAGTTACGTCAATACGCATTGGTCCAGTGTGGTGACTTTTTCCTGGTTCAATACCTCCTCAAATTTAAGAAAAGCCTAGTAACAGCGGGCCTTTCACAGGTAGATAAAATATTCTTTTTATATTAGTTCATAGTCAGATACTTTATTTCACTTTAACCTTTATTTTAAATTGAATTTATTTATGCGTTTTGCTATATTACAAATACGTAATAGTTTTCTCTTCAAACATCATTAATATTGAAGCAAAACTTAAGATACAAGCAGCTTAGTAATCAACAGAAATAAATTGAATTAATTATGCATTCGTCCGTTGACGTCCAACAGCGAGTAGATTTCCGTGAATTTCTACTAGAGTTGTAAATTCCGTTGAAACTTATTAATATAATAATTAATCTACATCTTTTAAACATTCAATAAATGCGAGTTAGTAAATATGGTCAGTGAAAGTTTTTCATCAGCATTTAGACATTTATTCATAAATCAAATCAAATCAAAATCAAATCAAAAATGCTTTATTTCTGTAACATACCAGGTTTACCAACACATCTTGATAACATTCCTTTTAAGTATATAAATACCTGTATTAGGAAGTTATCGCTCTTCCATATTATATGACTACAAGGTAAGTAATTAGTTAAAAATACAAAGTGTAGCATTTGTGATTACTATAGAATCAGTCTACATAAGATTACTAATATAATTTTATTTTATTAGGTTAATGTGTGTGTGTATATATATATATATATATATATATATATATATATATATATATATATATATATATATATATATATGCCATATCTCTCAAGTCTATGCACAAGAATGGGAACAGAGACAGTATCAAATGCTTTTTTAAGGTCCAGGAATACTGTAAGGCATTTACGACCATTATCAACATTTTTGACTATTAGATTTGTGAGAGCAGTAACTGCATCTTCGGTTGATATTCCACGTCTAAAGCCAAATTGTGAAGCAGAAAGGATGTCAAATTTATTTAAATAACCAATTAGTCTAGTGCATACCAGTTTTTCCAAGAACTTCGAAATAGACGTTAAAACTGATATAGGACGATAATTGCTCACACTATCTCTGTCACCACTCTTGTACACTGGAGTTATTATTGCTCGTTTTAGAGCATCAGGAAATATTCCTTGTCGGAAACAAAGATCGGTTAGGTGGCAGATAATTGGTACAAGCAGATAATGAGCCATCTTCAAGAACTTAGGAGGAATTTTATCCCACCCAGGGGCGCCATCTGTCTTAAGACTCATAATAAGAGAAAGGACTTCTTGATAGTCAGTTTCTAGCAAGACACAAGAGGTAAGTTGTCGAGTAGAAGATGGATTGTGTCTACAGAGATTACTGTTTGTGATGTCAATAGAACAAGGTTGGGTTGCCTGGTCAATGATTATTTCATTAAATAAGTCGGTACCAATGTTAGCAAAGAAGTTGTTGACTAAGTTAATTGACTCAGTTGGTGAGGATTTTTAGTTTAACAAGTTGCTATCAGTGCTTTTACTCGGCTAAAAGCACTTCATAAAGCCTATCAAAAGTCCACTGCTGAACGAAGGGCCAATCCCCCATTGATTGCCTCATAGGGGGTTTATTTATTTATTTATATTATTCTTTATTGCACCAAATATTTGTACAAAAGGCATGCTTAAAGTTGTATGGCATTCTCTACCAGCTAACTTCGGGTAGAACAGAAGTAGTTATGATCAAATTCAGTTAAAATATATACATGCAACACATACATAAATATATATATATATATATATATATATATATATATATATATATATGTATAATATAGTATAAATGTGCCACCAGTGCGTGTTGCCAGTGATGACATACGGAACTGAGACGTGGTCCTTCACTGCTGGCCGTATGAGGAAGCTCAAGGTCGCTCAGCGAGCTATGGAGGGCTATGCTCGGGGTTCTCTGCGTGATAAACTTAGAAATGAGGATATCCGCAGTAGAGACAGGTAACCGACATAACCCAAAGTTAGTAAGCTGAAGTGGCAATGGGCCGGCCATATAGCTCGAAGAACCGACAACCGATGGGGAAGAAAGGTTCTCGGTGGCAGCCTCGTACCGGCAGGCGAAGTGTAGGGCGTCCCCCCACTAGATGGAGTGACGACCTGGTAAGATATGCAGGAAGTCAATGGATGCAGGTGGCTCGGGACCGTGCTTTGTGGCATTCCGTGGGGGAGGCCTATGTTCTGCAGTGGACTTGTGAAGGGCTGTAATGAATGAAAAAAAAAAGTATATATATATATATATATATGTATAATAGTATATATATATAGGGGTATATATATCGTGGCAGCTATGGCAAATATCCTTTGGCAACCACAGTTTATTATTATTTTGAGTTGTTATCAGAAAGATGCTGCTGCCCATCTCTTTTATCATTTTCTCATTTTCATGCCTCTTACTAAACCACAGGATGATATGGGGTAGTGGAATCTCTCGCGCCGCTTTGACAAATAGTCACCATGACCAGCATTGTAAAAGAATTTTTACAATGCTGCCATTAGTCCGCCGCCTTGCTTTGTACGTGGTAGATATATGCTTTATATGTGGTAAATGGAGGTTGTAGTTCTTTTACGCGGGTTTTAATTGATTTTTAGCTTGTTCTATGTAAGAGAGACCACCAATTAAAACCCGCGTAAAAGAACACATAGCTGATGTGAAGAATCGACGCTTCGGGAAGTCTGTGCAGTCTGTGAACATATACAGGATTGCCCCCGTCACTACATTAGTTTTGAGAGACCACAAATCCTCGCTAAAGTACATCGATTCCTTCCAAGCATAATTCGCGAGGCTATTAAAATTAAAAACATCCTAATTTTGATAGAGAAAATGGCTGGGCACTACCGTCTGCTTGGGATCCTATAATTAATAAAATTAAATCCCAACAAGCGTACAACTGCAATACTTCAAGATACTATAAGCTCATTCTCCGTATATCGGACCAAAAATTAATCATTTTAAACTGAAAGTAGCTGTGGTTAACTATGATATTGGGACACCGAACACCTCAGTCACCCCACGTGACCATGGATGCTGTAAACTACTCGAAACGTCGGGAATTTAAAATAAGTTAGTATACGCTATATAATCTGAAATTTAGTTACATTTAAATGTGTAGCGTTTGCGTAAGCATAAGAAATCATTATTCTATCTTAGTCGTGAAGGAAGACAACGCATCTGCCTTTTAAATTCTAATTGAGGATAAATGTAGATATCTGTGGGTTACAGCATCATCATCTGAGCTAGATGTCGTCATATGAGTCATGATGGTGTTGCTGAGAGGCTGTTCTGTGTTACATTGAGATGGGTAGTGTTGCTGTTGGTTTGCATATTTTGTGTTATCATGTAATTATGTCCTTCACGTTACACCAGTGAGTAATTGTAGTATATAAACTGTGTAGTATAAAAACAGTAGTTATCATATATATGCTGACGACCTTCAATTGTAAATTTCTTTTAAACTCAGTGACACCAATATAGCAATAACAAAAATCAATTCAGATTTGGACCACATAGCCGATTGGTGTGATCAAAATAATCTGGTATTGAACCCCATTAAATCTAAGTATATGTTACTGGGAACGCATAACCAGACAAATACTATTCTAACTTTCAATCCACAAATTAACATCAAGAGTAATCCTTTATAACGTGTATTGGAAGCTCGGAACTTAGGTCTCGTTATGGATGGTTGGTTGCGTTTTGAGGGTCATGTACAAGAAACCATGCGTAACTGTTTCTATAGACTCAAAGTCTTGTACCAGGTCAGGGAGTATTTGACAGTGGACATGCGCATTAGGCTGTGTGAAACACTCATTCTGTCGACGCTAACTTATGCGGATACAGTATTTGTTGAATGTTTGCTCGCTAGAACCAAAAGATTAATACAGAGTTTAAAACGCCTGCGCACGTTTCTGCTTCACAGTCCCAAAGAAATCACACATCACCCCATGTTTAAATCGACATGACCTGATGAGTATGGCCGATCGACCTACCCTCCATCTTGCGTCATTGCTTTTTGGAGTAATAAATACCGGGGAACCATCATACTTGGTCCAAAAGCTCATTTTCTCGCAGCGTGCGGTTAGGATAGCATCGCGACTTACATACCCCAAGCATCACACAGCTGCCTTCCGTGACAGTTTCCGTTTTGATGCTTCGAAGTGCTGGAGTGATATACTACCAGCGATCAGAAATAGTAAATTAGTTGCCACTTTCAAAACTTTATTAAAAAAGTTTCTGATTTCAGTACAAAAATCCAGCAAATAGGCATAAATGGTATGGTTCATACCTCTCGATGCTAGCACCGCCATGTACACACACTGCACACACACACACACACACACACACACACACACACACACACACACACCACACACACACCACACTTTTCTTGACGTAGCAAATAGGTCCTTGTTTCAGAGGTATTTATTAAGTCAATGGCTTCATTCCTCTAGAAGCAAGATCTGCAGGATTTCTTCTGATCGGACATGTGACCAATGTTTTCGACTGAATAATGTGACGATTTCAGATACACGATTGGCCACAAAGGTTTTCCACCTTTCGGGGTGACTACTGAGCCACGGCAAAACAATTGAGGAATCTGTCCAAGCATGAATGCGGTCCTTAGGCACTTCCATAACTTCAGTAACTTCTGTCAGTAATTTTGCAAGTAATAAGGCTCCGCATAGCTCCAAACAGTTATAGACACTTGTTTCACAGAGCCTCTCTCGTTTAGCAGCAATCAGATTTACATATACGTTGCCGTGGTGATCTTTAACTAGAGCATAAACTACAGCACCATAAGCATCATTAGAAGCATCACAAAAACCTTATAGATCAATGCTGCGGTCTTCACGCTTCTGAATCCATCTGCTTATGTTATGACCAGTTAGTTTTAGTAATTCGCTTCTGAAGGTTGCTCACACGCTCCATAGGTTAGATGGCAATTCCTGATCCCACTCTATACCAGAAAGCCACAATTTCTGTATGAATATCTTCGAGGTTATTATAACTGGAGCTATCCAACCTAAAGGATCGAATAAGCGAGATATATCAGATATAACTCTCCGTTTAAATACAGGGACTTCCATTTCAGGAAGTTTAACGGAATATTCAAACAGTCAATGATACTTTTCCAGTTTAATCCTAAAACCTTTCTTGACTCCTCCACTTCCTTATGTTTTCCTAGTAATACTCCTTTTTTTTGTTCGTATTACTTTCTCCAATACTATCCAATACCTCCATACTATTAGTGACCCACTTTTGTGATTCGAATCCTCCTTTATTTAATAATGTATGAATCTCTTTGTATATTTTCAGGGCTTCATCGGCAGTCTCACAACCTGTTAACAAATCATCCACATAGAATTCGTAAAAACTCTCCAGATGCAGCTGGATAATTATGACCTTCATCATGTGCTAGTTGCTGCAATGCCCTAACAGCTAAATAAGGGGCCGATGAGGTACCGAATATGACACGAAGTATTCTATAATGTCGTAATCGGCTCTCATTATCGCGCCAAAGCACTCGCATATAATCTGTATCTTCAGCTGCTATTTTCACCTGCCGATACATTTTGATTATATCGGCAGATAAGCAAATGGGGTACCTGTGCCACCTCATTATTATGTGTCTAAGATCAGGCTGTAATTTTGGACCAACCAAAAGTTCATCGTTTAGCGAAACTCCGTTTATACCCTTCTGTGATGCATTATATACGACTATCAACTTAGTCGTAGTTTTGTCATTTCGAACTACTGCATGATGTGGCAAATACACAGTATCTGATTTATCTAACTGGTTGATGGAAATAGCCTCCATATGCTTAAGGTTTAGGTATTCTTTCATTACTTCAGAATATTGCTTCATCAACTCTGGATTTTTTGACAAACGTTGTTCCAAACGATACAAACATTTTGTAGCAATATCCTTGAAGTTGCCATATTTGCAGCTTGGGTCAATAGTGCGAAATGGTAATTTTACTACATAACGGCCTTCTTCATCGCGGATTGTGGTCTTTTGGAATATATCTTCGCACATCTACTCTTCTTTTGTAAATATTCTTTTACCAGATATTGTGGAAGGTTCTGCCTCTAGCTCCCAGAACTTCTTCAACATACAATCATCTTGAACTAAAGCGTTGTAAGCTACAACTGTAGGTCCGGTTTCTAGATCATTATATTCTGATGGCTTAGAATGTAATAAACCAGACAATATCCAACCTAATTTCGTCTTCTGGGCAACTGGCGTTCCTGGAGGACCTCTAAAACACTAAACACTAAACACTAAAACACCTTCTATTAAGATCTGGCCATAAACCTCAGCACCTAGAAGTAAATCCACTTTATTAGGTACCTCAAAACGAGGATCAGCCAAATTCATGTTTCTTAATTTTTACCACATTTGAACAACTACCTTCTTAGATGGTAACAAAGTTTTTAATTTATTTAACAAGTGAACTCTTGCTTCTAATACAAACGTGGGATCATGAATTGATCTGAGTTTAATAAAAACCACTGCTTTGGAATTGATCAGTGATTTGTCTTCGCCGCCAACTCCTGACACTGATATTTTTGTTGGAAACTTTTTAAGCCCAAGCCTCTGCACAGCTGACTCCGTAATGAAAGAGGCTTGGGATCCTTGATCCAACAAACACCTTAAAGTGACTTCAACTCCCGTTTTCGCCTGTATGTTGACCAAAGCGGTGGCCAACAATATTTCACTACGAACAGACGAAAAACACGTAACTACGTCAACTGGTTCGTTAATATCGGGGCTGATGTTCGCATTTGTAACAAATACATTCTTCGCAACTGAACTTGCTGTTTAAGTTGAAATGTTGCTATCTGAATGTAACAACACATTATGCTTCCTTTTACAAACACTATATCTTACAGGCTGTCGGCAAGCATAAACCGAGTGATGGGCTCCTAAGCAATTGAAGCATAAGCCCTTTGTTTGGACAAAGTTGTGCCGTGTCTCATAAGATTCATTTTGGAACGTCTTACATTTAGAAAGCATATGATTATCCTTACAGTATAAACAAGTTGTTGTTTTATTATTATAATGATTGAAATGTTCATTAACGACATGAACTACGCTTTTATTGCTTGCAATAATCTTCGGCTTCGATTTATCCAAAAATTCGAGTGACCTGAATTTGTGACTTAAAAATTCCCTGTATTCATTTAAATTTGATAAATTATCAGATTCCCTGGCTTTAGCTTCCCACTCTTTCCTAGTGATAGGATCTAACTTGTGACTTATAATGTATATAACAATAATATCCCACGTTGCAATATTAATGCCTATATTCACTAAGGCATTTAAGCATTTGTTCATATTGTCTATAAGGCCCTTAATTGCGATTGCCGACTCAGCTGTCAACGCCCTTTGTCCCATTAATTTATCTAATATTTGATTACATAAATATTTTTTATTATCATAGCGACTCTCTAGCAAATCCCAACAAACATTGTAATTCCCAGAAGTAATAGGTATGTGACGTAACAGCTGTTCGGCTTCTTTTATAAGATGACCTTTCAGGTAGTGCAATTTCTGCTAACCTGACACTATTCACCTTGTAACTATCATTACCTTTATTATCTAACATATTACTATTCTCGCAATTTTAAATTTCATACTCTCTATGGATTCTTTTAACTCCGCTTTATAATCGTAATACAATTTTTCAGTAACTTCATAAATATTATTTTCGTAATAACTCGACTTTATATAATGTAAAATTATGCAAAGTAGAAAATGACAGCCAAATATTTTCTAAACTCTCCAATCTAGTTTCACAGTAAGGAACAGTTATTCTTTCTTTAGGTGATTTATGAAAATTAGCTTTACCTCTGGTTATAATTTCTTTATGCTCATCCTGCAATCTTATGTAAGCTTCCAGTTTTGACTTAGAGCTTTCTGTTGACATTTCACTAAGTTTATAATCTATAATCTATACTCAATACAAATAAATCTGTCAAAGACTTATTCAATACAACTCCATTATCACAAATTTTTCTAAGTATTATTAAATTTTCAAAAATTTTATCAAGTGTTTTTAACACTGTTAAAAATTGGGCGTGGATTCCCTGTTTGTAACAAAATTTAGAAATTATACTAAGTACGAATTACAATATTGCAAAATTTTCTAAGTCCATAACAAGATTTAATTTACAAAGTTAAAATATCTTCTAGTTAAATTCTCAAAATTTTACAAGTGTTTTGAACTTAGCACTCAGGGAAAAATCGGGCATAGGTTCCCCGTATGTACCAATTTCTTAAAATTATTTTAAGTCTACATATAAAATATAAACTAAATTGTTGCAATTTTTTCAAAGTTCATATGTTGCACTGATTTTTCTATGTTTAACTATCTTAAGAAATAGAGTTCAAATTCTGCTTCTTCACTTGACAGAACAACTTGTAAACAAATAAAATGTACTCACGGTTCGGCACTTCACCTCACTACATATAATATACTGATACTTCGTCAGTGACGAAGTATCAGTATATTATAGAAACCTCTTTGCTTCAATATCTTGACACGTTTGTTTAGCCTGTTCCTCCTGCTCCGTCGGTTTCCTTCAATGTGACCTCCTCTAATTTACTTGCTCTAACTTTTCCACAGCTCGATTAACAAAGTTAGAGCTATCTCCTTCACTCCGCTCCACAAGAAGATGGGGGAGCAAATATATGCCGCTTGGATACTATCGACGACAATTAATCGCTTCGTCAGTGTCCTTATGAATACTGCCAACAGTCCCAGAGATACTATCCAACTCGAAGGACCATGTACAGCTTTACACTTTCAAAAATCTTCACCAACACTAAATGTGTTCATTAGAAATGAAATTTTAAATGTACGGTGGACGTAGTGCATGTATTGGCTCAAGAATTCAAAAATCTTATACCTACTTATTGGTCCGGCAGGACACTCCCTACATCGTGATTTAATTTTACATTATAAATTTATCGGCGACACCTAGTGTTCAATTAATATTACTGATCATAGAAAACAACACAGAAAACTAGATGACAATTGTAACTAGAAGACATCGCTATCTAGGAAACAATGACTTAAGCTATTATTGTTCAAATGCATATAATCTTTATTTGAAATTAGTGTTATCTGTATTGTACATGCAATGCCTTATAGTGAGTAATTCTATTGGTGTTTTATCATTCCTTCAACTGGTAATACTTGAATACTAACAGAATATTTCACAAATTATTATCCGCACTATGCTATAATCGAAACTGAGAAACATTAGATGTATTTTTATCAGAATCCTTTTGCTTTTCTTTTTAGTAAGAATGCGGATTTGCAACCGCAGTTTCTTATTATTTTGAGTTGTTATGAAGAAGATGCTGCTGCCCATCTCCTGTTTTAGTTTCCTTCTGTCGCCTTTTACGACCACCCTTGGCACATTATGGGGTAGTGGATATTCTTACACCGCCACTACGAAGTCATCTTTAGTTAAACTATATCATAGGTTTCCAAACAACATACTAGCAAACCCATAAAAGTAGAAGGTGTTCAGAAAAGAGTTTACATTAAAAACTTTAGAAAATTTAGAAACTTTATAGTGCATCAGCAAATCGAGCTTAACCCCCGGCGACGAATGAAAATTCCATTGCAATTTTTTGTGTCTATTTAAAAAATAAAAAATATAAAAAAGCGGTATAAAAAAACATTGTGAGTAAATCTGCATGTCCGAAAAATAAAAAATATTGCAACACTCAATAAAATATACGATTAGTTAAAACTCCATTATTAGGAACTGAACCGTCACAACACAAAGAATTATTTCAACTTAAAACTTATCAAAAAGATGGTCAGCATTGGTTTCGGTCAGAAGTTGCCTTAGCTTATCAACTGCGGCGTTCTCCAGGGCCGTTACTGTTTCTTATTTATATAAATAGTCTGTTTTTAATTAGCCTTTAACGAGAAGTAGCTTCAAACGCCGATGACTCATATTTATTTTTTGATTTAAATTTAATCAATACTTAGTTTCAAACGAATCTTCTCACCATAGATAAAAATAAAATATATTACATAATATTTTGGCTAAAAACAAAAAAAATCACTAGCTATCCACCATTACTAGATACTATTGACCAACTAATAAAAATCATTCACAAAGAAAAATATTTTGGTTTCTTGTTGCTTGAAACCAAAATATTTTTCTTGTGGCTTCCAAGTAGTTGACTATCAACTGACTTGGAAGCCACATTTAAATAAGATTAAAAGTAAACCTACTACACTAACTGGAATCATTTGTAGCTTTGTTAAGGTACCACGTCAAGTGCGATATACAGTATAATATGCCACTCTGGTAATACCATACATAGATTATTTGATCGAAATTTGGGATACAGCCACGAAAACTAACTTAGCACCTCTTCAAATAAAAAAACTTTATAATAAAGTACCAAAAAATATAAAGAATCTAAGTCCATTACTACATTTAAGCAACTATTAAAATTTGGGGATGGTCGCTCGCGTCCGTGGTTTCGACCACCTAACCCTAGGCCCACCCACGTGTCCCCGGGTGGTGTTAAACGAGCGACAAAGCCGAAAGGATAGACTCGGCTCCTCGCCGTATGGTAGCGGCGTAAAATCTACCACCCATAGATCGCACCATGAGCCAACACATTAAAGAAATGGCCCGGGTTCAGCGCCCCTTTAATGGGGCAGGGTGCGAAGAATCTCCAGGAGTAAAACCGGCGACGAGGTTCGCCACCCGTCGTTCTGTCTCCTGGAGGGTGAAAAGTGGATTGCGGAGGCCCGTCTGGCTACGCTGAATGTATGTGGAGCAATGAATGATAAGATGGATGAAATATGCGAAATGATGAATGATAGAGGAATAGATGTCTTATGTGTAAATGAGACGAAACGAAAGGAAAGGATGCCACTGCACATGGCATGAATACCGCTTACTGGTCTGGTGTAGACGAGACCGAGCGGGCATGCCAGGGGTCGGTGGCTGTCGAACAGGCATGTCAAGGTAGAGATATGTAAGCCCAAGGCTGCTATGGATACAGATGAGTGAGCAAAGAAGTTGTTTGTGCTAGGGGTGTACGCCCCAGACATGTCTAAGCCCTTATATCCGAGAGCAGTTTTGGGACATGGTAAGGATGGTGTTGATGA
Organism: Parnassius orleans; assembly: GCA_029286625.1. Lineage (NCBI taxonomy): Eukaryota > Metazoa > Arthropoda > Insecta > Lepidoptera > Papilionidae > Parnassius > Parnassius orleans. The sequence goes on from JAGSMP010000168.1 coordinate 2,572,189, forward strand.
AATGTAGGAAATGAAAATATCATTATGTTAGGAGATTTTAATGGAAGGGTTGGGGTGAAGAGGTCTGGTTATGAAAGGATATTAGGAATGTTTGGCGATGAAAGTGTAAATGAGAATGGTGAAGACCTCCTCGCCGTATGTGAGGAAAAGAATATTTTGTGACGAATACTTTCTTTCGCCATAAAAGGATTCACATGTATACATGGGAAAGAGGTGATGATAAAGCATGATAGATTTCATGGTGTGGATGAAGAATGCGGAGCGCAGTGGTAGATACAAGAGTTTACCGGGGTCAACGTAGGGACGGATCATTACTTGATCTTATGCCGAATTAATGGTCTATTCAGGCGTTGGCGGCATTGGACATCTGTGTATACCACTGCGTTACAGCGTATAAGAACAGAGAGGTTACAAGATGAAGGTGTGAAGAGAAGTATAAATGTAGACTGAGGAGAATATAAATGGTTTGAATGAAATATGTATGAATGATTTAGACCTGAAGACTGTATGGAATAATGTTAAGAAAGTTTTGGTGGATGCAGCCACCGAAGTATGTGGTGTAAGTAAGAGAACGAATGAAAGGAAAAATAATACGTTGTGGTGGGATGATGAGATTCGGATGGAAGTTCAAGCAAAGAAGAGAGCATGGCTAGATTTACTGGCAACCAAAGCTGGTAATTCTGGCGGTATGAATGAAGATTGAAAGAAAAAGGCAGACTTTAGACTTATAAATAAGAGAGTAAAGAAGTTGTTGAAAGGAAAAAGCAAGAAAGAACGGATAAGAATGATAGAAGGATATCTGATAACTTCCAGGCAAATATTAAAATGTTTTGGAAACTCGTAAGAACTGCTAGAAATTCAAAACAGCCTAGAATGAATGCTATACGAGACGAGAATGGCTGTATGCTGAATGATGAAGTTTCGAATTTAAAGAGATGGAAGGAATACTTTGATAGCGTGTTTATGAGTGAAGGTCGTCTGAATTAAGTGAAAAGAAATTCCGAAAGAAGAGGAGAGAGGTAGGAGATAAGTGTAGATGAAATAATGAAAGCAATGAAAAGCATGAAAGCAGGTAAGGCAGCCGGATATGATAGAGTATCACTCGAAATGCTAAGGGCTGGAGATGGAGTGGTGGCAGGCCTGCTGTACACCTTGTTTAATTTATGTTGGGAACTGAAGCGGGTACCGGAAGACTGGTGCAAAGCCGTTATAGTCCCAATATATAAAGGAAAAGGGTCACAGCAGGACTGTAAAAACTACCGTGGTATCAGCTTGCTTAGCATTCTGGGTAAACTGTATGCTAAGGTGTTAATTGAAAGAGTTATGGAAGAAACTGATGGAAAATTTGGGATGTGCAAGCTGGATTTAGAAAGGGAATGGGGTGTACGGATCAAGTATTTTCCATGCGCATGATTGCAGAAGTTGCATGAAGTTTTTGGCCAAAAACCAGAAAGTTTTTTGTGCTTTCATGGACTTGGAAAAGGCTTATGACAGAGTAGACAGGAATGTGTTATGGCAAACACTTAACTCATTTGGTTTGAACGCTGGTTTGATACAGGCATTGAAGTCTCTTTATAGGGACTCTAGTGCTTGTGTCAGGATTAACGGGGTCTACTCGGACTGGTTTGGCATCAAAAAGGTGTCAGACAGGGCTGTAGCTTCCCCTGGCTGTTTAACCTATTTATGGATAGTTGTTTGCAAACTTTGAAAGTTGAAGAATGTGGGTTGAGAATGGGTGAGTTAACCGTCAAATGCCTTTTGTACGCCGATGATCAAGTCATATTTGCATCGTCGGCGGCCGAGTTGCAAATGATGGTTACTTTAATGAACCGGTCATTAAAAGAAAGAGGTATGAAAGTGAACGCAAGTAAGACGAAAGTGATGGTTTTGAAGAGAAGAAAGTAAAACGTTATGTGAAATAAGAATAGAAGGGAGTTGATTGAGCAAGTGGATGAGTTTGTATATTTGGGATGTTTATTTAGCTTGAGGATGGTAGATATGATAAGGATATAGAACGACGAGTGAACGCAGGAAATAGAGTGAATGGGCTCTACACGCTATTGTGAAGAGTCAGAATGTGTCAAAAAGGCACGTTTAGCAATTCACAATGCTGTGTTAGTCCCTACTTTAATGTATAGTAGAAAGTTGGGTCTGGCAGAAGAAGCATGAGAGTAAAATAAATGCTGTAGAAATGCGGTCATTAAGGGTATGCTAGGGCTGAATCTGAATGACAGGGTGAGAAATAGTGTGATAAGAGAAGGTGTGGTTTGCAAGATGACGTTTTGACCAGGATTAAGAAAGGAATGCTTCGGTGGTTTGGTCATGTAGAAAGAATGAACGAAAAGAGTGACAAAACAAATTTATGCTTCAAGTGAACGGCAGAGTCGGAAAGGGACGCCCTAGACGAAGGTTTATCGACCAAATTGGCGATATATTGAAAATGGGCCAGATTAGGAGTACCCTTAACTGACGAGCGTGTATGCGTAGATATATGGATGTAAAGGAGGCGAGAGAGGTGTGCCATGATCGTGCCAAGTGGAAGTCCGTAGTCTCTGCCTACCCCTCTGGGTGACAGGCGTGAGTGTTTATGTATATTATGTATGTATTAAAATTTTACATCAAAAATAATATTTACTAAAATACATACCCTGGACTATTTGAAATAATAATATATATTAATACCAATCTACAACAATAGGTCCATTATGCACAAAAATATATTTAAATATATACAATATTAATAAAACTTACTCAAAACTAACAAATAATGAACATTACAAAATATTTAAAAATATAATATATTTAGACAAAAATAAATACATAATTATTATTCAACACCTAAAATTAAAGTATACTTCATATACTGTAATAATAATCAGCTTATCACATTATACCTAACTAGTAATACACAAAATTTTAACGAGTAGTAAGGTAAATTTCTTCACACATCTAGGGGGGATCCAAAAGTAATGATAATGAATATTATACACGGTGATTATAGTTAAAAAAATATTTTTCTACATAGTCTCCTAACAAGTTAATGCATTTAATCCATCTTTTTATTAACGCAGAATTCCCTTAGAAGCCTCAACAGTGTCCATCACTTCGCTATCGTCTGCAAATTTCTTGCCTCGAAGGTGTTCCTTGAGCCAAAGGTATAGATAGAAGTCACTGAGAACTAGATCTGGCGAATAGGGTGGGTGTTCGAGCAGTTCAAATCCCGTTTCTTGAATCGCAGCCATCGCAACTGCACCTTTGTGAGCCGGAGCGTTGTCTTGGTGAAACAGCACTCCAGCTCGCAGTTTGCCGCGTCTTTTTTCCTTAATATCCTCCCGCAATCTTCTTATTTGGCCAGCGTAATAAGAACCCGAAATAGTGGCTCCCATTCCCAAATATTCCACTATAATTGTTCCTTCAGCGGCCCAAAAAACGGACGCCTTACCCGTCGATCTTGACACTTTGAATTTGTTCGGTATCGGTGAGTCATTTCCAAGCCATCGATTGTTGTTTGGTTTCAAGGATCAAAATGGTGGACCCAGGTCTCGTCCATGGCGAAACGTGACAAAAAAATTCCTGATCTGTTTGGAACCTTTCAAGATTCACAGCCCATGCCCAGCGTGCAACTGTGGAAAATGGAGGAGCAGAGTCCCCGATGCTTCCACAAATTCGCTGTGTATGTCTTTGGTAGACATTTTCTTAAACAGAGATATTTTATTTTTTAAACAGAGGTATTTAATTACAGCTCTAATTTCGTTTTTCTCCATTTTGATGTTATCTCTTTGATGATTCGTATTCAAATGAATGTACCTCCTGAGAATCGCAGCCTATTTGTATGACTTTTACGCTGATCTAGTGGGTACATAAGCAAGCAAAAAAAATTTTAATAACCGATTATCGTTAATTTTGGATTACCTCGTAGCTAATTCTATTTCCCGCGCCCTTTTTGTATTTGCGGTTTTTGTACTGGGAGTTTGACTGGTTTGACTGCGCTTTGTTTTTGCTTGTACTTACTAGTAAGCGCCTATAAAATACTCTTGAATTACCCTCCACTTTTTTTATATTTTATGCAAGATTTTATATTCATATGTAAAACGTAAATCCCGATTTACATTTGACAAGTACAGTAGCGAGCTAACTTGCGAACCTGGCGAGTTAAGTAAAAATCTCGTTTGAACGGAAATCAATGAGTCCGTGATGACCAGTTGATGTATCAAATTAACAATTAAGTTGAACGGGATAGCCGACCGATCTATTTTTCGGCGAGTCAAGTTCGAAGTGTTGCCCTCCCGCGCGTCTCCGCCACTCGCAACTAAGCGCGCCGCTAACCTAACCTAACTTAGTTTAACCTAAGCGAGTTTATTTCAATGCATAAGTTAAAGGGACGCACCGTGTCCGCGTTCGACACTCAAAATATAAAATTTTAGGCATGCGTCAGATATATCAAAACGAATCTAAAATCCGATTTCAAACACAAATCGAATCGTATCGATTTCTCAAACTAGAAAATCCGATTTCAAAAATCGACCTAACTAAGCTACGATCTGTACACCCAAACGAATCCGAATCGACAATAACCAAATCCAAAGTTTAATTTAAAGTTTATTGTCGATTCGGATTTCTCTCTTTCTAACCAAACACAATATAGCGGAATGAAAAGGATGGCGTGAATTTTGCGATTTGGATTTCAGTTTGTCGGCTATGGAAATCTATCGCACATTGAAATATGCGATCAATATTATCCTTACTGCTAATTACTTAAAGCATATATTTGCTTTGGGAGATTATGTGTTGATGAATTTTTAGTTCCGTGTTTGGGTGTTTGCTTACTAGAATCTTTGAAATATGCGATCAATATCGTTAAAGACTATATTTGCGATGTTGTATGATGATTTATTTTTGTTGTTGGTTTTGTCTTTGTTTACTAGAAATAATCTTTTGTTTTCATGTTGCTTTCGTTTAGATGCAAACTTGACCTTGGAGATAAGTGCGCGCGTGCCGGTCAGTCGTATCAGTGAATTACGGGATATGTTGTAATTACAAGTATGTTTATTGCCTGTTTGCTTAGTAGAATTTAGAGTAAAAAAATAAGTTAACTAAGTGAATTATGTGTGAGTATATATATAAGTAAGTTTACATAACATTTTACATAACATGGACTCATTTTGACAAAAAAGAAAATGCTTCTAGAGTTGCAGTGTAAATATTATAGTCAAAATATATCATATAAATCTACAACGGGTAATCTAGAAGCTAATTTAAAACGATCTCACGCTTCAATTTATTTGGCGCAAAAGACAAGTACCGATTTAGGATACAAAAAAAAATTATTAAGAAATCATTCTAAATATGCCGATTTTAAAATGCGCCGAATAAGTTTTAATTTCATACAAAACCTTTCTGCTAGTCCTAAGCCTAGATTGAAGCATAAAGGATAATAGCGCAAATCTGTTTCTGTATTACATTTGCGTTTGTCGTTTCGTTAATTTATAAAACGAAATATAAATGAGCAAACGAATTGGCGTGGCTAAGCGCTACTGAAATCGGATTTTTAAAAACGGATTTTGAAATCGATTTTGAAATCTGAAATCGGATAAATATCCGTTTGCGTGTAAATCCAAAAACACCATGACTATAAAACTCGCCACAAGACATTTGAACTCTACTGCCGCACTTAACCCTTTACTGTCTCCTGCCCTGTAACTAAACTCGCTACTGTACTTGTCAAAGTGTAAGTCGGCTCTAAGTCCACAGATATGTAATGCCTACTCAAAGCTAATGTTACTTTTTTCTTTTATGTTTCTCAGTAAGTAAGTGTATATTCTTTTTCGAAATAAATTTCTTAAACCACAAAAACACTGCAAATCAACGAATCTTTAACTCTAAAAGTTTTACAATTAATACTGTTACAAGCTTGGGGTTTAAGACAACTAAAAACTGCCGAGTGAATTACCAAAATTGACACTTTAATTACAGAACACTAATTACAACTTAAAACCACACTAATAACAAAACACAATTATACTACTGATCACTTTATTTCGCAATTGTATCGCTTCGAAGTATTCGCTTGTATCGCCAATTCAATATTGACGCGGTCGCGATCCATACCGGCCTTATGTAGGGCCTCAGATAGTTTCCAGAACCTTCTACTGTAGAAACATCTAGAATGTTCGAGTACATATCGGTCCCGATTGACTAGGTGTCGATAGTTCTAGAAAGTTCTTCCATGGGAATTTCTAAAGGTTCTTGACTCTCCTAGTTCTGCTACTCGATACTAGAGGTGCTAGTGGTAACTAGTGTCGCCATGTACCAATACGGTGAACAACAATACGGTGAACTGTGCAACACTACTCGATATGAAATTGATCTGAATGAAAATCTAAATCAAAAATAATACGTACCTATATTTTCTGCAGTTACGTCTTCTAAAAACTTATGAAATTTTGGAGCTTTCAGTAATTCTTAGGCTTAAGTAATTATATATAATGTTGTATTAATTTTGAAACTAGTAGATAGTTAATTAATGTTTTTTTTTTTTGATTAAATTGAATTAGTTTTGATATGTTAACTTTCGGCTCTTAATTATAAAGTTCTAGCCAGTCGATATTTAATTGGTTGTAGCATTATTTATAATTACTTAAGCGTAGTTACTAAAGACTCAAAAATTTCATAAGTTTTAAGAAGACTTAAAGAGAGTGAAATAGTTAGAGAGTTTTATTTCACCTTCGCGTACATCTTATAGGTGGTAGAGTCACACTGCCGCTATTTTATGGTTGTAGCACGAATGGCTCGACTCAACCGGGGAAGGACAACGCTCTCACAGAATACCAGCGTAATGTAATATAGCAGCTTAATGCTGCTGTTTTTCGTATGGTGAGTGTAGAGAACCGGAGACCTTTTTTACTGGAAACGAGGCATTCCATAGTAGTCCTCAGAGGTGACAACGCATCTGCATTTTGATTAATTATCGAAGATAGATGTAGATGTCTATGGGCCACAGCATCCAGTTACCATCAGGTGGACTGTGTGCTCGTTTGTCAGCCGCATTGTATAAAAAATCTCTTAGAAGTTTTTCCAAATAGCATTTTTGGAAATCTTATATATGGTTTAACTAAATATGACACACTGTTCCAAGACGCATGCCTTCTTACTAACGTCGGAAAAGTAACCCTCTTCTGGGGTAAGATAATAATACATCTAATGTTTCTCAGTTATCGAGATTGACCTCGGCTGCTATGTCAGTTTCTACTAGCCCAGATAGTAATTTGTAAAATATTCTGCTACTGTTCAGTTACGTGTTGACGAAATGATTGAGTGCCTATAGAATTACTGACCATGAGGCATTGCGCATTAGCCTTCAGAGGTAAAAACACATTTGTTAATTTGTTAGTTGCTTGTATACCTCAGTTTCAGACACATATGTGTGCCTAAGTGCGGTATATATATAACCGCACTTACGCACACATATGCGTCTTAAATTATTTGTAATCAGCAGCATGGTTTTAGTTGCATATTTGTGCGTCCAGCAGTAGATTTTTACAGGTTTATAAACAAAGAAAAAGGAAGAAGTGTGCGTTACTTTTAAGTTAAGCATGGTTTCGGCTTTATTTAGAATGTACAGTGTTCTGTCTATATTTTTTTTGTTGTTCTAAAACTTATATTAGTTCTTATTGAATAGAATTGCTAAACCGTTGGGTTTAGAGCAACTACGAGCCACCGGTGTACCGAAGGGGAGTAGCCATACACCGGCGTTACCTCTGTCAAAGTATAAATCCACGCAGTCCTGTGCGTAGAATAAAACTAGTTGCAGCTACACTACTTATTAGACTAAATCTAGTTGCGCGGCTAAATCGACGTCCTACAAAAATGTAACTCGTATTAAAACTTAATCGGACGAGAACAAATGGACAGTGATTCAATAGTAGCAAGTAAGTGAAAATTATGCGTATATTATTTTACTAAGAGTGACAGTGGTATGGACAGTTAACCTTATAATAAATGACTACTGCCTAGCCTAGCAACTCATTTTAAACAAAGAATAAGTCAGTCAGTCACGGATAAGTTTTCAGCCCTAAAACTCTAGGTAAAACGTCACTCAGTATTTATTTCTTTTATAATTATAATTATGTTGATTTCTTGACTGTCTCGTTAGACTAGTGATCGTAAGCACGACTGCTGATTATTTGGTCCCAGATTTGAACCCCGGTTCGAGGCAAAATCTTTTATTGGGTTTTCTGGCAATAAATTTTCAGTAGCAGCCCGAAGTCTGGAACTTGGCAGTGTTTCACCTCCGTGCATATGAAAACACATAAAGCCGTTGGTTTCTTACCTGATTCCTCTCCGCTCTTAGACTGTTTTGGAACTCTAACTATAATCATGTCCTGCGCATACGGCTAGTCTTTGTTTAGACTAACCGCTGTGACCGAAATCCTGTCTGTAGGATATTATATTATTATGCTGGCACATTGTCCTTTAAAATCATAACACAGCAACAGATGTAGTGGGAATGTATGGTAGAAATAGAGTAAGATTGTATCAACTCGCACAGTACACACAGACGCCCAAGTGGAAAAGGAGCCCTAATACTACACCTACTTAGCCTTAGCACATACAAAATATAGAAAACAAAATTTTTCTGAAGATACTCGTTATATAATGAATAAATTCTATGTGACATGTTTATGAAACAGAAATTAATAAAGTTGTTCGGATCGCGGTCACTGTTTGATTGGATTTCAGCCAGCACAGTAATTGTGTATGCAAACAAGCATAGTATTAGTTTAACCAATGAGTTGCACTATTTGATTGTTAGCGTTTGTATAATACACTATTCGATTTATTGACAAATAAATTAACAAGATCTTATTAAATATATTTCTATGTATATTACCGGACTTTATCTAAATTTTATTTCATTGTGCTTATACGTCGGACGACAATAGTGCGTAGCACGATATTGGACTTGCATGGTTAATAAAGTTACACGTGTTACATCCCACAGCTGGGCACAGGCCTCCTCTTATTTATGACAGGGAAAACAGCAGTTAATTTATCGCGAAAGACAGTTGAATCCGGTATATACGTTAAGGAAATGTTCATTGGTATAGAAGCGCGGTAGCAGTAACTACACTTATAGTAAATTATTTTCATTTTTTCTTTAAAATAACTCATACTAGTGGATAGACTTTCTTCAATACCTTAAATTATATACATAACCTTAAAGATTTTTTTTTATAATTACCTTTCTAAGCGGTATGGTTAACGAAGCCGAACCTTCACACTGTTAAAGCTGATCACCATCACTGATCAGCGGGATGTGTGTTCCAATTTCATTCGATAAATTCAGTCGAGAAACTGCTCGAAACTAACTTCTTTGTTGTAAGATATTTTTCTTCCTTTTTAACTAACCTAACCCAACTGCCACACTGATATTTTCTTATATGCCGTGAAGGCGTTTTACGTGCATAAATTACACGACGTAAATAAATATTGTTAATAGTCTGATATTAACAATTACGAGTATAAGAAGGCCAAACAAACACTGAATCCTGCACGTAACAGTGCAGGTTTCGAACTCGCAGCCTTACAGCGTTGCAAACAAACGCTTAGCATCTACGTCATCGTAACGTCAAATCTTGTTAACTAGTTAGCAAGATGAACCAGGTAAATGACGTTGGCATTTGAATATATATAATCCCCTTTACTCGTATAAGATCGTAAATTGTTAGCCCATAAATGTATATCGTAACAGACGTCTCTCTATTTTAAGAACTCCACAGCTCGTTGGCGTACTTTACACGTTCGTGTCACACTTTGTCAATACGTCAACGGAACAGTTGACAGAACGTTTCATTGTATTAAATTTATCTTGAGCTATGGCAGTTCAGAGGCTAGAACCTAACATAAAATTTTGTGCTACATGAGGATTAGAATTCCATGACGACTGCTCGACCGGGGAACGACCACGCCAGAATACCAGTGTATTGCTGCTGTGTTTCGTATGGTGAGGTATAGAGAACCGGAGATCCTCTTTACTGAAAACGAGGCATTCTATCTTAGTTCTCAGGGGTGACAACAAATCTGCATTTTGATTCTTAATCGAATCACAGCATTCACTTACCATCAGGTGGACTGTGTGCTCGTTTGTCACCCTTATCCTACAAAAAATATTTCTATGGCTACCGTGAAACCTGGCAACTTTGCCATTTTTGAAAGGACTTCAAAGTTTGGGACCAATTTTCCAACATAAAAGGTACTCTCATATTGGGCGTTAATGCCAAAAGTGACACTTTATTCTTCATAGATTTGGTGTTTATTAGTAATTTAAACAAATACTTACAGATTAAATAGACAAAATATTTGAAAATAGAAAATGGCAATGTTAACCTCACTTTGTGGCAACTTTGCCATCAGGGTTTATAATGAAAATAGAAGCGTTTTACCTACCTAGGTATACGTAATTTACTTACCTTATTCGAAGCCTATAGTTCAATCTCTTTCTTCCATATATATCTATATCTTTTTCTTCCACCACCATTCGTGTGGTGAGTCGACAAGCGGAGCGCAAAGATTTTTAACCTTCATTGCGTCGAACTACGAGGCAGAGATTATCTATAAGCCATGAATAAGGTAAGTAAATTAATATGCGTTTTATTGGTAGGTAAAACGCTTCTATTAATTTGACTTGACCGTTATTCGAACGTAATAGATATATGAGACGTGTTTGTTATCGCCTGGTGGTAGGAAAAAGAAATCAGGAAGCCAATCTGAAATGGTAGTCGAGTACTGTGTAGTAAAATAAAAATAAAAAATATTTATGTCGTAAAGTATAATTAACAACATAAATAATCATCTGAAACAATCAGTATTGATATAGACTTCAATCAAATTAGAAGAGTGAAGGGCACCAATGCCCCCCTCTTTAGAAGTAAAATTTTGTAAAAGTGTTTTGGAACGCCAATTACCTTTCGCTAAAACATTTTCTATAGGATGATTATTTAACCAATCCCTCGAAGCTACAGATAAGCGAATGCTCCCAGGTGCCGCTGTGATGTTTGCCTCCACTAGAAGTGATTTTACCCCATCCACGATCAAAGCTCTTGATGCAGGTTTTGGATCTCCTCTAAGTGAAACGAATAAATTATTGCAAGCAACTAATTCTCGCCTAGCCTGCATAGAGTTGATTAATTGATTAATCCAAAAATGGGATTTAAATTATGCGATTCACGATTTACAAATAATTTCCACCCCGACTGCCTGTAATTATACGAGTCGGTCTTTAATCCAAACTTTGGCCAAAACACGATGGTGTCATCACCTTGAACACATTTATTTAGTCCAATACATAAAAGGGTTTGATCATGAATCCTTCGACCTGAGGCTAACCTCAGGTCAAGGTGCAATGCTTTTGCTCCTAGGAGCAAAGGCATTACCGTATGTCTCAACACTTGAAAAGCGTTATTGTGATCTACTACATACTGGCGTAAATACGAAGCCAGGTCCTCAATACCCCAAATGGCCTTACGTTGAATAGGATTTCTTAAAGCTATTGATTTCAACATATGTTTTACAAGTACATTTGAGCTTAGGGTGTTAGATATGCTTTGTTATAAATAGTGGAAATTGCCGATTTGTATAGCAGAATCGTATTATATGAAAGTCCATGAACTAAGTATAGATCGGCCAGCAACTGTGCTAGCTGTGCTAGGATCCTTCGCGCAAACTATGTTCATTGCTCCAGTGAAGCCACCTTTTCCGAGCTACGCTTTAAGTTTTGCGAGTGGAAGGACGCCACGACGATTCTAATAGCTTAAGCTGATCCTCACCCCAACCTTCTACTTCCCCAGACAACCCCACACTTTCACAACTCCAGGACCAGTTCTTGGATATTGGAGGGTGGTAAACCTGTTGACATGTCTAACAATACTTTGTTTAAGTTCCGTTTTGTGAATAGAGCGGCTAGAGCACGTGACCTCAAGTCTGCTCGCCAGAAGACTCTGTTACATCTCGGTACTACTAAAAGGTAAGTTCTCTTCGCTTGATTTAGATGGGCAAGGACTTTGGACACCAAGAATGGAGGAGGAAAACCCACGCTAGGTAATAATTCCATTGCCGGGAGAACGCATCCTGAAACAAGGCTTGTTTGTCTGCCATATCTAATGTCACATAATTTGTTACCACGTGAGCCTTTTTTAAAGCAAATAGATCGATCACAGGGGTGCCCCATTTCGCAAATAGTAAGCTGGTGGTTCTTGGCAGCAGGTGCCATTCGGGGGGCTGACGGAAGCGTGACAGGTGATCTGCATGATTGTTGAACCTGCCTGATAGATAAAATACTTTCATATCGTTACCATTTTGAGCTAATTTATAGTTTATAGCTATATAGCTAGTTATTTGAGCTTTTGCGGTCCACTTGTTGACTCGCCACACGAATAGTGGTGGTAGAAAAAGAGATCGATATATATGGAAGAAAGAGACGGAACTATAGGCGGGAACAAGTGACTGCTATTTCATATAGCCTTCGAATAACGGTCAAGTCAAATTAATATAAGGACTTGACTTCATGGTTGAAGATAAGTTTACCTGGTATAAGTTGGTTAAATATACCATACTCGGAGTTATGATTTGCTCCTTTAATTGTGTTGCAAATAGCAAAGTCGACGCTTGTGACAAAGTTGCCCTCACGATTTTCAATTTTTCACACAAACTTGAAAATATGTATCAGAATTGTCAAAAATACTTGATTACGTACTTTGTTTAATTTTTTTATTTAAATCTTGTCATTATAAATTTTTAAGCAAATATCTAAAATATGTCAAACAAAAATGCTCTCCTCTAAAATTAAAAATCAAATTGGTGCAATAATAACTTAAATTAATTATAATATAGATAAAAAAAATGCTTGTCACAATCATTTTAACAAGTATTCGTTTTTTATTAGTCATCATCATCATTTTATTACAATCAGGTAAAAAGTAGGATCCAGTTAATAGTACCAATAGATTGTACCTTAACACTTTCCAGCTCCACAATTAATGGTTTACAAAGGCTTAGATTTGAGCAAAGTTTATGAGTTGTTCTATGCATATATTTTCAGGGTACCACTTTCCATACACAAGAACTGGTGTTGCACGTTTAATTAAAAAGAACCTTTTGAGTGGGGAGTTGAACAAGATAAAGTTCGTAGGTATATTATTGACTGTTTAACAAACGAACCCCTCCTTGCCATTTACGACCATCAGTTACCTACGGAGGTACACACAGATGTAAGCACTATCGGTTACGGTGCAGTCTTAGTACAGATTCATGAGATGGGTTTAGACGCGCAATAGCTTATTTTAGCAAATCAACCCAAGGTGCAGAATCTAAGTACCATTCTTATGAATTGGAAACTCTAGCCGTAGTGAAAGCTCTCCAGAACTTTAGAAAGTAATTGTTAGGGCTATCTTTTATAATTGTTACGGATTGTAACGCTTTAAATCTAACGGAGCGTAAAAAGGATTTGCTTCCCCGTGTAACTAGGTGTAAATGTTCAGTCGTTAGCGTTGCCCCCCGTTGGGGTACCGGCCGACACCTTTACCGGGTTACACAAAGCTTATCCGGGCAAATGAGACACTGCTCGGATGGACTGTTATTTCCTCCACACTCGTGAGTAAAATAAAGAAAAATCAAAATAACTAACAACAGTAGAGGTAAAAAGCAGGCTGGATAGGAATCAGATGCAAACCTACGTAGCGATGTATCGGGGAAGGCTTTTGAGACTGGAGTCCGCTACCGTGGGGCAAAAGAGACGTCTAACCAAGTCAGTATCATCCAACGACAAATCCAAGCTTTATTAAGCTTTTTTAAAAGAGACAAATTCTGAGAAAACAAGAGGTGATCGCAGAAGCGGCTCTTAATATGGCTGAGAAGGAAGTAGAACAAATAGCTCGCGCTTCAAATCAGAAACGGACAGCCCTGGGGCAGCCTACTCTAGTCGGAAATGATAACCGTTCAGCAGTAAGTCTTAATGAACAGGTTCTCGACGATATCGAAGTCACACGAACGGTAGCGGCCAAGTTGAGAAATCTGAAAAGTACATTCCAACCTGCAGCCGTGGTGGTCAACAAGACAAGTGCCCCACCATCTCCGAACGGAAAATGAAGAGTTGACAAGCTCTATTAAGCGCCAGGTTGGCAACATGACGAATGCGCGATTGGAGGCGCTTGAAGAAAGGCTGGAATGGCGTATCCGCCTTCCGCTGGCTGCTGATGAGCACAGAGCTGTATTAAATGAAGCAGATATACTACGATCAAAGTCATTTTCTAATACGGGTTCTTTGAAAACAAATGCGTACAAAAATGCCGTAAAAGCAAAAATGGGTAATAAGGCAACGTCTACTTTGGCAAAACAAAAGGGTAACAAAAAAGGAAAAGGACACGAGGAGAGAACCATAGAAATAATGGCAACTACCCAGCCAACAGAATCTCGCTCTCAACCTCCTGAGTCCACAGAAGAAGGATGAACCACAGTCGTCAAAAGAGGTAATAAACGCAAGGCAGGCTCTGCCAATCCTTCCAAGAGACCGGCATCTGTGAGACTGCGCTCTACAAGATCCGCGGGTGTAATTATAACACTGCAGCCTGGGGCTGAAGATCGTGATCTCACACCCCAGGCTGCAGTGGGTTGGTATCGAATCTCTGCGGTACCGACAAGCGGCCACTATAGCCCGTATTTTAGAGGTACCAGGAGCAACGAGTGGTGATAAAGCAGACTCCCTGGCTAAAATATTAAAGGAGTCATTGCCTGTGGGGTAGGATGTGGCTAAAGTATCCAGACCAACGAAATGGGCAGAGATGCGCATTTCTGGCCTGGATAATTCTGATTAATAAGTAGTCGCTGCCATTGTGCAGCGAGGTGCACAATGGCATGAACCTCAGAAGCGGACCGTAGCAATGACTTCTACCGCTGTGGCCAGACTGGCTACAAGGCGGCAAAGTGCACGCCTACGCCAAAATGTTCACTGTGTATTGCAGTGAACAAGCCGTCTGACCACGACCTTGGGAGCAAGGGATGCTCACCTCCAAAGCCAAAAAAGGGCGCTAAATTAGGCGAAAGGACCCCGGCTATGCAACCTGAAATTGTGGAAGCGATGGTAGTTTACTAACACAATGGCTTCACGTCACTATCATCTTCAAACATCAACTACTGTGCCGGCGCACAGGACTTGCTTGGTGTCAGGTACAAATACTGGTGGTCTGGAGAGATTGCAGTTCTGCGCGGTAACTGTGTGAAGGCGAGGCGCCAGTACACCAGGCATCGCAGAAGATGGCGCCGTAACGATATAGTAGAAGAAAAGCTATTCTTTATACGTTTCGTTTAAAGAATTCCGGAACATTCTGCAGCTGGCCATTCGTGAGGCTAAAAAGCTCTTGGAGACGCTCAACCGAGATCCACGGCGGCGTCCGTATAAGATGGTCAGGGGCAAACTGGGAGACGAGCAGGCTAGTCTTTCTGAAGAAGGATGGGCACCCCGTGGACTCTCCATCCGCCTACCGCCCAATAGTGTTGCCGGATGAAGCAGATAAGCTCTTCGAGCGAATAATAGTCCGTCGCCTCATCGGGCATCTTGAAGAAGTGGGTACCGATTTGTAAGACAAGTAGTTTGGCTTTCGAGTGGGGCGGTCAACAATAGACGCAATTAAATGCGTCAAGGCCCACTCGGATGAGATATTGGCGAAGGGTGGGGTGTTATTGGTAGTGTCCCTAGATAATGCCAACGCTTTCAACACCCACGTGTTGAAAGCGTTGGCAATATCTATCATTCGGCTGAGATAGGGGGGCAATTTGTGGTTCTTCAGTTCCTCCCTTCACTAAGCAGCCGAATAATCGGGGACTATCTCTCTGAGCGATGCATTTACTATCCTAGGCAGGAAGCAGGATATTAAGGAAAGAAATGTCGTACGGCGTTCCACAGGGTTCGGTTTTAGGACCGCTTTTGTGGAACATCGGTTACGACTGGGATATTTTAAAGGAAAGGGATCAGCTCCAGGGGACATTCGATGAGTTGGACCGATGCAGCAAAGAATATGAGGAAGCCCTTAGATTAATTGCTGCATTGAAATTACAGTTAACTGAAGCTAATGAGCAGATTTCACAATTTAAGTAATACATTGATAACTTGCAAGCATTTCAAACTCAGAATCTGTTCAATGAGCTCGTAGAATGTAAATGTCATAAAACGTTGCAACCCTCCACAACAATATATTTGACTGATGATTCTGTCACATCAAGAACAGCAGAAAGGATTATAAGCAGTAGAAGAAAATAAAGAAAATATATAAAAATCAATAAATATATTGGGAAAGTGCAAAAATTAGTTAAAACCAAAATTAGTACTAAAAATATACAAATTTATGTAAGGAAAAGCAAGAGTTAATTAGTAAACATAAATTATATTCAATTGAGGTGGAAAATATGAAAAATTGTTATGAGATTGAAATAGAGTGTCTTAATTCAGAAATTTTATCACTTAAAACCTCATTAAAAATTATGTTAAATAAATATAAATCAGCAGAGAATGAGATAAAAGAACACATACTGGCCATGGATAATCTGGTAAAGTTATTTAGATATGACGAGGAACGTTTTGACTCCTTATTAAATTATCAAAATGAATATCAACGCTCAATGCCAGGTTCTTTAGGTACAGTGTGTGTAAATAATATGACAAGCACTAATACTTCATTTTCTTCACCAAAACTCTATGACAGAACCATAAAAAGCAGATAAATTTAAAAAGTAATTCATATAATGAAAAAAATTATGTTAATGTGTATAGTGATGACATAGGCAAAAACTTGGGAATACCTTTAACACTGACAACTGTTTAAAAGAGCAACAGAATAAGTAATTACTGCATGCCTGGAGCATCATTCAGTGATATTATGAGTAAAATTTTAACTTTTAAACTTAGCCCTAATAATATATCAATAATTTTTGTTGGGAGAAGAGGCAATATGAAGAAGAATCAATTATTAAAATATATTCAATATCTCAATAACATAAATGTGCATAAAGTTATCTTGTTTACATTGCCTTACATAGAGGAGTGGCCACAGGAAAATAAACTAAGATATAATTTAAATTCAATAATGAATAACTGAAGACCCTGTCAACTGTGTTTTATGCAAATAAAGAATTTGTATTTGTAATAATTTGACATGTAATAATAATTTAAATTTGACAGTTAATTGTAAGAGTAATAATGATAAATTTCATTTGATTGATATTAATAATATAACTAAGAAGTTTTTGACAAGAGATAGGTATTACCTATCAAAGTTTAGTTTAAGAATGGTAGTAAATACGCTATCTTATTATTTATATATTAACCCAGCCAAATTTTTGGCTACCTTGATACATGCTTTTATTGAGCAGCAAAATAATTTTACAAATGATTTGGAATTAGTTCCATGTAATTTAAATTA
Source organism: Parnassius orleans (assembly GCA_029286625.1). Taxonomy (NCBI): domain Eukaryota; kingdom Metazoa; phylum Arthropoda; class Insecta; order Lepidoptera; family Papilionidae; genus Parnassius; species Parnassius orleans. The sequence goes on from JAGSMP010000168.1 coordinate 2,589,657, forward strand.
GATAATAAGACAAAAGAGGTAATCTTTAGCAAATATAATTTAAATACCATAGAATACAACTCACCAATACTTAATTGTGTAATTTCACAAAATAGCAATAATAAAAACTGTATTAACCTAGTGCATCAAAATATACAAGGTATGTTAGGCAAAGAACTAGATATTGAATTATATTTAATTAGTAACCATATACATATTTTATGTCTTACTGAACATTGGTTGAAAGATTACAACTTCATATTTAATTTCAGTAATCACCAGGTGGTCAGTTTTTTCAATAGAGATACTTAGTTACGTGGTGACTCCTTAATAAGTATGTTTTAAAGAGAAAATTTTATTTTATTTTGCAACCTTGATTTTAACTCAATATTTTCTGTATCCCGTCACTAGACCCATCTGTCAAAAAGATCAAGCTATGTTGTACAGGGTATAAGAGTTGATTGCAGGCGACATAAGGCCTGAATTCCTCCTACGCTGACGTTGTTCGCGTACGTCGGTCGTCGCGCGTACTAATGTACATTGTGTTCTACATAGCCCCACACTAAAACGCTGATGACAGCGGCGCGTAGGTTGATACGCGTTGCGTACCGCGCGCGTCGGTCTCGCTCGTCAGCGTCGCGTACGTCGGTCGACTGACGAGCGTGGAATAGTACGAGCGCCCTCACTCTATTACCGACAATCCACGCGTGCACGTACAGTTGCAATGAATATCGATACAGAACGTCTTATAAGTAAGTAAGTAAAAGACAATGTTAATAATCATAATTATTAACATTGTATTTTACTTACCCATCTCTTTTCCGAAATCCACTTAGCAGACGACTGTACCGTATAGAGCTCGGTATAGCAGTATGGTATTTTATTTCTCGCTGACGTACGCGACCGACCGTACGCAACCGAGGTCAGTGTAGGAGGAGTTCAGGCCTAAGAATTAGAGGCGGCAATCACAATAAAACTTGCAAGTAATTTTTAACAGTTTTGACGTACCTCTTTTTAAATTAAAAGTATTGGACGGATTAAAACGGAAAGTAAATTAAAATAAAGTAAAAGAATTATTTTTTAGATTAATTAACTGTCGATCGTAATTGCAATTGATTTTAACTATTAAATTATTCAGTATCATTTCATTTCTATTTTCTTGTACAAAATCAAAGATAACGATGAAATAGTGTTTATTATTGTGTAAGTGAGTACCCAATTAGTTACGTTTATTAATTTCAATATAATTTTTGTAGTAACGAACTGCTTGTTGCGTCAGGGTTCAATTGATTGTCTAATTGTATTATATACTATAACTTTTAAATTCCATATGAAGACTAGTTGTAGGGATCCCTAAACTTATAAAATAAAAGTTAGCAATGTCGTAACGGTTTAACGATCTGTCGAAATGATCTAAGTGCTTACCGCAAGGACGTTAGGACGCACGCACTTAGCGGTAGGCATCATTATTGGCGCGATTCATTATTAATTTTAGTTTTTGAGACGGTTTCGTGTTGACTGTTGACTATCACGTGTGCGCGAGCGACAGTTCAATCGTTTTGTTTATTAAATTCTTGTTGTTATTATTCTTTTTTTACGTTTTTACGTTTTGTGTTTCTTGTTTTGTTTTAATAATGCCTAACGCGTACGTTGATAGTGCTCGTGAATACGGCAACATGTTAATGTGCCTTGGAGAATCTCATAAGGCCACGGAGGATTTAGATCGGTAAGCTGTTTCATACCAAATTTTTTTTAAATAACTTAGTACTGAACTGATCTGAATAGGTACGTAACTGAATACATAAGAATAATAAACAAACCTACACGATGGATAAAAAAGCATGACTCAATCGTTGTTAAAATTTCATTTTTTCATTAGCGGGAATCGAACCATGTATTTGGTTTATTTAACCTGTGAATTTGAATTAAAGTGGCTAGGTGGAGACTAGCACAGTGGCAAAATAGTAGGTTAAGTAGATAAGTAGATAAGTTAGGTATTTGGACAATTGTTGTAAATAATTAGGTATTGGTACGATCGTTAGCTGCGGGCCACGCGGATTCGGCATCAATTCCGCGCGAATATTGACCCTATTGTCAGCTGATTTCATTTTAAGTTCCACTGCTCGTTTTAATGTTCAAGTATTTTTATGATTTTTTTAATGAAATTATCGTTTCATTTAGCTGTACTAGCATGATGGAGCGTGAATAAAACTAATAAAACGTTGTGAAAAGATGATTTTTTTTTCGGGATCGATTTTTTTCTGATCCATCATCAAAGGTATCGTTAGTACCTACTATCATCTGTCTTCGTTTTCGGGAACGTTTCACAAACACTCTGTATTGCGATGCCAAAGTTAATAAGTTTATTTCTTTTTCTCTAAGGGAATCATTACAATTTAAGTAATAAATCCCCCGTATGGCTCTCTTTTGCAAAACAAATATAGCTTCGATGTCAGTCGCATTACCCCATAGCAAAATTCAATAAGACATCACGCTATGAAAGTAACTAAAATAAATTAATCTGGGTGTCTTAACATTGGTGAGATTTCTAATCGGTCGAGCGACCCCTTGAGAAACCAAATTGATTTTTATGGATTAATTTATTGTAATCAAAAAAAAATTACAATTGATCTAAAATTATCTTTTCAAAAATTTTACTGAGAGTTGGTAGTAAAGAAATAGGTCTAAAATGAGCGGGGTCCAATGTACTACCAGATTTAAATAAAGGTATTACTTTACTATGTTTCATTAAATCAGGAAACACACTAGATTCGATATTATTATTAAAAATAATAGCAAGATGAGGTGGAATTAAATCTATTATGGACGTAACTGAAATTCTCCATAAATTTGCGGTTTTCTTTACATCAAGGGTTTTGAAATATTTTACAATATCTTGTGGTCTTACTTTTTCAAATTAAAATTCTTTTAAACAGGTATGTGACATTGCATGAGCGTCCATTGCTTTCAGTTTTTCTATTTAAATCTTACTTTTAAGCAATAGAAACCAATAAGATTTTCGGAAAATGCTTGAATCTTTAATACTTTTATGTTGTGTGTCTATTTTTAAAATTACTAACTATTTTTAAAATTATTAAAATAAGAACATATTATGTTCGTAATTGCAAAGTTATGTCGATCGCAAATTTGACATCTGTCGAAAAGATCAAGCTATGTTGACAGAGTATAGTAGGTAAATTTCGATGAAACATGGCAGTGTTGCCAACACCAATTTGTCAAATTCTTCGAAAATCCATGTCAAATTCCCGAATTTAAGGAAAAACTTCAACAGATTCCCCACTAATTCCCCTTAATTTAATTTTAAGAAATTATAAAATTTCAACTAATTTTATAAGATTTATTTTTTAAGTAACATTTTTTTTTTCTTTTAACAGATTTTTTTTTCAGACTTTCCATATTTTTGTAACAAGCATTTTACTCCATGGGGTATTTTTAATTCCTTCCCTTTTTGCCATTAAAAAGTACCACAGTATCTGCATGCGGTTCTGTGCTTTAAAATTAAAAAAAGTTGCCGAAATAAATCCGAAAATTAAATGTGGTGCAATGAAGTTAATTAAAAAAAAAGGGAGTCATTCGATATTCATAAGTAACGTAACAAAAATGCTAAGATAAGTAATATTAAAATACATAAATCACATGTATTAAGTGACAACAAGTGACAGTTACAAATTTAAAAGAGTCGTTCTAATCCACAGTAAATTTAATGTTACCTCAAATTAAAATAATCTAAATAATGTTTTGTGATATAAAGTTTTTTAATAAATTTTACCATTTAACCTGTTTCGAGTGATAAAAAGAAAATTTGTCGATTTGATAATAACGACCTTGCATTGTCGATCATTAGGAGCTTAGATATGAAAAAATTACTTAGATACTATATTTCTAATAGTTTATTCTACTCGCGTATCCAAAAATTAGATTTCTTGATAAAAGGTTCTGATTTGGCCCGGGCTATCGATTTTCAAAATCCCCGCATTTTCCCCGCATAATAGCAATCCCCATAAAATCCCCAACCAACTTTATATTCCCCGCAATTTGGGGAATTCCCCATATGTTGGCAACGCTGACGCATTGTTTCGTACCGAGCTAGATAAAATAATTCGGTGTCCGCGCATATATTGACCCTAGTCAGCTGATTTCATGATTTATTCATTTTAAATTTCACTGCTGGTTTAATGTTAAAGTATTTTTATGATTTTTTAAATAAAATTATCGTTTTATTTAGCTGTACCAACATTATGGAGCGTGAATAAAGCTAATAAAATTTTGCGAAATGATGATTTTTTCCTCGGGATCGATTTTCTTTCTGACCCATCATCAAAGGTATCGTTGGTACTATCGTCTGTCTTCGTTTTCGGGAGCGTTTCACAAACACCCGGTATATTTATGAAAATGTAATGTATGTACATAAAAACATAAATAGCTTTGATAAGAATAAAGATGTTCATACTATAAACACTAGGAACAAACATAAGCTTGTAATACCAGTTAATAGACTCCACAGAATTAGTAATTTATTTATGGGGCAGTGTATACGCTTTTACAAGAAAATCCCAGAAAATGTTCAAAATTTGTCAATAAACAAGTTTAAATGTTTTATTAAAGAAAAATTGTACAAAAGGGTTATTATAATATCAAAGAATACATAAGTGAAAAAAACCCCAAGCAATGAGGTCGCCACCATGCTGGCTCTCATTTAAAATTTGTACAATCAAAAAACAAAATTAAGTTGAAGTGAAATATGTTAGAAAAAAAGTCCCACTGGGTTTTTTGCTGGTTCTCCCCAGGTCAGAGGCCCGGGTGCTGGCATAATCGAGTGCTATCGGTTATGCAGTTGAGAACTCCAGCTCCACTCCGTCATCGAGAAGCTCTGTAAGGCTTATTACCGTCCGGGCTGTGGTAGTGTGCGAAAGCGTTCCCGTAGCCCCAAAAAAGGGCAAAGACACCGAGGGGTTTTAGCCGGTAGGAGTCCGGCATAACCTTTCTGTCGCGAGTTCGCGACAGACGAGTATTTCCCCACGTATAAAAAAAGACGTACCATTTTCGGTAGTACACATGGACACACTTGGTCCATTGCCTGAATCCCAAGGTTATAAATACGTATTGATTATTACTGATGCGTTTACAAATTACTGCCTTCTCTACTCTCTCCATCTTCAAGACACCGACGAAATAAAAAGACACTTTACTCATGCGGTTTCAATGTTCGGGTCTCCGAGACTTCTGGTCACGGATGATTAAAGTAGCTAGTGATCTAATAAAGAAATACTCAGCAAAATTTAATCTTGAAGTTAATTCGATAATATTGCCATCAGTTAAACCAACAAAGTTGTATAGGTTAACCATAAAACATTAACTGCGAAGTAATTTAAAATGAAGTTCTATCTTAATTTGAAAAGACATGATGACTTCGTGCTAATATCTCCTTATCTAAACCAAAGCACACTAGTGCAAGACTAGACTAAAATAGTTTGGAAAATCATTTTTTCTTATAATTTTGATGAAAAAAAAAATTGTATTCCTGACTTTTATAATATATTATTTACGTGTTTTAATTTAGCGCTCTATTATTTTAACAGATAGTGTCACTTACAGGGAAAAAAATGTTTACCAAAACAAATCGATTACACAAAGTATAAAATCGAAATAGGCTATATATATTTATACATTTGTCCTTTGTCTATCAAGTGCTACCAAAAATGAAAGCGCCTTAAAAATTTAATAGTAATAAAACTTTTAAAAGTATAAAACCATTTTATTAACAAACTGCGCGTACTAGGCTATTGATATGAAATATGAAACCAGTTGATGTAATTCTGAAGCTAACAAAATAAACCCGGTCTCGATACGTCAATTTTTTCGGGAGTTAATTTTTTTTCAAACCTTTATTTTTTCAAAGTAGCAATATAAAATGATTTTTTAGAAAATATGAGATGGATTAATTAGTGTTTCCTTGATATACGGCTACTCATATTATCGTATAAGTGCAATATGGTTACGGTAGACGCATTTTAAGAACACAAAATTGCTTGACATTGACGTTTCAAAAGTAAAGCACTACCTAATAACGCTTCGCTTTATGAGGCGTTCAATATACTGTATATATGCTCATGCTCAGTCTATGAAAATCGACTGATAATTCAAGACTAAAAGCTGAAACTATATATGCTACGTATCAACAATGCCATGAAGTCATTGAATACCTCAATTCTTCCGTGATTATTATTCATTCATACGCATTTTTTAAATAATTTCTTTTATTAGGTAATGAATTATTTATAATAAAATTATTATGTAATTTCAAAATACAATGACTATTAAAATTTTTCTTCAACCACCAAAAATTGGAAACGCTTAAGTAAACATAGGTAAAACGAATTCTTGAAACTTGGTAACAGTTAATTATATTCAACGAAGTGATATCTGGGAGAAAAAAGAAAGTTTCCGTAAACAGCTTCGTAACTTTAAATTGGTTTTTCAGCTACTCAAGAGAAATGTAAAAAAATGATTCCTTATATCCGAAGACTTTTGAAAAAAAATTATAAGAAGTAAAAGAATGCGAAAGGTTAAAAAAGATTTAAATAATTAACTTCTGCTTGGATAATATTTTCGCCTCTTTATTTACGTTTAAAATGTATATCAATATAATCCGAAATTAGTATTTGTAGGATGGTATTAGAATGTAGAGTCACAAAGAAAAGGATTTAGAATAGAATAGAATCATTTGTATTCAATATATTTCTACTACCACTGGTTTGGATAAAACTTCTGTCCTGGGAAGAACTAGCAAGAACCCCAGCGGGACATTTCTTTTCAAATAAGATTAATTTACAATTTATCACTTTATACAATTATGAAATACACAGATCATATTGATAAGAATAAATGTAATCAACTATAAATTGTACTGAGACTAATTTTGTAGATGAGAATAATAATTAATTCGTGCAATCGGATTAATTATTAATCTCATCAAATCTCATCCAATGTGTCAAGGATGAGCTAGAAGCGGAATACAACAAGTACACCGTGCCACGCCAGAGCCAAGACTCCTCTAGCCGCGGTCACTTTATCTGTTTTATATAAGCAAAACAAGTTGTTAATGCACAGGCACCGCTGCAGATGCAACGGCGCAGTTGCTGCTACGGGTGCAACGGCGCAGATGTGCGGTGCACGTGTTATTTACAAAAACTCCTCCTGCTAGGCACGTGCGACGGCACAGGCGCCGTCATGGCCGTGCTGATATGCGTGCGTCCTCGCACGCGCTCCATCACGATCTTAGTTACATGTAGACAGAAAAACATCGTTCGACTACTTTGTAAAACAGCGTCTGGTCCGGTCTATATTGACCCTTCAGACTGGTGGCAATCAGTTTTGGTCCGGCAGTAAGCCCTACAAAACTATAATCATCTTTATGCTAGACCGGAATGATTATTCCCTGTAGCCATATCATTGGACCGGCACAAGTCCTGCAATGATAGTATGAACCATTTGTTTTTCTTACCCTTTTTTTCAAGTACTATTTATGCTAGTCCGGAATCTCTATTCCCTGTAGCTATAATATTGAATCGGTACATGTCCGGCAATGATAGTAAGAAACATTTTTTTATCTTACTCTCTTTTTTTTTCAATTCAGTATAGAGCAATACAGCCCGACCAATCGCAACAATTTCCCGTCACAATCACACACTGATGCAACATGAAGGAACCAACTATATGGTTGCCTCCCAGCCACATTATCATCCCTGCCTACATTAGTACAATAACCCAAGGGGCATAGTAACGACAGTGAGACTCGTAGAATTACAGACTGATCCCTCTTAGTCGCCTGCGCGATACTTTATACTGCTAGAAAGGGTGGGAGATTACAGCTCCACCCGCATTTTGAGCGAGCTGCCCAGTCTTGAACACTGTAGGCATAGGCACCAAATTTGCATACCTCCCAGTGGCTCCCAGTGGCACATGCAACGAAAACTGCGCAAGCGCGCGGTGTCCATTCATCGCGCCAAAGCACCATGTGTTCGGCGGCCGCTCGAGTTGTCTTGCAGTAAGATTCGCCGAGAAGTTGCAGGCTGTAGCGATAGCGACAGCACGCAAGAGACCTTATAGGGCCTCCCGCATACTAAAGTTCAGCTTTCCCGTAGATTGCGACGATTACTTCACGACGGTGAAAGTTCGTAGCTGCCGACGACCCTCGTTGATATAAGCATCTTGCCGATGCTGGTTAGCGTCTAGTAGAGCAGACGCTTGCTGTTCCAGGGCTTGGCCGCATCTCTCGACATTAAACCCCAATTTTATCGACTACAAAATAAACGATGTAAACTGTAACATTTATCAACACATTAGAATACAATAAGGGCCACTTATATTACTTTTACTTTTTATAATTCTTTGGTACATTGCTAAACATTTTGAACCTCAAGATGTACCCAATGTAAATCATATCTCGTATGACCCATCAAATGATAACATAAATCGAGCAGTATAAATTTCTTCCGAATGCAAAACTATAACTCATCTAGGTATTAAGAAAAGTATAAAAGTATTTGCGAGTACCTATAATCAGTCTTGTCGCGTACGTTGCCGCGATAATACGTGTTTAACGTGAAAGAGTTGTGTGGCGTTCTACACAATGTCTGTGAATGTAGTAAAATGTAATAGCTGTAACATTGTCATTAGTGAAGTCTTGACATTTATTCAGAATCAAGTAGATGTGATGAATGAAGAAAGCATAGTTCGCCTGTGCCTGCGTTTTCTCTGAAGAGATTGCGGCTGCAAAGACTTACTCTATCAATCAGTGCAAACGTCAGGAAAAAGATAAAAAGAAAGGGCAAAGCAGATGGAAAAATACAGCGGGATCTCGAGGACATTATCTCCTTATCAAGTGTACATCAGCAGAACTAATCCCCATATTCGTAGCCAGGAGCTACGAAACTACCACCGGTTACATTTGACCATGTTGATGTAACGAGATTATTGAAAGACATAATTATCCTAAAGATCAAGTTCAAGTTATAACAGAGCAGTACGCTACGGTTGAGCATATTAACAAATTAAAATGGAGATCGATAATATGAAGCAAGGGTCACTGTTAAATGATTACCATGTTAAAATTCCTTAAATAATAAAGAGGCACGAGTAATTTAGTACATTACGATAACCTTGAATCGGATAGTGGGCCATTTGGTTTTATAAACTTGGAGGTAGAAAAACGGCTACTTCAAATCAAACGGCATTTACAAAAGCTGAGAATAATATAGTAACTCAGCGTGACTCAAAATGTCAGCTGGATGCGTCGCACAAGAATAGTAAGCATGCAATTACGGATGCACCTGTCCTGTCGAGCAACCAACAGCAATTGAAGCAAACATAATAGACGAGGGCGAGCGCGTGAGGCCTCTACGAGTACCGCGGTTTCCGCGCAGACGCATCCGAAACTAATGTGTGCGCGCAGACGTTGGTGGCCTCAACTACAGATGTAGCGGAAAGAGTGAGTGGTACTGCGCCAATGAGTAAACTTAACGAACGAAGTACATTCTTACAAGTAGCGCGTGGAGGGTGAATTTGTGAATAAAAGGGATGAAGAATGGACAATGGTGCAGAGAAAAAGACTTAGGAACATATTTATTGGATTACAGGGGCAGGCGAAGAATCCTACGGGTAAATTTAAGGCAGCAAATATAAGAATACCGTTGTTTATAAATAATGTTGATAAAGAGACTTCAACCCAGGACATTGCCGATTATATTTTAAGCAAAACGAATGTTGCTGTACAACTGGTGGAAATTAAAATGAAACGTCAAAAAGATTATAAGTCTTATAAAGTGTTTGTTCCCAGGCATATGACGGAAATGTTCCTGGACAAGAATCTTTGGCCTGAAGGTATCTCGTTTCGGCGATTTATTAATTTTAATGACAGGAAATTACCTGCTACGGGCTTATGTGAGGCTGGCGGTAAAGTTAATAAAAGTATAGTATGGATGTAAAGGATGATCACAGTATAAAACTTATTAGTTTTAATTGTGTAATGTTGAAGGTTTTAATAAATAGGAGACGTGTTGTTGCTACTAGAACTTTAATTATACTGATCACTAAACCTAAGAGTACATGTATTTTTACACTGCTAGTAGGGTAGAGACACATACTACACCTCCCCGATATTTCTAAAAAAAAGAAATGTTCTCCATTTACTTTTTTTTTTTTTTACATTTTAGTTTCTTGATACATATGATAAAAAGATTGATTTATATATCATATGAACCCTGAATCTTATTATATAATAATAATAATTTTAAAATAAAATACAATGTTACTTAGGCATTAAATTTATATAATTTCTAAATTGAGTAAAATAAAGTAGTTAAACAAAATATTAAATTAATTTTATATAAAAAAGAGATTATAACCTCATGATCATGACCAGGTTATACATATTATTAAGTCTAATTTTAATGCGATTTTATTTCGTTTACATTTTATTTTGTACGTCATTAACCTGTCGTATTTTTGGTAATAACCAACGTTACAACAACATGTTAACATGAACTTATCACATAATATCATACCATATAATACGATAAATTAATATTTTTTAATATTTATTTTCTCTCGAGATTTATTATTTCAACTATAGTTCCTCTTTTAATGTATAAGTACATACTTTTTTTTTTTTTTTTTTTAAATCCCCAGTTCTATATTTTCACGGGTTCAGCCGTGTCTTTATTTTATATTTATTTATTTTTATATAAGGAGCGCTAGGATCACTCCCCACATTTTAAAAATTTTCTTTAATTCTTGGTCTACCCTTTTATTATTATCATTATTTTATGATTATTTATTAGCTTTTCACACTATATAACCTTCACAATCAAGTATATAGGTGGGCGACAATAATAATGCGTTTTGCATTTAACTTGACATTATATGTACTTTTTATCCCTTCCGAAACCTTGATGTCTACGAAAAGTTCTCATTGACTTTTTAGCATTTCCATAATACTCGGTTGCGCACCCGACTATCACTGAAATAGCTAATTATCTTCCAGATCTTGTGCTTTACCTATTAACATTCTAAAATTTTTTTCATTGCTGAAATAAGTTAATTTTACAATTTATTTCAATTTACTCTAACCAATGTGTATAAAACAGTCACTGAATTTATTTTTATCGGTCAAATCTCTGAATAAATTATACAATCCTTGCCATTCAACACAAAACTATAAGTTTCTTAACCCGTCTTATTACATTACCGAATGCATAAAAGAAAAAAACTTGCCAAGGAATTGTTACAAGTGTTTGAAATAGGCTATATGATCTACCTAGATGATTATTTAATATTAAAATATTCGAATCAAAATGCAAAACGGATCTAAATTTTCTTAAAAGATCTCGACCGATGATAACATTCGCCATAATTGGTAACGAATTAAAAACATAAAACTTGTGGTCAATAATTAGATCGCTTGTGTTCTTACAGCGCGAGCGATTCATGTTTATTATGAATGCCGTTTCCATATACGCTTCTGGAATCTTTTGCTGTATGAGATTCAGTATTAAGTTTAACAAAACAATCTGTTATTAAAAACTATTTGAAAATATTTTTAATACAATGTTTGATACTAAGATTTTTTTACACTTTGTATTATTTTATAAATAACTGTGTAAACGTCACTTAATGTACCGATATACTTTATTTGAGTATAATATAATATGATATTTTATTTATAAGTGAAATGTTTGCTTAAAACTTTATTTTATTGAAGTTTTCCACTAATGAATATGTTAAGTTGGTGATTAACGATACATAAACTCAATCCATTTAATCGCATCCGAATAACTTAAAAAATTAATCGGTTATTAGGTTTTCCAAATTCTCAGCTGATTAGGCTTTTTTTTGTGGATATGCTAACCTCCGATAATTTTCTTATCTATTTCACAACTTTTACCCATGTATTATTTTTTCAACAGTTTTATTTATAATTGCGTCTTCTGTAACTTAGCAATATTTTTTTTTTCACGTCTTTTACAAATTTATATCATATAAGTAGTCTCTTATATCATTTAGGTACATCATTTGCTGTCAGAGAAAGAGGCTCACAATAATTAATTAATTGTATACTTAATAGGAGTTTCAAAATCGTTTTGAACGAAGTTATTATATTTCATAATCCACATAAGTAAGTTAGATATTCAAACTGTTATCTTATGATTAAAAGTTTAATCAATATTAAACCAAAAATAAATTATTGCATTTCATATTAAGATACAGAACAAAGAAGTCAAAGCAACGTAATCATTTTCAGTAACAATAACATAATCACATAACAAGAGACAGATCAAAATACAAATTGCAATTCCCAGCCGCGTAAGCGATTTGCACACTTTGTTTTAAATTTCAAAGTACGTTTATGGGAACGTTTGCGATTACATCGTATGACATAGGCACCTAATTTCAACAAAACTTACAAAAATTTTATTATGAATATACTTAACATGTATCTGAAAATTATAGTATTAAACACTTTTTTATTTATGTAGTTAAGATCATTACATTGCATTGTTATAATACTTTTACATACATTATCAAGTATTTATTATAGGTATATGTAATTTGTCATTAATAGTCGAAACGCATTATTACCCTTCTTAAGATTTCATGACTTCTAAGTGTAGTATGTTTATCTTATTTGAAACATAAATAAAAATAGGCTATTACACAAATATAAGTTTGTATAGCAAAATATATGTTGTATTTGTTGTTATAAGTATTTTAAGTATATATAATAACATAATTTTTGAAAAAAAGAAAAAAACTATTACACTATGAAACTTATAATAATAGCGATCCGATACTGTTTCGACGTGATTTTAATAAGCAATATATAAACCAAATTTAGTTCAAATTTTACAAATTTTACATAAACAAATAATTTTATGTTTTCTTTGTTTACTAATAAAGAAATTTAGGGTAGAGTTATTGAAATTAAAACAATTATGTAAATTGATATAAAATATATCTTAGCGAAAATGTATATTTATTAGATTTTTTTTTACGTGTGGTTGTTTTTAGATTTGGGCGGGATCCCTTATTACCTCATTTTAATTGTTACTCTCTTTTCCTTTGATTTCAATTGTCAAAATTTTTTTCATAATTGTTAAATGTACTTTATTTTTAAATTATTTATGACCTTAGCTATTTTATTAATTTGATATCGGGAATCGGAGTTTTAATTCACTTTATTTATATTTAATCATGATATATATATATCACGCGGGTACTATACATATGGGCCCCCATTTACTTGGGTATTATATTACATTTTTATTACATTACTTTCATTTTATTGGTACATAAACTTTTTATACTATATCAAGGTTATAGTGTACCTTGGGTTGTGCGCACAACCTTGAGGTCTACGTTTAAGTCATTTTAAAAGGACTCCAACAATTGTCACTGAGAAAACTAAGTTCACGCTATGATCCAATGAAGGATGTGACCTCTATGTACCATTATCAAGGGTAACAAATTTAAGACTTCTGGTCCTCAACAGTACTAATATGAGTAAACTCGTTCACATCACTTGTACTGAAGGTATTGTTCCTAGTACCCGTTACTTCTGATTTTATCATCCAATCATGGAAACATACCCTGCTCGAGGACTATATGCTTACCAGTGATGGACGTTCCGTATCTTTCCATTATTTATTTATCAAGGTCATCTTTTCTTTTATCTTTTATTCTCTAAGTAAATCTTTATTTCCTTCTTTATCTTTATAGTACCCGTTATCTACTTGACTGTATCGGTAACTTTTATATACTTTCATGCTCCATTTCCATATACGAGTACTAACTTGCATAATTCTCGCTCATAATGGGTTCATACCAGAGTTTAAGCATCGTCAAATATTTGGGTGATCAGTCCAATATTGACGAAACTTAACAATTCAATCATTCGTATTCACACTTTTGAACATTCCTTCACTCATTCCTCACACCTTTTAAATATATACTTTTTAATATACGAAAAAGAGGTAATATACTTGTCAGTCAATTTTTATGTCCCTGTTTGACTTTGTTAAGAAATATTATTAAACCTTCTCTTAATTATTTTTATTTTTACTTTACTGTATTTCATTATTTTTATATTTATGTTAATACTATTACAGATCATTTCTTATTTATTTTCTGATAGTTATTATTTTCATCTTTATTAGAATGCTGTTATAGTTTATTTTATGTACCTGTTCATATATCGCATGTTGCTCTCTATTGTTTTACGATAAGCTCATTGCATAATTACATGTCATATTTCTAGATATATCATTAATAAGAAAAGGTTAGCAGACCTTTTATATTCACTGTGTAATCATAGACTTATCCTAAGTCTATGGTGTAATTATTAATTCTCGTTACACTTAACTTATCTAGACTAACTTGTTGTATTTAGAAAGAAAAAAAATGTAATTTTAACTACAAAAGATAAACAATTTAATTTATGATGAACTATTGTAAATTTAAGTACGTAAAAATGTAATCTATCACATTAATTTATTAATTTTTGCACAAATCAGTAATAAAATTAATATAAAATAATAACTGAATAAAAGTGAATATAAAATCGTCTTGTGCGTTAATACAAATATGGCGGAAGAAGTGCTCTTGTAACTTAATTTATAATTATTGCATTTTATTATTTTTTCAGATATAGTAATAAAATATTAAAAGAAATCAATTGAATCGTAAATTATCTGATAAATACTATCAATTTAAACATAGGTATATTAAATACTTAACTTCATAAAATATAATAGCAAAAGAAACAATCTCAAAATGATAAATAAAGTTTTAAATGGAATTAAAATCACACAGGTGCGAAGTTACCTCTTAATTTCTTCTTTGTTCTTTTTGGCTCAATTTTCATAATTTACTGGACAAAGCTCGCTGAAGTACAACCGGGTTTTTTTTTTTTTTTTTAATAATCTATTGTTTCATTTTGTTCTTCGGTCATTATATAAAAAAATCCACATTTTATTTTCCTCATTCTTCGTTAGTTGTCTTTATAGTAATATATATTATATATTTTAAATTTTCAGTCAGCTTCTATAAAATTCTTATGTGTTATTGTGGCCTCTTCTTGAATTCGTATTTATTTATTTTCCGTCACGTCCGGTATTACGTCCATTCCGTTATAATATTACTTTATTGTCAATCATTTTACTCATGTCTTCATTATTTAATTTAGCAATATTTATTCCCACCTTTTAATTTTAAATAGGCCCGGCGGTGCGCTTGCATTGTCGCAGCGCACCGCCTGGCAGGGTCGCCATGTAATGTTGAAGGTTTTAATAAATAGGAGACGTGTTGTTGCTACTAGAACTTTAATTATACTGATCACTAAACCCAAGAGTACATGTATTTCTTACACTGCTAGTAGGGTAGAGAGACACACACACTACAAATTGCAAGTCAGTTATGAGATCAGTGGAGGTGAGGAATTATGTAAGACGGCACACGTAATTGCTCTTCAGAGACACATGGTTATTACCGCATGACATTGCATATGTAGGGAATATTGATAGTGACTTTGAATGCACGAGCAAGTCAGCGGTGGACATCACCGGCATACCCGAGGGCGACCCTATGGCGGGGTGGCTATAATGGAAGAAAAGTGTGTTTTCTTCAGTTACAATCGTCCCGTGTAATAGTGTTAGACTGACAGCTATTAAAGTATGTGCGAATAACCGGTTTTTTTTGGTTTTTTCGGTTTATATGCCTACAGACAGTCAGGATAATTTAATGGAGTTTACAGAGGTGTTAAGTGAAATAAACGCTGTAATTGAGAGTTGTGAATTTGAATCTGCGATTATTCTTGGTGATCTTAATGCGCATCCCGGAGAATTATTTTATAACGAGTTATCCAATTTCTGTGAGGAGCGGAGGTGGCTCTGTGCAGACGTGGTCCATTTAAAAAATAACATCAGACACATACACTTATATAAGTGACATTAAAAAAGACTGCCGAAGATGGCTTGATCACTGTCTAGTAACAGAGGCAGCTTGGCAATGTGTATTAAATTGTAAGGTATGCTTTGATGTTTATTGGTCAGATCATTTTCCATTGGAAGTAGATTTTAAGATAGGTAAGCTGACAGTTAAAATGCAATATAAAGAAAAAT
This sequence comes from Parnassius orleans, assembly GCA_029286625.1. Lineage (NCBI taxonomy): Eukaryota > Metazoa > Arthropoda > Insecta > Lepidoptera > Papilionidae > Parnassius > Parnassius orleans. The sequence continues at coordinate 2,605,832 of JAGSMP010000168.1, forward strand.
GTTGTAACAAGGTGAAGTGGGGTGAGAGGGGTGTCGATCAGATTAATATGTATAGTAAAATATGTCATAATAATTTAAGAAATATTGATTTTCCAGTAGAATTTAGGTTTTGTGCGGATAAAGTGTGTAAAAATGTAGATCATAGGATTGTAATTGATAGGTTGTATAAAAATATTGTTTATATCTTAAGAGAAGCTGCTGAAACTAGCTATGAGATAAGCGTAGTAAACACAAATATGTTGTTGGGTGGAATAGGTACATAAGGGAGGTCCATCAGGAGGCACGATGCAGTTTCCAAATGTGGTTGATGTATGGTAAGCCCAATGTGGGTTATGTATATGACAGAATGCGAGAAGCTAGGAGGTGTTTTAAGTCAAAGCTTAAGTGGTGTCAAGACAATGAGAACCAAATAAAAATGGATATCTTGGCTACTCACCACAAAGAAAAAGATTTTAAGGGTTTTGAAACAAACTAAGAAGCTGGAAACTGCATCATGCTTACCTGTGAGTGTCGATGGTAGGTGAGCCTCATCATATCATGAAGTTTTAGGGAACACTTCAATGTGGAATCTACATTGGGACCGGTGCAGCAGGTGTTCGATATTGAGGAGAAATCGTGCAGTGAATTTGCCAGATTTACTGCGAAAGAAGTCGCAAATGTCATAAATAATATGACACGTGGTAAATCACCTGGATATGATGACCTCAGTATTGAGCACCTGCAGTATGCGGGAGTTCATCTGCCTAGGGTATTGACTATGCTCTTTAATGTGTGTATAGGGCATGAATACTTACCACAGGAACTTATGAAGACCATAGTGGTACCAGTTATAAAGAATAAGACCGGCGATGCTGCCGACAAGAACAATTATAGACCAATCTCGCTAGCTACTGTGATAGCGAAAGTATTGGATGGTTTGCTTGATCGTCAACTAACTAAACATATACATGTACATGAGGCACAGTTTGGATTTAGACCTGAACTGTCCACTGAAACTGCAATCTTACGACTCAAGCATACCGTCCAGTATTATGTTACGAGAAAAACGCCTGTCTACGCCTGTTTTTTGGACTTGTCGAAGGCATTTGACTTGGTCTCATACAACATATTATGGGATAAGCTTCGGAGGGAAACGAGTACGCCAAGGGAGATAGTCGATATATTGAGGTATTGGTACCACAACCAATCAAATAATGTAAGGTGGGTATGCTCATACTCAAGTGAATATAGGTTAGAGTGCGGAGTGAGACAGGGAGGCTTAACTTCACCGAGGCTCTTTAACCTGTATATAAATGGATTGATCGATGAGCTTAGCAGAACTGGCGTCGGATGCTCAATAGATGGTAACTTCGTAAACAGCATCAGTTACGCGGACGACATGGTGCTGCTGAGCCCTTCGATCAAGGGACTCGAGATATTAATAAATTTATGTGAGAGATATGCGAAGCCCATGGCCTCAGGTATAACTCCAAAAGTGAACTACTTGTTATCAAGGCAGGGAACAAAGAACCCAGGCTATCCCACTGGTAGGCTTGGAGTACCTTCGTAAGTCACCAAATTTAAATACCTGGGGCACTGGGTTACAGAGGACCTCTCGGATGACTTGGATATTGAACGAGAACGTAGAGCGTTGGCAGTGAGGTGCAACATGCTGGCTCGCAGGTTTGCAAAGTGTACAAAAGCTGTCAAGATAACCCTTTTAAGGCGTACTGCCAAACGTTTTACACCTGCAGCCTATGGGTCAAGTATACTCGCGGATCTGTACATGCTCTACGTGTTCAGTACAATAATGGCTTTAGGATGCTGATGGGGCTGTCTCGATATTGCAGCGCATCAGGTATGTTTGTTGAGGCTAATACGGACAGCTTTTATACAATAGTGCGGAAGAGTGGCCTCCTTGATGCGACGCGTGCGAGACAGTGCTAACGGACTTCTATGTACTATATTAGGAAGCTTGATTGTCCGGTTGTGCGGCACTGGAATACTGTGCATATGGGGTCCAGAGCTGTTGTGTTTAATATATAAGTATTGTTGTTTTTTGTTGTATATTTACTAACATTAATTTTAAGTTTATTTTATTTATTACTAACAAATTATGGACTTGTATCTGAAATAAAATTATTATTATTATTATTATAATATAAATCGTAAAAGGATTTAACTTTTAGCTTAAAACATTCACTCTCAAATTTTACTCTACACTTTGATGATACGTTAACGTCGCAAATAGGACAGCAAAGGTCAGTCGTTTTGACTACTAAATTTTAATGACCCATAATGGTATTACATACAAAAAAAGTCATTTATTATAATAAATGGCTATAAATTTTATGAATATCTAAACGGAATCAAGAAATCTAAAAAAGAGTGATTTTGATATTCCGTGTTCTGTTAATGTAATATGGAAAAATCATTTTTGCAGTTTCTATTAAAAGAAAATGTTTCTTTTAAAGATAACTTATTATATACATATTTTTTGTTTATACTTATTTGTATATTATATATTTATTACTAAAAATTATATATACCACTGAGATTTTTATCCTATTTATCCTATTTCTAAAAGTGTTAGCTTATATCATATAACATGGTTCAAAGACACCGTGGAACGAAACGCTATTTTGTCATTGACTTCCGTGCTGGGTAATAACCGACGGCCATATTATCGTAATAAGAATCATATCTATGTCTGTGCCGGCGGCGGGTATTACTACGGCATTGACATTCGTCACGCTGCCGTTTTTGTAATTATTGTGGATTTCAACGCACTGTGCGAAGACAATAACTAGCCGAGACAGGAGCAGATGTGCCAACTTTTATTTGTGGATTTCTCAGAGGAGTATCTTATCTTATGGAATGAATAATTCAACTGTACAAAACCTACAATTGATTTAAAGTTTCAAACTTTTATGAAATATATCTTATTTTTTCACTCTCAGAGTTCTAGTCCAAAATATTATACTGGGAAACGAAAAACTGCTAATTTTCGTTTATAATGTCTTACATTTTATTTAATTTTTACTGAATATTGAGATATGGTACGATTTTGAAATAATAATAAACGACCCACACCCACAGACACTTAACGATCTAAACATGTTTTAGTACTTAACTATTTTAAGTTTGTAAATATACTAATAAATATCCCTTCATATTACTAACAAATTATATGTCAATGTCTAATCAATGCAACAAGTGTTGGATTATATTATACAGGTTAGCCAAATATCCATTATGTATTTAATTCATAATGACATTCAAAATGAAAACTGACGAGTTTAATTAAAAGTATATGTGAGTGTATAATACAAGTTTACTTTTGCTAGAATTTTGGAAAATCTATAATTTATGTTGAATTACCTAAAACAAAAGACAAACACAATTATTATTTATGTAAAAGGTTAAAAGTGTCAAAATAAGTGTTATGTTATTGGTAAAATCTAATTTAATTAATGGATAAAATAACACACAAAATATACACAAATCGATGTTAAAAGTGTCTGTCAGAGTAACAATATCACACAACTGTTTCCTATCAAAAGCCCATTGATGAACATAGACCTTCTCAGATTTCCTCAGGAGATACTTGCTATAGTTATGCTTAGTAGACGAGTCAGCAACCATTTTTTTATTGGTAGTTGTTAATAGGAAGACGCTGCTGAATTTAATATTTATAGATATAGATGACATAAAATAAATGGATGTTATTAGGAATACATATTAGTGTTAATATTTGATTAAATACATCTACTATTTATGTTTATTATATTTACTCCATCAGGGAAGCAAAATTTTGTTTACATTATTTTATTTTATTTTGTTGATTGTAGGTAATGTATATTCTTTCTGAATTTAATATTTCTTTACTTCTTTATTTTTATTTGCATTCCCAATTTTTCAGTTACACCTACTTGATGCAGTTTGTTGTAACTGCTTAAAGAATATTGCGAAAATATTGAAACTGCTCATTCCATTAGAAGATTTGTATTCCATCTGGATCTTCAATTTTAAGAGCTCACACACACGGGCTTGCCAATTAACTCAGCAGAAAGAGATATTATTTTGCAGTGGATACCACACCAGGTACTTACTTTATTTTAACAGCCTGTAAGTGATCCCTGCCTGAAATAGGCTTGCCCGGAGGAGTTGGCATAATCGCTTTGGCACACAGATTGATGTTTGTAGTATCATCACACCTCTCACTACAAACAATTTGGCTATTCACCACCAGGTTATCTTTAACTTTACAGCCATCAAAGTCTTCTGCTAAACATAGACTTCCCAAAGATTGTCTTATAGGGAGATATTCGATAACCACAGTTTTTTTCTTTAGTTGTTTTAGATAGATGCTACTTCTTGCTTACTCCATATTTGTATGCCTTTGTACTTAATACACAAGTAATATTTTTACCTTAAATGAAATTAGTGTAAATAAAACGTATAGGGACTTGTACTTAGTCAAATAATGTTATAATTCTAAAATCTACTTCATTTGTTTACGTTTCTGATTTGATGTATTTTATTTCTTTTACCTTAGTGGAATCTGGTTTACTACAAAAGTATTATGAAGGAAACGAGTATATGCTATTTATATATAATTTAAGAGCATTAAGACTGTTTATTAGTAATAAAGATTGAAATAAATAAAATATTAATAAATATTATTATTTAGGTGGTAGACACTGTAAAACTATAGTCTGTTCGGTTAGTTGATGAAAAAAACACTTTTCGGGTGGATCATTTAGAATGAGTCTGCAATCTTGTCGGACGAGAGCTTCTACAACTGTATGTAGACACAAATGATAACAGGGATATGGAATTACAATCCATGAATATTGAAGACATCGGTAACATCCCACAACCACCTTATGCCTGTAAATGTAACTTCTGCCATTTCCAGAGCGGCATCAACAATTACTATAATAATATGCGGACCTTTTCTATCAAAAGGTTTAAATTATTTCTTAAGCAAAATTGTCTAGTAAGGGTAATTATACTACTAGAGAGTACATGACTGATAATAACCGCTGGGAATGAGGTGATCGCTACCATGCTGTTTCTAAATGTTTTCTAAACAATTGTATAAAATATTATATTGTAAAATGTGCTTTTTTAAAAATAAGTCTCGCTGGGTTTCTTGCTGTTTCTTTCCAGGACAGAGGTTTTTGCGAACCAGTGGTAAAAGAAAAAATGACTTTTAATAAGTATTATGTATTGTAATCTATATTGAATAAAAACGATTCGTTTCTATTCTGTGGCTAGTTATATGCGTGCTGCTTCTACTTCCTTCACTGTATTTTTAAGTTATGTAATCATTTATCTAGATTAGGTATTAAGAATACCTAAACTACTAAAGAGATTGCTGATTGATAACTTATTTTATGTGCCACTGTGCGCTCGTATTTGTGAATACCACTTAAATGAACCTCACAATGATTGGAATAATTTATACACAAGTAGTAATGATGCATATTTAAATTTATATTAATATAAATATGCATCATTACTATATTAGTTGCCACAGTTGCTACGCTTGTGGCAACCAAAGCTTTTTGTGGTATTCTATAGGCAGATGTTGCTGCTCATCTCCTGGTATCTTTATTTTACTCTGGTACGACTTTTACGACACCATACGAGACGAAACGCGTTGGCAGTTGACGGAAGGGCTATACAATATTTTACATTATATATTTAATTTAGGGAAGACCTATGTTCAGCAGTGAATTGTTGTAATGATGACGAATAATAATCAATAAAACTTATAATTATTGTTGCTTACTTGACCTGTTTCTACTATGTGCCTTATTATAAATAAAGTGCCTAATTTATAAATAAACGCCGAGCAAGTTGAATAGATGCTCTGGTACCTTTTCGTATCTCTTTCAATTGACAATCTCTTTTTTTTTTTTTTTTTTATAGAATAAGTGTGAAAAACGTGCGCACGGTCCACCTGATGATAAGTAGATGCTGTGGCTCATAGATATCTACATTTATCCTCGCTTAAGAATCAAAATGCAGATGCATTGTCACCCCTGAGGACTAAGATGGAGGGCTTCGTTTCCAGTAAAAAAGGACTCCGGTCCTCTACACTCACCATTCGAAACATAGGAGTATTAAGCTACTATATATATCTCGGTCAAGCCGTATCCGTACACAACTAGTTTAAAACTTCTTTATCATTACAGCCCTACACAAGTCCACTGCTGAACATAGGCCTCCCCCAAGGAATTATACAAAGCACGTTCCTGAGCCACCTGCATCCATCGACTTTTTCAATGTCTTACCATCTAGAGGGTAGCCGCCTCACACTGAGCTTACCGGTACGAGACTGCTTCTCGAGAATTTTACATTTTAGCTTCAATTGTGGTTTTATGTAAACATGCTAATCAATCAACACATATTAAAAGAATGTCCTGGCACTGCACCTCGCGGCCTGTGATACTTATTATAGAATGCTTTAAGAATATGATGATTTTATAATAATAAACAATAAAAATGCAGTGACAATACTGTGTTTCTTTTTATCCTAACACAAATAGTTCAAAACACCTTACATGCTATTTATTTTTCGTGGTTAATATCGTAAGAATCGGATATGTTACTATCCATTCATTTTGGTTTTAATGGTGCTTGGAATGTAAACATGTTATTCAATCAACACATATTAATAACAATGTCCTGACACTGCACCTGGTGGCATCTGTCACTTTTAATACTGCTTTAAGAATGTGATGATTTTACAATAACAAATACAGTGACAATACAGAATTTTTTTTATCCTAACACGACCAGTTCAAAACATTTTACGTGCTATTTATTTTCTCAATCGCTGTAGAGGTAAAACTCGCAAAACAAGAAGCCCCTTAAAAGTTCACTGTTGGACGCACACATGCACCTAAAACCGTGTTACTGGTTGCAAATAATATTAGATAAATAAGTACATGTGTGCTTGTTTTTAGAATTAGTTGAGCATAGGTTTTGCTTACTTTTTGCTTCACTTGAATACATTTGTAATGTATTCTGTGCTTAGTATTCAATACACCACAATAAATAATAAATACAGTTAAGAATCAATACATCACCGCGTCTGTTTATTCGTACTGTTTACTCCGGTACGACTAAAAAAAATTCCATCCACCAAGTAGTACTTAAGAATTCGAAGAACCTACAACTTTTTTATACTGTTTATTATTCACAGTGCACTATTATAACATAGGATATCAATAAAAAAACTAGGTATTAAACAGTCGCCCGTATGGCATTTTAGGTTATAATGAGATTGCCGTTTGATTGTTATTTTCTCAGTATTCCCTTTATATACGGTACAACTAATATTACTATAGTAATGACGAGCAGTTTAGCTTTACATCCAAACACTCGTGCACAAATCAGATGCATCGCCTAACGGAATAGATTCTTGAAGGCTTTTTTCACACAAGTAATTACTGAACCCTTAAGATCAATGCCCTCTCCTTCGATGTTGCAAAGGCGTTTGACAAAGTCTGGCACGGCGGCTTGTTTTACAAACTGTATAAACTCAACGTGCCTGATGGGCTCACTCACATCATCAGCATCTTCGTTTATAGTTTAGTTTTCGCTAGTCAACAGCAAGAGCAAACTATCCTTAAGACACAAGCTCCATCTTTATGAAAATTGCGTAAGATCTATTATATCAAGCGTACCCTTTGGGGGACAGAAGGGCCATCAGTTGCGCCGCTCCAGACTAGTCTGGACTTCTGAGCAAACCTGTACCGGGTAACTCATTCTGGAGGGTAGCAGGATCCGAGGCATGGTCTTGCCGTTGGCCGACCGCAGGTAGTTGGGGGCCCAGGTAGTGCGCCAGCCACGTGCCAATGGTTGCCCGGCCAACTCGCGAAATATCCTGAAATGCTCTACCGTGCCAGTTGGCGACTGGATGGGAGGACCCGGTGTCCATTTCTGGGGGACTCGGGCGTCCCCGAAGTCTCAAAATAAGTTCCCTATCAGTTATCCAAGCTCTTGAGTCTACAGTTGGTATATTGAGCGGTGCTTCGATTTTTCAACTGTTTCCCACTATAAACACCCATCAACATAAAAAAGTTAATAATAATATGGTAAAACAACGGCAGCAATTCCTCTTGCTTAAAGTACACCGCACGAACATTAGAGGGTTGCACACTAACCTCGATCCGGTTCACCAGCACCTCAAGACCGAGAAGCCGCACCTATTCTTTTTAACGGAGACGCAGATAACAACTCCCTATGAAACAGCGTACCTCAACTACCCAGGCTACACGCTGGAACATAAGTTCAAACAGCGCGCTGGTGTCTTCCGCGTCTGACATTTGCTGTAGGCGTCTCCGTTGCTATGAGGTTTCAGGGTTTTACTGCGATGTGACTTTTGGTGGACACGGGTGTAGAGACAACCCTCTATGCCTGTGTTTATCAATCGCAAAGCGGAGACCAGGAGACGACCAGGCTCATTGAACACCTGACAGAGATGTCAGATAAAGCTCAACAAAGGTATCCGTCTGCGGAGCTAGTTTTTCTCGGGGACTTTAACGCCCACCACAAGGAGTGCTAGTTCCCATACGAGAAAACCGACCATGCTGGTAGAGAGGAGCGCAAACTTGCGTTATCGCTAGATCTCACTCAGCTGGTTCAAGTAGTGACGCGGATACTAGATGTAGCCGGACATACAACCAATTGCTTGGACCTCTACTGACAACAGACCCAGTCAGGCACTCGGTATCGGTCTCAGCTCCACTGTGATCATCAGACCACTGTCTCGTGAACTCCATGTCGATCATCTCTCCTCCGGATGACTGTCCAGCAAGCACGAGGAGAGTATGGCGTTACGATTCAGCAGACTGGGATGAGATGCGGTACTTTTTTGCATCCTATCCGTAGCGGCAAGTGTGCTTTTCTTCGGATGATGCCTCCTCCTCTGCCGTTGCGGTTGCGGACGTAATACGGCAGAGAATGGAATATTTTATTCTGTTCTCCGACATCGCGCTCGGTCACAAGGCTCGACCCTAGTATAATGCGGATTGTGCTCGTGCTGAGGCCCGAAATGAGTCCGCCTATTAGGCCTAAGTTCTAGCTCGCGATCGCAAAGTTAGGGCTGGGAGGATTCGTGCAAAGAAGAGAGCTTTTAATTCTGCTGCCAAGTCCTGCAAGCGGGTTATTTGCAGGGCACGTTTCGACCACGTTAATCGTATATCCACTATACCAGACTTGCTTCCTACCCTCCTGGTAGTAAGCAATTTTGGTTTGGACCGGACGAACGGAGAAACTTCTGCCGTCCCTCATTGCTACCCATGCAGAAACATGATGGAACACTGGCTCACTCAGCGATTGAGAAAGAAAATCTATTTGCGTCTCTGTTTGCGAGCGATTCTCTTCTAGATGCGGGCTCTAAACAACCGCCAACCCCGCCTCGCTGTGATTCTACGATGCTGGAGGTTACTGCCCATACTAAAAAGGTACGTAGAGCCTTGTAAACCCTATACGTGACCAAGGTCAGTGCACCTGATGGTATTCCTGCAAGGGTACTTAAACATTGTGTGCTTGAGTTGTCTCTCTTTCTGACGCGCCTGTACCACCTCTCTGTTAAAACTCGAACGGTGCCCAAATCCTGAAGGCTTGCCAATGTGCAACCAGTACCCAAAAAGGGTAGTCGTGCCGATCCTTGTAATTACCGACCAATCACCATCATCTCCATACTCTGTAAAGTTATGGAAATGGTACTGAACAGTAAGCTGCTGACATACCTTGAAACAAATTACCTCCTCAGTGACCACCAATATGGCTTCCGACGGGGACGGTACACTGGGATCTCCTTTGTGTATGTCACGCACTTTTGAGGCAAGGTCATCGAGTAGAACGGTGAAGCTCTAGCAGTTTCACTCGATATCTCGAAGGCTTTTGACTGAGTTTGGCACGCAAGTCTGCTGAGTAAGCTTCCTACCTACAGCATCCCCGCTGAACTTTGCAACTGGATGTCTGACTTTCTGAGTGAACAGTTGATCAGGGTAGTCATAGATGGCTGCTATTCTGACTTAATGCATATTAATGCCGGAGTTCCTCAGGGGTCTGTTCTCTGCGACTCTTTTCCTACTGCACATCAATGACCTACTTCTACCAGGTATTGTTGGGTATGCAGATGACAGCACAGTCACAGAGATTCATGTCCAGTGCAAAGGATGGAAGGGAAGAACAGGCCATGGTGGAGCGGATAAATGCGACCTTAAGTCTCGTCGCCAAATGGATTGACGATAATCTGGTCACTTTCAACGCCGCCAAAATGCGTTGTCTGTTCTTCGAAAAACGGTGTCCATTTGATCTGACTCCTCCTTTCCGAGGTACATCTATAGAGGATCATCTCGAACTACTCGGCATACAGTTGAGTACTAACCTCAACTTTGGTGATAACATTGAGTCGAAAGCACAAACTGCGGCCAAAAATGGGCATTCTAAACAAGGTGAAGCGATACTTTACGCCTAGATATCTTTTAACTTTATACAAAGCTCAAGTGTCACATGCATGGAATATTGTAGTCATCTTTGGGATGCCTCAGCAAAATATCAACCCGCCGCACTCGACTCAGTAGAACGCAGAGCCAAGATGCTTATCGGCAACAAAAAGCTGGTGAAAATTAAGCTTCACAGCTGCCAAGTTGCTTGCCGTCGGTCTTCTACAGATTGACCTTCGGAGAGTATGCCTATGAGCTTCATAAGCTCATACCGCCATCTCCATTCAACTATCGGAGTACCAGATGTACTGCAGGTTATCATTCACACTTGGTTGTCATTCTGAATATTCGCCCTAAGCGCTTTAAGTCATCTCTTATAATGCGCACAGTGGAATGCCCTGCCGGCGTCTGTTTTACCGAGTGCCTATAACCTGGACCTCTTTAAGGTGCATGTTAACAAGCTTCTTCTGGGCAAACTCGCTTCAGCGTAGACCTCATCTTTGCCCTCGGGCCAGATAGAGGTCAAGAGTGAGCCATTTATGATAAAAAAGTCCTCCGCCCACGCACCCAAGCCTAGTTTGTACGACCTCCAAGTCGTCCAAAAAGAGAATAGCTTTGTTCGCAAAGCCAACCGGTACCCGGTGGTATCAGCGAAACTCCAACTTGCATAGGGATTGTGAACTTCTGTCAATCTCGGCATACTCTACATACTCTTTGCATATATTTCAAGAAAATGTTTCAGCACTATTTTGAAAGCGCCGAGACACATCCCAATCCGCTAGTGCTAAAAACAGCCACTTACGCTCCGACTCCAAACGTCACGGAGAGTCTCCGGAGACCCCGCAACGTTTTAATAGAACTTCCAGTTCCGTTACCCGCAAACGGGCACGCCGCACACCTCTCCACACCGCATTCACACACTACACTCGCGTGCCTGGGTAGTTCTCACCGCCCAGAACTTTGAACGACACGAGTTAGCCGTCAGAGCCGCTGCCCGTCATCCCTATTCGGGCGGCGGTTAGATAACTCGTCTGTACACTAAAAACTTGTATAGGTGAACATCGTTACGTATTAAAGTATTGTTGGAAATAATAAGCTACCACCCGATAAATTCCCAATAAATTGCCTCAAAGGGGAATTTTGCCAAAATTGGCAACTGCAGTTTTTATAATTTTGAGTTGTTATCATGAAGATGCTGCTGCCCATGTCCTATTTCAGTTTCCCTCTGTGGTCTTTTACACCCACGGGACGATATGGGGTAGTGGATATCCTTACACCACCACTACTTTTTCACACATTTTTTTACATTATTCTATAAAAATTCTTACGTACACCCGATTTTGGACCCATAATTTAATAAAAAATACTGAAATTGACATTTCATTTTTACAACGACAGTGAAAAAGGCGCGATCGCAAATTATTGAATAATAACCGGCTAGTGTTTTTATATTGTGTACCAATGCTGCGGTGTCACGAAACGGGACACGGCACGACCCTCGCACCGCGCTGGCGGAGCAATAAACTTGGTACGTTACAGAGAAATATCGACAGAGTTGCGCCCTGAGAAAATTAAGTTTTTCGCATCACGTCACAGTGAATTTGTCGTAAAAACTGCAAAGGTCGGATCGATACTATATCCTTTTTCTAAAATAAAGTTCCTTAATCCTTAATGTTGAAAAGCAATAAAAAACCTATAAAGTATTAATTTATCATAAAACCTTTGCAAATTTTAATAAATATTTAAAATATTTCCATTATATAAAAATTCATGTTTTCAAAGACCCTTTTAAGTGGAGTCATTCCATCCACTCCATGGATACGAGGCATTCGATCTTAGTCCTCAGGAGTGACAACGCATCTGCATTATGATTTTAATCGAGGATAGATGTAAATGTCTATAGGCCACAGCATCCACTTATTAGGTAGGTTGTGTGCTCGCTTGTCAGTTATTCTATAAAATAAACTTTGTTTGTATTTAAAATCGGTTTTCTTTAAGTGTAATTATTATGAATCATTTTTAAACTTTACCATCTTTGGTCGCAGTGCGTTACGTACTGTAATAATAATTTACACATTGTATAATTTATAGCGATTCGATTATCAATTGTAAAAAAAAAACATAGTCGGAATTTAAAGATAAGTAAATTAAACGCGATAAAATCCGTAAAATAATTTTATTCATTGTGTAGTGTTCGCGTAAATATAAGAAATTATTATACAAACATTACTATATTTCTTAGAAACACATATTTTATCGAAACATATTTCATTGTGGCACGAGGTAAGTCATTATTTTAAATTGCTTCGGAGTCAGTTAGGTTGATATCGTCTTCTTACCTCTTTCTACTGCCAATTATCTGTACTCTAATCCAGTTTTGAGGGTAAGGGAGCAATTATTACTAATAACAGTCTATGAGATATTTCATCCTTGTCCTTAGATATGAGAGCATACCTGTAGCCTTCTTTGTTTAGACATATTTAAAAATAAAATAAAAAGGTGTATTAGTAAACGAAAAAAAAAACCTAAAAAAAGTCTGACTTGAAAAAGGAGAAGGTTTAGAATTCGACTGCATGTGTTTTTGTAGGTATGTTTCGCGACATCTTGATTAATTGCTGAACAACAAGGAACCCTTATAGTTTCGCCAAGTCCGAAATAATTTAATGGATATTTAGCCAATTAGCTGAAACCAGAAATGCCATATGCTGGAAATTTTCACCGCGATCATATATTTGCTCTAGCATTATTAGAAATAGTTTGAAATTTTCACCTAGTTCATATAATATAAAAAAGATTCTTACATGTTTACATGGTTTTTATTTTTTATTTATATAAACTTTTATGCGCAAAATAAAAATCGTACATATGGCGGACTTAATGCCTTAAGGCATTCTCTCCCAGTCAACCTTTAGGCTAAGCAGACATAAACATATGGGAGGTAGTGCAACAAAAGTAAACTAATAATGAGAAAAAAAAAGTAACGAAGTTCGAATAAATGAGAATATATATATATTGTATATTATATATAGAAAGTATTCTGTACATATATAATACAAATGTAAATATATTAATACAGACGTACACAAATACATAAATCTACTTAAATACATTAAATATATAAATATATACAGCATATTATATACATATATATATACACATATATCTGTGCCATGATAAATAAGGAAAATATGTGACGAAAGAATCATCTCTAAGCTGCCAAAGCTCTGCAACGTTAGGGGGTTGGATTTTGGCAACCGTAGATTGTTTTTAGTTGTTATTAGAAAGAGGCTGCTGCCCATGTCCTGGTTTATTTTCCTATGTCGCTTCTTTTGACACCCACTAGACGATATAGGGCGGGATGTTTTTACACGAAATATTTTAATTGAATATTAGTTTGTGTCAACATCGTACACCAAATATCCAAATTTATGTAACATAACTCATTTCTTATATGAGCTACGGACGTACAAGTAACGTCAAAAGTGCTATTTATTTTCTTAATTCGACTACGTCTATTTATTTATTTCAAAGTTCTTGTGGCTTACAGAAAATCAATACGCACACAATCTTAAAGTTTACATGCAAAATTTAAAAAATTGTAATCATTTATACCTAACAATAAAAATTAATAGTTATAATTTATAAATTAATAATAAAAATAATAGTTATAAATTAAATGATTTTAATTTAACACCTAATATAAAATCTCAAATCTTTTAAACGACATCGTCCGCGTGGAATTTATTACGATTGGATTTCATTGGTTTTAATTTCTTTGCACGGAACCTAATTCTTTTCTAAAATAAAAGAAACCTAAGTTACTTCTTATAAAATCAACTATCTGCTAATGAAGGTCCCGTCAAAATCGGTCCAGCCATTTTGAAGATTAGCTGGAACAAACAGACAGGCAAACAAAAATTTTAAAAACTATTTTTTGTTATAAGTAACGTATATACTTTATGCATTTAGTAGAAAACTGTTGGCATTACAAACAGACAATTAAAATTTTATTTATTAGTAGTATATGTATAGATAAGCTAAATTGAATTGTAGAGTTTCTCTTTGTAGAAAAAATATTCGAAACCATAAAATATTCATCCGATAGTAACAAATGTGTTTTATTTGTGGTTTTATTATCTAGTTTGTCACATCTAATTTTTATACATGCGATCTCGACGCTACATAATCAAGTTAGGCTTTCTTTTGTTTTCTTATATTACTTTGAGTGTAATCTTATTTTGTATCTTTGTGGCAAATTACATTACACGCGATTCTTGCAACGTGTATAATATCTTTTATAAAAAATTGAAGTTATAAACGAACTTACAGTTCACCTGATGGTAAGTTGCCACTGCAGGCCATTTACTTTTGCGACGTACTTTAAATAAAGAAGGCTACAGATGTGATGTCAACTCTGAGGACTAAGATGGTATGCCTCACAACAAGTAATTATACTGGCTCTATATACCGTTCAGAGGAACACAGCAGTGCACTATTTGGCAGTAGAAATAAGAAGGTAGTATCTATACAGACAGTTACACCTATACAACCAGTGCGTGTTACCAGTGATGACCTATGGAACTGAGACGTGGTGCTTCACTGCTGGCCGTATGAGGACGCACCAGGTCGCTCAGCGAGCTATGGAGAGCTATGCTCGGGTTTCTCTGCGTGATAAACTTAAGAATGAGATATCCGCAGAGACCAGGTAACCGACATAGCCAACAGTTAGTAAGCTGAGAAGTGGCAATAGGCAAGCCATATAGCTCGAAGAACGCAGATGGGAAAAAGGTTCTCAGTGGCAGCCTCATACCGGTAGGCGAAGTGTGGGTGACCCCGATGGGTGACGACCTGGTAGACATGGGAAGTCGATGGTTGCAGGTGGCTCAGGACCGTGCTTTGTGGCATTCCTTGGAGGCCAATGTTCAGCAGTGGACTTGTGAAGGGCTGTAAGCGATGATACAGACAGTTTCCTAGGTGAAAAGTAACCTGGAACTTTCAAATATACATGTAATTTGCTGCCATTAAATGCTACATATTATAATACTGACTCTGCAGATACATGGATCGACCATATATCCGTCTCTTCTGTTGGCCATGTTGCCAATAACAGCCAGTTTCTTTCTGGTTTTCACGGCATGATTTGCTCTTTCTTTCACACAAATTAAAGTTCTCCCAAGCCTACATCAGTGTCTGTCTCTATTCATAGTTTTGCTAGACTGGATGTTGAAAAGCTTAAGCGCGATGTTAATGAAATTGACTGGTCTTCTGCGTTTGCTGCATCACAGACGAAAAGTTGAAGGCATATAAAGTTGCGAGAAATCGATGCAATCAGATGGTGAGAGCTGCTAAACGCCGTTATATCCATGAACAAGTGCTTTATTCATCTTCAGCTGATATATGGAAGTTTCCTAATACTCTTAGATTTGGAAAACACACATTGCCCTAATAGCGTCTTTTTTTCTCCAGACGATTACAACAGTCATTTTTTGTCTGTTCAAACTATTTCTAATAGTGCTAGAGCAAATGCTATTTCATCGATATCTTCCATGCCTCCTTATTTTTATGACTCTTTCACTTTTTCTCCTATTAATGAGAGAATCGCAAACACTCCTGCCTATCAAATTTTAAGCTGTCGGTTGTGATAATGTGGTAGAACAATGGTTGTACACGGTTGATTCTGTTTTGTCCGTGTTAACTCATATCGTTAACTTTTCGTTGAAGTATGGTGCTTTCCCAACACTCTGGCGTAAAGCCTTTGTCATTCCTCTTCCAAAATCCACCGAGTGTAGCCTTATTTCTCATTTTAAACCAATTTCTATCCTGCCATTTTTATTTAAGGTTTTAGAAGCTGTTGCTCATTAACAAATTTCTACTTTTATTTTCAAAAACAAGATTCATCATATCAGTCTGGATTTCGCCCTGAACATAGCACTACAACTGCCCTTCTCAAGGTCACTGAAGATATTCGAGAGGGTATGGAAAATACCAAATTACCAGTTCTTATTTTAATAGATTTTTCTAACGCTTTTAATACTGTTGACCACTCTATCTTTTAGCTTTACTCTCCCACTGAATATCTCGTCTTCAGCCCAGGTTGGTTCTCATCATATCTTCGAGGCGCCAACAAGTCGTGAGTTCTGGCCATAATATCTCAATTGGGTGATGTGTAACCGGTGTCCCTCAAGCGGTATTCTCTCACCTCTTCTGTTTTCAATTTTTATCAATCTTATCATATTAAACCTCAAGTGCTCTTATCATCTGTATGCCGATGATCTACAACTATATGCAAAGCGGAACCATCAATATTAATAATTAAATAGCGTTACGAAATGAAGATTTACATTATATCTTTGAATTAACGTGAATCCTTCTAGTCAAGCGATCATTTTAGGTAACTCTAGATACTTATTCAAATTAGATATTTCCACTTTGCCGTTTATTTAACACCACAACAATACTATCTCATACTCTCCACATGTTAAGAATCTTGGTCTGTACGTTGATAGCTGTCTTTCATATAACAAACAGATATAGGAGGTAAGCCGCAAAGTTACTGCCATTGCGATCTCTTTATCGCCTGAAAAATTTTCTTCCTACCGCTAAAGGTTTTGCTTGTTCAATCTCTTATTCTGCCGATATTAGACAACGTAGATCGTCTCCTCAATAACTGCATCAGATACATTTATGATCTTCGTAAATATGACCATGTATCATCTTTTCGTACTCAACAACTGGATGCCTATCCGTCAGCGCAGATATGTTAGAATACTCTGAACTCTTTTCACTACCCTGAACGATCCTTGTGTCCTGTACTTGAAATCTAGATTTCAAGTACTCAGGAGCACAAGGATCGTTCAGGGTAGTGAAAAGAGTTCAGAGTATTCTAACATATCTGCGCTGACGGATAGGCATCCAGTTAAGCTGAGTACGAAAAGATGATACATGGTCATATTTACGAAGATCATAAATGTATCTGATGCAGTTAT
The DNA here is from genome assembly GCA_029286625.1 of Parnassius orleans. Lineage (NCBI taxonomy): Eukaryota > Metazoa > Arthropoda > Insecta > Lepidoptera > Papilionidae > Parnassius > Parnassius orleans. Next base: position 2,623,272 of record JAGSMP010000168.1, read on the forward strand.
TGAGGAGACGATCTACGTAGTCTAATATCGGCAGAATAAGAGATTGAACAAGCAAAACCTTTGTAGCGGTAGGAAGAAATTTTTTCAGGCGATAAAGAGATCGCAATGTTGCAGTAACTTTGCGGCTTACCTCCTATATCTGTTTGTTATATGAAAGACAGCTATCAACGTACAGACCAAGATTCTTAACATGTGGAGAGTATGAGATAGTATTGTTGTTGTGTTAAATAAACGGCAAAGTGGAAATATCTAATTTGAATAAGTATCTAGAGCTACCTAAAATGATCGCTTGACTTTTAGAAGGATTCACGTTAATTCAAAGATATAATTTAAATCTTCATTTCGTAACGCTATTTAATTATTAATATTGGATGGTTCCGCTTGTGCATATAGTTGTAGATCATCGGCATACAGATGATAAGAGCACTTGAGGTTTAATATGATAAGATTGATAAAAATTGAAAACAGAAGAGGTGAGAGAATACCGCTTTGAGGGACACCGGTTAATACATCACTCCAATTGGAGACATTATGGCCAGAACGCACGACTTGTTGGCGCCCTCGAAGATATGATGAGAACCAATCCTGGGCTGAAGACGAGATATTCAAGTGGGAGAGTAAAGCTAGCAAGATAGAGTGGTCAACAGTATTAAAAGCGTTAGAAAAATCTATTAAAATAAGAACTGGTAATTTGGTATTTTCCATACCCTCTCGAATATCTTCAGTGACCTTGAGAAGGGCAGTTGTAGTGCTATGTTCAGGGCGAAATCCAGACTGATATGATGAATCTTGTTTTTGAAAATAAAAGTAGAAATTTGTTAATGAGCAACAGCTTCTAAAACCTTAAATAAAAATGGCAGGATAGAAATTGGTTTAAAATGAGAAATAAGGCTACACTCGGTGGATTTTGGAAGAGGAATGACAAAGGCTTTACGCCAGAGTGTTGGGAAAGCACCATACTTCAACGAAAAGTTAACGATATGAGTTAACACGGACAAAACAGAATCAATTACGTGTACAACCATTGTTCTACTCACATTATCACAACCGACAGCTTAAAATTTGATAGGCAGGAGTGTTTTGCGTATCTCCTCTTCATTAATAAAAGAAAAAGTGAAAGAGTCATAAAAATAAGGAGGCATGGAAGATATCGATGAAATAGCATTTGCTCTAGCACTATTAGAAATAGTTTGAACAGACAAAAAATGACTGTTGTAATCGTCTGGAGAAAAAAAGACGCTATTAGGGCAATGTGTGTTTTCCCAAATCTAAGAGTATTAGGAAACTTCCATATATCAGCTGAAGATGAATAAAGCACTTGTTCATGGATATAACGGCGTTTAGCAGCTCTCACCATCTGATTGCATCGATTTCTCGCAACTTTATATGCCTTCAACTTTTCGTCTGTGATGCAGCAAACGCAGAAGACCAGTCAATTTCATTAACATCGCGCTTAAGCTTTTCAACATCCAGTCTAGCAAAACTATGAATAGAGACAGACACTGATGTAGGCTTGGGAGACTTTAATTTGTGTGAAAGAAAGAGCAAATCATGCCGTGAAAAACCAGAAGCAGAAAACTGGCCGTTATTGGCAACATGGCCAACAGAAGAGACGGATATATGGTCGATCCATGTATCTGCAGAGTCAGTATTATAATATGTAGCATTTAATGGCAGCAAATTACATGTGTATATTTGAAAAAGTTCCAGGTTACTTTTCTACCTAGGAAACTGTCTGTATCATCATGCTTACAGCCCTTCACAAGTTCACTGCTGAACATTGGCCTCCCCCAAGGAATGCCACAAAGCACGGTCCTGAGCCACCTGCAACCATCGACTTCCTGCATGTCTTACCAGGTCGTCACTCCATCTAGTGGGGGGTCACCCTACACTTCGCCTACCGGTACGAGGCTGCCACTCGAGAACCTTTTTTCCCCATCTGTTGTCGGTTCTTCGAGCTATATGGCCGGCCTATTGCCACTTCAGCTTACTAATCCGTTGGGCTATGTCGGTTACTCTGGTTCTACTGCGGATATCCTCATTTCTAAGTTTATCACGCAGAGAAACTCCGAGCATAGCCCTCTCCATAGCTCGCTGAGCGACCTGGTGCGTCCTCATACGGCCAGCAGTGAAGCACCACGTCTCAGTTCCATAGGTCATCACTGGTAACACGCACTGGTTGTATAGGTGCTACCTTCTTATTTCTACTGCCAAATAGTGCACTGCTGTGTTCCTCTGAACGGTATATAGAGCCAGTATAATTACTTGTTGTGAGGCATACCATCTTAGTCCTCAGAGTTGACATCGCATCTGTTGCCTTCTTTATTTAAAGTACGTCGCAAAAGTACATGGCCTGCAGTGGCAACTTACCATCAGGTAAACTGTAAGTTCGTTTATAACTTCAATTTTTTATAAAAGATATTATACACGTTGCAAGAATCGCGTGTAATGTAATTTGCCACAAAGATACAAAATAAGATTACACTCAAAGTAATATAAGAAAACAAAAGAAAGCCTAACTTGATTATGTAGCGTCGAGATCGCATGTATAAAAATTAGATGTGACAAACTAGAAAATAAAACCACAAATAAAACACATTTGTTACTATCGGATGAATATTTTATGGTTTCGAATATTTTTTCTACAAAGAGAAACTCTACAATTCAATTTAGCTTATCTATACATATACTACTAATAAATAAAATTTAATTGTCTGTTTGTAATGCCAACAGTTTTCTACTAAATGCATAAAGTATATACGTTACTTATAACAAAAATAGTTTTTAAAATTTTTGTCTGCCTGTCTGTTTGTTCCAGCTAATCTTCAAAATGGCTGGACCGATTTTGACGGGACCTTCATTAGCAGATAGTTGATTTTATAAGAAGTAACTTAGGTTTCTTTTATTTTAGAAAAAGAATTAGGGTTCCGTGCAAAAGAAATTAAAACCAATGAAATCCAATCGTAATAAATTCCACGCGGACGATGTCGTTTAAAAGATTCGAGATTTTACATTAGGTGCTATTAAAATAAAATCATTTAATTTATAACTATTAATTTTTATTGTTAGGTATAAATGATTACAATTTTTTTTTAAATTTTGCATGTAAACTTTAAGATTGTGTGCGTATTGGATTTTCTGTAAGCCACAAGAACTTTTGAAATAAATAAATAGACGTAGTCGAATTAAGAAAAATAAATAGCACTTTTGACGTTACTTGTACGTCCGTAGCTCATATAAGAAATGAGTTATACAGCCATAAAATTTGGATATTTGGTGTACGATGTTGACACAAAACCAAATTTTCAATTAAAATATTTCGGTGTAAAAATATCCCCCACCCTATATCGTCTAGTGGGTGTCAAAAGAAGCGACATAGGAAAATAAACCAGGACATGGGCAGCAGACTCTTTCTAATAACAACTAAAAACAATCTACGGTTACCAAAATCCAACCCCTTAACGTTGCAGAGCTTTGGCAGCTTAGAGGATATAAATACAGTACTACTGTAATTACTCTAAGTTTTGCAGATATCCCTCCTATGAGGCAATGTATGGGAAGCTTATTTTCAGCAGTGAACATTTGGTTGGATGTAACATTAACGGTATTATTCCTTTGACATGAAAAACGAGCCAATTTTTTTTCTCACCCTACCATAGCGTATAATGGTCTAGAACTCATTAAGTAAGGTACTAATCTATCTTAGTTATTTTTATCTTTAAAATAAAAATAGGGAGCTATTAAAATTGCCAGTTTAGACCGTTTTGTTCAGAATTTGAAATGTCTGTATACTATTTATACACAAACATTGATTCATAATGTAATTTGTAAGCGGAGATCAAAACAAACGAACATTGTTTTAAGTTCATTAAAAAGTTAATTAGACATTATTTGTACGGAACCCCAATAAAGTAAAGCCCGACTCTTATTTGGCCGGTTATATATTTTTAATTAGTATTGCTTCAAATATTTTTTTTTCTTTAACTTAGAGGTCTTTCTAGGCGATCAACAAGAGCTAAGTCCGTAAGCTAGTAGACCATACTTATTTTTTTTTTCTAGAAGAGTTCATCTGAGTCCTCGTTCCTAAGATATCAATTTACGTTGGATTCTTTTGTATTATGCGAATTATATGTAAAAATTTAAAACCTCTCACGTCAATTACGGCGAGTAAACATTTAATCAAAATTACTGAAATTTTAATTTCCGTCAGTTATCAATTAAGTTGCTTGCTATAAAACGGTTTTCGTTCGGTGTTTGTTCATTCTCCAACAAATTTGATTAAAAACTAAACATTTCCTTATAATACTATCCCAGCAAACACGTTCTTTATACTGTTATTAATTTCCAGTACAAGTATTTTATGAATTAGAAGAAATATTTTGCAGAATATAGGTAAATTACTGAAAATCAGCGTTGTGTGTTCACTCAACTCATGCTGAGTGATATCCTTTTTTGGCATGCCTTTGACTTACAAACTCAGATTTAATAAGTATACGTAGGTATATGACTAAAGTTGTGTGTGTCAGTGGTCTGTGCTAACATAAAGTATTCCTTTCTTCCTTTCTAAATATATAAAAGCGTGGTGCCTATTTATAATATTTTATAAAAGCGTGGTGCCTATTTATATATATTTTATAATAATCCGTAAAACTAGTTTTATTTTAATGTGTAGTGTTCGCGTAAATATAAGAAATCATTACTTCCTTGAGAGATTTTGAGTTTTCTCAGTTGAAATCTTTTTAAAGCGCTATTTCAAAGAATGGGAAAAGAAATAATCTCTTTTAATTTCAAACGACGCCGTAACTGAATTTCAGTCACGTCAGCCAATCTCAACGGAGATTAGTCTTCTGTGCAGAACAACATTATAGTGTACGAGTGTGCGCGTATCCCTTGTGCCAGTTCGATGGAACGGCAACGGATGACGGACCAGAGAGTGATCAGGCGCAGGACCAACGGATTTGCCTGGTTTCCGATGCTCGGGGACGAAACACTGCCAACTTTCTGATTCCGGGCTGCTATTGAGAATTTATTGAAAGTAAAACCCCATAACTGATTTTGGCCAGACCTGAAATTCGAACCCAGGACCTCATGATTAGCAGCCGTGTTTACAAACTAATGTAAAAAACAGAATTTTTATAATAATAACAGGAATGAGTATCAAATTATTGCGTTATCATGTTTTGACATAAAACACGTACAATAACTGACCCAAAATTATCAGGATTGAAAAATTCTTCCAGCAAGATCGATTGTTATGAACAATGTAATTGGTAGAGATGTGAAAATAATTAAGCTAATCCACCTGCATCGCAGAGTATATTTCTCCTGATGATGCCTCGTTTAGAGGTTAAATACGTGTTGTATTATCGGGTAGTGTGTGTTATCTAGTAAAGAGATTAAAATGGTGTTGGGGTGGTGAACAGTGGTGGCAGTGAAAGTTTACGATTGTCAAAGCAAGAGCGGTGCTGTATATCCAGTACTCCATATCGTCCCGTGGAGGTGACGGAGAGAAACAAACATGGAGATGGGTAAAGCGTCTTCCTAATAACAATAAAAAAATATAAAACCGCGGTCGCCAACCCGCCTGCCAATCGTGACAACTATGACATGTATTCCCTTACTAGGCAATCTTTGGGGAGGCCTATTTTCAGCAATAAACTTTGATAGGCTGTAATGATGATGGGGGGTGCTCATCAAACTAGATAATATACACACACTTTGTTTTTCATACCTTATTAAATTTCACATCTTTAACAAATATAGCTTACCGATTTTTGATCGCGCCGAATCCGTTGCACTAATTTCAACATTACAGAGACACGAGAAGAATGAGTTTTTTTTAAGATAAATATAAAGTTTTAAAGATAAAAGAGAACGCGTTATCAGTTTGAAAATTAATCAAAGTTCTGTCATTGTCTGCTTTTAGAAAATAACGAATAAAAAGCATATTGTTGCCTAACGGTATCGAGTTTCTAGAAGCAATTAAGATAAAAGCCACGACAAAAACCCTTTGAGGGCTTAGGAGCGCTGTTTTTAGAGTTAATGATTACTTGTTTAATCACATACAAATACATATTTATAAAACTAAATCTTTTCTTAGATTAATACATCCTAAAATCCACTAAATTATAGAAATAAGAATTATAAAACCTGGACCGGTGCAAGTTATTATTGCAGTATTCCGTACTACCAGTTGTATATGTGTAGAATGTAAAAAAAACGAAAATTTAAATTTCTTATCTTATCTGTTATATTTTGAAACAATCAGGCAATAGAAGTTTTCCCAGTAACGCACGGAATCGAAAAGTTGGCAGTGTTTCATCACCGTGCCTCGGAAAGTACGTAAAGCCACACAGCACGGTCCTGAGCCACCTGCATACATCGACTTTCTGCACTTGCACTTCTTAACTCTAACTGGGAAGGGGAGGGGGGGGGGGGCATACACTTCGCTTAGGTACCGGTTCGAGTGTCTTTCTTACCCATCGGTTGTCGGTTCTTTGACTTATATGGCCAGCCCATTGCCACGTCAGCTTACTAAACCGTTAGGCTTTTTTGGTTACTCTGGTTTTACTGCGGATATCCTCATTTCTACGTCTATCACGATGAGAAGCCCTCTCCGTAGCTCGCTGAGCAACCTTGAGCTTCCTCATATGGCCAGCAGTGAAGCGACACGTCTCAGATCCATATGCATTATGTAAATGTTACACATTTAAAATATACTTCATAATTTTGGTTACCAATCTGAATAGTTAATACTATTAAGAAATGCAATTTTAACCGACTTTCAAAAATGAGGAGTTTCTTATTTCGATATCTTCGCCAACGTTCTAGTGGTTACCTTCAGCTTGTGATATATCTCCATCTACTTAAATGGGCCAGTAAATTAATTATCTATATATAAAAATCATTTGCTGTCCGGTAATTCTCTCGTCAAAGGTCTCGCTAAAACTCGAAACTGGCTCGACCGATTCTGATGATGTGTTTGAGTGGGTCCCTGCATTGTTTACATTCGCAATTGGACTCGGTAGGTGGTCCTGTTGTCAAGATCTAGAAATCACCCGTGCGAAGCCGGGGCGAATCTCTAGTTATTAATAAAAAGCAAAAGCTGACTTAATAACTAAAAAGAATGGAATAATTTCCATGTAATAGCTTCTGAAATCAGGGCTTGCATGCTATTGTGTGGATTTTCTTTCCTCTTTTTAGTTCTTTGAAGTACATTTATATAAGTTTGTATTAAATTTAAGCCTTTCATTGAATAAAATCAAAGCATAAAATAATAAATCAAAAGCATAAAAAAAATCCAAACTTTTAAAAATTTTGTGTCAAACAATATTAACTCATTTTAAGCCACGTGAGGTACAATCCAATGACGCGAAACTTAATAAATTATGAGGATATTTATATTTAATTGAAAATTTTATTCAGTCGTGAACCGATACCTACGGCTGATAATGAAGAAGTGGGAGAATTCTTTAGGCAGTAATTGGTAACTCCTTGTTGATTTTACACAAAGTCTCATTAAGTAAATGCCTATATACATCCTATAGCTGGGCCCAGGACTCCTCTCATTTCTGAGAAGCTTTCTTGGGCAAGAAAATGTCAGCTGGTCTGCCCCAACACGTGCTGGTGGACTTCACATGTCTTCGAAATATTTTTCAAATTTCTGAGACTTGCAGGTCGTAATATTTCCTTCACCGCCTACACGTAGTAAGTCAGCACTTAAAATTGAAATTAACCAGAATAAATAATATGGTACCGGTGAAAATCGAATCCGTGTTGCTCGCGTATTGTAAAATTTGTAGCGATTGCTTACTCCCTGAACGACCACGACTAAGTCGCATTAATTCTTACGAAATAATATTACTTAATAACTTAACAAAATATATTAAATTAATAACAATAAACAAAAAATCTGAACCATTTGTGAATATGTAGTGTAGTATGTATATATTAGTGTTAAGCTTAGAATTTGGAGCAGCATAATTAAAGTTCTAGTACCAACAACACGTTTCCTTATTCATTCAACACCTTCCGGCATTACATGGCGACCCTGCCAGGCGTTGCGCTGTGACAATGCACGCGAAAAGTAAAATATAAATACTACTAAATTAAATAATGAAGACATTAGTGAAACGATTGACAAAAGAAATATTATAAAGGAATGGACGCAACACTGGATGTGATTAAAAATAAATAAATATGAATTCACAAGAGGCCACAATAATAATTGACTGAAAAATTAAAAAGTATAATGTATATGAAGTAATATAATATATTTATGTTTAATAGAACTATGAAGGCAACTAAGAAAGAATGAGGAGAATAAAAAGTGATTTTTTAAATAATGACCAAAGACCAAAATTCAAGAAACGGCAGATTATTTTAATAAGGAAAGAAGCAGTTGTATTTTAGCGAGCTTTGCCCAGTAAAATATGAAAATTGAACCGAAAGAAAAAAGAAGATATAGAGGTAACATCGCATCAGCGTAATTTTTTAACCTTTAATTTTAATTATTTTTTTATTATGTTTTAGACTATATTAAATAAAAAAGTAATGTATTAAATATTAAATATACGGTATTTACAAGTTACTGAAAATATTTGTCACATTTTAACATTTTATAATATTTTTAGTAGGTGTTGTATTCTAAAAAAAAACACAACATATTAAGTTACATTTTACGATGACTAGGTTCGTATTAAAGCAAATATAATTTTAAATTTAACCTAATTATTTTCCGTAATAAATTTTATTTAAATGAATACAATTTTGAAAAAGGTTTTATAAGAAAAAATTCGCTATTATTATAAGTTATAATTATTTTTCTTCTTTTCTAAAGGCATGAAAACCTTAAAGTATAAAATAGCCCTCTAAAAATCAAAACTGTTCCTTTCAATGTTTAAATAAATTAATGTTTTGTTTATATAAACTTAACTGTAATAGTGATTACCAATTATTTTCTGTAGATATGCGATTGCTTAAATTTCTAGCAATCCTAAATTTTATATGTAAATTAAATGTATAATTAAAGTTAATAAATTTTTCCATATAAGTTAAACTACTACAACTATAACAGATGTAACTATATAAACTTCTGTGTCAGTTAGAAAATATTTAAATCTACCATTTTAATGTAATAAGGAATATAATAATTAAAAGAGGTTTTAATATTGTTTTTTAACAAAGTTAAACATGGCCATAAAAATTAACTGACAAATATATTACCTCATTTTTGTACAATATTACAAAGTAGATATTTAAAAGGTGTGAGGAATGAGAGAAGGGATGTTCAAAAGTGTGAATACGAATGATTGAATTGCTAAGTTTCGTCAATATTGGACTGATCACCCAAATATTTGATGATGTTTAAACTCCTGGTATTGAATCCATTATGAGCGATAATTATGCAAGTTAGTAGATGGAAGTGGAGCATGAAAGTATATAAAAGTTATTGATATAGTCAGATGGATGTTAAAGACACAGACATGTTAGTAAAGAACAAGGTAATGAATAAAGAAGGAAAAAATATTTAAGAACAAATTAAAAATAAAAGAAGAGATGACCTTGACATTAAATGATGGAGTGATGCGGGAACGTCCATCAATGGTATAGCATATAGTCCTCGAGTAGGGTATGTTTCCGTGATCGGATGAAAAAATCGGAAGTAACGGGTACTAGGGAACAATACCTTCAGAACAAGTGATGTGAACAAGTTTACTCATATTAGTACTGTTGGGGACCAGAGAAGTCTTAAATTTGTTACCCTTGATAATAGTATATTGAGGTCACATCCTTCATTGGATCATAGTGTGAACTTAGTTTTCCTCCGTGACAATTGTTGAAGTCCTTTTAAAATGATTTAAACGTAGACCTCAAGGTTGTGCGCACAACTCAAGGTACAGTTTTACCTTGATATAGTATGATAAAAAAATATATTTACCAATAAAATAAATGAATGTTATGATAATGTAATATATATAATACTTGATTATTTAATTACGGCAGATATCTATTGTCAGCAACTGCAAACCATGAAGGAAGAACTAGCTGCTAAACAACCGAGATTGGTCAATCGCTCTAGGCCACTGCTGCTTCACGACAACGCAAGACCACACACTGCACAACAAACAACCACTAAGTTAGATGAGCTACAATTGGAATATCTGCGACATCCACCATACTCCCCGGACCTTGGTCCAACAGATTACCAGTTTTTCCGGAATTTGGACAACTTCTTACAAGGAAAAAAATTCAACTCCGATGCGGCAATCCAAACCGCCTTCAAAGAGTTTATTGATTCTCGCCCCCATGGTTTTTTTTAGTAAAGGGATCAATGAACTACCTATGAGATGGCAAAAGTGCATAGATAACAACGGTGCATACTTTGATTAATTAAATATATTTTACAAAAAAAATTTACTTTATATTCCTCCCGTACAAAACGCTAATTTCATTACATATAGACCTAATATTTTCGGCTTTATATTTGTTGAACCTTGAAACCATATGTTTTTAACTTTTACAAGTCATTATTTATTATCGTATGAGTATTAATATCTAACTTATTTGTGTGGATCATGAAAGAAATATTTAATATTTGATTATATAAATAAATGAAGTATAAACTATAAAATTATGAAAATAAATGTGAATAAATATATAAAGGAAGGGTACTATTTAATTTAAATGTCTAGATAAGTGACTTAATAAGTAACTAAATAACTCAGTATCTAAGTGTGTTACAGTGTGTCGACCAAAACAGTAGCAACAATGCATTAAAGCTTAAACATACATATTTTGACTACGGAATTATTATGTTGTATGGGTTTGGCCAGCCGCCCTACCCAAGCCAAGATGAAATTTATAATAGGATATAACTGTTAAGACAATTAAACCTAAATGTACTAAATTACATTTTGGCTTCGTCTTGAGCCGAAGCAACAGCAAAAGAGGAGGAACTTGCATCTTACTGAAAAAAGAACATAAATTCAGAGAATTTTCAGAAATCAGCAAATATTGTCTTGACTATGTATTTGAGTACTGTGCAATTGAACTTATAGATTTTAAAATTGTCATTATATGTACTTAGAGAATACCCAATCAAAATAACTTGTATACATTCTTCCACAGGTTTGAAAAACATTTGACTTATTTTGCCAATCTTAATTAAAATAATATTTTAATTGCTGGTGATTTTAATAAAGATGTTTTAGAAAGCAATAATGTTACCTTAGACTTTGAATGTTTATTATTAAGTTACAATCTTAAGCTAGCACTACATGAACCGACACAATTTCAAAAAGGGTTGTAAAACCGAAATTTCGGAATTAGGTATATCAGACCATACTGCTCAGATAATTAAAGCACCTGTTAAAAAAATACCGACATTAAATTTTTGGCGCACCAGAAAACGTGATTATAGCTCAGAAAACATTGAAAAATTTAAAATGTGCATTAAAAGTTTATCCTTTTTAAATATTTACCATGCTATTGACCCAACCACAAGCTATCAATATTTCATTGATGATTTCAAACTTTTCTATGGCCTTTGTTTTCCGCAAACACAAGTTTCGATAAAAGTCAATAGTACATAAAAATGGGTATCACATGGAATCAAGGTTTGCAGTAGAAAGAAAAAAGATTTGCTTTGGAAATTCAGATTAAATTCAACTAAAGAGAACAAATTAAAATATGTAAATAATAGTAAATTATTTTAAAAAATTATAACCTTAACGAAACGTGCACAAAATAATTATAAAATAATAATCTCAAATCATAAAAGTAAAACAGCGTGGCAAATTATAAACAAAACAAGACTCATTATACCTATTGAAACTATTGTCAACATAAAAATTAATGATCGAATTTGCACAGATATTCCTAGAAAAATAGCTAACGCGTTTAATAATTATTTTATTGAAAAAGTCAACCGAATGCCAGGAAAAAGGTAACTACTACAATTAAGCACCAATTAAATTCAATGTTTCTTGCACCAAATGCAAACAAACATTGTTAATAGGGTTGCCATTAAAACTGAGGATGTTTTTATCTTAGTTTTCTTTGTCTTCGTTGATTGTTGAGGTTTGATTTCAACGTTTTGAGTCTTTTCATCTTGTTGATTGCATATTGGTGGCTTAGAATTTATTTCAGCTTCCAACGGGAGTGGTGACAATTTTACGATAGGACGCTTGATGATGCCAGTTGGTGTTTTTAAAGTAGTTACTCTTACGTAACCGTCAAATCGGGATGAGTTTCAAGTACACGACCCATGGCCCATTTTCCTGACGGCAAGTTGTTGTCTTTGACCAGCACGATATCGCCTTCTTTGATGTTCTTAGTTGATTCGTTCCATTTACTTCGGCCTTGTAGTTGAGTCAAATATTAATTAGACCAATTTTTCCAAAACTGTTGTAACATATTTTCAGTCAGTTGCCATCGCCGACGTAAGTTAATGTCTCTGTCGTCACTGTAGTCCGAGATCGGTAGAGACATCGTAGGGCTGCCGCTTAGGAAGTGTCCTGGAGTTAAGAAGTTTTGAAATTCTTCAGGATCTTCAGTTAGTGGACAGAGACGTCTGGAGTTCATGCACGCTTCGATCTGTGTTAATGAAGTTTGAAACTCTTCGTAGGTAAGTTTCTGATCTCCCAGTACACGACGTAGGTGGTACTTCATTAACTTCACAGCTGCCTCCCAAAGGCCACCTGCAGTAGGCCACGCCAGCGCGTTGAAGTGCCATTCTACCTCCAGTTGTTCAATGTGGTCAAAAAAATGTAACGAGAGTTGCAGTTGGAATTGTTCGAATTCTTTATGTAACTAACGTCTTAGATGCGCCGATAAAGTTAGTACCGCAGTCCGAGTAGACATGTTTTGGACTGCCACGTTGGGCACGCTTTCTTTGAAAAGCAGCGATGAAAGTTTCGGTGCTAAGGTCTGATACAAGTTCTATATGTACGGCTTTAGTCGCCATACATACAAAGATAGCGATGTATTCCTTTGAAGTTTTAACACCTCTTCCCTTGTTCAGTTTAACGTCCACGTGACCAGTGAAGTCGGCTCTGGTGTGCGTGAACGGCCGGGACAGTGTTATACGATGTTGAGGTACGTCAGCCATAATCTGATGAGTTTTTGTTCGTTTGTGACGATGACATCGGACGCAGTGACGTAGTTTTGCTTTCACGGGCCGATTTCCGCCAACAATCCAATAACGTTGCCTTAGATATGCTAACGTTAATCGAGCGCCTCCGTGAAGTTTTACAGAGTGAGCTTGCTCGATAAGTAGTCCAGTGAAGCGTCCACTTCGAGGGATGATGACGGGATGTTTCATCTCGAATGGTAAGTTAGAGTTGTTGATACGGCCGCCCACTCGTATAATCCCTTTTTTGTCTAAGTAAGGGTTGAGTTTGAAGATACAACTTTTCTTTGTAATATTTTCTTGTTTTATAAATTGTTTGTACTCGTTATTGGGCTCTGTACTTTGCAAAAATTTAATTACTTGTTCATTGGCGGCTGTTATTTCCGTTGTAGTAAGGTATTTGGCGTCACGTTTCGTCTTACTATATCTATGTATCTATGCCGTGACTATTGTTATGCGAGTTAATGAACTGCATTTGTTAATTAAAATATCAAGGAAATAGTAATTTTGATTAGTATTTGGCTTCCACCTTCTTGGTTTTAAGTTCGGCGTTAGTAGTGTATAAACATGTTGGTTGTTTATGCACTTTTCAGTTTCCAGATTTTGCAGGAATTCGGGACCATTCCATGACAGTTTGAAGTTGACTAGTTTGCTGAGATACAGTCCACGAGAGGCACAATCTGCTGGATTTTGTTCCGACTTGACGTACTGCCAATTCTGTGATGGGATATTTTGCTTGATTTTGTTAACCCGGTTGGCTACATATCTTTCCCATCTAGATACGTCTCCTTGCAGCCAGGCGAGAACGACTTGAAAGTCACACCATGCGCGGACTTTTATCTCATGTCCTTTGAAGGCTGCTTTGGTTTTCTCAACTAGTTGTGAAAGTAGTAGTGTGCCGCATAATTCCATTCTTGGCAATGTTGTTTTTTGTGTTAGAGGAGCAACCCTAGTCTCAGCGGCGAGTAATTGTATAGTTGGTGGGCTGTTGGCGTTAGCGACACTGCTGTTAGGGGCACGCCATATTATTTTTTGTAGTTTTTGTTGATCTTGAGTGATTTCTATACAGCGGTACATTTTCTCGATGTCGGCGGTGTATGCATATTTGCACGATCTCCATTTTAAAATGAGTGCTTGAATATAATTTTGTAGATTGGGACCCTTTTCTTGTAGTCGGTTAAGGCTGAAGCCGCTTGTAGTTTTTTGAGGAGCGTTTAACACGACTCTTAATTTCGTAGTAGTTGAATGTTCCCTTACGACGCCATGATGCGGGAGATAACATTGAGGTAGGTAAGTAGGTATCGGAGACGAGGGCTTCATATGTCCTAGTTCTGTATATTCTTTGATAAAATCTCGGTACATCAGAGCGATTTTATTGTTTCTTTCAAATCGTTTTTTTAGGTTTAAGTATTGTGAAACAGCGTTCCCCATCTTTTCTTCATAGTTATAACAAAGCGGCATCGATACGATGTACTTCCCGTTTGAGTAGTGATTTTCACAGTAGTCGTCTTGAACGATATCTTCGCTTTCCCAGTACTTGGATATTTCGTTGAGATCGATAAGAGTCACGTGACAGTTCAAAGTTTTTAATTTGCCGTACAGTATCCATCCCAGTTGTGTTTGTTGCGCAATCGGGGATTGTCGGCTTCCTTTGAGTACTCCGTCTAGTAAAATGTCTGAGTACACGTCGGCTCCTAGCAGTAGATCAATAGGGCGCGACATGTGGAATTCTGGATCTGCAAGCTTCAAGTTTTCCAAGTGTGGCCAGTTAGTTGGTTCAAACGACGAGTTAGGTAAGTTGTTCATGAGCTTTTTCATGATGAGGGCTTGAGTTTCAAACGTGTAGTTAGAGTAGATTGATTTGCAAGACAAATTGTGGCGTCTTTTGCAGTCACCAGATACAGGTCCTACTCAAGTAACAGTTGCGTTCATTCTTTTTCTAGGCAGTCGTAAGAGCTGTGCCGCCCTTTCAGTGATTAAGTTTACTTGTGAGCCTTGGTCTAGTAAAGCCCGTAATTTGATTTGAGTTCAATTTGCAGTCATCACTTTCAGTTGTACAGTTGGTAGTAAAATTTCCACATCATCAGTGGACAGATGATTGGAACATGGTTGTGAAGAAGTTGAAGGTCGTGGTTTTGAGTATTTCTTTGTAGAATTGTGCAATAAAGTGTGGTGCCTCATATGACACTCTTTACATGTTTTTTTAGAATTGCATTTGTCGTTGCCATGACTAAATAAGCAATTTTCGTACAAATGCAGTTTTGCAACAGTGCTATTGCGTTGTGTAGGGTTCATGTCAATGAACTTTGGGTATTGCATCAACACGTGATCTTCGTTACAGTTTGGGCATTTTCCATAAGTAGTATAATAAGTTTTCTTAGGTTCGTTGATGTATTTCTTGAAAGGATATTTTCTCTCCGTATTGTTCCATGATGAAATGTTCTTGTTTGCAGTTCTCGCAAAAAATGGTTTCTGATTTTGAGTAGCCGTAGTTTCTTTCTTTGCATTTTTCATTGCTTCGTATGCCATAAACTTGCACTCAAGAAAGTAAAGAAAATCGTTTAATGGTTGTAACTATCTGCGGTCTTGTAGTTCTTTCATGTATTCTGAGTAGGTAACTTTATCAAGTTTTAGTGACATCAGGTAGACAATGAGTGGATCCCACGTAGTAGTATCGATGCCAATGTTTGTGATTCCATTCAAACATTTCGTGATGACGTCATGCATCGTTTTTAGGTTGTAGCTGTCGGGACTTTGTATGACAGGCAGGTTGAGCATGGTGTTGATGAAAGATGTGAACTGAAGGCGTCGGTTCCCATAGCGTTGCGTTAGTATATCCCAGCATGAGTTATAGTTATCTGCACTGATACTGAGGTGCTGCACTATGCGCTCAGCCTCACCCCTCAGCTTAGACTTGAGATGTTGCATCTTTTGCGCATTATTTATCATTGGATTGTTGTGAATGGCTTCGATTAAGAGGTCTTGGAATGAAACCCATTGAGTATAGTTGCCAGAAAATTCAGAAATTTCCATTTTTGGCGCAGATGTTTCGTAATGAATATTTGACTAGATTTTCGAGTTTAAAATTCGTCGAATTTCGTCATAATTGTCTTCCGTCTCGACAAATATGTTGTAGTATTTGACGTTAGAGCCTTTGTTTTTAGCTTCTAATTCCCAATGTAGTTTGTCAATGACTTGCCACTTCGTTTTTAGTATGGAAAGATGATCTTGAAGCTCCCACTTCTCGGTGATAGTTTTGAGGTCAATTTTTGATATAGCATGGTCAAGAGCTTTAAAGTTACACATTTGTATCTCCAGTAGCGAATTTGAAGATGAAGTTTCGTTGGAGCTATCCACCGGCATATCGGTTAAGTCGAATTCCACAGATTTTGGTTCACGTAGTTTTTGTAATAGATGTTCCATGCTTTTCTTAGTAGTTTCGTAAAGTTGTTTAGTATTTTCGAAGATATTTTCGGTGAAGTAGTTGATGTTTTTATCTTCATAAGTTTCTAGTAGTTGTTTGTGTCGTTCACTGAAGTCGCTCCACTGCGTCTCGAGAGACTCCAGTCGTTTCAACAAGTATTCTTGATTTTTTATGTCTTGACTATCTTTCTTGTAGTTAGAGTAGAGAGTTTTGATGTTATTAAAACACTGTTGCTGAAGTTGCAGCATGATGTTGTAGTTGAAGTAGTTAGTTGATTGTAGTAAAAAGTTAGAAGAAGAGAATGCAGTTCGTAGTTCGGTGTTCTGGCACGTAGTTGACGGTGGCAGATGTAGAACTTGGTGTTGGTTCGTCTTAGTTGTTGTGTAGTACGTGATAGGATTCCTCTGCGATGTGTGCGCACTCTCAATTGTTCTGTTGATTCCCTCTTCCGGGAGGCCAGTCAACCGATTCGCTACCGCAGATTTATCACTGATCACACACTGTTGCACTTCACTTTGAATTTTCACTCGAAGGACCATAAAATGTATGGTTTGCAGAGCCATACACTTTCAAGAAATTAGTTTTGAAGTTAGTTGATGAGCACGTCGAAAGGAAAAGATCACCAAAGTTTAAAAGGTTTATTAAAAAGTAAAGTAGTTATAAGGTAATTGTGGCAAATCTTTCCTTGAGTAGTTAGTGTTTAGTAGGACGGTTGTTGACGTACTGATTTGAAGTTAAATATAATAAAATTATTAGTAATTAAACATGCGCCCCGAAAGTAGATTGCAAACGTGAGTGCAAAATAAAGTTGAATGTACAATGGCTTGCCCGTACACCATAAATATGGCCATTTATGAATTCATTGAAAATATTATATGCCACGTTGACAAAAAATCTCCAATTTGTGCTATTTACTGCGATATAATATACTAATTAATGAACTTGACGCTTACGGTATTAGAGGAAATGTCTTAGATTTAATTCGTTCCTACTTAAATAACAGAAATAACTAAAGTGAATCTTGAAACCAAAAATGAAGAAACATACACGTCCAAGAAGCGCTATGTGTCATATGGCGTGTCCCAAGGCAGTGTACTGGGGCCACTCTTATTTATTATATATGTTAACGACTTGCCAAATGCAACGACTCAGCCTATGACATTATTTGCTGATGACAATACTGTTACAATTGCATGTAAGGTCATTAATCATTATAAATTTGACACCAAAAACGCATTGACATCTATAAGTTCATGGCTAAACAATAATAATTTAAAAAACAATTTAACGAAGACAAATATAATGCACTTTGGACAAAGATCACAAAGCCCATTAAATATAAATTTAGTTTATGATAATTACACTATAAATGAAGTTACTACTGCCCGTTTTCATTGCTTAATTATAGACAGTAAATTAAATTGGAAAGAACACATTAACGTATTATGTAAAAAATCAGCAATCTTTCATACGCCCTTTATAAACTTGCTCCAACTATCAACACTGATGCGCTTTTCTCGGCATACTATGGTCTTGTTGAATCTGTTCTCAGATACGGCATCATTTTTTGGGCCAACTCAACTAACATAGATATGGTATTTAAAATGCAAAAGCGATGCATACGTGCCATCTTCGGTATTCAAAGTACGGAGAGCTGTAAGCCATTATTTATGAAAGAAAGAAAGAAAGACATTTATTCACTTGAACTGTACACATCACAAAAATAAAAATAAACAGTTAAAAGTATGGATAATAAGAGATGGGGTGTGTATCGAGCCAGTGAAAAGGTTATGACTCACCGTAATGCTGCAGGGTAACCTACAGCGCTGATGATTCTGTCATAACCACAGACACACGCACAATCCGCCTGGATTTGTTTATGAAATACATTTCAATAATTATTTTATAAATCGAAATATTTCGTTGCTCATAAATATACCTCTATATACATTTAGGGATATACACACATACATACAAGACATATTATACATAAATATATTCATATTATATATTCTATATAAAAATAAAAAGCTTTCAAAAATATATAAAAATAAACGTAACGATAAGCTTTGTAAATACACACTAAAAACAAACATATAATGCTCAACGATGCTGGAAGAAACATCTGCTGTAGGCTCAAGGTTGAGCTTTTTGTGAGTGTAATAAATGATTTTTATAGTGGGATTTAAAATTGTACTTTGAATTACACTCACGAATAGGTGGAGGAATGTTGTTCCAGCACCTCGTAGTTATATATTTAAAACTACCTCTGAAAGCTGCAGAACATTAAGTGGGATTGGCAAGCGGGTTCGTACAAGATCTAATGATGTTTTGTCGATTTCTCCATATAAGTTTATCATATAAATATAGGGGTGACTTAGTTTTGACAACATCAAATAGTAGATTAGCGAGGTATAGTTTCTGTCGCGCTTTCATTTTTAAAATACCTGCTTCATTTAAAAAAGGTGTTACATGCGACCGTTTTGGTATAGAGAAGCAGTATCGTGCACATGCATTTTGTATACGTCGAATTAGACGTTGTGACTTCCAAAATACAGGGTCCATACACTGTAATGCAGTGGTTTAATTTTGAAAGAACGAGAGATTCACACAGTCTAATTCTTAAGTCCAACTGAATGTATTCGCGGATTCTGTATAACACCTTTAACCTATAAAAGCAGTTGCGGACAAGCTCGAGTACGTGTTTTTCAAAACGCAGTCTGCCATCCATAACTAAACCGAGGTTACGAGCTTCACTTACACGCTCCAGAGGGACGTTTAACAACATGATTTTAGGGTTTTGATTCTCTAAAAATTTAATTTGGTTTTTTGATCCTAAAAGCATATACTTAGTTTTTAGTGGGTTTCAAATGAGGGAATTTTTCTGTGACCATATTGCAATTCGATTCAGGTCCTTATTGATGTTACTAATTGTAGAATGAAATTCAAGCGAATTGCAGGAAAGATACACCTGTAGATCATCAGCATATAGGTGGTATTTGCAAAAATGCATGCAATGAGTTATATCAGCAGTGTAAATTATAAATAACAACGGTCCTAAGATAGAACCCTGCGGAACACCTCTATTAAGTGGTCGTTGTTCAGAAACAAGGGAAGACCCATTTGGTTGATTTAATATTACTTGTTGTGAACGGCAAAACCATAAAACGATAGCTTAGACAGCAGCAAATCCATGTTAATAGAATCAAAGGCTCTTGAAAAGTCAAGTAGGGTAAAGATCGTACCTCTACCAGAGTCTTGAGATGTAAGAATATTGTCAACCACATCAAGTAAAGCAGTAGACATGCTTCTACCTTTTCTAAAACCCGATTGAAAGTCAGGTAAAATATTGTTAACATCACAAAACTTGATGACTTGATTATATATAACTTTTTCTAAAATTTTAGAAAGAAAGGGTAGTATACTTATTGGCCTTAAGTCTCTGAGATCCTTAGGATCATTATTTTTAGGTAAAGGACGTACAAGAGCTATTTTCCACGAAGAAGGAAAAGTAGATGTTTCAATTGACTTATTTGTGATTGCTGTAATCACTTTTAACGTAGCCGGAAGTGTTAAGATGATCATATCCCTACTCAACTTATCAATACCGTGAGCATTTGATTTTATTGATAATATAATCTTTGAAACATATTCTTCACTTACATCATAAATTTTAAATTCATTACACCCATATCGATGAAACTCATATTGAGTTAAATCGGAAATGGTTAAATTATTATTCCCGGGAACATTAAGAAAATGGTTATTGATTATATTTGGGTCATCGAAAAACACAGGAAGCGCTGTCGATTTCTTAATGTTGGGAAGGACGGACCGTTTCAAGTTCTTCCACAATAATTTCGGATGGTTTAAGTTATTATTAATTTGATTGTTAAAATATGCTTTTTTCTCCCAGTATATACTAATGTTTGACAAATGTTTCAAAGATTTGTATTGAATTTTATCGCTATCCAAATTAGTATTCTTAAACTTTGCATGGCTTTTATTCCGAAGTTTCATGATGTACCGAACATTGCTAGTTAACCACGGTAAATTTCGATCACGCACTGCTAAGGACTTTTCAGGTGCATAGATGTTAAATATATTTAGTAATAAATAAGTAAAGGTTGATACCATTTCATTAACGCAATCCATTTGAATTGCACTTTCCCAATCTACTGAGGCAATTATATTATCAAAGTAAATTAAATTGATTTCTTTTATAGGTCTTTAATTAATAAATTTTAAATGAGGTTTGGGTTTAATTATTTTAAGGGTTGCCAGAACCATTGCATGTGCTCCAAGATCATTCACATGGTTAACTTGTATACCCTTGACTTCAGCATCAGTACAGACGAGGTCTATTAACGTCTCGCTGTGAGATGTAAAATGTGTGGGTTCTTTAACATAGTTTATAAGACTAGTATAATGCAGAAATTGTTGAAGTCTCAAGGTCATATTATCGTTTTCATTAAGAAAATTTATATTAAAATCATCCAATAACACCACTTAGTCATAACATTAAAATGTTGCTAATGAATCAGTGAGAGCGTCGAAGAAAGTATCAACATTTACCCATTGGGGTCTGTAGGCTGTGCCTATTAAAATTTTAGTCGAGTTGATGACAAGTGAAAGCCACATTTGTTCAACGTCACCAATCGAAGAAGGGTGCGAACAAGTACGGACTGGAACACCACTCCTAATATAAAACCCGACACCGCCGCCACGACTTCGCATGGAAGATGGACGGGGAATATGTTTTAAGGTATATCCAGGTATAGACGGTGCACGGCCGGATTCTCCGGTCCTAAGCCATGCTTCATTTATTGCCATTAAATCCGGTGACAATCGCTCCAATGCAACATGGAACTCATCATGGTTAGTGCCAAGAGATCCGGCATTAAAAAGACCAATTTTCAGATATTTTGAATTGAATTAAAACTCTTAATAAACTACAACAGTAAATAACAGTGGATCTCCATCCCGATTATTATAAACGAATACACTCGACCGACTAAGAATAATAGTAAAACCTTATATGATACAATTAGAATATATAAAGACACACAAAAGCACCGAATGCGTGTAAATATTATTCGCAGATAAACATTTAACTCAGAACTAAACCTATTAAAATAGCACATAATAAAAATATTGGGAATTAAAGGACTACGGTACACTATACACACATAATATCCAGGTTCATTTGCACACGAGCACATATTTATCATATAAATATTACCGACGTACAGCAATACATATTCAGATATATATACATATTTATATGTGTCGTGTAGTAAGTGAAATGGTAATAGCATTTTAAAATTATATTTCGTAAAATAAATATTATGTTGGTAAAATATTTGTGATGCATTAATAACGTATATTAAGTCAAAGTAATAATATATAATGAAGAATATTCTAATTGGTATAGATATTAGAAACTTGTTAAAACTTGTTAAACTATTAGAAAGTTGGTCTTGATTATCAATAGTAATATTAATTATAATATCTTTTTTTAGAGCGGGATATAGATTATATTTATATTCATATACTCAACATGGTAAATATAATTTAAGAATTTATAGATTTTATACTGGAGTTTCTCGTGAATATTTAATATTAATTTTACATTGATTACCTTTAAATATATTAATTTTAAAAATTGAATATTTTATAATTTGATTTTAATATTTAAATAATTTAAATAAAATATTGATTTGTGGAATCAAAAATATGAGAAATCATTTTAAATTATTAAAAATTATTCAATTTGTTTTATTAGATTTTTTTTTTTATTTTTTTTTAGATTAATAAATTTTTTTTTTATAATTTATTTTATTATGGAGAATGTAATTTTATTTTTAGAGTGAGAAATCATTTCTTTTAATTCTATAAATATTGTCATATCTATTATTTTAGATTGAATATCTTTATTATTTATAATGTTTGTATTAATAATTTCATCTTCAGTAATAATTTATCAAACACAAAATTCTCACACTTCCGTCACTATATATATTGGAAATAGCTTTATTTTTTAGAAGGATCCCACAGTTGTTTCCTCGCCTATCAGACAATGTAAGACGTAATAGCCGATATAACAATAGACTATATGTTCACCCTGCTAAAACAGCGCTACTGCTTAAAAGCGTAGTGTGCAAAGCTCCATTAATATATAACAAAATTCCAAATGACATGAAGCAATTGAATACAGGCCTATTTAAGAAAACATTTAAAAAAATATTGACTGCCAAAAGCCATTATAATGTTAATGACTTCCTTAATGACAAATTTTTATGAATGTAATAGCTAATAAACCTATTTAATTAAGTTGCATACACATTGTTAATATCATTGTATTATTAATGCCATTTGTATAATTATTTTTGTAGGAAATATAATTGACATTTATAACATTAAATTATTTCAATTTGTGATACATTAATTAGTAGATTAGATATCTTTTGTAATAACTTATTAATTATGTGTTATAGTTATTCTTCTTTTTATTTTTTCATATTTATACACCAACTATGGTCAAACATGTTGATCCAAAATTACAATTTTCAGACCAATAATAAACATCAAATGTATTATTATCTACACATGTTTTTGCAAATAAATATATCTTTATCTTTATCTTTAAGAGATAATATTTATATAATTTTATTAAAAAAAACTATATTCATCTTTTACATTTTTTGTTAAAGTTTAGGTATACGTTATTAGAATGTAAGATTTTTTTTAACTTACATTAATTTTTATTATATAAAAAAATATTTTTTTTTATATTTTTGTCGGTGGGAGGTGTAGTGTAGTATGTATATATTATTGTTAAGCTTAGAATTTAGAGTACTATAATTAAAGTTCTAATACCAACAACACAACAAAATAACAAATATAAACTAATGTAAGAAATTTTGAACACACAAACGTTTGAATTTCAACTATGACTCGTAATTTACTGAGATTTCTTTCCTGCGTATTGCTACGGATGAACGAACACGTATATTTCAGTCTCACGGGTAGATTTATATGGGCGTATAGGGTCCGAACGTGTTTTACAGTGCAAGATGATTTCTGGACGTGTATCGAATTCTTACATGCTGACTAAACATTAAAGTAAAAAGCTTTTTGATGAAAAATAGCCTTTTCAAATCACATGAATAACTAATATACGTCATTTACGTTTGATGTTTACAAATAGCTTTCAGAACGAAGAGACATAATGTCCAGCCAACCAAATACAAAAATTATTTTCATAAAACTAATAATGTTTTTAGAATTTTTAAATGCGCTTAATGGAAAAATGAATGAAGTATTTTTTTATCTAACACCATAATTCCTCGTATGTATTTGTAATTCATTGCCATAAACATGAACATTGCAGCCCTTCTCAAGTCCGCTACTAAACATAGGTCTTCATACAAGGAATGCCACAAAACACGGTGCTGAACCACCTGCACCCATCGACTTCCTGCATGTCTTACCAGGTAGTTACTCCATCTAGTGGGAGCACTTCGCTTATCATTACGAGTCACTGCCACTCGAGAACGTTTCTACGCCATCGGTTATCAATTTTTATGTCCCCGAACTGTTCAAACAGGTTATTTATAAGTCAGCGAGATTAAACACCTACATCTGGCAGACAATGATACTATGGTCAGTTTTGATACGAAGTCACTGTTCACATGCTTACCTGTTGAAGACTTTATCTTAATTGTAACTAGAAAGCTGAAAGAAAACAACGTGCTCGAAGAATATGCAGTATTACTTAGACACTGCCTTACATCTGGCTATCTATTGTGGAAGGAGCAGTACTACAAGCAAGTAGATGGTGTGTCAATGAGCTCACCTGTATCTCCTATTTTCGTCGATATAGGTATTCATGGACGACTTTGAGGAGAAAGCCCTTCTTAATCCTCCCGTTGGTCACTTCGAGCCGCGATTAATTTAACTTTTCGGCCTGGAGAAATAATCCTTTATATATCGATTTCTTTATATATTATATTATTAAATTATATTAATTATAATTTATATCTCTCCCGCACCGCTTTTTACACGTATATAATTTCCTTTGTAACGCATACCACACCAAATCATTATTACTTTAATGATATTTTTCTTGTTTCATTAACCGCTATCACGCGAGATAGCTTCGTTTAGCAACCAAGCTAATTCTACCGCCACTTATCACAATAATTTTAGTCCGCATTTTGTTTGTTTACCGTCAATTATCACAATAATTTTAGTTCGCATTTTGTTTGTTGAAAATGACGACGAGAAGCAAAGAATCTAAACTGGTATCGGATGAAGAAGTCAGTTTAAAAATTAAGCATAATTATATTTATGAAAGCTTACAAAAATTCACGAGACCTCAAAGGACGCATTTAATTCTTTGGACGAGCAGAATTTATTTCTTAATGCCGCTTCAAATATAGAAAAATTACGTAGTGAATTTCAAGAAGTTTTAGATGACTATAATGTGAAAAATTTAAAATTAAACTCTTTAGAGGATTTATATAGTCGTATTAAGGTTCAAGTTACGAAACTATCTACATTGCCTTCCACTGTTACGTTTGAAAATAAATTTTCTACTAAACTAAAACGCCAATTGAATTAATTTCATTTAACAATTATTATACGAATCGCTTCATTCTAAGATACAAATAACTTAGGTAGTCCTTTAACCTACTCGAGGAATTCGCACGTTTAGAGAATCGGTCTATTTTAAATCGATTTTTTTTTGTTGGCAACTCCCACCCGTCGGTCCGATAGCCACTTAATTCTTTTTAGATATATTCATTTAAGTTTTTTAAGCCGGGTATGGGTGAGTGGGACCTTCGTATCTTCGAATGAAGCGACCTTCACTTCAGGAAGTTCGTTTGATATCATATTATATTTCTTCGCTTCATTCTTCAGATACAATTAACTTAGGTAGATGTTTAGAGATAGTTAAATTCAGAGATAAATTTTCTTAGGTTAATAAAACATTTATAGTATTAGGAAAAAACTTTAATTTGGGTTAAAAAAAATAATAATAGTTCCAACTGTTTCTTAATGATATAAGCAAATAAATACATAATTTGTCTTATTATTTGTTAGTTTTAATACTAATTCCGTTACTGGGTGGTTATAGAACCTAGCGAATGTCATAGATGCGGTAGACCATCTAGCCGTTTTTCTTATGGTGTCAATACAAACTCCGGCGGAGGCCGCTGCCGAAGTAAAAGCGTGACGAGTGCTGTGGGCAGTGAATATAGTTACGTCCACACCGCTCTCTGCTAAAGTCTACTTTATCCACCGGCTTATAGTTTGTGACGATGCCTTTTTATAAGGTTTTTTATGAGTAAGCAAAAGTTGTCAGTCCCTTCAGGTCGCAGCCCAGATGTTACTATAAGATAGTGGTAAAGGGTTCTTGCTGGAAATATGCTTGGATTCTCCACGAAATAAGGCAGGAATAATACTGAGTGCTCTCGATTTGGTGCTGAAGTTTTTATTATATCAGTTATAAAAATCTTAGCACCTGACTGGGATTTTATGATATTAGAGGTTCTTATTAGAGAGAAAGCTTGTACGCGATAAGAAGTACACAAAGCAAAAAGTATTGTTATTTTCTTTGTAAGTTTTGTTAGGCTTATATTACTATTTGGATACCATTTGGATACATAATCAAGCACAGTTTTCGGGTCCCAGGTAGTTGTATATTTGGGAAGGAAAGTTTTTGTCTATAAATACCCTTTAATAACCGCTTAATTCGTTCATCTGACCCTATATTATTCCCGAGCAGTAGAGATAGGGCAGAGCGATGACTATTAATAGACCCATATGATGCTCCATTTTTGTACAGATCCACTAAAAATGATATTATGGATGATAATGGAGCTTCAAAAATATTTACTTGGTTGTTTATACCAAACTGCCACCACAATTTTACGTACTAGAATATTGTTTCATAGTGTTATCCCAGATGGATGCTAGCATGAGATCTTTTTTCTTACATGGGGAAATGCCTACGCATACCCACCTCGCGGGGGCAAGGACGGGTTATATCGGACTCGCACCGACTAAAACCCCATGGTGTTCCACCTTCGCCGCATATTGGCAGGGCCACGGGAACGCTTTCGCACACATCCGCGGCCCCACCAGCGCTGGCCGCCCCATGGCAGCCCCTCCTCGGGGGAGGACTTCTCCTCCCCATTCTCCTTCTCAGGCAAGGCGTATCAGGAACGGGCCCCCCCGAGTCCGATACGTGGAGGCCATGGGGCCAGGAAAATCGAGCGCTTGGTAGCACTCGCTTTCCGACCCCAGCGGCGGATCTGCTCTTTGGCTCCGCCGCCAACCAAGTTTCGGCCGCGCTATGTCCGGAGTGTTTAATCTCTTAAATGCTGTCCTGAGAGCGTCACGGCCGCCAGGGAAAGGCTGGCATGAAGTCGGTGACGTAACCTGTAACGACAACGCAAAAGGTCCCTATTGGGTTTAAAGAAGATAATCTCCTAGATGTGCATTCTTTTGAGCTGTGGAAACCAAGCTTGTGGACATATGTTGTGTTTCCACGATTGCAAGTCGGATAAAATAATAATTGAAGGTTTGAGTTTTGCTTTAAAATCGTTGTATATTAGTAAGGTTAAATATTTTTGACATTCGAGAATTTTGGCGTATAACGAACCATATCTAACGGCTGGACAGGCTGCAGTAAGTATTCCTATTAGTTGTGACAATCCCCTGCTAGAGCATTTGGGGAGTAAGTCAATTTTTTTAACATACGAGTACTGCATGATAACTTGTCGTTTATTATTTGGCAAAATTAATGACATATCAACAGAATTATATGTAAATCCAAGAAATCGACATCACTATTTTTGTTCAAGGAAACTTTTGTCGTAATTGATGACAAATCCTAAGCATTTGAGCAATGATAACGTTTTACTTACGTTAGTGGAGCACTCTTCGTAAGTGTCGCCTATGCATAGAATATCATCCAGATATATTACCGACCTATATTCTCTTTGTCGTAGATAGTTAATAGGTTCTTTCATTAACTTAGTGAAAACCCACGGGGCAACGGATAGTCCATATGACAGAGCGTTAAATTCGAAGCATTTTTTATTAAATTGAAAACGTAAATACTTACT
The DNA here is from genome assembly GCA_029286625.1 of Parnassius orleans. Taxonomy (NCBI): domain Eukaryota; kingdom Metazoa; phylum Arthropoda; class Insecta; order Lepidoptera; family Papilionidae; genus Parnassius; species Parnassius orleans. Next base: position 2,650,966 of record JAGSMP010000168.1, read on the forward strand.
GTGTACTTTGCTATTGGAACTAAAAGGTAAGCCTGTTTTATACCGATATTTGCGATGAAGCCGGATTTAGGTAAGAGTCTAGCTGCAGTCCTATGGTCTTCCATTTTGAAATGGGTAGTTGAAATATACCTATTTAGAGTCCTAAGATTTAGGATAAACCTTTTTCTCCGTTAGATTTCGGAGCTAAAAATACATTGGAAACAAAGTCGGTGAAATAGCAACAAGATCCAATAAATATTTGATAGAATTTAACATGTGTGTGTCATTACTGGGTACAGATTTACGTGGAACTGACACTTGTCTCACTTTACTACAAAACGGTATGGAAAACCGATTCTCTAAAAGTGCGAATTTCTCAAGTAGGTTAAGGGACTACCTAAGTTAATTGTATCTGAAGAATGAAGCGACGAACTTTACCATGAAAGGTCATATAATCCTAGCGTCGAATTTAGGGAATATGTAAAAAACTATTCAAAAATATTTAAAAGAGTGTGCTCCACAGCCAAGTCCTTGCATTTGATTAACAAAATTAAAATGGCCTCTAATAAAATTAAGAATAAGTGGAGTATAGTTAGTAGCAAAACAGGTAAGATCAACTCTCGCATTCCAAACTACCAGTTAAGTTTTAACAACAAATTAACTGAATCGGATCAAGATGTGGCAATTGTAGTACTTAGTTGTTAAGATCGGAATGTTGGTAAATATTTTACTAACATTCCGATCTTAACAACTAAGTCACTGAATAATTCTCCTGCCGTCTCTGAATCATTACTTAAACAAAATGTAAATAGTGTACAAAGAATTTTACATTTCATAAAGTATCATCAAAGGATATTGTGAAGTATTTTAAAACTATTGATATTAAGAAAACTGCAGATCTGTGGGAGATTTCCGTTAAAGTTATTGCGTCTATAATAGTTAAAATCGCGCCTCAAATAGCTATTATTTTTATTCCTAGTATCGAATCTGGCGTGTTCCTGATTTAATAAAGCATAGTAAAGTAATACCTTTATTTAAATCTGGTAGTACATTAGACTCCGCAAATTTTAGACCTATTTTTGTACCTACTCTCAACACTTTGTAAGATTTTTGAAAAATATAATTCTTGAACAAATGTTAATTTTTTAATATAAATTATTTACTTCATAAAAATCAATTCGGATTCACAAGGGGTCGCTCGACAACTGATACTGGTGTTGAGCTGATTGCCTATATTTTTTATGCCTAGGAGAATTCACAGGATGTTTTGAGTATATTCTGTGACCTGTCCAAGGCCTGCGATTGTGTTCACCATGAAACATTAATCAGGAAACTTCAACACTACGGTGTAAGAAGTGATGCTCTTGAATTTATTATTTCATATATAAGTAATGGAACGCAAATAGTTGTAATTAATAGTATGAGTTCTTCCGGGTCGATGGTAGAAATGGGCGTACCTCAGGGCTCAATTCTCGGCCCCTTTCTGTTTCTTGTATATATTAATAACTTACCTTACATAGTAGGGGATAACCATCATATGGTATTAGTTGCTGATGACAATTCTTTAATTTTCAAATTAAAACGGCAATTATTAAAATAAGACGAAGTAAATAATGCTATATCTAAATTAGTAAATTGGTTTAATGTTAATAATTTGTATTAAAATGGCACTAAAAGGAAACGTATAAAATTCATGACTCCAAATGTCAAACATTTAAATACGAATGTAATTTTAAATGGGGAGGAACTGAGTCTTGTCGATACCACCATTTTTCTTGAAATCACAAGAAGTTTCAATGTATCAAACTCCATATATCAAAACTAGCAAGCAGACTTAGTTCTGCAGCATATGCTGTATAAAGATTAGAAATCTAACGAGTGTCTAAACAGCTAGACTAGTTTAATTTAGCTATTTCCATGGCATTATCTCGTATGGTATTTTGCTATGGGGACACGCGGCTGACACTGAAATTATATTTGTTTTACATAAGAGCAATTTATGATATAAAGCCTAAGAAGTCATTGCGACAAAAATTTAAGGAAATTGATGTATTAACTTTGGTCTCTTAATACATTTATGGAAATGTAATGTACGTACACAAAAATAAAAGTAGTTTTACAAAAATAAGTGATATTCATTCTGTAAATACTAGGAACAGACACAAGCTAGTAGTACCAGTTACTCAACTCCACCCAGTCAGTAATTTATTCGTAGGGCGATGTATACGCTTTTACAACAAAATACCAAAAATATACAAAATTTGACCTGCTCAAGGTTTAAAAACTTTATTAAACTATGTTTGTATAAAAAGGGTTATTATAATATTAAGGAATTCACGAATGATCACCCCTGGGAATGAGGTGATCGCTACCAAGCTATTTCTAATTTGTTTTGTGTTGTTAATTGTGTAACATACATGATTGTAAGCTGTTAACTGTTATTTAAAAAAAAGTCCCGCTGGGTTTCTTGCTAGTTCTTCCCAGGACAGAGGTTTTTTCCGAACCAGTGGTAATTAAACAAAAGAGTGACTTTCAATAAGTATTATTTATAATCTATATTGAATAAAAAGTTTCTGTTTCTGTTTCTGTTTTATCGCACTCATAGAATATGAATTAAACGTTGAACAGGGAAAAACTCTCACTGAGGTCAGCCGCAAAGTCACTGCTAACATTAGATCTTTCTTCTGTCTGAAGAACTTTCTCACATACATAACTAAGCATATGCTTGTTCAAACACTTGTCTTGCCTATCATTGATCATGCAAATGTTCGTTGCCTAGACTTGAACTAATAAGCTTGAGCGCCTTCGTGATATCAGGTTTCTTTTTGGTCTTCGAAAATATGACCATATTTCCCAATTCCATATTCATATTAAATGGCTAACTATCCGAGAAAGGCGCACGTCCAGTATATTGTCGTTCTTCTACTCCATTTTAAATAATTTTTCCTCCCCTTCCTACCCTCAAGACAAATTTCAATACCTTTCCTCGAATCACGACAGGGTACTTCGCTCTTCAATTAGTCTGGAAATTTCAGTTCCATCACATTTTAATGGCTCTTTAATGCTTTTAATTCTTTTACTGTTCAAGCTACAATACTATGGAACTCCTTACCTGATTACATTAAGAAATCAAAATCAAGGTAGTCTTCAAAATATTGGTTCGGGAACATCTTTCGAAAACAATGGCGTTTATATAACATCAATTATGCTCTCTCCTTGACCGAGACATTCTTTACAACTTGTAGTACGACGCATTCATGCTGGTGCCATCACAAGTCACAAATACTATCCGAACGTATGCACTGCACTATTTGAACCCATCTGTCAAACTTCATTTTATATTTTATGATTTTTATTATAAAACTTTATATTTTTAGTGTAAAATTAAATGTTTGTATTTAAAACCTGGATAATTGAATTTATTACGTGTTTGCGTGGTTATATCTGTGTTAAAGTTTGGCAAAGGAAGATGTTAAAAATGGAGCAAACCGACTAAATGTAAACAAGAATCTTCTTGTTTCGTGAGGTACGTGTTAAAAATATTATTTAACTCACTAATTAATAAAATCAGATACACTGTATAACGAATAATTTAGTAACAAGTATGATTTAATAACATTACCTCATCACTCGTATGAATAAAATAATAAATCGCAATTCAAATGAGATATAGAGAAATATTGAGAAATTTAAAGTTATATATTTAATATGTTTTTCTTACATAAGTATTCAATTCGTCTTTTGCGCATTTATTTTGGCAGTCGCCATTTAGGCAAAATTGTTTTTCGCTTTTTGCATGCAGGTAATTTTGGACAGTATTGGAAAAATAGAAAAAGGTAAATACTCCATCAACATCTTGTTGGACAATATATTATGCAGTATTGGTATGTAAGCAATCACTATGGTCTCATAACTGTTGGATAAAACATCTAGCATGTTTTATGTATCTATATATTATATAAAAGGCAAACCTGACTGACTCATCTATCAACGCACAGCCGAAACTTCTAAACGGATTTCGCTAAAATTTGGTAGACAGACAGTTGTAATGACGTAGTCATCCGATTAGAAAGGATTTTTGAAAATTCACCGTCTAAGGGGGTGAAAAAGGGGTTAAAAGTTTCTATGAAAGTCCGTCATTTTTAGAGCTAGAAGCCTGAAACTTTGTTTTTAGGTTAACGATTAGAAATAAGAAATTACGTGTCCTAGGGTTTTTGAAAATTTAACCCTAAGGGGGGTGAAAAAGGGGTTGAAAGTTTGTATGGGGAAACAAGATTAGTTAAACTATTTTATTCGAAACTTCAAAGGAGTACTCCTATCAATAAATGAGTAAACAAGTATTTCAGGCTCTTTCAGAATTCAACCCCTAAAAGGTGGAAAAGGGGTGACAATTTCTGAAAATCAACATGGGTATCGTTTTTATGGTTTATCGGGTCGCTGATTGCGAAAACAACAACTACTTCAAAATCCAACGAAGTAGACTGGAAATACCTACCATCATCCCCTGTGGGGGTGCAATGTGGTTGAAATGTCAATATGGGTGTCGTTTTATGGTTTTTTGGGACGTTAATTATGAAAATGGCATCGATTATGGTTTGAAACCAACATGGATGGAAGGATGGATGGATGTATGTTTGTATGTATAATTCATCATGGGTTGGGTGACTTGGGTGTCATTTTTAAGGTTTTTGGATCGTAAATAACGTAAATTATAAATATTTTATAATTAATTTATTAGAATAGAATAGAATATATTTTATTGCACAATTTTTCTTTTAATTAATCAACATTCAAATTTTTTTTTAAATCATTCACCAGGAAATGAATATTCAGCCGATATGTTAAAAATGAGACTTACGGTGGACTTTGTGAATTGGTAGCTGCAGGATTAATATTTGAAATTATGTATTATATATTGTTATATCATAATTTGAATTAATGTTTGAAATACTACGAAACGGTCTGCTATACACATAGTCCAAAACAGATATCTGTCCAGTAAAGCGATTACGATTTAGCCATGATTTATCTAATGGACATTTTGACGCCTATCTGCCTATTGTTGCGAAGAAAATTACTCAGCGTCGCATGGAGGTACCTGTCGAAGAGCGTGATCCTTTTTCAGAGCTTGACCATTTAACTGTTACATCTTTTGTAAACAGTGAAATATCATGTCTAACCAGCGGAACAGACGAATCTGTATCGTCAACAATAAAATATGAAAGAAAAAGTAAAATAAACTAAGGTCGAGATTTACTAATTACGCAAGAAAAAGTCATTTAAAAAGTGCACAAGAAAGTTATAGGCAAAAAAAGACAGATTCAAATCGTAAAGCTGTAACCGCTTATCAGAAAAAAAAAATCCCGTTGTACACAGGCAAGCTGTTGCAAATTACCAAACTGCGAATCCACAAGTGCATAGAGCAATTCAGTCACGATATGAGGAAAACATTACACTGCGTTTATGGAAAAACAAGGTCCATTCCGCTATGAAGTATGACCCTGATATTGCTTATAGAACTGACAGCAGTGTAGCCTTGGGTTCTATGACATAAATGTGTCAGTGGTGCAATGGGCTGACATGGAAGGATGAGACACCTGGTATGAAAGTGTAACTTGATCGGTTGAAACAATTGCCTGAACCACTCTTTAGTTTGATTAATGATCTACACCCAGATCATGACCATTTTATGGTTAATATTCGTAAATATAATGCCTGTTTCCAGATGACTTCCTTTGGTGGTAAACAGGTAACAGCAGATGGTTTTTTATCGACTTTTAAAGTACAAGGCCAGGTCTACCATTTAATTGGAAGTATATATACATACATACATAAACACTCACGCCTGTCACCCAGAGGGGCAGGCAGAGACTACAGACTTCCATTTAGCACGATCCTGACACATTTCTCTCGCCTCCTTTACATCCATATATCTACGCATACACGCTCGTCGGTTAAGGGTACTCCTAATCTGGCCCATTTTCAATATATTGCCAATTTGGTCGATAAACCTTCGTCTAGGGCGTCGCTTCCCGACTCTTTCGTTCACTTCTGCAACATAAATTTGCTTTGTCAATATATATTATCAGAAGCCGAACATGACGCTCAGTACCTTCAAATATATTTTGTAGGTGGAGATGATCGAGAAGCAAAAATTCGATGTTCTCAATTTCCTAAATTAAAGTCAAATTTAATCAAACTATTGCAGAATATGCTGCATCAAGTGAACCCGTATATAAAAGATCTGAAAAGTGCCATTGATAAACCCCCTTCAGAGTCCTACAAAGTTGTCATACATGCTGATAAAAAACCACCAGAAGAACTTAGAGGTAGTTACAATGAACCAACTACAAATCAAGTGGCTTTAGTGTTAGTGGATCAACAATTTGATCGAAGGGACATCATACTCGAGAGCCGAAGTAATTCACCTCAGCGTATTAGTGAGATACATCGAGCATATGATGTGCTACAGTATGCATTGATGTTTTGCTGGGGGGATGATGGGTATTCAATCAATATACCACAACGCGATTCCACAATTAAGTTGCCGCTTAATAAAACTGTCTCTTCTGAAAGTTTCTAATCGTATATAATTATGATTAAAGAAGGAGAAGATAACTATTTAGTCAACTATCGTGCCCTTTTTAGTCAATATTTGGTGGATGAATACGCCAAAATAGAAACAGAGAGATTAAATTATATCAAAAATAATCAAGCCAAATTACGTGCTGATAGTTACATCCATTTAAAAGATGCTATTGGACGACAAGACGCAGAAGCCAACCAACTAGGACAAATGGTTGTCCTTCCATCATCTTTTACGGGGGACCTAGGTTTATGCACGAAAGAACACAGGACGCTATGACCTATATTAGGAATTACGACCGGCCTGATCTTTTTATCGCTTTCACATGCAATCCTCGCTGGGACGAGATAAAAGAGCAATTGCTTCAAGGACAATAATCTCGTGATAGACACGATATAATTTCGAGTGTTTTTCGACTAAAGGTGAAAAAAATCATGAACATATTCATATTCATTTATGGCTTCACAAACGTATTACTCCGGATCAAATCGACAATATAATTTGTGCTGAAATACCGGATCCCAAACGTGACCCAGAGCTTCACGAAATGGTTAAATGTAATATGATACATGGTGCATGTGGAACTTTTAATCGAAAGTCACCATGTGTGAAAGATAACATGTGCAGTAAACGATACCCCAGGGCTCTCATAAGGGAAACTCAAACTGGTGAAGACGGTTATCCGCAGTACAAGAGATGCTTACTAGATGACGGTGGCTTCTCTGTTGATATCAAAGGCAAAACAGTAGATAATTGATGGGTAGTCCCTTATAATCCAGTATTATTAAAAACATTTAACGCTCACTTAAATGTGGAACATTGTCCTTCCGTGAAATCAATAAAATACATCTGTAAATACGTAAATAAAAGTTCAGACCAGGCTTCGTTTGCTTTAGAGAATGAGAAGGATGAAGTAAAACCTACACAAGTGGAAGATATATAAGTTCATCAGAGGCAGTATGGCGAATCCTTGAATTTCCCATTCATGAGCGTTTCCCTCCAGTAGTCCATCCACCTCGCTGTTCATTTGGAAAATGGGTAAAGGGCTTATTTTAATGAGCAAAATCTGAGTGAAAGAGTGAATAGTCCTCCAACAACCACACTCCTATACTTTTTCGATTAGTGTAAAGTGGATAACTTTGCTAAAACATTGCTCTACCTAGAAATACCTACATACTACGCTTGGGATAAAAGAAAATTCCAAAGGAGAAAGAGAGGAGCAAATGTTGAAGTCTGGCCAGGGGTCAATAAAGAGCACGTTCTGGGCAGGGTTTATACTGTGCATCCAAACAATACAGAATGCTATCAACTTCGCATGCTTCTTCATGAGATCTGGGGCCCAATTTCGTTTGAAGCGTTAAAAACTGTAGATGGTCATGTATATTCCACGTTCAAATCAGCGTGCACAGCTCTCGGCTTGGTTGAAGATGCAGCATTTGTTCGCAGCAATGGAAGAGGTAGCACTTTTCAAGCACCGCAAATGATTCGGGATCTTTTCACGATTATTTTAGTGCTCTGCCAAGTCAAAGAAATTCAAAAAAACAAATTCAAAGAATACGTATCTGATGATTTTAAAAGGCAATTTGAAAGACAGGGAGATGTTGATGTAGAGCACATAGCAGATATGGTATTTAACAAATGTCTTTCGGTAATAGAAGATGCCATATTAGCGTTGGGTGGTCGGCTACTAAAAGAGTATGGGTTACCTCAGCCAAGCAAAGAACAACAATTTGAAAATAGAGAGTTTCTTAAAGAGACAAGTTACGACTTAGCATCATTAGAAAACACAGTTAAAAATAATGAAGGATCACTGAATAACGAACAAAAAGCAGTTTACAATCTAATTAACACAAAAATTTAATCAAATGAGGGTGGAATATTCTTTTGAGATGCTCCCGGTGGAACAGGCAAAACATTCCTCATAAATTTGCTATTATCAAAAGTTACAAGTACTCGCAGAATTGCTTTGGCTATGGCTTCTTCTGGGATCGCAGCTACACTTCTTGAGGGTGGACAAACTGCTCAAGCTACTTTTAAGCCAGCTACCTAAGATGTAAATAACTGTAGTGCCAAAAGGAACTAGAACAGATGAAGTGAAGGCGTGTCTTAAGAGATCCACTTTATGGCCTCTTATTAAAATCCTCAAGCTCTGGAAAAATATGCGGGTACACTTAGGAGAAAAAGAGTCTGCTGGTGGATTTGCAAATCTCCTACTTGACATCAGCAACGTTGATTACCCGATAAATGATGGAATGATGACCATCCCAGATAATTTGTGCACAGTTGTATTTACGTTACAGGAGTTAACATCCAAAATTTACCCAGCTATTGCTCATATCCACGATAAGCCAATGAAATGGTTGTGTGAACGTGCCATACTTACCCCGAAAAATGACCAAGCAGCAGCAATTAACGATATACTGTTAACGTCTATTGAGGGGGAAGAAATGGTGTACCCTGTCGAATTACTTAATTCACTGAAACTATCGGGTCTGCCACATCATAAACTTATTCTGCGCGTGGGCACTCCTGTTATGTTGTTGCGAAATTTAAAACCTCCTCAACTATGCAACGGAACCAGACTAAAAGTAAAAGCGATACATCGCAATGTTGTGTAAGCCACAATTATAATTGGATGTGCGCAAGAGGAAACTGTATTTGTACCAAGAATTCCCTTGATCCCGAATAATCTTCCCTTTGACTTCAAACGAATACAGTTTCCCCTCAAAGTCTGCTTTGCAATGGCCATAAACAAATCACAAGGGCAGACATTAAAATTTGCGGGTGTAGACTTGAGATAAAATTGTTTTTCACACGGGCAATTCTATGTGGCTTGCTCACGCTTAAGCTCGCCCAGTAGTCTGATTATTTTGGCACACAGTAATAGATTAGCAAAAAATGTGATGTATAAAGAAGTTTTTTAGTTTACTAGCATTTGCCCGCGACATCCAGTTATAATTCTGGCATGTACCAGCAGACTCTTTTTCACACATGGGCGCGATATAATCGAACTCCACGCGAAGGAAGTCGCGGGCAAAAGCTAGTATATAATAAAATAAGAAAAAGAAAATACTCAGGCTGATACGCCATGAACATCTCGTTGGACAGGATTTTCTGGTAGACATTATGTGGTGCAGGGATGAAGAAGCAATCACTGTAGACTTAAAACTGTTGGGAAGTATATCTAGTATGAGTTATATAAAATGCTATACACCCACCATTAGAGCTATCACTCACGAGGATATGCATGGTTAAAATTCTGGAATTAGAGCTATTACTTAGAAGGTAGACAGGTTTTGAATTGACATGTAAAGCATTACCATTAGGGGAAGGACATTAAGGAACGGGCTAGGACTCAGAAAATATCACTGCATTCTTTAAACCATTAAGGCTATCACTTAGAGGTTAGACATCGTTGATTATTCAGACCTTAAAGCTATCACTTAGATGGTATACATGTTTTGAATCGACATATAAAGCGATACCACTAGACGGAAGATATTTCGATGGGCTAGGCTTCAGAAGAAATTACTGCAGGCTTTAATCCATTAGACCTATAACTTAGAGGAAACAGAAACAGAAACAGAAACTTTTTTATTCAATATAGATTATAAATAATACTTATTGAAAGTCACTCTTTTGTTTAATTACCACTGGTTCGAAAAAAAACCTCTGTCCTGGGAAGAACCAGCAAGGAACCCAGCGGGACTTTTTTTTTTAAATAACAGCTTACAATCATGTATGTTACACAATTAACCACACAAAACAAATTAGAAATAGCTTGGTAGCGAACACCTCATTCCCAGGGGTTATTATCATCCATAAATTCCTTAATATTATAATAACCCTTTTATACAAACTATGTTTAATAAACTTTTTGAATTTTGAGCAGGTCAAATTTTGTATATTTTCTGGGATTTTGTTGTAAAGCGTATACATCGCCCCAAGAATGAATTACTGACTCGGTGGAGTCGAGTAACTGGTACTACTAGCTTGTGTTTGTTCCTAGTATTTACAGAATGAATATCACTTATTTTTGTATAACTACTTTTATTTTTGTGTACGTACATTACATTTTCATAAATGTATTGAGAGGCCAAAGTTAATATATTAATTTCCTTAAATTTTTGTCTGAGCGACTCTTTAGGTTTCAAATCATAGATTGCTCTTATGGCCCTCAGATCAGATAGACATGATTAACTATTCAGACCTGAGAGCTATCACTTAGAGGTTAAACAGGTTTGGAATTGAAATACAAAGCGCTATCTCTAGAAACTAAACATTATGCTGTACATTATGCAGATCCCGAAATTATATACACTGAGGTTTTTTTATGTTTTAGGGTGACAAACGAGCACATATTCCACCTGATGGTAAGTGGATGCTGTGGCCCATAGACATCTACATTTATCCTCAACTAAGAATCAAAATGATGATGCGTTGTCACCCCGGAGGACTAAGATGAAATACCTCGTTTCCAGTAAAAAGGGTCTCCGGTTCTCTACACTCACCATACGAAACACAGCAGCACGAAGCTGCTATTTTGCGCTGGTATTCTTTGAGAGCGTGCTCCTACCCCGATCGAGCCGACCCATTAGTGCTACAACCATAATATAGCTGCAGCGTGGATCTACCACTTGCAACTATACTTTTCATTATTTTATCAGAGTGATAAAAGATTTGACCACAGACCAAATTCTGATTGGGAAAAGAAATAAGTGCTGTGAATAAACTGAACTTATGGTTTTATTAAGGTTATATAAACGTTTAAGGAGCCCCAAAATTGGCAGAACAAATAAGAAATAATAACTGAATTCTGGGAGAAAATTATCCTGTGTTTAGTGTGAGAGCAGTTTACTAGTCCTTAAAATTCTTATTTACAAACAAAATGAGATTTACAGACGCGTTTTAAATTTAAACAGTATATACGTACGTAACAATATGTAATAATATATTTCACTGTATATTATTACGTACACACTTTTTCAAAGTTACATAATATGACATCCTCCCTATGAGGCGTTCTATGTGGGAGGCCTATGTTCTGTAATGGATGGATAATATGACATGAAAGTGAGAAAAATAAGAGAAAAATAACAAATTATGGGTAAAAATGGACTTAAAAGATATACATTTTAGTCTAACTGTTCAGAAGAATCTGAAAGGTTTGAATTTAAGCTATTATTTTAATTCCTTTCCCTTGGGATATGCATGGCATCATACCAGGCTAAAGAAAACAGTTTTGACATATGTGCAAAACAAAAATAGTATTGTAACCATCAGATTTAGATTACAATAATTTTCTTAATTTATTAAAAGCGTAATGAAAATACAACATTTTTCATGACGTAAGTTTTATTGTAAATTTAAAAAATTGACATAATTTAATTAAAAAACTCAATACCTGAAAATAAACACCAAATTATTATTGATATAATAAAAATATTTCAAAAGAACGTCATTAAAGTCATTTGCTTATATATTCACTACTGTTAGGCACTTTAACATAAATTTTTCTAGCCATAATTAATTAAATTTAAGAAAGGCACATTGTTGCATCCGAGCTGTACCATGTAGCTTAGTATAACCTAAGCTACAAGAAAGAAAGCAGTGTTTAGCATAATAAGGTTCTAAATATAATAATTAGGTACAAATGCATCAATAGCGTAAAGCTGTACATAAAATATCTATTTGGGAAAAATATAAAACGTAAAAATTTCAATACTTAAAGAGTAGTACCTTAAAAAATAAATTTCAAAATTATTATAGTGAACTATTTTACTATTGTAAGGCATTAAAAGTTAGTATTCCAGAACATAGAACTATTTTTTTTAATTCTACCTTCACAGTTCAGGCTATCCTCCTCTGGAACGCCTTACCCGCTGATGTCAAGGAAGTTACGCATAAGCTTTTGTTTAAAAGATTGGTGCGACAACGTTATTTAGAAGTAAACAACAATTAATTGACTTCACCGTTTTATATATATATATATGTGTGTGTATGTGTGTATTTTATATGTACTTTATGCCAACATCTTTATTTATTCCATTTTTCGTCGGGTTGACTGGTAGAGAATGCCACAGGGCATTAAGTCCACCCTTTGTAACCCCTAGTTGGTGTGTTGCAATAAGGGATAAATAAATAAAAGGTTATGACAAGTTAAAATATAAGTAATATGTGAAGAACGTGGTAAAAATGGTAAATTTAAAAACGGTTTTATCCAGTTTTTGTAGGGTTTCAAACATACCACGTTATTTTATATCTTCATATACTAAAAATAACAGTGATAAACGCACAATAGAGTTATGCTGACACATGCATAAAACAGATTGCCAAAAGATGTAAGTAACATAATTGACACTTAATTAGGCGCATGAAGAAAATCACACAACTAGTAGCGTGGGGTCTCTAGTGACCCCAAATATATAATTGAAAAAAGAGTGTTAGAAATAAATCAAATAAGTATGTATTATCAAAAATATTAAATTTCTTTATTATAATTAATTTTAGGAAACTAAAACATAACTTTGATTTTAAACAATTAAAAAAATAACAAAATTTCTAATCTCTCTTTAAACTACAAATTTTTGGTGTAGCCGAGATTAAAATTAAAAAAAAATTATTCCGATTCATCAGCAGATCCCTCTATTCTGCATACGATGCAGTATACCCTAAAGTGTTGTTGACAAGTAAATTTACCACACATATTACATTTGCCGATTTTTCTACCGACTTCAACAGGAGGAGGTATTCAATTCGACTGTATGTTTTTTTTTATGTGTGTTACCTCATAACTTTTTGCTGGGTGAACCGATTTCGATAATTCTTTTTTTGTTTGAAAGCTGATGCCTCACAAATTTGATCAAGGTCTGACCAATAGTTTTTGAATTATTCTTAATAATTTACATTGAAGTCGGTTGTACAAAATTTTTAATTTTAAATTATTGGTGGTGTTCTACAAGTGCAACCACTAATTTCTTCAAAAAATCCGTCTTATGTGTGTGCTCATCCTATCAGTATTCAGCATTAGTGATAGCATTAGTAGAACCAGCAACATTTTGCTCATCGTCGGACACATCCGCCAGCCATTGCAGTATCTCTCTTTCGCGAGTCATCTTAAAACTGCGAAAAAAAGAAAGTCAATAAAAATAAAGACAAAAATAAGTAAAGTGAATATGCACTATAACAATTCACAAATACTAATAAAAATAAATAACAATATACGTATAGAAACTAAGTAAAAACACAAATATTCAAACTTACCTCCGCCAAAAATGTTACGTAAGTGGTCGCAAAAAATTTTTTTCAATGTATAATTACATTTAATTATAATAATTATGTGTCATTTTTTTTTTGGAGTTTATGGCCTGGTATCTAGACCTTTAGGCCAAGTCTTAGGTATTTTTATTCGGTTTATTATAATTTTCTTCATAATACACTGCTTCACAATATGTTGATGCGTCATATTGTGCAGCCCTTGGGAAATTTTGACGGCAACTTGAGGCAGCAGACAGCTGAGAGTTGGCGATAGTATCTCAAGGCGCCTAAGCAGATAGACACCTTATCTTGAGAATCACATCACCATCAGAGCACTTGTGTCACCGTTTCCACTAATAATTCACATGCGCAGACACTTAATACACAAAATCGTATCACTTTTACATATCAAAATCCACTTCAAACCATTATTCAAACAATAATACAGGAGCAGCAAACCGCCGCCGATCAAGTTCCCGCCAAAACTCCTCTATGTGTTATTTTATTCGATAGCATGTTGCCATCTTTTAGGTAGTGACATAATCCCGTTACTGTAGAAATCTTGGGATTTTTGATCAAATAAATGCGACAAGTAGTTTTGACAGTCCTCTCTTGATGTTTAACACTACCCAAAGAATTCTGAAGAGACCTAAAGAGGTAAAATCTTAAGGTGTAAAGGCAGTACTATATGGTGGATGCATTAACACTTCCCAACCAAGCTCTCTCAATTTTTGCTGAGTTGCCAAAGATGTTTGTGGTCTGGCGTTATCATGATCAAAAACCACTCCTTTTCTGTTGATCAATTCCGGCCGTTTTTTCTCAATTTATTGCTAGAGTCTCATTAGTTCGCTGGTCCCTATTAAGAAAGTAGGATCTGCAAATATTCGATTTTTCAGGAGAGAAGTTTGAAGTTTTGTTTGTTGATAAAAAGATATCCTATAAAGTCTAACGTCTGAAATTTGAACCATATTTATCGAATAATAACGTCAGATCTGCCTGAATCCAAAAGTCTTAAGTGTATCAGAAAAATAATGCCAGTAATTATTTTTTCTTGAAAACCTAACACCGAGGTTACTTAAATTAAAGTTAGTACTACGCTATTAAATGTAACAAAGGTATGGCGGTTAAGTAACATAAGAAACTCTTACCAGAATGAACGGAATTGTCAACTTTTTCTTCACGTTTTCTTTTATTTAATGGAATAAAACTACCCGGGGTATTTAATACAATACCTAATATGCGTTAAAAATAACCTGACATTATTATTTTGCAGATTTATTTAATAATAGCAATAATAATAACCGTATATTTGGTGCGGTAAAGAACGCGCGCTTTTCCCGTTAACAAATTCGAATCTGGCAGATCCGCGTGAGCTCGCGCCCCTCTCTTCCCGTAAATAACTGTTTAAAGTAACTACCCATATTTTTGAGAGATAATTTAAGTTAGAACCAACTTTATTCTTTTCGGTAAATTTGTTATTATAAAAGATAGAAAAAAATAAAATTGGTACACATAATGTTTTCTTATATTTACGCGAATACTACACATTAAATGAAACTAATTTTTACGGATTATATCGCGTTTAATTTTTACTTTTTAATTCCCGACGTTTCGGGTGCTTTACAGCACCCATGGTCACAGGGTTACTGAGGTGTTTGACGTCCCGATGTCATAGTTAGCCCGGCTACTTTCAGTTTTTTAATATTAATTTTTGGTTCGATCTACGCAGAATGAGCTTACAGTATCTTGAAGTCTAGCAGTGGTATACTTGGGTTTGGATTTAATTTTATTAATTATAGGATCAGATGGCAGCACCAATCCATCTTCTCTATTGAAATTAGGATGTTTTTTAATTTCAATAGCCTCGCGAATCATCCTTGGTAGGAATCGGTGTTCTTTTGCGAGGATTTGTGGTCTATCAAATCTAATGTAATGGCGGGGACGATCTTGAACATGTTCACAAACTGCAGACTTCCCGAGACTTGAAGCACCGACGTATCAGCGTAGATTTCCGGTTTTCAAAACGTAGACGCATTTCACGGCACCAATCCACACGAGTCTGTTTTTCACTTTCGCAGAGCAAGCGAGGGATCCATCGACAACAAAGCTTCCTCACTCCAAGATATTGATGTAGGATGGTATGAATGCTCCCCGAACTAATGTCTACAATATTTTCGATGTCCGTATATGTGATTCGTGGGTCTTCTCGCACCAACATTTCAGTAGTCCAAACATTTTCTGCCGTTACTGCTGAGCCCCGGTTCTTTGGTCGTCTTTAAGATTAATTTTACCCCTTTTGAATTCAGCAAACCACCTAAAAATTTTGTGTTACGCGTGATGGAGCTGAGTCCCCTAATACTGATTGTAACCGTTTTAAAGTTAATTGTTCGGTTAAACCAAATTAAAAATCATAATATATCATAGCGCGCAAATGTTCACGGTTAAGATCGATCGTTTTAAATGAAAAGTGCGGGAATCGTTGCAGGAAAATTAATAGAACTTTGTTTTTTTTTAAATATTAAGCAATTGGCTTATAGAGTTCTATTTTTAAATAAATTTGCTTTTTAGAAACGTATAACACGGGTGCCTTCCATTTTTAAATTTCGAGCATCTCAAAACTTATTGAGTGACCTACGTACGAGATTACAGAAATTTACAAAAGCAAGTAACAAACTTAGCTGTAATGAGTCATAAGTCATAACATTTATTAAAAATTGTCTTCGATATACCGACAGTCAACTTGGCACCGCTCAAGGGATTGTAGCACAACCCAAATTTCAACGGAATCAAAGGCTTTCTCATAGTCGAACAGACATAGTGGTAGATTGTACTCCTTGGTCTTCTGTAAAATTTGCCGAAGGGTATGTATGTGGTCTATGGTGCTAAAGCCTTTTCGGAAACCGGCTTGTTTGGGAGGCTGGAAGTCATCGAGTCTACGTGCGATAAGATTCGTTATGACTCTCGAAATCAGTCTGTAGTTCTTCAAGAGAACGTTGTCACTTTCTTGAAGAACAACACTACCGCACTTCCGCTCTACGCCTCCAGAGTAGTGAGTTAAGGATACTGACCCTGTAGATATATGCTTTGTCAGCTCAAAGAAAAGCATAGCAACAAGTTAAAGGGGTTGACTCATCATTTACTTTACACGTGTATAAAATATTGCAAAATACATAATAAAATGTTCTATAACAAATTATGCTGACATTCATGAGACTAAGTTATACGATTCCCTTTGTTTCCTGTTGCTTAAAACTAACTTATAAATTATATTTAATATTGCAAAATACATAATAAACTTCTATGGAACAAATTATGCTGAGGTTCATGAGAATAAGTTTTTTCCTTGTTGTTTCCAACTATATATAAGTTATATTCCATTTTTATTGTTAACCTGTTCTTTTTTTATATAAAAATAGGGTGACAAACGAGCACACAGTCCACCCGATGGTAAGTGGTTGCTGTGGCCCATAGACATCTACATCTATCCTCGTTTGCGAATCAAAATGCAGATGTGTTGTCAGCCTTGAGGACTAAGATGGAATGCCTCTTTTCCTGTAAAAAAGGGTCTCCGGTTCTCTACACTCACCATACGAAACACAGCAGCATTGAGCTGTTATTTTACGCTGGTATTCTGTGAGAGCGTGGTCCTTCCCCAGTCGAGCCGACCCATTCGTGCTACAACTATACCAGAAATATAGCTGCAGCTTGGCTCTACCACGTACAAAACAGACTCAGACTTCGCTCGATAACCTCTTTATCTCTGTTTTATTAAATAAAAATTATAATTTTCATTGAAACCGTATATCCATTCCTTGAGTAGTCCTACCATGGAGGATGGAATGAAAGAGCTTCTGAAGGACTTCAAGTACCGGTTCTCCACCCGCTTTCAGAAGCTCCGATAAAATTCCATCCTCGCCCGGGGACTTGCTGTTTTTATGGTGCTGGAGAACTATTCTAATTTCGCTCAGACTGACGTCCGGAATATCATCGGAATAGTGTCGGATAAGACTTTTTGTATCATTTATTGTTAATTAAAGTTAATAAAAAAATGTCTTGCTTTTATCTGCTTAATGAAAAAAATAATGTGTCTTACCTAGTTTGAAGAGCACCTACCGCCTCCCTCAATTGCGTGCACTATTTAAACTAGTTATGACACATCATTTTATTTCATTAAACTGATATAATCAAGGTAATTCTTACCAACTTTAATATAATGGATTTCCGCAAAGTAACGCCGGATTCTATTAATTATTTATGGTTAAAACAATAAAGATTTTAAATTAAAATAAGTATATCTTCTCTGCTTACCCTGAAGGTAGACTAGTAGAGAATGCCTTTAAAATAAAATAAGTTCAACTTTTTCTAATAAGTGTGCTAATAAATATATATTTTCACTTGATAAAGCTACGCTGCAGATATATTACGATTGTAGCACGAATGGATTGGCTATACCGGGGTAAGTCCACACTCTCACAGAATACAGCGTTAAATAGCAGCTTAATGCTGCTGTGTTTGGTATGGTGCGTGTAGAGAACCGAAAACCCTTATTACTACAAACGTGACGTTCCATCTTAGTCCTCACTGGTGGCAATGCATCTGCATTTGGATTCTTAATCGAGGATAAATGTAGATGCTCATGGGCCAAGCCATTCACTTATCATCAGGTGGATTGTGTTTTCGTTAGTCACCCTTAATTTATTTTACAAAAACAAGGGAGGGAGGGAAACAAATCAGGATATGGGCAGCAGCGTCTTCCTAATAACGACTAAAAATAAAAAACTGCGGTTCCCAACCTGTATGACAAGCGTGGCAACTATGGCAATTATCCCCCTAATGAGACAATTTATTTATTCTTTGTTCAGCAATGGATTTTACTAAGCTGTAACGGTAAAGGTAACGGTGCAAATATAATGTCAGATGAAGCTGTAAGAGCCGTATAGGCACAGCACCAACATCGCAGAAAATAGATGGTGCACATAAAGCGTAAGCAAATAAATAAGTCTGTGGGACTGTGTCGGTTACTCTTGTTCCACTACAGATATCTTCATTACGTATTCTATCACGCAGAGAAACTATGAGCTTAGCTCTCTCTATAGCTCGCTGTGCGATTTGTAGCTTCCTCATATGGCCAGCTGTGAAGAATCACGTCACACGTCACAGATCCATAATATGTCATCACTAGAAGCACGCACTGGCTGTTCACTCTTGGTTTGAAGTAAGAGAAATGCGTAAAGAGATGTGGTAATCTCTTATATTCTGTCCAGCCGAGTTGGATCAGTTTATTGACCTCTCGGTCAAAGTTGGATTTACCGAGTAGGTTATAGCTAAACTTACTCGTTATGTTGTTGACGAGTGTTTGTAATTACATTGATTTATTTCCTGCATTGGAACCAGTAATTATTTTTACTTGAATTTTTTTGCTGATTTAATGATAATGATCTATAAACTGTATGCATATCTATGTAATATTATTAACAATTAGTCCGACTAGATAAGTCCAACTTCAACCGAGAGGTCAATCGACGGATTCAACTCGGCTGGGCAGCGCTCGGGAAATTACGGCACATCTTCTCGTCAGGTATACCTCAAAACTTGAAAACGAGACTGTAGAACCAGTGCGTGTTGCCAGTGATAACCTATGGAACTGAGACTTGATTCTTCACTGCTGGCCGTATGAGGAATCCTAAGGTCGCTCAGCGAGCTATGGAGTGGGCTATGCTCGGGGTTTCCCTGCGTGATAAACTTAGAAATGAGGATATCCGCAGTAGAACCAGAGTGATCAACATAGCCCAACGGATTATTAAGCTGAAGTGGCAATGGGCCGGCCATATAGCTCGAAGAACCGACAATTGATGAGGAAAAAAGGTTCTCGAGTAGCGGCCTCGTACTGGCAGACGAAGTGTAGGGCATCCCCCCACTAGATGGAGTGACGACATCGTAAGACATGCAGGAATCGATGGATGCAGGTGGCTCAGGACCATGCTTTGTGGCATTCCTTGAGGGAGGCCTATGTTCAGCAGTGGACTTGTGAAGGGCTGTTACGAAGATGATGAGGATGATACATATCTAATAGTTGTGATTTAATAAAAAAATAAAAAAATTGTGAAGCACAAAATCAAGTTATACCAAAAAAATCAAGGAAATGTACAAACTTTAGCACTGTAAAAAGTAGTGGTACTAAAAATATTTTAACTGTAAAAGGAAGAAGTTAATACGAAATTTAGATTTCAAAAAAGAACTAAACCATTCTCTGGCTCTTCGAAAGAAACGTTCTTTCAAAGCCACTTGCGAAAACTTTGTTACAAGTTTAAATTGGTGTTTCTTAGAGCAATGACGAGACGCTACTAAGTAATCTATGGATTCAAATAGCAGTCTTGCTTTCGTAAATTTGTAAGCAAATTGACTGTTTAGAAAACGAAGTTTAAAATTTTAGTAATTTTAGTGCCCCCTTAATAAAAATGAATCAATGATTATTTAAATAATTTTTAGTGACGATAGAAATTAGTAATGACATTTGTTGGATTGAGTCAATAAGAATAATGTATTGGTGCTAATAAATGTCTAAATAATGCAGTGTGGTGCCGGCGTAAGAAAATATACCAACCATTTTGTCCCCTGGGATTCGTAAGAGATTTTAGAAAAATTCCTTATGGCCTATCGAACGTTACAACTACGGTAAAACCTTCCTTAAGGCCGTAAATGCGGTTGAAATGCCTAAATTCTTGGATATTTAAGTAAAAAATCACAATAACTGTTCATTTATTAAGAAAATATACAAGGTAACAGAAGAGGATATAATAAATGTTTTTAATTGAACGAAATTGTATTTTTGTCAACCCCTTATTAGAAAAAAATTCCCCTAAGAGTACCTTTGTCATATTTTGCAAAATTTCTCAAAAACTGCACAAGCTCTTTAAATATGTAGTTTATACACTAAAAAAAAAGATCGTAAAAATATTAATATTTTTAAATGAGAGTTTTATTTTTATTCCCCGTTTTACTCGAGAAAATATCATTTTTCCCCGAAATTGAATATATAAGCGCGAGCGTGCCTCTGTTGCCCTGTAATCACTCGCGAGCTCTGACGTAGTCCGTTTTCGGATGTCGTCGAGAGTAGACCGCGCGTCGTTGTTGGAGCGACTTTGTTCAAATATATTTTAGTTTTTTAAGAGTTTATACTCAATTATAAATATTTTTAGGAATAAAAATACTTAATTTAGTTAATATCTGTACTGTAACTGTAAATATTGTTTTTTAAATAAATACATTTTTAAAGTGTCCAAAGAAGAAGTTTTCGCGGCGACGTTGATTATTGAAATTGAAAATGCATTTTTATAATGATTTCTTATATTTACGCGAACACTACACATTGAATTAAACTACTTTACGGATTATATCGCGTTTAATTAACTTATTTTATTAATTCCCGACGTTTCGGTGCTTTACAGCACCATGGTCACGGGGACTGAGGTGATTGACGTCCCAATGTCAAAGTTAATACGGAGTACCTTCAGCTTTTTAATTATTAATTTTGGTCCGATCTACGCAGAATGAACTAACTGTGTCTTGAAGTCTTGCAGTGGTATGCTTGGGTTTAGTTTAATTTTATTAATTACAGGATCCCAAGCAGGTGGTAGTATCAGCCTCCTCTCTATTGAAATTAGGATGTTTTTAATTTCAATAGCCTCACATCATCCTTGGCAGGAATCGATGTTCTTTCGCGAGAATCTGTGGTTTATCAAATCTAATGTAATGGCGGGGCCGTCTAGGATATGATCACAAACTGCAGACTTCCGGAACGTTGGTGCTTCACGTCAGCTATGTGTTCTTTTACGCGGGTTTTAATAGATCTTTTGTTTGCCCTATATGAGAGACCACATTCACAATCAAGCTTGTACCTCCTGCATCTTGTAGAGGATATTGCACTTGACGGATGGTAGAACTGACTAATCTTCTTCGGCGGCGAAGAATGTTCTTATAGAAGCTCGCTTCAAGATGTAGCCAATCTTGTCTGTGACACCTCTGACATATGGTAGTACAGCAGGCACGCTCGACCGTGGCCGGCTTCACTCAGTCACTGTGACGTAGGCGCGGGACCCGAAGCTTGTTGTCGTGCAGAACCTGCTTGACGTGCTGAAGCTCGGCGGCCAGGTGTTTGCTGTCACAGATCCCTCGTGCTCTCTGTAACAAAGATTTGCCCACGGTAGCCAACTGTGAAGGATGATGGTGGGATTCACCATTTAAATATCTGTTTGTATGGGTCTTTTTCTATACACGGTGTGACCTATGGTGTTGTTAGGATTTCGAATGACTAATACATCTAGAAAGCTAAAGAATTATTTGCCTCTAACTCCATAGTAAATTGAATTTTAGAGTTTATGGAATTAAGATGTTCTAAAATGCAGTTACTTTGTCTGATGGTAAAATTGTGAAAGTATCGTCTACATACCGCTTGTAGAACCTTGGAGTTACTGGTGCAGTAAGCAGGCTTTCTCCTCAAAGTCCTCCATGAAAATATCGGCGACAATGGGAGATACCGGTGAGCCCATTGCAACACCATCTACTTGCTTGTAAAACTCTTCCTTCCACAATAGATAGCCAGATGTAAGGCAATGTCTAAGCAGTACTGCATATTCTGCTGGCATGTTGTTTTCCTCTAGTTTCCTAGTTACAATTGAGATGCAGTCTTCAACAGGTAGGCATGTAAATAGAGACTGAACATCAAAACTGACCATAGTTTCATTGTCAGTAAGACATAGGTCTTTTATCTCACTAACAAAATGGTATGAATCCTTAGTGTGTGCTCTTGTGTGTCCTCTGAGTGGTGATAGTGTTTTTGCTAAGAGTTGAGCCAATCTGTAAGTTGGCGAATCGATCTGACTCACTATTGGACGTAATGGAGCGTTCGGTTTGTATTTTTGGTAACCCATACAACTTCGGTGGTTTGGCACACCAGGTATTATCGAATTGACGTCTAGATTCAATTTCTCGGAGTATTTCTTAATTAGATCGCTAGTTGTTTTAAGCGTATTAGTTGTAGGGTCTGTTTTGACCTTACGTACGTACTTTCATCCGATAAAAGTTGTTGTATTTTAGAATTGTAATCCGACGTATCCATTATAACCGTAGAATTACCTTTATCTGCGCGGAGAATCGTTAAATCTGGTCTGTTGCGTAAGTTTTTCAATGCATTAATTTCATCCTTCGGAAGATTTAATTTCGGCACTGAGCTTCGACGTAACAAAGACGAGATGTCTTGACGTATGGCCTCTAAATCTTCCTTACCAATATTATTTTATACAGACAGTCCTCAACACTACAGATAATGTTTTCATACGGGATTTTTCGCGGTGTTATTGTGAAATTCATACCTTTGGCCAAAACTTTATTGTCGCGTCGTCCAGAGATTGTTTTGACAGGTTATAGACCGCGCGTTGTTTATTACTCGCGTCTGTTGTCACGTTGTGTTCCGTTCTTACATTGACGTTGGTGTTGGACATTTGATTTAGTTGTTAGTTTTGGTATTTATCTATATGTTTATTTTGCATTCATTGTATTTAGTTGATTCCCGTTTATCTAAAGTTTCCATGCAATTCTTATAATCAAATGTCAATTGTAACTAGGAAACTAGAGGAAAACAACATGCCAGCAAAATATGCAGTACTGCTTAGACATTGCCTTACATCTGGCTATCTATTGTGGAAGGAAGAGTTTTACAAACAAGTAGATGGTGTTGCAATGGGCTCACCGGTATCTCCCATTGTCGCCGATATTTTCATGGAGGACTTTGAGGAGAAAGCCCTGCTTACTGCACCAGTAACTCCAAGGTTCTGCAAGCGGTACGTAGACGATACTTTCACAATTTTACCATCAGACAAAGTAACTGCATTTTTAGAACATCTTAATTCCATAAACTCTAAAATTCAATTTACTATGGAGTTAGAGGCAATAATTTTTTTTAGCTCCTAGATGTATTAGTCATTCGAAATCCTAACAACACCATAGGTCACACCGTGTATAGAAAAAGACCCATACAAACAGATATTTAAATGATGAATCCCACCATCATCCTTCACAGTTGGCTACCGTGGGCAAATCTTTGTTACAGAGAGCACGAGGGATCTGTGACAGCAAACACCTGGCCGCCGAGCTTCAGCACGTCAAGCAGGTTCTGCACGACAACAAGCTTCGGGTCCCGCGCCTACGTCACAGTGACCGAGTGAAGCCGGCCACGGTCGAGCGTGTGCCTGCTGTACTACCATATGTCAGAGGTGTCACAGACAAGATTGGCTACATCTTGAAGCGAGCTTATAAGAACATTCTTCAAGCCGCCGAAGAAGATTAGTCAGTTCTTACCATCCGTCAAGTGCAATATCCTCTACAAGATGCAGGAGTACAAGCTTGATTGTGAATGTGGTCTCTCATATAGGGCAAACAAAAGATCTATTAAACCCGCGTAAAAGAACACATAGCTGACGTGAAGCACCAACGTTCCGGGAAGTCTGCAGTTTGTGATCATATCCTAGACGGCCCCGCCATTACATTAGATTTGATAAACCACAGATTCTCGCGAAAGAACATCGATTCCTGCCAAGGATGATACGTGAGGCTATTGAAATTAAAAACATCCTAATTTCAATAGAGAGGAGGCTGGTATACCACCTGCTTGGGATCCTATAATTAACAAAATTAAAACTAAACCCAAGCATACCACTGCAAGACTTCAAGACACAGTTAGTTCATTCTGCGTAGATCGGACCAAAATTAATAATTAAAAAAGCTGAAGGTACTCCGTATTAACTTTGACATTGGGACGTCAATCACCTCAGTCCCCCGTGACCATGGGTGCTGTAAAGCACCCGAAACGTCGGGAATTAATAAAATAAGTTAATTAAACGCGATATAATCCGTAAAAGTAGTTTAATTCAATGTGTAGTGTTCGCGTAAATATAAGAAATCATTATGTAAACCAGTACGGACTGGAAATAGAAATAAAATACGCCGACTAGAAGATCTCAAGACCAAGCGCAAGATACGTAACATCATTAAATTTCTTGAAGAGATGCAGAGACCATAATCTCATTCCTACGTGTGTCAAGATATCTACTAAAAAGACATTCGAGGAAGCGCTAAGATCTTAAATCAGGCAAGCAAAAGTTGTTAATAACGGTGATTCAGCAAAAATCGTACCGATCTATGTTTCATAAACAAAACCATAGACAAATCGTCCAGTGATCTAAAGACAGTTTTATCGACATTTGATTATAAGAATTGCATGGAAACTTTAGATAAACGGGAAACAACTAAATACAATGAATGCAAAAATAAACATATAGATAAATACCAAAAACTAACAACTAAATCAAATGTCCAACACCAACGTCAATGTAAGAACGGAACACAACCATTGACAACAGACGCGAGTAATAAACAACGCGCGGTCTATAACCTGTCAAAACAATTTCTGGACGACGCGACAGTAAAAGTTTTGGCCAAAGGTATGAATTTCGCAATAACACCGCGAAAAATATTTATAAAAACGTATGAAATGTATGAAAACATTATCTGTAGTGTTGAGGACTGTCTGTATAAAAATAATATTGGTAAGGAAGATTTAGAGGCCATACGTCAAGACATTTCGTCTTTGTTACGTCGAAGCTCAGTGCCGAAATTAAATCTTCCGAAGGATGAAATTAATGCATTGAAAAACTTACGCAACAGACCAGATTTAACGATTCTCCGCGCAGATAAAGGTAATGCTACGGTTATAATGGATACGTCGGATTACAATTCTAAAATACAACAACTTTTATCGGATGAAAGTACGTACGTAAAGGTCAAAACAGACCCTACAACTAATACGCTTAAAACAACTAGCGATCTAATTAAGAAATACCTGAGAAATTGAATCTAGACGTCAATTCGATAATACCTGCGTGTGCCAAACCACCGAAGTTGTATGGGTTACCAAAAATACACAAACCGAACGCTCCATTACGTCCAATAGTGAGTCAGATCGATTCGCCAACTTACAGATTGGCTCAACTCTTAGCAAAAACACTATCACCACTCAGAGGACACACAAGAGCACACACTAAGGATTCATACCATTTTGTTAGTGAGATAAAAGACCTATGTCTTACTGACAATGAAACTATGGTCAGTTTTGATGTTCAGTCTCTATTTACATGCCTACCTGTTGAAGACTGCATCTCAATTGTAACTAAGAAACTAGAGGAAAACAACATGCCAGCAGAATATGCAGTACTGCTTAGACATTGCCTTACATCTGGCTATCTATTGTGGAAGGAAGAGTTTTACAAGCAAGTAGATGGTGTTGCAATGGGCTCACCGGTATCTCCCATTGTCGCCGATATTTTCATGGAGGACTTTGAGGAGAAAGCCCTGCTTACTGCACCAGTAACTCCAAGGTTCTACAAGCGGTATGTAGACGATACTTTCACAATTTTACCATCAGACAAAGTAACTGCATTTTAGAACATCTTAATTCCATAAACTCTAAAATTCAATTTACTATGGAGTTAGAGGCAATAATTCTTTAGCTTTCCTAGATGTATTAGTCATCTGAAATCCTAACAACACCATAGGTCACACCGTGTATAGAAAAGACCCATACAAACAGATATTTAAATGATGAATCCCACCATCATCCTTCACAGTTGGCTACCGTGGGCAAATCTTTGTTACAGAGAGCACGAGGGATCTGTGACAGCAAACACCTGGCCGCCGAGCTTCAGCACGTCAAGCAGGTTCTGCACGACAACAAGCTTCGGGTCCCGCGCCTACGTCACAGTGACCGAGTGAAGCCGGCCACGGTCGAGCGTGTGCCTGCTGTACTACCATATGTCAGAGGTGTCACAGACAAGATTGGCTACATCTTGAAGCGAGCTTTATAAGAACATTCTTCAAGCCGCCGAAGAAGATTAGTCAGTTCTTACCATCCGTCAAGTGCAATATCCTCTACAAGATGCAGGAGTGTACAAGCTTGATTGTGAATGTGGTCTCATATATAGGCAAACAAAAGATCTATTAAAATCCGCGTAAAAGAACACATAGCTGACGTGAAGCACCAACGTTCCGGGAAGTCTGCAGTTTGTGATCATATCCTAGACGGCCCCGCCATTACATTAGATTTGATAAACCACAGATTCTCGCGAAAGAACATCGATTCCTGCCAAGGATGATACGTGAGGCTATTGAAATTAAAAACATCCTAATTTCAATAGAGAGGAGGCTGGTACTACCACCTGCTTGGGATCCTGTAATTAATAAAATTAAAACTAAACCCAAGCATACCACTGCAAGACTTCAAGACACAGTTAGTTCATTCTGCGTAGATCGGACCAAAATTAATAATTAAAAAGCTGAAGGTACCTGTATTAACTTTGACATTGGGACGTCAATCACCTCAGTCCCCGTGACCATGGTGCTGTAAAGCACCCGAAACGTCGGGAATTAATAAAATAAGTTAATTAAACGCGATATAATCCGTAAAAGTAGTTTAATTCAAATGCATTTTATATAATTTAGATGTGGAACGACCAACATGCTCTCGTTACTTAGATTTCGATTGTTTTTAATACCTATGTAATTTTATTGTTGCATATTTTTATTAATTAGGTGATACTGAATTTTATAATTATGTATTACAATAAAACGCTGTATTTATGAGTATGACTTTAATAGAACATTATTGGGGAGGGAAATCTAGATCCAGATACTTATATTTAGGTATTAAATCAAACAATTTGAATAAAATAAAAGTGATGCTTCCAAAAGTGCATAAAGAAAAATAAAGAAATTCTAGTGTTTATGTTTTCTTTAAATGTTAGAGAAACCATCATCTGAAAAATATAACACTTTTAAATTGGAGAGAAGTTTCTCTGCATGATAAAGTTAGAAAAGAAGATATCCGCAATAGAACCAGAGTAACTGACGTAGCCCAACGGATTATTAAAGTGAAATGGCAATGGGCTGGCCATGTAGCTTGGAAAACCGATAAACATAAGAAGAAAGGTTCTCGAGTGGCAAACTCACCTCGTACCGGTAAGCGAAGTTTTAACAAAAAGAAACGCTATTTTGTCATTGACTTCCGTGCTGCGTAATAACCTTTGGCCATATTTGCATAATATAAGCATCTTATCTCTGTCTGTCCAAAAATATTATGATGCGGAAACGATAACTACTAATTTTCGTTTTATTCTACATTATGTATTTAATTCGACATTGACATTCGAAAATGAAAATTGACGAGTTTAATTAAAAGTCAATGTGAGTGTATAACACAAGTTTACTTTTCCTCCTAGAATTTTGGAAAATCTATTTATGTTGAATTACCTAAAACAAATGACAAACACAGGTCTTATTAGTAAGTTAAAAGGTTAAAAGTGTCAAAGTATTGAAGTTTTATGTTATTGGTGAAATCTAATTTAATTAATAGATAAAATAAAATCACACGAAATATACACAAATCTATGTTAAAAGAGTATCAATAACCTATCGGTCAAGGGATTTAAGTTATGTGTATGTAATAAATCTGGTGTCTGTTAATCAGAAATCAAAGTCAAAAAGGAATATAAATCTATTAATAATTATAGTAGGGATAACAAATTAACTCAGGAGAAGGAGGTATTATTTTTCAGTGGATACCATCACACCAGGTATTTACTTTACTAGTCTGTAAATAATCCCCTGCCTGAAATAGGCTTGCCCGGAGGAGTTAGCATAATTGCTTTGGCACACATATTGATGTTTGTAGTATCATCACCTCGCACTACAAACAACTTGGCTATTCACCACCAGGTTATCTTTAACTTTACAGCCTATCAAAACTCTACTGCTGAACATAGACCTCCCCCACAAATTGCCTCATAGGGGAGATATTTGATAACCACAGTTTTTTATCTTTAGTTGTTATTAGATAGATGCTACTTCTTCCTTACCTTACACTCATATTTGTATGCCTTTGTACATAATATATAAGTAATATATTTTACCTTAAATAACATTCGTGTGAATAAAACGTCAAAGAACTTGTGCTTAGTCAAATAATGTTATAATTCTAAAATAACTACTTCACTTGTTTACCTTTCTGATTTGATGTATTTTTATTTCTTTTTACCTTAGTGGAATCTGGTTCACTACAAAAATATTATGAAGGGAAACGAGTACATGCTATTTATATATAGTTTAAGAGGCATTAAGACTGTTTATTAGTAATAAAGATTGAAATAAATAAAATATTCATAAATATTATTATGTAGGGGGTAGACACTGTAAAACTATAGTCTGTTCGGTTAGTTGATGAAAGAAAACACTTTTCAGGTGGATCGTTTAGAATGAGTCTGCAATCTTGTTGGCCGAGAGCTTCTACAACTGTATGGCGACACAAGTGATAACAGGGATATGGAATTACAATCCATGAATATTGAAGACATCGGTAACATCCCACAATTTTTCCAAAGCGGCATCAACAATTACTATAATAATATGCAGACCTTTTCAATCAAAAGGTTTAAATTATTTCTTAAGCAAAATTGTCTATTAAGGGTTATTATACTACTAGAGAGTACATGACTGATAATAACCCCTGGGAATGAGGTGATCGCTACCTTGCTGTTTCTAAATGTTTTCAAAACAATTGTGTAAAATATTATATTGTAAAATGAGTTTTTTTTAAAAAAGTCTCGCTGGTTTCTTGCTGGTTATTCCCAGGACAGACGTTTTTTTGCGAACCAGTGGTAAAAGTAAAAAATTACTTTTAATAAGTATTATATATTGTAATCTATATTGAATAAAAATGATTCGATTCTATTCTGTGGCTAGTTATAAGCGTGCTGCTTCTACTTTCCGTCACTGTATTTTTAAGTTATGTAATCATTGATCTAGATTCTTTATACCTAAACTACTAAAAGAGAGATTGCTGATTGATAACTCATTTTATGTGCCACTGAGTGCTCGTATTTGTGAATACCACTTAAATGGACCTCACAATGATTGGAATAATTTATACACAAGTAGTAATGATGCATATTTATATAGTAATATAAATATGCATCATTACTATTTGGTAGTTTTTATCACAGTTGCTACGCTTGTGGCAACCAAAGTTTTTTGTGGTATTCTATAGGAACATGTTGCTGCTAATCTCCTGGTATTTTTATTTTACTCTATTACGACTTTTACGATACCATACGGGACAAAACGCGATGGCAGTTCACGGAAGGGCTATACAATATTTTAAATTATATATTTAATTTAGGGAAGACCTATGTTCAGCAGTGAATTGTTGTAATGATGACGAATAATGATCAATAAAACTTGTAATTATTGTTGCTTACTTGACCTGTTTCTACTATGTGCCTTATTATAAATAAAGTGCCTAATTTATAAATAAACGCCGAGCAAGTTGAATAGATGCTCTGGTACCTTTTCGTATCTCTTTCAATTGACAATCTCCTTTTGTTTTTTTATAGAATAAGTGTGACAAACGAGCACACGGTCTACCTGATGGTAAGTAGATGCTGTGGCTCATAGACATCTACATTTATCCTCGTTTAAGAATCAAAATGCAGATGCATTGTCACCCCTGAGGACTAAGATGGAGTGCTTCGTTTCCAGTAAAAAAGGACTCCGGTTCTCTACACTCACCATACGAAACACAGGAGCATTAAGCTACTATTTTACGCTAGTAGCGTTTTCCATGAGAGCGTGTCCTACCCCGTTCGAGCCGTATCCGTACACAACTAGTTTAAAACTTCATCATTACAGCCCTACACAAGTCCACTGCTGAACATAGGCCTCCCCCAAGGAATTCTACAAAGCACGGTCCTGAGCCACCTGCATCCATTGACTTTTTGAATGTCTTACCAGGTCGTCACTCCATCTAGAGGGTAGCCGCTCCACACTGAGCTTACCGGTACGAGGCTGCTACTCGAAATTTTACATTTTAGCTTCAATTGTGGTTGGATGTAAACATGCTAATCAATCAACGCGGCCTGTGATACTTATAATAGACTGCTTTAAGAATATGATGATTTTACAATAATAAATAATAAAAATGCAGTGACAATACAGTGTTTTTTATCTTTACACAAATAGTTCAAAACACCTTACATGCTATTTATTTTTCGTGGTTAATATCGTAAAAATCGGATATGTTACTATCCAGTTATTTTGGTTTTAATGGTGCTTGTAATGTAAACATGCTATTCAATCTATCTAATCATATTAATAACAATGTCCTGACACTGCACCTGGTGGCATGTGTCACTTTTAATACTGCTTTAAGAATGTGATGATTTTACAATAACAAATACAGTGACAATTCAGAGTTTTTTTTTTTTTTATCCTAACACAACCAGTTCAAAACATCTTACGTGCTATTTATTTCTCAATTGCCGTAGAGGTAAAACTCGCAAATCACCCCTTAAAAGTTACCACCTAAACCCGTGTTACTGGTTGGAAATGATATTAGATAAATAAGTACATGTGTGCTTATTTATCTAATATCATTATTCACGGTGCACTATTATAACATAAGATATCAATAAAAACTATTAGACAGTCGCCCGTATGGGATTTTAGGTTATAGTGAGATTGCCGTTTGATTGTTATTTTCTCAGTATTCCCTTTATATATGGTAAAACTAATATTACTATAGTAATCTAGAGATTATAAGGAATAAATCTACATACATTTCATTACGAGTCATCACAGTTTTTGGTGGGCCCATTCTCCATACAAAAAGAAACTGTCTCCTTTAACTTTAAATACAACAGCCTGGACTCAAACTACTTTACCTATAAAATTTGGTGGTATTGGTGTGAGAAATCTTTCTAGCGTTGCATTGCCTGCTTTCCTTGCTTCCGTGCATAGTGTCAGTGACTTATGTAACATAATTTTAAATAATAAAGTAGACCTGTGCTTTGCTACGAAGGTAGGGCAGACATGGCGAGTGCTCCGTCCCGACGAAAATGTTCCACTGGATGTTAACCAACAAAAACAGTGGGATATTCCTTTGGTACAGAACGTGCAGAGAGATTTGTTTCACAATTTCCATAGTGACCAAGATTAGGCACGCCTTCTAGCTGTTTCGACTAAGGAATCTAGTCACTGGTTACACGCTTTACCATCAAGTATTCTCGGCACATTACTTGATGGGGAAAGCTTGCGCATCGCCGTAGGAATCCGACTAGGAGCGGCGATTTGTCAACCCCATCAGTGCCCCTGTGGTAGCAGCGTCGACGAGTTAGTCTCCACGGACTCTCATGTAAGAAAAGTGCTGGTAGGTTTTCACGGCACGGTTCTTTGAACGATGTCATCCGAAGGGCTCTTGTTTCTATAAATGTTCCCTCGGTTTAAGAGACTTGTGGAATATTTAGAGACGATGGCAAGAGACCCGACGGTATGACATTGGTCCCTTGGGAGAGAGGTAAATCCCTAGTGTGGGATGCTACTTGCGTAGACACTTTGGCGGCCTCTCATCTCAAGGGTACCTCGTTTAGAGCCGGGACGGCATCAGAGGCAGCTGAACTGAGTAAGTGGCGCAAATATGAGTCTCTGAGAGATGATTACATATTTGTGCCATTTGCTGTAGAGACTATCGTACGTGGACCCCACGGTGAAGTTCCTTAAGGACATAGCAGGTATTATATTCGTCGGTAGTGGCCATTCATATTTGGGAAATTTTCAGCAGCACTACGCCTAAAAATTATTTCAAATAAGAAATACCAAAGCCGGCATCATTCTTAACACGCTTTTACTCGCTTGATATGTATCTATGTAACAGAATTTTTGAATGTGATTTTCATCCCCTTCCAAACGTCACATTTATTTAAAACTTCGCATACTTATCAAGGACTGATGACAATGCAATAATTTAAATAAATATTTGTCCCATTATCTTTGCCAGGATCCTCAGAATTTGCGATTAATTCATAAAACAACTACGATTTCTGCCAGTTCAATCTACTGTAAAACATGTAAGAGAACTACGGTCCAAAAAAACACGCATTTGTAGTTTGCCGCTAAAAAATATAAAATAAATAATGGTTTAAAAAAAGTTAATAAACACGCTTTTGTAGATAACCGAACTAAAAAGTAGAAAATAATTTTCAATAATTTTAAAATAAGAAAATAGTCATTAACAAAAAAAAATAATTTTATTGTAATAAAGCGCGGGGTGCTTGATGTCATTTGTTGTAAATATTTTTGTGTATATTTATAAAATTAGCGTCATCATAAAAATATCTGAAAAAGCACCCCACGCATTTCTACAAACGCCTGTTTTTTTTTTAATTTTTTTAAACTATTATTTTCTGTACAGAACCCGCCAAAGTGTTGCTCAAGGCATTATGAATACAGCAGCTGATAAAAATGTCACACTCATAACTATTAACAAAAATTGTTATTGTAAATGGTCTTATAGAAAAATTATTCCGTTGTGTCAGGTGCATGAGCTATTATTAGAAGGAGAAGAGGTAAAATTTTGTTTTAGAGATTGTTTTGTCTGAAATTGTGCATACAATAAAAAAATACTTCAGCCAAAGAGCACAACTGGCATTATACTCAGGCCCATCAAATGGTATAGAAAAAAAAATTACCAGGTTTTAAAAAAATTATTGCAAAAATTTTTTTATTAAATAAAAAAAAATACAAACTTATCCAACATACCTAATACGTTATAGAAAAAAATATAACAAATAATAAACTAATGAATTTGTGTCAGTTTTTAAAAAGGTTACAAGATATAACAAATATACACAAAAATAAATGTCAAAAAAGTTTAGGATCTGATTGACGATATAGAGCTGACACAAAATCATGATTTTGGAAACCACGCCAGTTGTAAACAACACTTCTGTGATAAGTGGTGTACACAAGAGAATTAAGAACAGACAAAATCTTTATTTTCAAATTTCCGCCGAGTTTTAAGTAGAAGGCCAAATACGCCATGTGCCAATTTAATTAAATATATTTTATATAAAGTGATCTTGACTACGTTTCATCAATTCACCATTGATAAAAATGAGAACAGCAATTTTACAATTATTTTTACAAGAAACAATATCAGTAGAACCTTGCAGCTTGTTCATTATTTTATTTATAAATACCTGTAAATGTATATATTATTAATAAATAATTCCCATAATATTTTGTATTATTTTCATCAAGGTCATTCAGGCTCCTAAAAGCCTTAAATAGGAGGTGTACACACATCAAAAAAATCTAGAGATATTTTATATTCCATCAAATATCTAAAAACCTATGAAGAATTTTCTGATATAGTAAATGGAAAAATGATAGTTTATTTTAAGGTCTTTAATAAAAAATAAAAAACATTTCGTAATTTTTTTTGTTTTAAAAAAAAAATTTAATTGTTTTAAACGCCGTAGAAAATTAATATGATAAAAAAACTTCATTTGTTCTTATAAGACTATTAATTTTAATTAAAATGGAAATAATCTTATAAAATCTAATCGTCGATCATCGACATCGATTGTTCATACTTAAAATTATAATGTCAATGTCTTGCTGCGGTATGACGTCCCATGTTCTTTGCAAGTGTTCATAATGTTGTTGTTCCGTCGTCAAATTTGGCGGGAAATCTCTCAAAGTTTTGCGTTGTAACATGTACCAGGCATGCTTGATAGGATTTAAGTCGGGCGACTGTGGAGGCCAATCCAAAACTTGAATATCGTGGTCTCGGAGCCGTATGGGAAGGAGCATTATCGTGCATGAGTAGAAATTCCTGGCCCATTTGGATTCTGTGTGGGACAATAACAGGCTCTACTACCTCCTCGCGATATTTTTGTGCATTCATGCGGCCTTGGATCCAAACGAGCTGGGTTCGTCCGCCAAGACGAATACCTGCCCACACCATGATTGTCCCGCCTTGGTATGAATGGACCTCCTGAGGAGGCCGTAGACGGCTAACTCTCCCAGACGTTCTCCAAACGCGTGTTCTTCGTGAATCTGGATGAAACCCAAACCGGGACTCATCGGTGAACAGCACCAAAGAACATTGTTCGTCACTCCACGGTATATGCTCTTGAGCCCACGAAAGCCGCTGACTGCGATTGCCACGTCGCAATGTTGGAACAGGTAGCGGTCTTCGAGCATGAAGACCAACTTCATGCAACCTCCTTCGCACGGTTTGGTCGCTTACCAGCAGCTGGTGGTCCTCCTGGAGCCTTTGTAGTAGTTGCATCGCTGTGATATTGGGTTGTCTTCTGGCGGTCATTTGGGGAAATCGATCCTGTCTCTGCGTAGTGACACGATATCTACCCGTGTGCCGTTCAGACATATCCCCAGTACTGCAATTACGTGACCACAACCTTGATATCACATTTTGGCTGGTGCGTGGGGCTCAGCAACGACACGTTGAATAGCACCATTTTCTAACATGCCCACGGCTCCTAATATTTCATCTCGACTCAAATGACGACGAGAAATGACTCTTAAAGCTCACACGGCACGTTAAATTAAAAAATAAAAAGAATCTTGTCTCTTTTCATTAATTAATATCAGTAGAACAATTTCAATTTTCCTTGACATAACGAATTACTAACAATTTTGCCGCCGTATTTTGTTTTTTCTTTTGTTATTTTTATTAATATTTTTAAATTTTGGAAAATAGAGTAAAAGACGTTTCAATCTGTATATAAACTTTTTATGGAAACTAAAAAGATTTTCAATTATAAAGTCGTAAATAATTTAGGATTGTATGTTTATATATGTCCAACAGTAGACTGTTACGTGCTAATAAAGTTTTTTAATGAATAATTGTGACAAAAGAGCACACATTCCACCTGATGCTAAACGCTGTGGACCATCGACATCTACAACTAAGATTGAATGCCTCGTTTCCAGCAAAAACGGTATCTGGTTCTCTTCACTCACCATACGAAACACAGCAGCATTGAGCTGCTATTTTACACTGGTATACTGTGAAAGCCTGGTCCTTCCCCGATCGAGCCGACCCATTCTTGCTACTACCATAATATAGCTGCAGCATGGCTTTACCTCGTAAAAAATACATTTCATACAAAAATATCCTTCCAGATACATTCATATAATTTTAAAGAAAACAAGTGTTATTTCACTTCGCGAATACAGTGTGTATTAATGGAATTTTAATATACTTGAATAATTTTATAATTTAAGGAGCGGACTCCTGAAAACGGCATTAAAATTTAAATTAACAAATTTAGCAATATCAGGACGAAACACGAAACGAAAATTGAATTCTGATAATTGTTGAGTTAGATCCAGAGACAAACACTTTTTAAATATTATTTTTAAAACTACTCTCCTAACTGGTAACGAGGCATTCCATCTTAGTCATCATGCTGTAACAACGCATCAGCACTTTGATTATTACAGGCCACATTCATTTACCAATCAAGTGGACGTGTGCGAGTTTGTCACCATTACTTTTACGTATAAAAAAAATGTAAACTGGCATTGAAGAAAGAGTTTTTTGATAACAATATATAGAAGGAAAAAAATTCACAAATAACACGATCAATAAAGTAGAATGGCGTAAATAACTGCGAATCGAAAGCAATTGACTGCCCCAGAAGAAAAGGAAGGAAAGGAAGGAAAGGTAGGAAAGGAAGGAAATAAGGTTTTTTGAGTGTGTGTATATTTATAAGAAATAAATTTACTTTTCAAGAAACGTTTAATATACGTCTTCATGCGCTTCTTTCCACTTCTGAGGGGCCTATGTAATGGATAAAGTTCGCATAGCTGATTTAGTGCGAATTGGCAATCCCTATATAAATGAAATGTTTATTTCTCAGACCTGCATGAAACCTGTACCGCCAAGATGTTTTTTCTTTTACCATTAAGCCAGTGGAAAATCACTTAAAATTGCTCTTAACATTTTATAAGAATCCACTTT
The DNA here is from genome assembly GCA_029286625.1 of Parnassius orleans. Taxonomy (NCBI): domain Eukaryota; kingdom Metazoa; phylum Arthropoda; class Insecta; order Lepidoptera; family Papilionidae; genus Parnassius; species Parnassius orleans. The sequence continues at coordinate 2,687,715 of JAGSMP010000168.1, forward strand.
TCTCATATGAATATCATGCTGGCGGTTACTGAATTTGGTCTATTTGCTTATTATTATTTAAAGTAAGCACCCATCTCCTGTTCAGCCTAGGCATTCTCCCCTCAATCTTAGCAATATTAATTTAAAATAGTTTTATTATATACTAGCATTTTACCCGCGGCTTCGCTCGCGTGAACTTTAATTTAGAAACATCATTATATGCTATTCCGTGCCAAATTTAGCAAAATACGATTACTTTTAGAGTCACCTCGGTGTCTGTGTCTCTATGTCTGTCAAAGATTTTTTTTGAATTCTAAAAGACTATTAGACGTAGATGATTTGTATTTGACACAGATATAGTAGCTACAGGAACACGTGCATATATGTCTAGAAACACCTACTAGTTTTTATATCAGGCGTGTCTTCCGATGTATCCAGAAGAAAGGTAAATTGTCTTGGAATCAAAATGTATTATTATTATTTACATTTTACTCTTTACATTCATTCATAATTAAAGTCTATTTAGTTTTAACAAATTAATGATGAATTTCATGGTCTTCTATCGTTGGTCCTATTTAATATAGATTAGTACCATAAAATGGATGTAGATACTTTTTTGATCATAAATCAAAAAAGATAAAATTAAACGCAAAAAAAATCCTTAAAATTTGTTTTATTTCTTATAAATTTTATTCACAAAGAACGTGGGAAGCACTAAACTCATGAACGGGGGTAGAAAAATGTTCGCCTTGTTGTGGCGGTGAAAGACAATCTGCCACCTCATACCGTCCCATCGTAAGAGGCGACATAGGAAAATAAACGGGAAATGGGCAGCATAATATCTTCCTGACAACAGAACAAAATAATAATAGCTGCGGTGGCCAACCCGCCTACCAAGCGTGGCAACTATTGCAAATATCCAGCCACTTGACAATTTATGGGGGAGGCCTATGTTAATTTTAGTAGACTTTTGACAGGCTGACGATAATGAGTTCTACTCATCTTTGCAACCCTTAATGTTTACGGTAGAGTAAAAACAAAAAATAACATACCCGAAAATATGAATGAAATATAAACTGCATATATCGCCCCATGAAAAGTAAAAAAGTAGCAACTTATATATATGTTACATCAATCAACAGATTCATTCTCGAGGGAATCGTACACGTTTTGCTCCCGTGAACTCCTATCGGGAAGAACCGATTTGCCTATAGCTGGGTAACTACTATTTTTTCCTTCGAGGTTTATAAGGCCTCGTAGGTTTTTTTTAGCAATTTCATATTTGAATGTGATTACTCCACTACTTACCTGTAAATTTGACTGAAAATATTAAAAGTCAAAACAGACGAAAGTATTTTTTTAATTCAACATAATAAACTTTAAATTAAAATTTATAAAACTGTCCAAATGGCAATGGCACTTGGCGTGACTTTATTATATTGTATAAGTTAAGTATAATATTTCTTGTGACTTAAAGCTCGTCTGGGGCCGTTATCTAAAGGTATAGACAGGTAGACTCTGTCTTTCACAGGCTTTCCGTTTGACACGATCTTGACACACTTCTCTCGTTTCATTCATTTTTTTTCATAGAATGGGGCTGACAAACGAACACACAGCCTACCAGATGGTAAGTGGTTGCTGTGACCCATAGATATCTATATCTATCCTCGATTAAGAATGTGTTGTCACCCCTGAGGACAAAGATGGAATGCCTCGTTTCCAGTAAAAAGGGTCTCCGGTTCTCTACACTCACCATACGAAACGCAGCAGCATTAAGCTGCTATTTCACGCTGGTATTCTGTGAGAGCGTGGTCTTACCCCGGTCGAGCCGACCCATTCGTGTACAACCATAATAATATAGCTGAAGCATGGCTCTACCACGAAAAAGAAATAAAAAGATTCATATTCATATAATTGGTTTTTACCTATGAAATTGTTTAATTTACTTACTTTACTAATTTTACCATTTTTTATGAAATAAGTTTACATAATTTTTAAACAAAGTAATCACCCATGCAATTGATGCACCTTTGCCAACGCAGTGGCAGTTTATTGATGACCTTCTTGAAGAAATCAGCTGGACGGGAGGCAACAAATTCTTCAAAGGCATTTTGTACTGCCTCTCGGGTATTGAATTTTTTTCTCGCCAAAAAGTTATCCAAATTCTGGAAATAGTAGAAGTCTGTTGAGTACGGTGGATGACGGAAAGCTTCCAACCCCAGCCCTTGTAACTTGGAGACTGTCTGTTGTGCAGCATGAGGTCGCGCGTTGTCGTGCAGGAGCAGCGGGGAGGAGCGATTGACCAAAGCTGGTTAGAGATATGCGAGCTTCTCCATCATTGTGTTCAGTTCTTGTGCTCAGTGTTCTTCACAGTACACATTTGCAGTAATGCTCATCCCGTTTAGTAAGAAGCCGTGATAAATTACAGCGGCGCTAGACCACCAAACAGTGACCCCATCACATTTCTAGGGGTAAGTTTTCGTTTAGGGCATTGTTTAGGTGCTGAACCAGGATTCAACCAACTTGCTGAGCGCTTGCGATTGTCAAACAAAATCCATTTTTCGTCGCAGGTAACAATGCGGTTCAAAATTCCTTCGTTTGTATGCCTGTTGAGCAGTGCAAGGCACGTCTTAACGCGTACTTCGGCGATCATTGAGTTTGTGGGGCAGCCATTTGTCAAGCTTTTTCACCCTGCCGATTTGACACAAATTGACCAATATTGTTTTGATGCTAACGTCGAAAGCTGCTGCTAATTCAGCCGTATATTTATTATCATCAGCTTCCACAATCGCCATTAATTCGTCATTGTCGACTAATGTTTTCGGACAACCACGGGGTTCAGGTTGAAATTTCCAGAACGGAAGCGGGCAAACCAATAACAGATGGTGCGTTCGTTTGTAGTATTCGCTCCGTAAACGTCGTTGATGTTGCGTGCCGCTTGTGCCGCGTTGCTGCCACGACGGTACTCATATTACATAATTACTCGAAGTTTTAACATATCTATGGTGACGAAAAAGATTGAGGTGAGAAAAACGAATTGACGAATTTTGAAAAAAATTCCATGATATTAAAATAAAATTAAATTGAAATCAGAATTCTTAGACAAATAAAAATTATTATGATTTTGAAATGGCCACTACTGCAGAACGGAATTTTCATTTCACCTATTATCTAAGAATGGATATGGTTAAAGGTTCTCTTAATTTGGTCTATCTTACACATATCGTCTATAAATTCCGTCTAGGACAACCCTAGTCAATTCTACCACTCACTCCATCTTGTAGTATAACTTTGCTTTGCCACTATTTCTACATCCATTCTTTCTATGTGTCTAAACCACCGAATTTCTTTCTTAATCCTGGTCTCAATATTTTACAAACTACACTTTTCTCTCATTACGCATCATTTCAAACACAAGACAAATGACCGCACCAGGTTTACTGGGTCTGGGCCATCACCACAGACTAGCCTAAGCCTCGACCGTGTGGTTTCCCGTACCAAAGGTTTCCGTCGGTTTGGGTTTTATCTATTTATTTTATTTTATTTTATTGCATTTATTTTAGTACGTAGATATTTTATTTATGATAATAATACAAGTTTATATATACTTATAAGTATTTATGCATTCCAACCGGACGAGAAAAGTATAGAAATACCCCCTTAATAAGAAAAATCTTCTCCAGACCGAATTTCGGTCACGGCGACTAATCTCAACTGAGACTGGACATCTGCATAGGTCACGAGTATAGCATAAGAGTGTGTGCGAGCACAGAAGCACTCATTATACCCACACTCATAGCCCGATGGGATAGTAATCCAAAACGACCACAGAGAGATCAGGCGCAAGACAAAGGAGAGTTTTTAAATACACAGAAACCTTTCTAGTATTTAGCAAAAAAAAATCCGTTACCATGCGCTTTCAAAATAAGCTTACACAATCCAAATTTTTCCTTCAGTTTCTTCAATAACTCTTTCAATCAACCGCTTAGGTTAATATAAAACAAGTTTACCCACTCCAAGTTTTTTCATCAGTTTCTTTCATAAGTCTTTCAATAAACCCTTTAGCTTTTTCCGACAATACTAAACAGGCTAATTTCCCGGTGGGAGTTGGTTGCTGTAAAGGTTACAATGAACCCAATCTACTGTCACCTTATTAGTGACTTAGTCTGTGAATAGCTGACAAATGCTTTTAAGTACCTTATTAAAATTTTGCGAAAATGTATCTCTACATAGTATAAGAAAAAGTCGCTTCCCGCTGTCTGTACGCTTAGATCTTTTAAATTACGCTATATCCAATAGCGTTTGATGCGTTTGTCATTAATAGATAAAATGATTTAAGAGGAAGGTTTATATGTAAAACATATGCATATTGTATATTATGTAATTCATCTGTCCGTGTGTATGTGACTGAAATCCTAAACGGCTGGACCGATTTTGATAAAATTTTGTGTGTATAATTAAGTAGATTAGAGAATGGCTTAGGTTCACAATCGGACCCGGTAGGTGGCGTTGTTGTCGAGATCCATCAACCGTGCGAAGCTGGGGTGGATCGCTAGTAAAATATAAACATTAATTTAAACTATACATAAAATTCCTTAAAAAAAGTAATTACGCAACAATATGATACATAGTTCATATATTTACACATTTTATACATAAATAACCGTCGTGATGTGTAATTATTTTTAAAAAAAACGTGTGTGTGTGTACTTGTGTACGCACGTAAGAAGTTATATTTCTTTAGCGTAACAAAACAAAAATAACTAAAAAATTATATATGATCCTGGTGGCAATTAATTGACAGCTCCGTGGGACAGTGCGTTGTTAATAATAATAATAATAATGTTTATTTCAGATATACATATCCATACACATTTGTTAGTAACTAACATAAACGAGGTTAGTAAAAAATATAATAATAATAATATTGTTAACTTTGCAAGACAAAATTAACAATATAGCCTTTATAATCGACATAGCAATACCAATTACGTATAATATTTAAAAAAAAGAAAAAAAAAAAGAAAAAAACACAATAGCCGAAAAGATTAGTAAATATATTGAACTAAGCGAAGAAATTAAAAGAATATGGAAATTAAATAAAGTTTTCATCGTTCCAATTGTACTTTCAGCTACAGGATTAATACCAAAATATTTGCATCACTGTCTTAAACTATTAGATTTACCCTCAAATTTATATATTAAAATGCAAAAAGCAGCTATTTTAAACACATGTCGCTTAGTGAGAAAATTTTTACAAATACCAGAAAATGCTCTGGATAATACATCAATTGATACATAAAACCAGCAAATGATGACTACTTGGCTTAAAGCCCGTATCATCATAATGCCCTACATGGAGAAAAAAAAAGAGAAAAGAGCCAATGCCTCGGAATGGGACAATCAAGCTTATCTTGAAATATCCTCAAGACACCATTTGAGCTCTTCCGTAGTCTGCATAACATTGACGCAGTTCGCTTCCTTATGATGCTATAAAAATCATCAACACCTGCTTCAGCAAACATGCTTGAAGCACTACAGTATCTAGGAAGGCCCATTAGCATCTTGAAGGCATTGTTATACTGAATTCGAAGCGCATTGTAGGTCCTCTGCGTATAGTCACACCACAGGCTGCAGGTGTAAAATTTTTGACAGTATGCCTTGAAGAGGGTAATTTTGACATCATTTGTACACCTAGAAAACCTGCGGGCAAGCATATTGCATCGAACCGCCAATGCGCGTCGCTGTCTCTCTATATCATTGTTGTCTGTCAGATATTCGTTAACAATGTGTCCCAAATATTTAAACTGACAAACTCTTCTTAATGGCACACCAAGAAGATTTACTGGCGGCACAATCAAGGGCTTCTTACTATTAACACGAAACACCACTAACTCACTTTTCTTGGTGTTATAGAGGAGTCCATGTTCAACAGCGTATGTTTCACACACAGTTAACAGTCTACGCAACGCACTCACCGATGGACTCAGCAACACCATGTCATCGGCATAACTTATATTATTGATCATATGACCATCAACCGAACATCCTACCCTTGTTTCACTGAGTGCACCAATGAGCCCGTTTACGTAGAGACTGAATAGCACAGGCGAAGACAACCCCCCCTGTCTCACCCCGCATTCCAACACATATTCGTCTGATAGCGCGCCAGACCATCTGACCTGGTTAACTTGATGACGATACCAATATTTGAAAGTGGTGATAAGTTCGGCTGGAACGGATATTTCACGCAGTTTTGTCCACAGTATGTCATAATTAACCAGGTCAAATGCCTTGGAGAGATCCAGAAATGTAGCATACACTGGCGTTTGTCTCTGGGTGTAATATTTGACAGTATGTTTCAGCGACATTATAGCACTCTCTGTCGACAGGCCTGATCTAAAACCAAATTGAGCATCGTTTAGATGTATATAGTTATTAAGTCGTCGCTCCAGCAAACCGTCAAGAACCTTTGCCAATACAGTTGCCAGGATATAGGTCTGTAATTAGCCTTGTCAGATATATCCCAGTCTTGTTTTTCACTATAGGAACAACAATAGTTCTCATAAGTTCGGCAGGTAAATAGGAGTGCCTAATACAAAAAGTATACAACATTGCTAAGACCCTTGGGAGATGCGGCCCTGCATTGTGAAGGTGCTCGACACTGAGGCCATCGTGCCCTGGTGATTTTCCTCTGGCCATCTTCATCAGGACCAACCTAAGATCCTTAGCTGCAATACGGACAGGCTCACCAGTCACAACCATCCCACCATCGTCCGCCCCCACTTCTGCTCTTCGCTGCAATATAGATTCAACTTTAAAGTGTCTTTTAAAAAGGTTCGCTATCTCCCTCGGTTCACTACTCCCGCTCACGCTTACGGAGACAGCTGACTTAGGACTCAGTCTTTTCGTGAGTTTCCAAAATTTTGAGAATTTTTTTTAATTATATTGTAAAGCTATAATGTCCATTTTTATTTGGTTTTGGTTTTCTTGACATGTTTTTAATTTGGACTTGAAAATTTTTCGCGATATACACATATCCTGGTATATACATCCAACTCTTGGCCGAACATGCCACACCCAGTTGAGGAATGCTCGTCTCGCTGTCTCGTGAGCATTCTTCAGAAACTTATTCCAACCCGCAATGTAACGCCCTTTCTTTTTACTTCTATATTCAACACAACTAAGCTCAGCAGCCTCCCTAAGTGTGTTTACAATTGTATTATACAGATTATCAATAATTACTTTGTGGTCAGGGTTATTACATATTTGATCGCAACATGTACTTAGCTCCCCCGGAAAATCAATATCTCTTAATATCTCAGTACATCTCTTACGGTAATACTCAATTTGACACTGATCCTTATACTGATACTTATTAGTTACTTGTTTTAAGAGTGGGTACAATTGGTCTTATTGTATTAAGATTTACATTTAGCACCAACGGTGGTGATCAGACCAGTAGATGTCGTAATAAACGTCAACACTGTTCACAGACTGCCGCGAAGCCTCGGTAACTAAGCAATGATCCAGCCAGCTTATGGTTCCATGAACATCGCTAATAAAAGTGTACGTGCCAGAATCAACGCCCAGTTTATCAATATCTATACAATGCCACCTCTGTTCTATACAAAAATTAGTAACTCTTACCAAATAACTCTATATATACTTAAAATCACCCATTATAAATATCGACTCTAAGTTACAACTTTCTACACTACTTGCAATTTCACTCATGCATTCAAAAATTCAGCTAAATTATCATAACTATTTGTAGGCATATAGACACAAATAACTAAAATCGATCTATCCACTAAGTCCATTCTAACAGCCACGATTCTGTCATTACTACATTGCACCACAGACACGGCATTAAAGATAGATTTTCTCCAGAGTATAGCTACCCTCCGTAAGGACGGCCTCGGACTAGCTTTGTTGCATCCATAGAAGACTTGCCATGATAACCAAAGTCTTTACTAATATCACCCAGTATTGGTAATTCAGTAGGTAATAACCATGTCTCTTGGAGTGCTATAATATCTACTTTCTGACACAGACTTCGTACACATTCAATAGATCTACTAACATTTTTACAGTTAAAACTAACAAATTTTGTAGTTAAATTAATATTATCATTACAATTTTGACTACACATTTTTTAAATTCAATTACTCGATTTTTACTGAAAATTACAAACTTGCGAAAAGCAACACCGCTTGGCAGAGATTCTCATCCATAAATACAGATAATTTATCGTTAGGTATTAAAATTTATAAGCTACATATTCCTTTTTAGTTTCATTTCCACTTTTGTAACAATACACTAACCCCTGTTTTACTCTTAATATAGCTAGTTATATCATTAGCAGAAGAGTTCACATCAATATTATACATGTAAAAGGTATGTTCACTTCAGCAGCCTTGAATTTACATTCTGGAATCAAATCCGCTTTTCCTTTCATACCAATAAATCTATTCCGAGATGTTTGTGTTGCACTAAACCCAGTCTTCCTTTGGTATCTGAGGTTTAAAGTTTCCTTGCCTTGCTACATCTGACATTATTCTACTCTCGCCGTTGTAAGTAGTAGGCGCTCGCCTTGTCACTGCGTTAACCAACTCGTTAACCAATGAGTTGCAGCACTAAGGGCCGCGGGTTTGAATCCCGCACGGTACAAGTATTTGTAGGGCCTACAAATAATTTTTGTGGGTCTGGATGTTTGTCCTTGGTAAATCTATGTATGTATACTGCCTCCGCGATACAGGAGAAAATCCTAGTCTGGAGGTAACGTTTTTTAAAAAAAATGTATGTTGCTTTTATTAAGATTTTTAAACCTTATATTTACTCTTAATATTTTTTCACAAAATAAACATACATTAATCACGTCTTTTGATAGATAAATTTAACCTCTTTTACCTTTATAAAGAAATAAATATATTACCGATTTTACAGAATGCAAAACTGCGATACTTTTTTCTTTTTCTATTATTCTTCTCTTTAATTTATATATTGTTTTTAATATTTCCCTCTTTCTTAGTGTCACTTCAATACCACTGATTGAAATGGTATAAGCAGATAAGCAAGGTACAGTTTCAATATCTCTGTATTGATATGTAGATGATCTACGTCGAAGATGACGATCAACCTGGAATTCGAACAAATTAAATAGACAAGGCAGACTTATATCACATAAATTATGTAATGCAAGGGCAATCTAACAAATAATCTAGTTTAACAATAATATATAGAAGAATAATTCAACTTCCATACAATTATTTTGTCTACACAATTCTTAATGTATGCAGTAAGATATTAAGAACGTCATTTTATTGTTATGAATGGATTACAAAACTTAAGAACTATATATTTTGAAACACCCATTTTCAGCAGAATAGGTTACAACTTTCATTATTTACTTCACTATCTTTCAGAGAGGAATGTCAGATGATTTGAATTATCATACTGCCTTAGATAGGTACATCAAATTAGTTTTCATAAAATTGAAACTCAACATGAACACACTATCATTATTGTTTAATTTGACAAGTATAACAAATAGGTAATCTGAATGATTTAAAAAGGCTATTGCTTTTTCTTACCAATGCCGGTACGTTAGCACATGGTAGGAACAGAACCACTTTGAAACTTTCTTCGTTTTTCACCAGAAAAGCTGTGTTGATGAAAGTGATTGCTACATATCATAGAAGATTTATGTGGAGTTCAATTTTATCTATTTAACATCCGCAACCACTTTTCTCCAATCTCTGTATTTATAGGGAATCTGTAAATAATATATTGTTCGGTTTCAATAAATGGACAATTCACATATTATCATAACCATGTAAGTTTATGTTAGTGGTCAGTGCAGTAGCTGTCCCTGTCATTATTGAATATAGGTTTCTGTGTCAATCTAAACCAAAGTTTTTCAAAACGTTTGTAACCACTAAATTTTTTCAATAGAAATTCACTTAAATAGATAATCTTATTGAATCAATAGCAATTTCTTTGTTTATCTAAGGACCTCAAAAACCGAGCGTGAGACTAACTTAATAGTAAATAATAGCTCATAACGTTCATATTGTATACTATTATTATCAATAAAGTTAACTATTCGTTGTACAAATATAACTTACTAAGTATCATTAACTTTGTTTGAATGAAATCGACATCAAAACAAACGGAGCGTATCACTTATAAGTGAGGATAAAAATGCCCTCATATTTCTTTATTTGTTATACTGATTCATCTCAATACAAAAAATAATAATTTTTCATTAAATTTTCTCCAAAACTGGCAAATTTGTGAACTACTATTAAGAAAAAACGATAGATATCAAGTTGTTATGTTAAGTAGCACTATTCAATATTTATACGATATCAATCAATCTTTGCCGTATTTTCCGACCGCTATTCTTGTCGAAAGAACATAAATCTTTTGTGAAGTTTTCTCAACAGGATAGGTATTATTCATGAGGGTGCCAACCGCTTGATTGATCACGATATTTAGGATAACGCGTGAGTTAAATGCAGAAACGATTTTGTTTTTAAACAATGTTTATCAATGGTAATACACAGTACATTACGAAATATTCAAAGTTAATTAATATGAATTTTGCATATTTTTATTGAGCAAATAACTTGAACTAAATATACATTTTATTAGGATTTGTTACTTAATCGTTGGCTTTAGTTCCAATAGGCCGGCCTCAAAGCTCATTTTGTGTCAATCTTTGAGGGAAGCCTATGTTCAGCAATGGACTTGTGTAGGGCTGTACTGAAGATAAGGATGACATTAAAAGAAATTGTGTATTTTAATAACATGGCCTAAAATTTTAAAGAACTGTGTAGGTGGTAGAACTCCTTTTTTGCCAAGAGAAGTAATCTGTCTGATTAGGTTCTACACTAACACCTTTTTGCCTCAGTGCCTGAACTGCTGTGTTCCAGTCTGAAAGGTATAGAGACCAGAATAATTATATACTGTGAGGCATTCCATCCCATTTATTAGAGGTAATAACGCATATGTATAGCATTCTTTGTTTGAAGTCGGCTGCAGTGTCCATGGGCTGCAGTAGACACTTACCATCAGGTGGACTGTAAGTTCGTTTGTCACTTCAGTTTTATAAAAAAAGACAGTAAAATGACAATGTTTTGCAGTTTTCTTGCATTGTTTTAATAATAATAAACACTCACGCCTATCTATCACCCAAGGGGTATGCAGAGACTACAAACTTCCATTTGGCACAATCCTTACACACCTCTCTAGTCTCCTTTACATCCATATATCTACGCATACATGCTCGTCGGTTAAGGGTACTCTTAATCTGGCCCATATTCAATATATCACCAATTTGGTCGATAAACCTTGGTCTAGGGCGCCCCGTCCCAACTCTGCCGTTCACTTTTGCAACATAAATTTGCTTTGTTACTCTTTCCTCGTTCATTTTTTCTACATGACCAAACCACCGCAGCATTCCTTTCTTAATCCTGGTCACAACTTCATCTTGCAAACCACACTTTTCTCTTATCACACAATTTCTCACCCTGTCATTCAGATTCAGCCCTAGCATACTCCTTAATGACCGCATTTCTACAGCATTTATTCTACTCTCGTGCTTCTTCTGCCAGCCCCAACTTTCACTACCATACATTAAAATAGGGACTAACACAGCATTATGAATTGCCATACCTGCCTTTTTTGACACATTCTGACTTTTCATAATAGCATGTAGAGCCCCATTCACTCTTTTTCCTGTGTTCACTCATCGTTCTATATCCTTATCATATCTACCATCCCTGCTAAATACACATCCCAAATATACAAACTCATCCACTTTTTCAATCAACTCCTCTTCTATTCTTATTTCACATAACGTTTTACTTTCTTCTCTTTCAAAAACCATCACATTCGTCTTACTTGCGTTCACTTTCATATACCCTTTCTTTTAATGACAATTTCATTAATGTAACCCTCATTTGCAACTCTGACAATGACTTGATCATCGGCGTACAAAAGGCATTTGACGGTTAACTCACCCAATCTCAACCCACATTCTTCAACTTTCAAAGTTACCAAACGACTTTCTACAGCCACGGGGAAGCTACACAGCCCTGTCTGACACCTTTTTGCATGCCAAACCAGTCCGAGTAGACCCCGTTGATCCTGACACAAGCACTAAAGCCACTATAATGAGACCTTAATGTCTAGTTTTAAATTTTCCGTAATTTCTATAATATATGAAACTTTTTAATTGATTTACTCATAACTTGGTCCAAGTACCTACTTTAGATAAATAAGACGTTATTAAAATACATTTAGTTATTTCACATTTGTAATTAGTTAAATTCTAGTAAGTAAATATTTATTATTACTTGATAATTTCTGATCACTGTGGCCAATTTTATTAAAAAAATATCTAATTATTATTTTATTTAAGCCTAGTGCGTAGGGGAACACTTACACCACTAGGCCATCATTTTCATTGGTACAACGATGGGGAGCAATATTAAAAGTGCAAGATATCTGGCATGCGGTCGCGAGTGTCAATTGATATAAATGACTCATGACCGTGCTTTGTGTTTGTTTGAAAGTTTACAAAATAATGATCTCCAATCACAGCGACGACTCATGAATAATCAGTAACTATAAACTGTTCAGGATATTATTTTATTTCCTGAAAATGCATATGTAATTACTCATTCTAACTTACTTAAGCCCAATGTAACCGCTGATGCGATAAGATCTGAGGTAGTCCAGGATGGAGTGTGAAAGACACGGAATAAGCAATACATAACTAGACCCGAAAACCATCATCTGTACAAATTTTGGGATTCGAATTTAGGTCCCGAAGCATATTACCAACTTATTTATACTAAACGCTGGTTCATGCGGTTGCCAAACATCAGCGGTTTACAAACTATCAGTTATTATAGCAAACAACCACTTTACCTATTGATAATTTTTTATTCGTTCTTTCTTTTCGTTCTTACGGCTATAAGACTCTGGAAAGAAATACCTCTTGACATTAAAAAAGCTTCCAACAAGTTTCTTTTCTAAAAGAAAGTTCGTGAACATTTTAGTAAAGCATTGAATTAACGCTTTTTACTAAAGAATGATTCTATCGTCACATATTTTCCTTATTTATCATGGCGTATATATACTGTATAATTTGAACATACAAATAACTATGAATAAATACGTCTGTTAAGCAATATATATACATATTTAAGGTCACCCGAGGCACATGAGTAAGAAACTGTACAGAGGCAAAGCTTCTAAGGAACTGTCAAAATTTTTACCGATTTTGGTACGGTTGGCACAGGAGGATAAAACTAAATAAACAAAACGTTTATCGGCATTTTAATAGATACTTAAGATAAAATATTTTTTTTATAAACTACGTATTTTAAATATTTTACTTTTTTAATTATTGTATATCAACAATTAGTCGTAGCTTTTAATTAAATGGTAAATTCTAAATTTAATGTAAAGTTTATTTTTTTTATAATCTATTGGAAAGCACTCGCATTTCATAACAAATATAAAATGTTGCACACGTTTTAATATTTCACTACCAATATTTACAATTTTAATTTCTTCTGATTTTAATTCTTCATGATGTTTTATTAAAGATTTTATAGACACTTGAAATCTGTGATTGCAATTCATGCTATTTGTAACGTCTTTCTTCCTATCACTTTTATTCATTTTAAGTTCCTGAAAAATGTTAGCATTTCTTCTAAAAACTCTTTTGATAATTTAAATATTTATTATTATAAAAAAAATTGATAACTATCGCATCGAAAAGCTCTTTTATATTTATTAGGAGATCGTAGTGTACTTGAGTGTAAGAAATCAAACAAATTATTAATTTTATTTACAAAATCAGCGGTATCTCTTGCGGCAACGTCGATAAGATTTAAATCTATGTAAACCATATTTACACTTTTTTTATATTTCATTTGATACGAATTATTCTTTAAAAGAAAATTTGATACTTATTATTTTTTACACAACCCTGAGTTTGAGAACTGGCCGAGCCAGTTTAAAGCAATTTCTCTCTGTATGTGACGAGCCGCCAGTGCTTAAGCACACACGCGCCTCTAGCTGGTAGTATGTCACAGCGCGGTTGTATGAAGCTTTGCCTCTGTACGGTACGATTTCTTTACGCATGTGCCCGAGGCAAGTGTGATAGTGGGGCAAGTGTGACAAATGCAAATTATGCGCTATATGACATGGATGATTTATGTAAGAAGCATTGCCTTTAATAAATGAATACGTACCAACTTTTTAAAGGCATACTTATTGGAAGCTTTTCGGATGGGAATGGGCTTTTTTTTCTGGGAGGTCACTGCTATTGTCTTACTATTGTCTTTTTATCATATACTTACTGGACAGTGAAAGTGTTAAACTTAACTTCAAGATAAAAAAATATGATAAATTCTTAAAATTCAGTAAATAAAGAGCATGTTCTAATAACTCATCGCATTTGTCTGCTAACTGCGGGTTCATAATAGGTCGGGGAAAAAGTTTCTTCGTATATTGTATGTATGAAATAAAAGAAAAATCTCTTTGGTTGTACTGTTTGTATCTGACTAAGAAAAATAAAAAGTATCTGGCAAAGAAAATAAAAAGTAAAAAACACTTTCCCGCCATTTTTCAAATGTTTTCTGTCTGCCAAACTGAGTGAATCTAAGGAAGAAATTCGATACATTCTGAAGTTTTATTTCAAAAACGGGGAAAATACGACTCAAGCTGCGAAAAAAATTTGTGAACCTAATACACTGTCAGTAGGAGTAGCACAAAGTTGGTTCAAGCGTTTTCAGTCCGGGAATTTTGATGTCAAAGATGCAGCTCGCTCTAATCACCCTCATACGGATAAAGTCGATACCATTTTTGAAAAATTGGAGCAAGATCGGCATATTAGTAGTTACAACATAGGTGAAGAATTGAGGATTGACCACAAAGCAATTTTGACCCATTTGAAAAAGTCTGGCTATACAAAAAAGCTCAATATTCGGGTACCACACGAGCTCACTGAAAGAAACCTAATGAATCATGTACTCATTTGCGATTCTCTATTGAAACGTAATGAAACCGAACCATTTTTGAAAAGATTGATCACTGGTGATGAAAAGTGGATCACCTACGACAAGAACGTGCGAAAAAGATCATGGTCTAGGGTAGTGTTAGGTTAACATCAAGAGAAAAACTACTTGTCAAAACTACTTGTCGCACTTTTTAGATCAAAAATCCCAAGATTTCTACAGCAACGGGATTTAGTCACTACCTCCAAGATGGCAACAAATTATAGAACTAAATGGAGCATATATTATATTATAATTAAATGTAATAAAATTTGAAAAAAAATGTCTTGAATTTATATATAAAATACGAAGAAACTTTTTCCCCGACCTTACATAACGTGTTGTATTCATAGCGTGTGTCTCAAAATGCCTTTTATCTTAAGCACTTTAAACTAAGTTTTTTTTCTAAATATTACTTTGACAAACGAGCTAATGATCCATGATCGTAAGTAACTAATGCAGTGCACCAACACCTGTGGTCAACATCAAAGAAATGACATCAAAATTACATTGCTACCTTTGAAAAAAAGACGGGCCTGGCATGCCTCATACTAAATCTACTGCCGAAGATATGCCTTCCCCACATACTGATACAAAGGAGGATCGTGCTTCAATGAATGACGTTCTTAATGCGGAGCACTGTTCCTTGGCGGCTAAAACGGATAAGAAGGTAGTACCAATAACATACGGCCTACTGGACTTAGTAAAATGTTTTCTGCGTATTGTTTCATTATCTACTTCTTTTTACTTTCTTCTCTAGCAGCCTTTTCCATTGTATGTAGAATTTGCTTACTCTACAATTCTAGCTCTACTCTACTTGCTAAAGCTTGAAAAACAGACGAAAATGGTAGCACCAAACGCTCGCATCTTACTTGGAAAGACCGCGACTGGATTTGGATATCTCGCATCCAGGGGGGATCAGTCGCAGTTGTCTCACTTCCCAGGCGGATGGGCGTTACAGTAACAGTAACAGTACCTTTGATTCTGCTCCCTGTCACCAATCTTGGAATTGTACGAAATTATATACCACTATCTATCGGAGACTATGAGGTCTATCTGGCCTGTCTCATAGTTGACTCATATGACAAGACTTCTAATATGATTTTTTTAGGTTATTTTACATTTTTACCGATTTTAATAAAATGCTTAGAGACGTGGTAGCTCAGGGGCTAAGCGCTCACCATAATTTTCACAGTACGCAAGCAACCTGGTTTCGATCCCTGTCTCCATTATTGACATTGTGAATTGCAATTTTAAATAAATAACCTGCATATTTCAGAAATTACACGGCCGTCAGTCATGTTTCTTATGAAATACTCCGTACAAAGTGACTAACACGGCAGCTTACGGATTTAAAAAAATCGAAGTCCGCCATCACGCATTGGGACAGCGCGGCAGGTATTTTATTGCTCTAAGCACCTCCCAGAATGGGAGAAGGGCTGCGTTCAACTGTGAAAAGTATGCAGGCTCTCACTTTAACTAACTTTTATTAAAACACTTATTATCTTTATATTTATAATTCTTCTGTCCGTCTGTGTATGTGAATAAACTCGTACTAGACGGCTGGTCCGACTCTGATAAAAAAAATGGTTTGGATTCACAATTGGACCCGGTAAGTGGCACTGCTGTCGAGATCTAGAAATCACTCTTACGAAGCCGGGGTGGGGTGGATCGCTAGTATTGTAATAAAATAAAAATAATGGACAATACTCCCAAACTTATGAAATTCATTACGATAAGAAGAAGCTGATTTCAAAAAACTACCATATTATATTTTTGTGTATCCGACTGCACTAAAAGGAGGGTTATGTTTTTCGTGTGTATATATTAATGCATGTATATTTATTTGACATGCTCTACAGCCTAAACGGCTTGATGGGTTTTGTCACATGGGTTGTCGTTAGATTCGTCTTTGTTGTGGAAGTGACATATATAAAAAAATATCCTTTGAATAAACTTTTTTACACAGTTGTTTTTTTAATTTACTCTTTTAAGCATTGGGTCTGATTTAAAGAGTATATCTTTTTACTTCACGAAATATAATAAATATTATATATTATATTATAATATTCATAATTTTAAGTTCTATTATCACTAAAACTCCTTAAAAATATAGACTTAGATATTTTAACAGTTTTATATTTAGATTAAACTAACTTTATTTTACTACGATGCCCCTTTTACGCGAATAATGAAGCAACTCTATAGAACTTGCTTTATAGCTTTTGACTATTACTCTTAGATATGCCAATTTAAACTTGTAACAAGCTAGGCCGCGAGGGGCCGAGAATAAAATTAAAAATTCTACAGAGTCGACTCTCAAACAGTTCCAGCGCTATGCGGACGCCAGTTATAGGCTGAGTTTTACTCTTTACTACGTTATAGTGCTACGCTCATCAGACACATTTTCTAACTTTTTAGCGTAGGTTCGCACAGCATAAATAGCTTTCATTTAAAATTTTGCGTTCATTTAATACCTACAATATATAAAAAGTAAAAATAATGTCCTATATGCATCCCATTCACTTCCTTTTGTTTCTGAGAGGATTTTAGCGCAAGGAAAAATAGAGCATATCCCCCGAATAACTAAAACTCAAATACCCATGTATTAAATAATAATTGGCAATAAATCTATACATATAATAAATCTGTAGAAAAGTTGTATATCTGTAAATCTAATATATATTCTTGAAAAAACAAGTCCAGTGAACTAAATAAAGGGTTCTAAAGCCAAATTAGTGGTATTTAGAATTTTTGTGTCTGTCTGTCTGTCTGTGTATTGCGGATTCACGCAAAAACTACTCGACCGATTTACATGAAATTTTGTATGTAGGTAGTTAATAACCCAAGGCAACTTATAGGCTACTTTTTATCCGATTACGGAACTTGTAAAAGAAGGTTAAGTATTTTCCTTACATTAGATGTTAATTTTCTATTATATCTTAGTTATAGGCGGTATGACTGGTGTTTTTCAAATAAATACCATATTTATAAATAAAGATTAAAATATTGTTATAGCCTTGGTAAAATAATTTGAAACTACACTGATTTATCACCAAAACAGCGCCATCTGTCATCAAATGGAAAAAGTAGTATATTTTGCCTTCAGTTACATAGTTATAAAGTAAATAATATAAATAACTGACAAAAATGTGAATAATTAGATTTTTAAAATTATTTAAAAATTCTAACTTTTAGTTTTTTAGTATTTTTGTTATTTTATTTTAAAAGTGTAATAATTTCAATAGATAAAAATGACGTACATATCAAAAATATGAAAATGCATAAGGTTTTTCTTAGATTATTTATTATAGCTTGCTTATTCAATACTCTTAGAGATTTTTATATTGTTCGCTTCTATCGCTGATATTACTAGATAGCATAGTTTTGGCTTACATTATTTCATCTTACAATAGCGCCATCTATTTACTTCTAAATAAACTTAAATTGTTAGTCATGATAAAATTAAATAATAGAATGCTACTGAATATACGATGTAAATAATTGAAAATTCGTTCGTGGCATCGTTGGAGGTGTAGAGTTAGGTAGATGTGGTCAACAATCATGCAAAAACTTAGTGTCAGTTTTTATGAATTGTATTTAAGCAAAAAGAAACTGCATCAACGGCTAGTCGTCGCCGCTAGAGACGACAACACAAGGGGCTGGTTCCTTTCTCGCCCAAAAGAAAGTAAAGCCTTTCAGCGACGAACGCTGATAGCTTTCTTGTATGGTGCTTTTAGTTTACAGTTTTTCTATTGTTATGAACACCATTATAGCCTATAAAAGTCTACTGCTTAACAAGGACTTCCCTCGTAGATTGCCTCATAGGGAATATTTGGCATAGCAGTCACGTTTTTCAGGCGGATTCGCAACCGCAATTTTAATTTTTTATTTGTTATTAGGAACAAAAAAAAACTTAGTCATTGTGCAACAGAAAGTGCTATTCTCGGAATTTCTCTGCGTGATATACTTAGGCATGAGGATATCTGCAGCAGAACAAAAGTTACTGACATAGCTCAGCGGATCAATAAGCTGAAATGGGAATGAGCCGACCATATAGCTTAAAGAACCGACGACGAGAAAGTTTGTCGAGTGACAGCCTCGTACTGGCAAGCACAGTGTTGTACGACCCCCCACTAGATGGAGTGACAACCTGATGAAACATGCAGGCGATCGATGGATGCAGGTGGTTTTACACTGTCACTACACTGTCAATTTTAATATATTCATTGTAATGAATAGTGTATATTATTTTTTATGTAAAAGTTATGTAATTTTTTATTATTATATTATTCAATTCTACCACTTGTGATACTGTTATAACATTCCTGCCTACATCGCCAAACAACAGTGCGTTCACTGTTCAGTTAACGAGAACCAGTATAATACCAGATTGTGAGTTGTGATGCATTACATCTCAGATCATAGAGGTGAGAACGCATTTTAAGAAGTTGTTTGTAGGTGTCGATGAGCTGCAGTGGTCATTTACTATCAGTTAACCCATAAACACGTTTGTTACTTTAATGTTAATTATTTAAAATATTTTAAACGATAACTTTAAAAAGTTCAGTTGAAAAAAAGCCTATTGACGAATAACGTTATATCAACTTATGAATATTTAAGTAAACTTTCAAAGCAGTAGCAGAAACATCCAAGAAGCACAAAATGCTCGCAGTTTATTTAAACATTGGCTGTAGAAACCAGCTGTTCACCAATTAACGGGTCAACTCATTAAATTACTCCGCTTCGGCTTTACTCGCCTACTACTCTTGTCTAGCATTGGTGTAACAGCTGTTGGACTTAAAAGGATTTCTTAATGAGATGATTTCGTATACGGTAAAGAGAAATTTGTGTTTTATTTATCTATTGGCGGTTTTGATAAACGCATGTTTATTTAAGTATTATCTACTTTCTTTGCTACATTTCCGGACACACAAATATCTCTCGTGAAGGCAATTGCCAATTAATTTTCGAACTACCATTACCGAATGGGTATGTTACTGCATGTAGTCAACATCATTTGCGTTCCCGGCTATGTAATTATTAATGTCCTCCAGACCGAATTCCAGTCACGGCGTCCAATCTTAACAGATACAAGTCATGCGCGAGACAGGAATATAGTCTCATAGTCCGATAGAACGACAATTTGATAGATATATAGATAGATAATTTTTATTGTACACCAAATCAATACATAAACGAAAGAAAAACAAAAACAAAATAGTGACACAATGGGCGGTCTTATCGCTAAAAGCGATTTCTTCCAGACAACCTTTGGATGGACAGGATTACAAAAAGCAGAAAATTGTGTGGTTTGGTGATGCAGAAATAATATTTATAAATATTTCCATATAATATATAAAAATAAATAACAAATAAAGACATAAAATACGAATGTATACATATACAGGGTATTTTTGAAATGCTCCCGAAAACGAAGACAGACGACAGTACTAACTATATTTTTGATGATGGGTGAAATATATAAATCGATCCTGATGAAAAAAAAATCATCTTTTCACAACGTTTTATTAGCTTTATTCAAGCTTCATCGTGTTAGTACAGTTAAATAAAACGTTAATTTCATTTTAAAAAATCATGAAACTACTTAAACATAAAACCAGCAGTGGAATTACTGAATTACAATCAGCTGACTAGGGGTCAATGTACGCGCGAACGCCGAATTCGCGCGGCCCGCAACTAGCGATGGTACCACAATGCCTAATAATTTACAACACTTGTCTAAATACCTAACTTATCTACTTAACCTACTATTTGCCACTGTGCTTGTCTCCACGTAGCCACTTTAATTCGAATTCACAGGTTAAATAAACCAAATAACTGGTTCGATTCCCCGCTAATGAAAAAAATACTTAAATAAAATGTTAATAAGGTTAGAGTCATGCTTTTTTATCCATTGTGTAGGTATGTTTATTATTCTGATGTATTCAGTCAGTTATGTACCTATTCAGATCAGTTCAGTACTAAGTTACTTAAAAAAAATTAGGTATGAAACAGTTTACCGATCCTCCGTGGCCTTATGAGATTCTCCAAGGCACATTAACATGTTGCCGTATTCACGAGCACTATAAACGTACCTACGCGTTAGGCATTATTAAAACAAAACAAAAAACACAAAACGTAACAACAAGAACAATATAATTAAGTAATAAATAACAAGTAATAACGACAATAATTTAATAAACAAAACAATTGAACTGTCGCTCGTGATGGTCAACATGGAACTGTCTCAAAAACTAAAATATTAATCAATCCCGCCAAAACAAATGCGCACGGAGGTAACGTCCTTGAAGCATGTGTAAATTCCACAGCGCGAGGCGACACGAGGCAGCGTGTGTGTGAAAGGGAAGGGTAGAATGAGTAGTATACCTAATGCATTGTTTCTTACCGATCTAGATAAGAGTTCGGCGCCCGCGAGGATATTGACCCTATTATCAGCTGATTTTTTTTTTTAAGTTTCACTGCTGGTTTTATGTTTAAGTATTTTCATGATTATTTGTGATCGAATTTCTTTGTGACCCATCATCATAGGTATCCTTAGTACTATCATCTGTCTTCGTTTTCGGGAGCGTTTCACAAACACCCGGTATAGATGGCACGAATTCAAAAGTTAAGATAGTGACTGTTCAAAAGTTAAGATAGTGACTGTGTACAAGCTTCTGAAAAACAGATAAAGATTGGGCGCGTCTGACTGACAGAGGTAGGGCATTCCATAGAGGAACTGCTTGGATAGTAAACGACTTGTCCAAAAATTTGGTATTTTGGGCAGGCATTTTTAATGTAAAATTTTCTGATGATCTCAAAACTTTCGAATGGGAGTAGTGAAGGAATTCAAAGCGATCCTTAAGATAAAAAGGATAGAAAGGATTAAAGAGAAAATTGTAAAGAAGTGACAGAATATGTGCATTTCGGCGAAGATGAATTGGAAGCCACTTGAGCTTATTGCGAAAACAAGAAACGTGATCATATTTGGAAGATATATATATCATAATTGGGAGAAGCAGAGATTGTGCAAGCGCAATTTTAGTGGCAGTAGGTAGAAAGTTCATTAATCTGTTCAATGATCGAGCAGCTGCAAAGAGTTTACGACTAACTTCCTGTATTTGAGGATCCCATGATAGGTTCCTGTCAATATAAATTCCCAAGTCTTTGGCTTTTTCACTAACAGGGATAAAATTTCCATCAAAAACAATTTGAGGTGCTTGAGATAGATTTGATTTTCCAATCATAGTCTTTAGGGGGTTAATCTTCAAGCCAAATGTATTTGCCCAATCTGATATTTGCTCAAGGTCACTATTTATAGTACTAATAGCAACAGCTAGTTCACTAGGAGAAACATGAGTATATATTTGAAGATCATCTGGGTATAGGTGGTAGGAAGAAGTAATCTTAGTGGATTATATATATTAATAAAAATTGAAAAAAGTAGGGGAGATAATACGCCACACTGCGGGACACCAGCAATGGTATTTGGGTTTTCTTTAGCTTCGACAGATATTGATAGCGTACATCGCGTGCAGCGTTTTATTTCGAAAAAAAGGACGCTGTTTCCTACAATGGTCAACCCTCACGCGATTTATCTTCAATACCAAACATCATCGTGAGGTTCACGCAAAGACCACGTAAGAGAGAAATGCTTGTGGCTGTGCGCGCCCTGAGAGGTTTAACTACCGCTGATGCTGGATTGGACGGCCCATCTAAACCAATCTTCATAAGTGATCACTTAACACCGGATAACAAACTTTTTTATATAAGCAAGCTCGGTTTCTAGTTAAAGAAAATAATTATAAGTATATTTGGTTGTCCGAGTGTAAAATTATGGTACGTAAAAACGACACTTCCAAAGCCTTAATAGTGTCTTGCCAAGCCGATCTTATGAAAACAAAATGACTATATTTCTTTCCATCTATCACCCCACTTTTATTATGTTACTATCCCTTTAAAAATAGTTTAAGGTTTATGAGTATGAAAAGAACTTGTATCATTAGTCTTAAGTGTTTGTATTTATTGCTAGATATTTTCTGTGTTGGTGGAACTTTAATAAATATCATAATAAAAATACTACACTATAAAATACGATAACATTAACCTTTCTATTTACTATCAAAACGTGAGGGGACTACGCACTAAATCGCACTCTTTTTTAGAAGTTGTTCTTTGTAATAACTATGATGTAATATGTGTAACAGAGACTTGGCTTAATGATAATTTTCATAACTGCGAGTTCTTTGATAGCTGCTACGAAATATATCGATGCGATCGTAACCTAACTGCTAGTGGACACGGGCGCGGAGGTGGAGTAATAATAGCGGTGCGCCGCGATCTTTGCGCAACGCACCGAACTGACATGCGCGCGCCACCGCCCGCTGAAGAAGTATGGGTGTCGGATGTCGGTGCCGCTTCACATTCACTCTTGTCCCACCACGTTAACTCCTCGTTCGCATAAAGCATCTCGCTAATTGCATATAATAGCAACGTATATTGCGCACGGTAATAATCATGAATTGTTGTTGAGTTGTTTTTACGATAGAGTTAGTGACTTTATAATTCGTAATTCTGATGATGTATTTATCGTACTCGGTGACTTCAACATCAGTAATGCTCATTGGTCTTATAATTACATGTACTAATTCCCTAGATATACATACAAATAACGATAGCTTAGCTTGTCTAACAGCTGACTTTATGAGTATATCCTTATTTTCGCAACACAATAATCAACTTAACGTAAACGGCTGGCTTTTAGATTTAGTTTTTAGCAATAAAACTTGTCTAATATCACCTTGCAAAATTCCACTTCTTACAGAGGATCCTCCTCATCATAAGGCATTAGAAATTGATTTTAAACTAAGCTTTGCTCCTACACTCAACCTATGCAGAGGTACAAAACAACAGTTTCACAAAGCTGACTTCGTATCTATAAAAAAAGCCTTAAAATCTATTAACTGGGAAGAAAAGTTTAGTTATATGACCGATGTGGAATGAATGACAAGCTACTTTTATAATTCGTTAAATGATACTTTAAATAAATATGTTCCCGTTTCTAATTTTTATTGTAATTTAAAATACCCAGTATGATATACTAAGTCCCTTGTAAAATCTTCGAAGGAAAAATGTAAATACCATAAAAAATGGAAGGTATACAGCAACATGAGTGACTATCAAACTATTTCATTATTAAGAAGCAGATTTAAAAAAATGCTGCGTGTCTGTTATAAAAACTTCATTGAACTTTCCGAAAATAAAATAAAACACATCCTAAATTTTTATGGTCTTTTATAAACTCAAAAAATGCCACTAGTGATTTTCCTAAAAAGATGTTGTACAAAGGTAAAGTTGTTTCTGGTGGTATAGATATTTGTAATGCCTTCAATGAATAATTCCATTCCGTATTTACAACCGTAAGCAATGTTAGTCACGAAGTAGTCAAAGTTCACTTACAACTTTAGATATAAATTTAACTGATATAAGCTTTGAATTAGTTCTTAAAGAATTACAAAAAGTCAATATTAATAAAGGCGCGGGTTTAGATTTTATTCATCCTCCTCTTATTTCGAAATGTGCAACCGAACTCGTAGTGCCGGCAACATTAATTTTCCGCACATCTGTCAAAAGTGGAGTGTTTCCTAACATATGGAAATACTCTTTAATAACGCCTATTCCCAAAAATAATAACAAAGATATAGTAACCGAGTATAGACCTATCTCGAAATTATGTGTCTTGGGGAAGGTCCTTGAGAAAATTATTACTACTTCCTTATCGCTCTCTGCTCGTCAATATATATCCCAACAACAACATGGATTTTTCAAGGGCAGAAGTGTTGATACGAATATGATAACTTTCACGGAATATTTGCGAAGAGCCATGGATGACAATCTACAAGTGGATGTCGTGTACACTGATTTTCTAAAGCCTTTGACAATATTAACCACAGTTTACTAATAGCAAAGCTCGCAAAGGCAGGTGTACATGGCAACCTCCTTAGATGGATTGAATCGTACATAAAAAATAGAAGTCAAGCCGTTTGTATTAAGGGATTCACCTCAAAATTTCTACCTGTACCTTCAGGTGTTCCTCAAGGATCTCATCTTGGCCCGCTCCTGTTTTCCTTATATATTAATGATATCGGACAAACATTAAATGAGAGTCAACATCTTCTTTACGCTGATGATGCCAAAATATATAAAATTGTTAAGTCAAGAGAGGACTGTCTCAAACTGCAACAATATTTACTTGCTTTAGAAAAATATTGTGTTGCTAATCAATTATATCTTAATACTGACAAATGTCATGTGCTATCTTTTTCACGTAAAGTTAACCAAATAAATTTTGAATATTGTCTGAATTGCATCATTCTAAAAAGAGTTACCACAACAAGAGATCTTGGCTTAATCGTAGATTCAAAATTATCTTTTAACTCTCATATAGACCATATTATAAGTAAATCTTTTCGAAGTTTGAGTTTTATTTT
Source organism: Parnassius orleans (assembly GCA_029286625.1). NCBI lineage: Eukaryota > Metazoa > Arthropoda > Insecta > Lepidoptera > Papilionidae > Parnassius > Parnassius orleans. The sequence continues at coordinate 2,713,267 of JAGSMP010000168.1, forward strand.
AAGAATAACAAAACCATTTAATAAGCGTATTACTCTCAAACTGTTATACTTTTCTTTTGTACGTTAAATCCTTGATTTTTGCAGCACGGTATGGAGCCCCTCTTATCAAATACATATTCAGAGAATAGAAAAAGCACAAAAACGTTTTTGAAATACCTAAATATCATTATAGTATTGAAAATGAATCATATAATGAAGCTATGTGCAGACACAAAATGCTAAGTCTTTTTAACAGACGTAAAATGTTTGACATTATTCTTCTATATAAAATTCTGAAATCATTAATAGATTCACCGACTCTTTTGTCTATGATTTAATTTCCAGCATGCGTTCGTTTTCCTGTGCGCTCCTCACGTTCGTTACCACTATTAATTTCTCCTCGGTTTCATAAAAAATATACACGTAACTCTTTTAGTCGTTCCACCAACATGTATAACAAACATTTTTCAGAAAAAGATCTTTTTAGCACTATTTCTAATCTTCTTAAAACAAATTTAAAAAAGTTTTTGCAGTAAAATTATATGTTGTCTCACAATGTAAATAATATGGTTTGTTAATGTAGATTTATTGGCACTATTTGGTCTTTTTTGTCACATTTTAATGTAATATGTAAGCTATATATTAAGAAATATGACTGTTTGTTGCCAAAATAAATGGAAAAAAATAGGTATTTGGGAAACAAAAGTCGGTTTATTCAGCTCCAATTGATAGAATTTTAAAAACTTGTTTTTATTGTTTACTTGTGTTATAATGAGTACTTTTATTTTTCTTTTTCGATTTTCAAATTTAATATGCGTTAATTTTTAATTTACTTAAACATGTTAAGTAAGCCTTTAACTAGGATATGTACTAAAGATAAAATTAATTTGTTATTTACCTATGTCAATTTTTTGTACGATATCATGTTTGCTTCTTAATAAACAAATAAATAGAAATAAAAATAAATATCACAAGCTCAAGGTAACAATGAGAATGTTCCGTTAATGTTTTAATTAAGAACTTCATCTTCTATTTTCCATCATTTGGGTGTTATTTTTTTACAAATTTATATCCTCTTAATTTATATCATATATGATATCAACCGTATCAACAAATAGCGATAGAAATCCTTTTATATCATATTTGATACCAACCCTGTTAACAAAAAGTGACAGGAACTACAAAAAAAAACGGTCCACTTGTAAAAACCTGCTAGTTTATATTTAAACTTTTTTTAAGTAAATTCTTTCCAATACTTCCTGTACTTTTTGTACGGCTCTATTAAAGCCATCACATTCTATATCACCATCTTCGCAATCAAAATCAAAATAGGTTCTAATATTTTCAAGAATACATACTAATATTATAAATGCGAAAGTGTGTTTGTTTGTTTGTTTGTTTGTCCTCCTTTCACGTCGCAACAGAGCGTCGGCATGGCATGATTTTTTGTATGGGGATATTTCGGTGGCTGTAGAGTGACATAGGCTACTTTTTTCCGCGGAAAAACATCTCATTCCCGTGGGAATATCGAATATGTTGCACAAGTTTGTCCTTTCACGTCGCAACAGAGCGTCGGCATGGCATGATTATTTGTATGGGGATAGTTCGGTGGCTGTAGAGTGACATAGGCTAATTTTTTCAGCGGAAAAACATATCATTCCTGTGGGAAAATCGAATATGTTGCAAAATTAAATTCAGCTATGTGGCGCCACCGTGATTCTACAAGACGGACGACGGTACGATGGACGAACACAGAAGGTCTGAATATCTGGATTATTATGTCTTTTTACCAAAATTAAGATAAAAAATGTATGGATTTGTATTTTTCCACGCGGGACCGGGAAGAGAGCGATAAAAAACATAAAAGTCACCAGCTGATTTTCTTCAAACGTTTTGGTGCATCGTAATTCACAGAATAGGCGATAACCTCGCAGACGATATTAAGTAATCCGTTGATGCTCTGCCTACCCCGTAAGGGTTACAGGCGTGATTATAAGTATGGATCAGAAATACTATCACCACCTGTCACGCTTTCACCCTTAACTATTACTTAACAATAGTAGAAACAGTTCTTAGTAAGCCTTAGTAATATTTATTGAACGGAAATGAATACAGTTCTTATATGTGGTTATGAATGAATCGGTATTACAATAAGAAAAATTGTGCAAAATTATAAGAAAAATATTTTTTGAGAGTTCTTATTAACTAACGTATACATAGTTTAAATTGATTCCGCTAGATGTCGTTACTAGGTTTTAAAACGCGGTAACGAAATGTTTCTGACATGTACTTAACTCCGCCGTTGAGCCGCGCGTCAACTCATAGTGCATACGGTACCTATACGCTTAAATTGTTTCTATTTCGTAGCTTATTCGACTACCTGCTTTCGATTTCGGTTGTTTGTTATTTGCTTTGTGATTTGGTTAAGGTTGAATGGATTTATATTGGCTTTCATTTTCGGATTTGTATTTTCTTGGATCGGTTTTGTTGATTTGGTTGGTATTCCTTTATACATATTTAGACTCTGGCTTTGATTTTGGATTTTGTTTAATTAGAATCCTGAATTGGTTTTCGTTGTTTTAGGTTGTTTAACAATATTTCAAAGGAATATTAATAGTATAGATAGTGTATACGGTACCTATACACTTACTTCTATTTTCGTTGGTTATATTAATATTGACTACTGCTTTCGATTTCGGTTTTCTGCGATTTGTTTTGTGATTTGGTTTAAGTTGATTCGATTTTTTTTTGGCTATCGTTTTCGGATTCGTGTTGTGTCTTGAATTGGTTTTGTTGTTTTGATTTTAAAAAATATTTAAAAGGAATATTTATTTCTTTTAGATATTTTGGATTTGCTTTTAAAACAAATATTTAAAAGGAAATTTAATTCCTTTTAGGTATTTTAACGTTTTTTTATAAATAGGTTTTTTCTTACTTCATAATGCCTCGCAAACGTAAGTCCAGCCTTTCAAGAGTATCTTCTCAAAGACAAGCAAAAGATTAGCTCGATTGCTAGAATCTTTAGAAGATGCTGAACTGAGAAGGCAAGAGCAAGCAGAGCGTCAGGCTGCTTTTAGAGCATCTGAGATACCTTTTCAACGTCAGCAAAGGCGTTTTGAACAGACAGAGCGTCAGGCTGCTTTAAGAGCTTCCGAAACACCTTCCTCAAAGTCAGGAAAGGCGTCTTGAACAGGCAGAGCGTCAAGCTACTTTAAGAACTTTGAAACACCTTCTCAAAGTCAGCGAAGGCGTCTTGAACAGTTAGAGCGTCAAGCTACTTTAAGAGCTACTGAAACACCTGCTCAAAGTCAGCAAAGGCGTCTTGAACAAGCAGAGTGTCAAGCTACTTTAAGAGCTACTGAAACACCTGATCAAAGTCAGTAAAGGCGTCTTGAACAGGCAGAGCATCAATCTACTTTAAGAGCTACTGAAATACCTGCTCAAAATCAGCAAAGGCTATTCAAACAAGCGGAACGTCAGGCCGCCTTAAGAACCGCGTAAACACCTGATGAAACTCAACACAGACTCATTGAGCAAGCTGAACGTCAATCTACTATAAGGGCATCTGAAACACCAGAACAGACACAGGCGCGAAGAGATGCAAATGCACAGCTCCAAGCTGAACGTCGACAAAATTTTCAAAAAAACATTTGGTTGGTTTTTAATGACGCAGCATTCAATTATGATCCGTTGATTGATTATAAAAATCACAGGTTAATTGTTATCGGACTGATGGACAAGGCGTGTCGATTTTGCAGCGCTTTAAAATGGAAAGATGAGACCGCAGGCATGTGCTGTTCCAATGGCAAAGTGTCTCTTCCGTTACTTGGGGAACCAGAATGAGTCACGGCTTTTTAAACAGGATCCGGAAATATAACTCATGTTTTCAAATGACGTCCTTCGGAGTTGAACGGGAAATAACAATGCCGGGATTTTCGCCTACATTTACGGTGCAAGGGCAAATTTATCATAGAATAGGTTCACTTTTTCCAGCTGAAAATGAACAGCATATATTTTACAAGTATATTTTATGGGTGACGAAGAAATTGAGGTAGACCGTCGCTGCCAATTTATCCAGGGAGTTGAGAGAGACACAGTGTTCAAAATTCAAAGATTCTTGCATGAACGTAACATTTTAGTCAAAACATTTAAAACTGCTTTAGAAAACCTACCTGAAGAGGATTATAAAGTCGTCATTCACGCAGATCGGACCCCTCGAGGAGAGCATGAAAGGCGCTACAATGCACCTTTGATAAACGAAATAGCAGCCGTAATTAGTGGTGATCAATTTTCTTCACGAGACATTGTCTTGCGAGCACGTGATGATACGTTGCAACGGGTAGCCGATACACACAAGTTTTATGACGCTCTGCAATATCCATTGATTAATTGCAAAGGACACGAGGGTTTCATCAATTTTTGGTAGACATGTATGTGAAGGTAGAAAGTGAACGTCTCCGTTATATATCTTTAAATCAAAAAAAGCTGCGCGTTGAGAATTATATACATTTACAAGATGCAGTTTCTAGCGACGCCAATGTAAACCCCAGAGATTTAGGTAAAATGGTAATTCTGCCCTCATCATTCGTTAACAGTCCCCGCTACCTACATGAGTACACACAAGACGCATTCGCCTATGTACGAACTTACGGAAGACTTGATCTTTCTGTTACTTTTACTTGCAATCCCACATGGAAAGAAATAACCGAGGAGCTAATGCCGGGCAAAAAAAGTACTGACAGACCATTTGCTATGCTATGCTAGAGTATTTAGATTAAAAGTACAAAAATTAATGTATGTAATTAACAAAGGGAAAATTTTCGGAGAGGTGCAGTGCTTCATGTATTCAATTGAATGGCAAAAAAGAGGATTACCGCATGCCCACATTCTAATATGGCTTAAAAAGAAGTTGCAGCCCAGCCAAATAGACGACATAATAAGCGCCGAGATTCCCGATCCTGAGCAAGATAAGGAATTATATGATACCATCGTCCGAAATATGATTCACGGTCCATGTGGAGCACGAAATTCAATATCGCCATGTATGAAAGAAGGAAAATGTACAAAGAAATTCCCTAAACAGCTATTAAAAGAAACAGTGCGCAATGACAATGGCTACCCTTTATACAGACGCAGAGCTCCCGAAGATGGTGGCAGGAAAGTTACAATCAAATCTCGCTCTGGAGCGTTCGAAACCTTAGATAACAGCTGGATTGTCCCGTATTCGCCCATTCTATGTAAAATGTTTAATGCCCACATTAATGTAGAAGCATGTGGCTCTGTCCGCGCAATCAAGTATATCTGTAAGCACATAAATAAAGGAAGCTACCAAGCAATATTTAATCTCAGGAGTGAAGGTGAGGCAAATCCCGTTAATGAAGTACAGACCTTTCAAGCAGGGCGTTATGTCAGCAGTAACGAGGCAGCGTGGCGTCTCCTTGGCTTCCCTTTACACGAAAGGCACCCAACAGTTACTCACCTTGCTGCGCACTTAGAAAATGGAGAGCGTGTATATTTCACCGAAAGAAATTACCAAGAAAGAATTGCATCACCGCCAAAAACTACACTAACAGCCTTCTTTCAACTTTGTCAAACCGACCCCTTTGCAAAAACGTTGCTATATTCTGAAGTCCCTCGCTATTATACTTGGAACACATCTAGGAAGGAGTGGAAACGCCGTATTCAAGGCGCGCCTGTTGCAAATTGCCCGGTGTAAAGTCATCAGTTGCCCTTCGGTCGTGTGTATATCGTCCATGTAACTAATTTTGAATGTTTCTGTTTACGATTGCTGCTGCACGATGTTCGGGATCCTACAGGATATAAAGACCTTAAAACTGTCAACGGTCAGGAATGCGCAACTTATAGAGAAGCATGTGAAGCTCTGCATCTTTTAGAAAACGATAATCACTGGGATGAAACCATGGAGGAAGCTGTGCAGTGCCAGTCACCAGCCAAAATTAGGGATCTTTATGCAACTCTCATATCATCTTGCGGGCTATCTAATGCACATAAATTGTGGGACAAATATAAAGAGTACATGGCGGAAGATATTTTGCGAAGGTTACAGCAGACACACGCGAACATGACATACAATGAACACATTTATAATGAAGCACTTGGAAAAATTGAAGGTAAAGTAATGGCAATGGTAGGCAAAAAATTAAGCGACTCTGGAATGATAAGCCCTCAGCGAACAACCGAAAATGAACTAAGTGATGAAATTATACGTGAAACAAACTACGATATACCAGCTTTGCAGCAGCTAGTAGCCGAATTTGTACCCCGCTTGCTTCCCGAACAAAAACGAGTTTTTGACAAAGTATTAGGACAAATTGAATCTGGAAATGGTGCACTTTTCTTTTTAGATGCCCCTGGAGGAACTGGGAAGACATTTTTGTTAAATTTATTATTAGCGCAAGTACAAAAGATAAAAACATTGCTGTGGCCGTAGCTTACTCGGTATAGCCGCCACGCTGCTAAGTGGGGCCGCACTGCACATTCTGTTTTAAAACCCTCTAAATCTAGCCCAGGAAGAATCGCCGATCTGCAACTTTAGCAAAATAGTGCACGAGGTATAATGCTACGACAATGTAAACTTTTAGTGGGGACGAAAGTACAATGTCGCATAAAAAGCTGTAGAAGCACTAAATCGAACGCTCCAGGATTTGCGCAGCAATACCGATGTAATGGGAGGAATGGTGGTTTTACTGGCTGGTGACTTTCGCCAAACTTTACCTGTCATTCAAAAGGGCACACCTGCAGATGAAATTAAAGCATACCTCAAGTCGTCTATTTTATGAAACAAGGTGACAAAATTCGGTTTAACTACGAATATGAGAGTGCATTTGTATAATGATATCAATGCTGGAAACTATGCCGACACACTATTAAAATTGGCGATGGGCGGTTGGAAACGGATGCTGAGGGCTGCGTTAAATAGACGAGAGAGTCATTCCGAATTAATTGCGAGCGTTTATTCAGATTTAACGAACAACATGCATGCGATTCTTGCACCAAAAAATGAGAGCGTTAACAAAATAAATTCAGATATATTAAGCGAAGTAGCAGGAGAAATAACAGAGTATTTGTCAGTAGACACAGTTATAGACACAGAACAGAGCACTTCATATCCCGTAGAGTTTCTAAATTCTCTAGAGTTGTCAGGTGTGCCCTCACATAACCTTCAATTAAAATTAGGCGTCCCAGTCATGCTAATGCGAAATTTAGATGCTCCTCGGTTATGTAACGGGACAAGGCTGCGTGTGACACATCTTGGACGGAACATAATCGGTGCTACAATTTTGACAGGCGTAGGAAAAGGTGAAAATGTTATTATACCACGGATCCCTATAATTCCCACAGATCTTCCTTTTCAATTCAAAAGGTTGCAGTTCTCTATTAAGCTCAGTTTTGCAATGACAATTAATAAAGCGCAAGGGCAAACGTTACAGGTAGCGGGGGTCAACTTAGAAAAACCGTGCTTCTCTCTTGGTCAGCTGTATGTAGCATGTTCGCGTGTGTCAAATGCCCAGAATCTCCACATTCTTTCCCCGAATGGAAAAACATATAACATTGTGTACAGTAGCGTCTTAAAATAGTGTTCAGTCAGTTTTTTTTCCAAAATTCCCACAATCAATTAATCAGAATTCCCACAGATCTTCCCTTTCAATTCAAAATTTCCAATTTAGCTCAGTTTCTTTTTAATTCCAAATGCTGCATCTCTCACGGATCTTTTATTTGGCTCAGTTTCCTTTCAATTCAGAAAACTGCATCTCTGATGTATCAATTTAGCTCAGTTTCTTTTCAAAAATCTGCATCCCTGACGGATAATTATGCTCAGTTTCCTTTAATTAAAAAAATATCCCATTTCCATTTGGAATAAACAGGCTATTTTCATGCTTTCCTATACGCTGCGTTTCAAAACGTTTAAATAGGCTGACGAATCAATTTTGCTCAGTTTCCTTTTAATGGCTGCATCTCTGACAAATCTATAAAACTCAGTTTTCTTTCAATTCAAAAAGCAATGGATAGTTCATTTCCCAGTGACCATGCGGGCGAAGCCGCGGGTAACAGCTAGTAGTAAATATTTCAGAAATATAGTAAATATGAGAGAACACTTTTGCTAATTTTGGCAACGATACAGTAATTGTTTTAATATAAGTTATATATGTTATCTAAGCCGTAGTGCCAGTGTAGGAAATCCACTACCCCATATCATCCCGTGTGTATCGTAAGAAGTGACAGAAGGAAACTGAAACATTAGATGGGCAGCAGCATCTTCCTGATAAAAACTCAAAATAAAAAACTGCGCTTGCCAACCCGCCAGCTAAAAGTGGCAACTATGACAAAATGCCCCCTTATAGGCAGTTTATGGGGAAAGCTTATATTCAACAGTGGACTTTTATGGGCAGTAATAGAAGCTGGCTGTTAATATTATGGTCAGCAATACTATTATTAAATAGTTAAGAAAACCAAATCCAACACAAAAAAGTAAAATGTCAGAACAGTGAGGCACGCCTATCAATTCGCAAGAGAATTTCAGTGGCGGCTAGTCAGCTAGTGGAGTTTTTAATCTTGTTTTGCTACTTCCTATAGAAAATCTTGTTACAAGTTTAAATTGGCATTTCTCAGTGTAAAGTTAATATACCACTGGTTAAGTTTCATTGCATTAATTTTATAAAATATTGAAGAGAAGTTTTTGGAAGAAGATAGATATCAAATTTATAATTTAAATTGTGTATATATATATATCATGAAGACTACCCCCTAAAGTATAACATTTTATTGAAAAAAAGAATGATTACAATCATACATACAAAATAACATGCACTCGAATTGAGATTCTCCTTTTCTTTAAATCGGCTAATAAAAAACTGTGTTACATAATAGTTTTATTTTAAAGAATAATGGTGTCAAAAGAGTACACAGTCCACCTAATGATAAGTGGACACTGTGGCCCATAGACATCTACATATATCCTCGTATTCGATTAAGAATCAAAATGGGATGCGTTGTCATCCCAGAGGACTAAGATACTCGTAGAATGGCTAGTTTCCAGTAAAAACGATCTCCAGTTCTCTACTAGTATTTTATGAGAACGTGGTCCTTCCCCGGTCAAGCCGACCCATACGTGCTACAAACATAATGTAGCTGTAGCGTGGCTTTGTCAAATAATAACTAATTATTTTGTAAAATTATTTTGACAATTAAAAACAAACAGAATGATTTCTTATAATTTTACGGATTTTATCGCGTTTAATTTTAACTTTTTCTTAAAATTCTCGACGTTGCGGGTGCTTTACAACTCTCACGGTCACAGTGGGGACTAAGGTGTTTGATGTCCTGATGTCATAGCAAGCCCGGCTACCTTCAGTTTTTGAATATTAATTTTTGTTCGATCTACGCAGAACGAGGTTACAGTATCTTAAAACCTTGGGTTTGGATTAAATTTTAATTTATAGGATCCCAAGCAGATGGTAGCTCCCATCGATCTTCTCTATTAAAATTAGGAAGTTTTTTTTTAAATTTCAATAGGCAAAGATGGTCTATTAAATATAATATAGCGGGGACGATCTTGAACATATTCACAGATTGCAGACTTCCCGAAGCGTCGGTGCTTCACATCAGCTATATGTTCTTTACGCGAGTTTTTACAGATATTTTTATTTGGCCTACGTAAGAAAGACCACAATCAAAATTAAGCTAGTATACTCCTGTATCTTATTAAGGGATATTACGCTTGACAGATGGTAAAAATTGACTAATCTTATTCGGCGGCTTGTAGTAGGTTTAAATGGAAGCTTGCTTCAAGATGTAGCCAATCTTGTCTGAAACTCCTCTGACGTATGGTAGTACAGCAGGCACAAGATCGACCGTGGCCGGTTTCACTCGATCACTGAGACGTAGGTGCGGTATCCGAAGCTTGTTGTCTTGCAACACTTGCTTGACATGTTGAAGCTCGGCGGCCAGATGTTTTCTATCACAGATCCCTTGTGCTCTCTGAAACAAAGATTTTCCCACCGTAGCTAACTGTGATGGATGGTGGTGAGATTCACCATTTAAATATCGGTTAGTATGGGTCTTTTTCCAATACACAGTGTGACCAATAGTGTTATCAGGATTTCGGATGACTAAAACATCTAGAAAAGAAAAATAATTTTGTTGTGAATTGTATTTTAGAGTTTATGCAGTTAAAGTGGTCTAAAAATGCAGTTACTTTGTCAGATGATAAAATGGTGAAAGTATCGTCTACGTAACGCTTATACATAGAATCTTGAATTTACAGGAGCAGTAAGAAGGGCTTTATCCTCAAAGTCCTGCATGAATATGTCGGCGACTATGGAAGATACCGGTGAGCCCATCGTTACACCGTTTACTTGCGTACTTGGTTTAATAATGCATATTCTGCAGTCATGTTGTTTTCTTCTAGCTTCTTAGTTACAATTGAGATGCAAACTTCAATAGGTTGGCATGTAAATAATGACCGAGTATCAAAACTGACCACAGAACACAATTACTGTCTACCGAGAGAAATTGACCATAATTTTGTTGTCAGCGTTTCATTTAATTTTATGAAAAAAAAAAATATATTCCAGACTTTTAAAATATATTATTTACGTGTTTTAAATTTAGGGCTCTATTATTTTAACAGGTAGTGTCACCAAAATTAATAATGTTTACAAAAATAAATCGATCACACAAAGTATAAAATCGATATAGGCTGTATGGTACGTGTCCTTTGTCTATCAAGGGCTAAAAAATATGAAAGTGCCATTAATTTTTTAATAGCAATAGAACTTACAAAAGTTGAAAATCATTTTATTAACAAACTACGCGTAGGTACAAGGCTATTGATATGAAATAGGTAACCAGTTGATGTAATTGTGTATTGATAGGTCAATTTTTCGGGAGTTATCGTGACCACATACAAAATCAACATCCGGACGTCCACGTAAAAAAAAATTCAAACCGTTTTTTTTTTCAAAGTAGCAATATAAAATGATTTCTTAGAAAGTATAAGATGGATTAATTAGAGTGTTTTTTTGATATATGGCTACTCATGTTATCGTATAAGTGCAATATGGTTATGATAGAGGCATTTTAAGAACACAAAATTGATGACCTTGACGTATCGAGAGTAAGGCACTACCACAAATGCTTCAATTTTCAACGCATTGCAATAAAATTTATATAAATATACTAAGAGACCAAGGTTAATATATATACATTATCTAAGAGTCTCCGTAGGATTTAAATTATATATAGCTTATGGCTCTCTTCTGCAAAACAAAAATGGTTTTAATAACAGTTTCTGAAGACCCCATTGAAGCTTTGCGTCGCGCTTTGGATCGCTCAAGACCCAACACTTTCCTATTTTAAGGATTCCGTGTTACAAAAGAGAATGTGATTTTTGGGCCTGAAATCAGCAAATTGGTTTATAGTTTAAAAAAATTGGCTATATTTTCTACCGACTTCAAAAAGGAGACGTTACTCTATTCGACTATATGTTTTTTTTATGTGTGTTACCTCACAACTTTTTTCTGGGTAAACCGATTTCGATGATTCTTTTTTTATTTGAAAGCTGGTGCTTCTCATGTGGTCCCACATAAATTTCATCAAGGTGTGATCACTAGTTCTTAAGTTATTCTTAATAATTTATATTGAAGTCGGTTGTACAAAATTTTTAATTTTAAATTATTCTGAAGTAAAATACAAAACTGGCTCGTTTTAGAATCTAGAATTCAAATAAACATAAAAATAAGAAACAATTTAGAAAATCGATTTGTAATATTTATACGGATCCAAAAAAAGAAAAAAAAATTAAAAAAAAATCTAGGGTTTCATTAAAATTCTGTTATTTACTTTAAATGATATTTGAATCCAATTGGAAATAAAATATATTATCCGTATATGGAAAAAAAGAAATAAACATTTTTATGTCAATACAAATTTTCACAATTATTTATATAATTGCACCAGCTAGTACTTAATAAAAAAATGCAAAAAATCAACATGGCAACAAATAAGGCGTCGTCCTAATACAACGCGAATGCGCGATCATCGCAAGTTCGCGGGAATTTTAATCGTACGAACACGCGATCAACCATACTGATCTCGAATAGGTGTACTAGTTGGCATTCGCGCGATGGGGTCGCGCGACTTAATTGTTTGAAAATCTATTCGCGCGAACTTAGTTCGTACGAACGCGCGATCAAACATATTGCTGTCGAATAGGTGTCCTAATTGACATTCGCGCGACAATCGCGTCGTGTCGTCGGGCAGCGGGGTGAAGGGCAGGGACCCGACCTAAATTGATTGTGAAATTCACCACGTATCGGTCTCATTTCCAACAAAGCACATTGCGACCCATTTCGTTTTTTTTTCATTGCTGTCAAGACCAGCAGAATAGGTCATCTAAATATTACCAGAAGAAAATATAAATAAAAATTAATAAAAACTGTCCATGATTAGCGCCAATGCCATGCGCAAACTGCGAAGTGAAGCGGAACCCGCGGCCGCTCGCATCGTCAATTTGCACGATGATCGCGTATTCACGTTCTATTAGGACACCCAGTTTTCGACATCGCACGAGCACGCGATGGTCGCATCGCTTACTCGCGCGATGATCGGGTTGTATTAGGACGATGCCTAACAGTAACAACAACAATTTAATAAATCGATCTCAGATCGACATGCCAGAGCTTTTCTTAAATGATCTTTTAATGATTTTATACTGATCCTGCTTTTTATTGACATTGCTTCGTTATTGGGCACAGAATCTTGCCTACACAAATGACCCTAATTATATGTAGACATCGTAGGCCATTGTTTTAATTGTAATACAAAAGGCGATGACATTCAAACTCCTAACCCTTGAAGTATTCTGCAGTGTGTAGAGAGCATAGACGAACGACGGGGCGGCGAACACATCCATTGGTAGTACTGACATCGGCTACTCGGGGCACGCCGCCTTGTTCATGCAATAGTTTTTGTACACGCCCAAAACGCCAGCAGAGTGGTGGCACGTTATCTCCTTGAAGAAGAACTATATCTCGTATGTTCAAAGATGTGCAATTGGTCTTCCATTTAGAGCGTTGTTGCAATTCAGCGACGTATTCTTGTTGCCAGCGTGACCAAAAATGATGATAAATCTGTTGTATTCGTTCATATCGTTGAAGAGGATAGCTATTGAGGTCTTCTAGAGCAGGTATTAGAATAGAATAGAGAATAGTATAATTTTTTATCCAATATAGATCACATGTGCAATTCTTATTGAAAGTAATTTTTTACTTTACCACTTTATGATAGCGCAGTGAGATGTGAACGATAGCGCAGTGAGAGTTCGGCCAATGAGAAAGTGTCCAGAGAAGAAGAGAGAGGGCATATTGGACAGCTGTTTAAAATTGATTCCATGACTAGACAGTAAGCAAATAATCTTTGCAGATTTAAAAAATAATTTAAATGGTGATTGGTATGTTGCCGATTGTTATTATAGCGTTCGCACAACAAATTCAAAGCAGTTATGTAATTAGCACTTGATACTTCCAAATTCGAAATAATACTAGATGTATCGCCCTGTAAATAAGAGATTAGGTAATGGAATTTGTGTATAGGTGGAATACGCTCGTTATTATGTATAATCGGTAAAAATGTGTCACGGAATTCGAGTCAGCGAAAGTAAGCTCCAAGTCAAATTTCGTGATTTGAATTTGCGGCAATTTAAAATTAACCATTGTCCATTAAAAGGAGCTGAAGAACAGCTACCAAAATTAGGTCCCTTATTACACACATTAGTAGAAATTTTCGAATTACACCTTTGTATATTTTGAGCAATATTTTGAGCAATAACAATGTTTGAAAAAAAGCAATTGTTCAATATTGTCCCGTTCAACAACTTTAAAAAAAGTATGAAAGTTTAAACTAGACGTTTTAAGTTAATTGTAAAATTTCAAAATCTGTTTAATTAAATTTTGTAAAGTATTAAATAAATTATGTTAAGATGAAGGACAAAAAAATATTAAAAAAATCCTCAAGTTCCTCTCTTGGCGTAGCAACTGTTGCGCTGCATCGGTATTGCACGATCACAGCCCGTACCCTGGAATATTCGGCAAATCGTGGTGAAAAATCTATAAATAATATGTATAAAGCAGGGATAATATGTAAGGAATAAACGATAAAATATTTCGTAACGAACAAAGAAATGTGATGATATTAAAGTACCCACTTTGGAAAAAAAATTATTGAAAAATGTTAAAATTGTATAAAATATGACGATTATTAAATTAAAATTAAATTAATTAATTTATTATTATTATTACATGGTTTGTTAAAATAGATACATTAATCCGTTGTTGGGACATCCTTTTAAGTAAAAATATATACTTGTACCAGGATGTCCCGCTCTTCCGTAAAAAAAATCTTAAAAAAAATTCAAATTCTTTAATTTTAAATAATATCTGTAATAATAATTTCTTATATTTACGCGAAGACTACACATTAAATGAAACTACCTTTTACGGATTCTATTGCGTTTAATTTAACTTTTTAATTCCTGACGATTCGGGTGCTTTTCAGCACCCATGGTCACGGGGGGGACTGAGGTGTTTGACGTCCTGATGTCATAGTTAGCCCAGCTACCTTCAGTTTTTGAATATTAATTTTTGGTCCGATCTACGCAGAATTAGCTTACAGTATCTTGAAGTCTTGCAGTGGTATACTTGGGTTTGGATTTAATTTTATTAATTATAGGATCCCATGCAGATGGCACCCATCCATCTTCAATATTGAAATTAGGATGTTTTTTTTAATTTCAATAGCCTCGCGAATCATCCTTGGTAGGAATCGATGTTCTTTTGCGAGGATTTGTGGTCTATCAAATCTAATGTAATGGTGGGGACGATCTTGAACATGTTCACAAACTGTAGACTTCCCGGAACGTGACCGTGACCATGGGTGCTCTATATATATATATATATATATATATATATATATATATATATATAAATATATATATATATATATATATATATATATATATATATATATATATATATATATTAACCATATTACAGTGTTACACATGAAAACCAATAACTTATAGTTATTGGTTTTCATGTGTAACACTTCCCCCGAAATTCCCCAGCGTAAACTATTATAATATTTTTATAAAATATTTATCACTACTTTAGGTTCTCTGCCGAAATAACATGCAGTAACTGCCTTGTTTTGAGGGTTGTAAATGTTTCGGACATGACTTTTTATATAACAGTCGTACTAACGATGCCTGTTCACGTTCATTTCTGTTAAAAACCTCGAGTAACAAAAATAAAATAAATATTGAAGTGGAAAACATGTAAAAATATTAACAGCAATTTCACAGACCGCTTGTAGGGAGCAACATCATTTATGCCAGATCAACAGCTCTGAGCTGACGAACCCACCTACAAATCAATGAACAAATATTTTGAGTATTGCATGCCAGCATGCTCATTTTTGAAAAAGGCGTTGACCAGCAGTAGAACTAATAATGTTGTAATGTGATGCGAATTTTCATTTTCATTCGGGATCGATAAAATCGTAAAAATAGACGCTTTTTGTATCTTATTTTACTACTGTCGAAGATTTTACACGATAAATATTTGGTTCTGTTGCAATCATAGAGCTGAATGGGCTACGCGTTCAATATATTAAGAATGTCACAGGACTGTTCTGTTACTATAATGCGTCGCAGATTCTCTGGCTGCACTGACCAGGCCAAATTATGTTTTAATCAAATTAAGGTATTTTTTTTGCATAGCATAACTATTACCACCCGTGCATCATATCATCACCAACCGGATAAGTACATAGAATAATTTAGATTAACATCTAGAATTTTTAGTATTACTTAACATATATCTTTTTTTAAATGCGGAACTTGAAGAATTGATCAATTTTTTTTAATTTAGTTTTGCGTCCTTATATAACCAGTTGTGTCATGATTTAATTCAGTTTTCATACAACGTGCGGCGTCGTCTTAAAGTCAAGATGTTGCTGTAACTAAGAGTAACAAGACTGTCTTTTAAATTGAACGTTCCTTTTTTAGAGTATCTATTTCCACTGGGTTAAATGTCACGTCTTACTTTTCTTTGTTTTGAATCCTTTAGAATGCTATGCTGCTTTTGAGTGTTATCTAAATAAAATAGCAAAAGTGTTAGTAGTATTTTAGTGCATTATGAATCATAATAAAATTATGTCCATACTTCACATCAACACATATAAATAATATTGAAGTGTCTATTTGTAATTTCAAAAATAATAGTAAGAGACCTATGATGCTAAATGGGGATTTACACGAACGTCGTGGGCACCTATTAAATTTTGTACAATAGTTGATGAAAAGAAAAAAAGTTATATAATATTTCCCCTTCCAGTGGTGTGGGAAGCGTCTACAGATTTTCAAAAATTAAAAACTACTACAAACTACTATAGATGTTCAAAAATTTATTCCAGCGCGTCAGATATTCAAAGGGGATGTTAAGTGAACCCTAAAAATGCTCCCATTAAAAAGACTGACGATTCGGCAGTGACGCTAGCTCGTAGCGAATTTTGAAAATGCGAAAAAAAAATCGCTATATTAATACTCGAGCGTGTCAGATTATTATATAAATATTCCGCTTGAGGTCCCAGTTATGTTAGCTTAAAATCTGACGATTATTATGAGGGATATTAATAATCTGACCGCTAGAAATATTTTTTTTAAATTTTTCTCAATAACCATAAAATGTGACTGTGAATGGGTGGGATAGGCACGAGAAAGTCAGAGATAGGGAAAAAGTTAAAGAGAGATAGGCGCGGAGTGGGGTATACATGTTTTATTTCAGCTGCACGCTCTCATCTTCATAGGCGAGTTTTAGTATTTGGGCTTGTGGAAATCGGCAGATTGTTTTTTTTTTTGTTATTTTTGCATTATTTTCTTCAACCACGCCCGAGAATGTCAAGACAACGTTTTTTTGCAACTTTGTAACCTCCCACTCCCTGAGGTTACGCTCAAATCGTCAGATTTTCTAAATTCACTCTTTTTAGCTCGTAATTAACCCACCTTACCTTAATCTGATGCGCTTGTAAATCCAAAAAATCCCCTCTTGGGCTCTCCTACTATAACTGCCTTTTATCGAGCTCAGGGGGTTATTTGCATACTGTTAAGGCACGAATAACCGTTTTCAAAAATTTTCTTTTTTTGTCAATCTTTCCGGGCTAATTTTAGGAATGGCTGAACCGATTTTGATGAAACTTCACGGACAGAGAATGCAATGCCAGGAGTGATTCGCGTAAATATAAGAAATTATTACATCCACATGATGTGTTATAAATAATGCACACGGTTGGCTCCCGTGCTAATTATTTTTAGTGTCCCCATCTTAATTGTCTTTATTATATAATAATTTTCTACCATTGATACTTTTGTTTTGTGTACTAATATTTTTTTTAACTAAAATGACAAACGAACTTACCTGATGGTAAGTAGTTACTGCCGTCCAAGGAAACCTGTAAACAACTTCAAACAAAGAAGGCAACAGATGCGTTGTCACCTCTGAGGATTAAGATGGAATGCCTCGCGGCCTGTAATTATACTGGCTCTCTATATCCTTCAGACTGGAAAACATAAATGCAAACACTTCTATTTGGTGGCATTTATAGTTAAGACCTACCAAGACGGACTCAAAGGCAGAAAAAGAGTCCTGCTACCTAATAATTATCTTATCAATATCTTGTTTTTGACATTGTACAGAAACTGAGAGCTCATGAAATTATATTAAGTGTTAATCATAGATCCGTCAACGTTGTATGAATTGTAAATAATCAAAAACATTACCAAATTGTGTGAGCCGACGCGCGATTGTGTACTAAAATAAAATTCACTCTTACGACCCATAACGAAATATCATTTTTTTTAATATCTGCGGTTTATGTTACGCGATTACAAATAGAATTTTATTTAATTTTACAACTTCGAATACAGTAATAATATTAGATTTAATTTAATTTATTTATTGTTAGGAGAACACTGTAAAGTAAGGTTTTTTTTTATTTCTTCTTAAGTCCACAGCCCACGGATACTGGTGATGCGTGGCTTAAAATTTGGTATAAAGTGGACTGTAATAGGTAGCTGGAATTGGATCTCGCTGATATTGGCAACCGACACATAAAACTGAAGGTGACACTTGGAGAACGCCAGCCGCTTCTCTTCATACTTGAGGTTGACACTCGCGTGGTACACTCCTAGTTTTCTTGCGCGATTTACACTTATTTGATACAATTCACGGCCGTGATTTTAAGTGTGTAATAATTAAATAGATATAGCGAGCGTGATACAATATGCTTCCGCGTGCGGGTGTGTTTTTACTTAGACTCCTTCTTCTACCCGGTTGTCGGTCGCAAGAAGGAACGAATGGAATGAATGAAAGGTATTATAGAGGAATCTGATTCGTCAATAAGATTGACCAAAAACGCGGAATATTTCAATTTGAGAAGTAGCGGTAACAGATACTTGCAATTGTCTTGAAACAAAGAAGAATTGCGATGATTGTTATGAGAACTAAAATGTAACTTCTAACAGTATATTATTACAACTTACCTGTATACATAACAATGAATGCACACAATATTCAAACATAGACAAACTTCTAGGCAGAGAAAAGCCTAATACCAAGTAAAATTGTTAGTATTATGATATAGAATCTTTATAGGAACAATACAAAATAAAATGTACATGGAAACCATTAACCTTAATACGAAGTGTTACACGTAAAAATTTTATAAACCAATCACTATAAAGTAATCCACGCTGAGCGGAAACATATTTATCACTACTTTAGGTTCTCTGCCGAAATGACATGAAGTTACTGCCTTGTTTCGAGGATTGTAAATGTTTCGGACGTGACTTTTTATTTCACAGTCGTACTAACGATGCGTGTTCACGTTCGTTTCTGTGAAATAGCCTTGAGTCGCAAAAATAAAATTATTATCAAATTTATAAATTGGGAAGGAAAGAATAAGCGAACTTATTCTCCAACTCTCAAAATACCGATCTCATCCTTTATAAAAGAATTTTAATTTATTATTAAAATTCTTTTACTGCGTTATTACATAATCAGTAAAATACGATTCAATTATGTTTTCACACCACGTGCGGTGTCCTAAAGTAAAAATGTTGCTGTAACTAAGAGTAACAAGACTGTCTTTCAAATTGAACGTTTCTTTTTGAGTGTGTCTTTTTCCACTGGGTTAAATGTCACGTCTTACTTTTTTTTGTTTTGAATCCTTTAGAAAGCTATACAGCTTTTGAGTGTTATCTAAAAATAATAGCAAAAGTGTATCTATGATGATTAAAAGTTATATATGTTTAAGAAATATAATCCAGTTGGGTTTCTTACTGTTTTTCTCAGGACAGAGATATTTTTTGAAACGGTGATAAATTAAGCATAAGAGTGATTTTCAATTAGTATTATTTATAATCTATATTGAATAAAAAGGTTTCTATTTCTAAACCTAGTTATGGCTTTATTTCAATTTCTTATGAGAAGTTTTTTCTGTTCAATAAGGTAATGATTTGACAATTTGTTGGCGATGTAAGAGAACTGTGAAACCACAACGAAACAAAATAATAATATTTATTACACTTAGAATATTTACTTATTATTGCATATTTATGTTATTGACATTGTAACACGAGTAAAGGTTTTTTAAAGTTATTTAAATATCAGAGGAACTTTAATTTACAGCGTGGTGATAACGTAAATGAATTCTTCTCCCTATTTCAACCCGTGAGTATCGTAATAGGTGACTATGGGTAATGATCAAATGGCTTCCGGTAGATAACGGTTTACGCAATCTGTTAACGTAAGACGTAAACATCCAATACAGAGACGAGGCTTCTCCTCGTCTCTGTTTTCGTCGTCAAAGGTACGAGACATCTGGTTCTGCGATCGTCATTCCAGCTGCTAAACGTGGTGATGAAGATGAATCCATACAACAGAATAGGCCCATGTTCCACGCGTAAGAAAATTATAGGTATGAATATAAATAAAAGTAACAGAAAGATGTTGAAATGGGAATGTTTGCTTCCTTCAAACTTCTCAAAATACTACCATTTAATAGAGAGATTTAAATTCCTAAATGCAGCACCATCAATGCTATCCTAGCACGCAAGGTTCTCCGTTTACCAGTCGAGCATGATAACAGTAAATCAGTGAATTTATAGAAACTTGTTATTATAAAAAATATAGACTGAGTCCTATTCTGAAAATCCGTTCAGTAGTTTTTGCGTGATTGGGCAAACAAACATCCAAACATCCGTACAAACATTCACATTTATATTATTAGTAGGAAGTAGGATGTCTATAATACATTTTTGTAGCTCTTCTAAAACCATTGGTTCATTCATCTAAATTGACGCTATGGGCATAAATCACTAATCGAATACTTCAATTTAAGATAAAGGTAGATTTACATCTAAAGTATGCATTTCATTTTTAAAAGTAGGCATCATTATTTTTTTAAATAGATCTTTAGCGATCACAACACCAAAAGTTTCTCATTGTTATGTCTAATAATAAAGCTAGATGTAATAAATTTGGAAATTATTGAAATACTTAACAAATCATCTTACAACAGCTGAAATGCAAAATTTCTAAATGTTTCTTTTAGAACATCACGAACCACAATAATTTGGGAAGTGCACTCTTATGTCGCTCTTATGTAAGCACTCTTACGCCGCCTACTATATTGACACTATCCATTAAATAAAAATAATTTTACAGATATTATCACGTTTAGCTTGTAACTCTCAACTTTAAAATTTATAAAAATAGTTTTATTATTTGTGTAATGTTCAAGTAAATAGTATAATACTAGGTAGATCAATAAGTTTTTGAAAACGCAATAAAACTCTAGGATAAGTATATGTAAATTGTATTTATTTTTCAACTTAATCACCTTTTAAGCTGATACATATTGAATTGCGTTTTGCATGTTGGTTCATTCCCTTGAAAAAAAAAGGGTTGATTCTGGGACTAAAGGGAAAAGGCCTCTACAGCACACATCACCTCATTGTCGCGGTCGAATTCTATACCACACAAGTGCTTTTTCAGGTGAGTAAAATGGTTATAATCACTCGGACCTAGGTCCGGAGAATATAGTGGGTGCTGCATTAAATGAAACCCAGCAGTTCGGATGACAGCGCCTGCAACATAAGATCGATGGAAGGGGCATTATTATTCTTTAGTTCATCGTGTAGTTTTTTGATTAATGATGCGTAATAATCTCCGGGTATTGTCTCTCCTTTAATTAAATAGTTGCTCATTATTATACCTTCCACATCCCAGAAGACAGAGGCCATTATTTTTACAGCAGACGCAGACACCTTGAATTTCTTGGCTGTGGGGAAGACGGTCTTTTCCACACCTTGCTTTCGTTTTTCCTCTGCGGATCAAAATGGTGTACCCACGTTTCGTCTACGGTTACGAAACTAGCGCAAAACTAATCTAAATTTTCTTTAATTATTGCTAAATTTAGCTTTGAAGTGTTAACTCGTGCTTTCTTTTAGGCATCTGTTAACATTAGAGGATCATAGCGCGCGGCTACCTTTTTGAATTTTAAGGTTAGAAATTAGGTTAAAATAAACTGAATTATCCCAAACGAAAGCTTTAGAATCTCGACTTAACAACGGATGGTGACACGTCGATCTACTTTAACAGTTTCTTCGATTTTTTTAACGTTTTCTTGCGTAGCGGATGTTTTTGGCCAACCAGAGCGAGTGTCGTCATTGCAGGCGGTTCTGCGCCTTTAAATTTAGCACACCAGTATGCCACTGTAGAATAAGACGGAGCATTGTCTGCCAAAGTAGACTGCATTTATTCAAAAACACTTTTTGTAGAATTTTTTCAGGCGGAAATATTTAATGACCGCACGAAGTCCGAGTTTCTCCATTTTACATACGAATCATATTCTCACTGTTCGCGCCACTTTGCACTACCGCCTAACGCTTAAGAGATTCGTTGATTATAATCCAATAAGAGTACTGCAAAGTCCATTTCCGGTTTTCCTATTTACCGCCTTTTATACCTAGCATGTGCGCTCTTGTGTTAACGGGGTTCTCACAAGCTCGTGTGTATATACTAACTAACCAACCGCATCGCCTATATCTCGGGTCATCGCTTCCGCCGTTGTGTAATTTAGATATTAAACTATACAAAAATATAGTAAAGTATATAGACATTTGTAATAATGCAATATTTCGCGATAATCTGTAAAGTTTATATGCGTTAAGACAGCCGGCATCCAACCATCGTGGCTGCAGCCCGTTGAGACACGAGGCAGATCAGCAGAAATGCAGGTGAGTGCACATGCATTCCTTCACATCCTTCCTGTAGCCCGAATTTAGGGGAATTTGCAGTATCGCAAAATAGTAAATTCGCACCATACTGTCCATTAATTTACGTAAAATCATCCTTTTAATAACTCTGAACCAGACAGTTGGTAATTTAAACCAACACACCATTTTTGGCCCTTCGCCAGGATCAGAACCGTAGCTGGTCCTTCTCGCTGAATTATAATTAATTAAATTACCAATTTAATTAATTATAATTAAAGGGATAATTTATTTTATCCACACCCACTAAATGACAAGTTTAAATTTTTTTATCGTAATCTAGTAAATCGTTATTGTCACAATTACTTTATCCACATAGATCAATTGTGCGGGGTTAGAACTCAATTGTGTATTACATATCCTATGCTAGCTAAAAACATACGAAAACCGTCTTAAATGTCACTTTGCTCGAAAGCCGTTATTATGATATAAATATTAAACTGTTACTGATAATATCAATTTAAGTAGAAGCGATTAATAAAATGAATTTGAATTTGCACATTGTACGGCTTCTACTCGTATGTCGTTCGCAGTTATCAAAGCCTTGCCAGAGAGACTGTGATTTTAATGACAAGCTTTACGTACAGAGAGACCAGATTTCAAATTACATTCGGCGACCCCTTTTCCGTTTATTCATTTATCCTTGTAGCGTGTGTTCATATGGTTAATTACAAGAGCAATGGGCTGTAACATTACAATGACAGTTTACAGCACATAGTCGCTTAAAAATTACTGAATAATGATAGACATAAGCTTCCCACAAACGTTGTGGTTGATATAACTCAGAAACGATGGATTGCAAATTTCATCCTTTTAACTTATTCTGAACTTTGAATTCACTTATATGCACGTAGGACCTCTTTCTGCCTAGGTTGATACTACACTCTTACTTAGTACCGCCGCCATGAAATGGTGCTGCTGAAGGGTAAAAGAGCTGGTATAATTAACGGTTGTGAGAAATTTCATCTTAGTCCTTATGAGTTACATCGCAACTGTAGCCTGACTGCTGCAGCCACTTACTACCAGATTAGCTGTTATTATAGGGTTATTTTGTAATATAAGGCCAAATTTGCAGAGGAGGTACATAATAGGTAATAAAAGCGAAAGGTGCAAAAAAAAAAACTCAAACATTTTGTCCTTTTTATCTTTTATATTCAAAATCTCATTCAGATCATGTACAACGTCCATGTCACATCTATGCACTAAGCTCGAAGTTGTTGACAAGTATGTTTACCTGGGACAAATAGTCCGACTAGGTAAGTCCAACTTCGACCTAGTGGTCAATCGACGGATTCAACTTGGCTGGGCAGCGTTCGGGAAATTACGATACATCTTCTCATCAGGTGTACCTCAAAACTTGAAAACGAAACTGTAAAACCAGTGCGTGTTGCCAGTGATGACTTATGGAACTGAGACGTGGCCCTTCACTGCTGGCCGTATGAGGAAGCTCAAGGTCGCTCAGCGAGCTATGGAGAGGGCTATGCTCGGGGTTTCTCTGCGTGCTAAACTTAGAAATGAGGATATCCACATTAGAACCAGAGTGCAGACATAGCCCAACATATTAGTAAGCTTAAGTGGCAATGGACCGGCCATATAGCTCGAAGAACCGACAACCGATGGGGAAAAATGTTCTTGAGTGGCAGCCTCGTATCGGTAGGCGAAGTGTAGGGCAACCCCCCACTAGATGGAGTGACAACCTGGTAAGACATGCAGGAAGTCGATGCATGCAGGTGTCTCAGGACCGTGCTTTGTGGCATCCCTTTGGGGAGGTTTATGTTCAGCAGTGGACTTGTGAATGGCTGTAATGATGATGATGATGATTAAGTCATCCTTCCCCGGTCGAGCCGACCCGTTCGTGCTACAACTATACAATTAATACAGCTGCAGCATGGCTCTACCACGTTAAATATATGTAGAAACCTTAAATACGCGTATTCTTAAAAACTGCAAAAAGTGTATATCAGTATTTATATTTTGAACTTAAATGTATTGTAATTCTATCTAGATATGATATTAAAATTGCTTCGATTGAAAGTCCACACCTAATTATTGTAAGAGCTAGCTAGCATCCTAATAATAATTTCAACATAACGGTTTAGGTATAGTACATACATACATGCAAAAAGAATTCATAATGATTGTATACGGATTTTTTGTAAAATAAATATATTATTATGACCCCTTTATTTGAATTTTTTTATCGGCACCGACAAGAATCGGCTTGAACGGTGCAGGTACATGGTAGTACAGATACCAGCGCGAAATAGTCGCATAATAATGCAGTTCTTTGTATGGTGAGTGACGAGAACCGGGAACTCTTTTTTGATTAATCGAGGATAATAATAGATGTATTCGCATAAATAGTCGCAATCTTTCTGTTTTATACTTTGTGCTGTTTAATCCCACCACTCCTCTTTACCTGAAGAACCACTTTCCGTTAATTTCCTCCTCCCAACATCACCATATTATATTCCTTTGTCAATATCTCTCTTAATATTGCTGTACATTTATAATCCTTGGTTAAAAAAATATTTTGCGTGACAGTTACACTTGTAGAACCTTTCACATACTCGACGTGCTAAGACCATTTTACCCTTAATAAAATTTACTGAGACTTATTTGGTCTCTATTTTTTCAGCATTATTCTCATCCTGTTTTTGCAATATATCTTGTTTTTATTCTCGACTTAAATACGTAATTAAAACCACCATTTTTTCTTTCCTTGATAACAGCTCTTTTTATAAAAATTTGCCTGGAAATAATAGTTTACAGACTGGCCATTGTATGTGCTTTATATTTATAATATTATATTGTCTTTTTTATTGTTAATTATGCATTGCTGTACAGTCTATTTTATTTATTAATTTATATATTTAATAACAACCTTTTTACATAAGTTCATTGATTCCCTGGACCCTGAGCTAGTACAACTGTGTTTCAGGAACCAGTTCCCCCCCTTAAAGTTAGCCTTGTCAAAAGGTCAAGTACAGAAATATAAATAAGGAATTTAAAAAAAACGTTATTTTAAGCGCTTTGTGTGTGTGTGTGTGTGTGTGTGTGTGTGTGTGTGTGTGTGTGTGTGTGTGTGTGTGTGTGTGTGTGTGTGTGTGTGTGTGTGAGTGTGAGAGAGAGAGAGTGAGTGAGTGTAAGTGTGTGAGTGGATGAGTGTGTGTTGGAATATACGTGTGTGAGTATTGCGTGTGGTAAACCTACGGCATAAGTGCTTCTGTGCTGTCACAATCAAGATTCTCTAGCCACACTCTGATCCTTGCCTTTATTTGGTGGTTACTATAATTATTTAAGTTTAATTTAAATTCCGTGTATAACTTATTGTACAAATGCCGGGCAATGTAACTATAGTGTCTTTTCGCAAAAATACTTCTTGTTCTAGGGTCGGGTATTTGAAGGTACTTTTCTTTGGAATTTTGATATATGGTGCAGTTATACGATGGTACCTTCGTATGCATTAATAGATAAAAAGTTTTCTTACGCTTAGTACTCGGGCTTTTTCATAAACTAGTGTAGTTGGATAACGAAATGGAAGTAATAGCATTACTTTTAAAATACATCGTTGGGCACGTTCAGCTTCGACAAGAATTGTCTTACAAGCCCCGCCCCATGAACAGATACCGTAACTTATTAAAGATTCACAGAGAGTCCTGTAAGTTTGCAACAATAACTTTGGACTTGCTACAAGCCTTAGTAACTTAAAAACATAGACAAGCTTTCTTATCTTTTAACTAAGTGATATTATTTGATGTTTCCACTGAAGCTTTTCATCAATAATAGTTTCCAAATATTTTATTGTGTTACTTTTAGTTATGTAAGGGCAGTTACAAGATATTGGAACATCATCAAGTTAGTTACATGGACTTGTATGAATCCTTGATTTAAATTTGTCATTTAGTTGACCCGCTAGAGTTTTGCTGAAACAGAATATTTTCGTTTTTGTTGTATTTAGTGAAAGTAGCATATTTTCTACCTAACAAGAAATTTTGGTCAGTCCCGCCTCAGCAACTTGCTTCACACGCTCCCAGCTCTTTGCATGAAATATTATTACTGTGTCGTCAGCATACATAGTTATATTGGCGGCGTTTAATTCAATTTTACTCATGTCACTTACGTAAGTTAAAAATAATGTCGGCTCTAGAGTACTGCCCTGTGGGACACCGTATGTACATCACATGTCATTACTGGAATGTTCATCCACTCTAACGTACTGCTTTCTGTTACATAAATAACTTTGAAACGATTGCAGTGCAGTCCCTCTTATATCCAAGTTCTCCAACCTCCGCAAAATAATCGATGTTGACACTGTGTCAAAGGCCTTTTGTAGGTCAATAAAAACACCTATACATCTGTCACCCTCATCAACATACTTATTTACTTGTGAGGTCACGTTTAATATACAGTCTTCCGTCGACTTACCGGTTCTAAAGCCGAATTGATTGGGATATAGTAACTCATTGGATTCTAGATAACCAATAAGCCTCTTGTTAACAATCTTTTCTACAATTTTGGACATGACACATGACAAAGCTATAGGTCGGTAGTTACAAGCAAGGGTTTTGTCGCCTGCCTTATGGATAGGCGACACAGTGGCTTTCTTAAATATCTCAGGGAAAACTCCTGATGAGAAACTAAGATTACATAGATGCGATATTGGCTCCGCTAAAATACTATGAAACATTTTACCATTCTTGTAGGAATTTGATCATGACATTTTATTACGTGGTAGAGCCATGCTGCAGCTATACTAATAGTATAGTTGTAGCACGAATGGGTCGGCTAGACCGGGGAAGGACCACGCTCTCACAGAATACCACCGTAAAATAGCAGCTTAATGCTGCTGTGTTTCGTATGGTGAGTGTAGAGAATCAGAGACCCTTTTTACTGGAAAAGAGGCATTTTATCTTAGTCCTCACGGCTGACAACGCATCTGCATTTAAATTCGCAAACGAGGATAGATGTAGATGTCTATGCGCCACAGCAACCACTTACCATCAGGTGGACTGTGTGGTCGTTTGTCACCCTTATTCTATAAAAGAAAACCTGCGGCACTGTTATTCATAAGATTCGCATCTTACTTCTATTGGGTCAGTTGGTGACAGTATCATTGAGTTTTTAGGACTATTGATATTAGTTGCTTCTCGCGTTAAATTTGCCTCGCTTTTATTTAACTTATGAAGAGTCTCGTCGGCAAGGATTTTACCAATCGATGTAAAATACTTATTGACCTCATTAAGGGAGTCAGTTGGATTTTATTTGATTTTGATTGTGTTTTATTCAGACTACACAATTTTTTAATAATTTTCCATGTTTATTTGCTATTTCCTGTGTGTTTTTCGAGTTGAGATTGGTAATAGTTGCACTTTAATATTTTTATAATCTTGTTACAAATATTTTTATACTGTATATAGTACTTTTTAAGGTCTTCATCATTTATATTATGTTTAAGTCTTTTATGAATTTTATCTCGCTTTCGTATAGATCTTATAACACCAGTGGTGATTCAAGGTTATAATGGCCTATTTCTATTGGGATTTTTTCTAGTTTCTGTGTTTATTGTAATAATTTTCTGCAACAGTCTGATTAAGTACTGAGCCGCATCATTAACTGATTGTAAATAATAAAACTCAGACCAGTTAATAGATTTAAGGCTCTCTCCCATTTTTCATAGTTCATAATAGTCTTAGTTAAACAAATGCTTCTATCGCACTTCCCAATTGACGATGCTTCTAAACAAAATAGTATTGGAGCATGGTCCGTAAAGTGTTCGAATACAAGGGTTTGTGCTCGAAGACCTGTTTTAACCATAAAATGATCTAGGCAGGTACCATCTCTTGTCGGAATACTTATTCCAGGCCGTAAGCCATAGGAAGCCATGATGTTTAGATAGTCCATGGTGTAGCATGTTGGACTATTTGACATAATATCAAGGTTAGTATCACCTGTAAAAACAATATGCTTAGTTTTTATGTCACGCAATATGCAGTCAATTGAGTCTAGATAGGGACTAACATTTTTAAAACTTGGTGGTATATATGTACCAATGACTGTGTATTGACGATCTATATTTACAATTAGACAATTACCTTCCTTTATACTTGGTTCAAAGACTTCAATATTCTGAAAACTACTCCTAACGTAAATAAACACACCATCGTTTTGATTAAAAGTATGCTTAGTGCTGAAAGCTTCATAATTATTGATAATTGGTATGTTTGAGTCTTCATTGATCCAGCATTCCGTGAATACCAAAATATCAATCATTACATCTAACCGAGATAAAAACACTAGGAACCTATCCAAGTTACAATTTATACTACGTATATTTACACACAGGATTGAAAATGGATTGCCTTTTTCAGTTATGTCCAAATAACTTTTACAATTAGTTGGATCATTAACGTAAGTACATTTGATATCACCCGAAGTGTCAATATCCTCAAATAATAATATACTATCAATGTAGAATAAAAGAAGTTACACAGCCAAAATGAAATGGGTCTTCTAAAATATAAATCAAATTATATAGAATCTTAGACTGCAGTACTGACATACATCCTAGTTTTTGTTAAAAGTTCATTTTTGAATACAAGATAAGTAAAAATATGAAATTAATTATAATTTGTGTAAACACTAAAATTATGCTATAATGAATAAAAGTGATCATTGTGTAATTTGTTTTGTAGCTGTGAAAATTTATGTGTTGTGTGTTTTATTGTAATAGTGTAGGTTACAATAGTGTAAATGTGTATACTTGTGTAAAAAATGAAATATTATTTGTGTAGTTTGATATGAGAACCGATAGAAACCAGCAGTGGATGTATGAAAAAATTGGCAAAATTAATGGAATACTTTTATTTAAAATTAAGGAGTGGAGAAATAAATTATACCTCTTTTTAATTCTTTACTTTAGTTATACGTATCTTGGCGGTAAAGAGGAAATTTTTTGAGAAAACTAAACTTTGAGCAAAAAAAATCGATAAATGATGAAAAAATGTTCATATTTCGTGGCAGATTGCGCGGAAACCATAAGTGATATCGCTTTTATATGTATAAGAGGTTTATAGAAAATTTATCAAGGACCATTTCGTACCTCCACACTTTTCATATATCGTGTACGGTTCTCTCTAAAACTGGAAAAACCGCGCTTCGGGGCACTTTCTGGGGCGCGGTGGGGTGACGCTCACCCGGGAGTGGGAGGGAGAGTGGTTAAAATTTAACTTTGCTCTATAACGTACATATGCCAATAGATAAAAGTGTTTAATAATTTATGTGGGTGATTGAAAAGATATAAACGTATAATTAACGAGACCACACGACACAATTAGACGGAAGACATTTTATTGATTAAGCACAGCACAGAGTATATAAAATGTGACACAGATAATTATAGTATGACCACAGACTATAATAGCTAATCTTTACTTATAACATCTTCCTCTTTTTACAAAAGAACAAAGAATACAAAATGACTTACATTAAATATATATTTTTATATTATATTATTATAGTTGGGTTATGTAAACTTATATTACTAATATTAATGATTTCTTATATTGACGCGAACACCACACATTTAAATAAAACTAGTTTTACGGATTTTATCGCGTATATTAACTTATTTTATATTCCCGACGTTTCGAGTACTTTACAGCACCCATGGTGACCAGTCCCCCCCGTGACCATGGGTGCTGTAGTTTTATTTACTAATATTAGTTTTAAATGTTAAATCTTACAGGGGGCCGGCCCTGTCTTCCACTTTTAGTTGTATAATAAACAAAAGAATTGGACTCCTCTACATTACTGACCTAATATTCCATATTTCTCTCCTTATCTTCCTCCACCAGATTGTGGTGGAGGAAGATAAGGATTTCCTTTATTATTTTCCTCCTTAATATCTTCAATTCTATTTCTTTCTTTCTCACCTTGACCTATATTTAATTTAGTAGGAGTTAGTTGTTTAATGACAGGTTTTAAAATATGTTGCCGGTTTCATCGGTAAGTTCCATGTGATGATTGTGTAATAAATCATCTTGGCTGCTGACACTTTTCAACGATTATTCCTAGTTTCCAATTCGTGTGTGGACTCTTTTTAAAATAAACTTTATCTCCAATTTTTAAAGCAGGTAAGTTCCTCGCTTTTCTGTCATAATACATTTTTTGTTTTTTGTTATAATTTCTTTTATTTTTTACATACTGGAAATGGTTTACAACTTGTGGTTTTAAATACTGTATAACTGTAGACATCCGTGTTCTTAGTGAACGCGACATTAATAGTTGTGCTGGAGATGGTTTTTTTCCTCTTGGGGTAGTTCTATATTGTAATAAAGCTAAATGAATATCATTTCCAGACTCTTCACACTTTGTAAGAATTCTTTTTACAGTTTTAACGCTAGATTCTACTAAACTATTAGAACGTGATAAATATGGACTTGATGTAGTCTGTTGAATATCTCATTCTTTTAAGAATTGTTGAAATTCATTAGAATTAAAGGGTGGTCCATTATCACTAATAAGTTCAACAGGTATTCCATGTCGACTAAATATTGGTTTAAGATCATTTATTAGAGATTTTGCAGTTAGGGTATTCATAGTAGCAATCTCAATATAATTAGAATAATAATCTTCAACTACAACCATATTTTGATTTTTATACGTCATAAAGTCTATTCCTACTTTTTTCCATGGAAAGCGAGCAATTTTATGAGACATTAGTGGTTGTGGAGGTAACGCCATTCTATGTGATTGACAAACAGTACAAGATTCTACAATATTCTGAATATCATATGACATTAGAGGCCAAAATACAATTCCACGAGCAAGGTTCATAGATTTTTCAATCCCTTGGTGATCACTATGAATTATTTTTAATATATCTGTTCGTAGCTGTGATGGTATAAAAAGACCATTACCTTTAAATATTAAATCTTCGATATTATGTAACTCATGACGTCAATTCCAGTAGCGTATGTTACTTTTTCTTCATTATGCCCAAAGGAGTTAAATATTTCGAGAGCTTCTTGACCAATAAGGTGTAGAATACAGCAACTTTCCGACTGTCTCCCTCCTCACATTATCCAGTTGCTTTTATATAAATCTTAAAAGATTGGAACCATTTCTTTCAATTGTTAGCCATATTATCGCCAATTTGTTGTGGTTGTATACTACTTTGTAAACGTAATTGATATTTCTGCTTCTCGGCCATGTTGAGGGTTGTAGCAATTTTATTTTAATTATAAACTTTTTCTTGCTTAATAGAAATATATTGATTAGTTTACTCATTAGTTAATATTTTTACTTCTGACACCATGTTTAATAATTTATGTGGGTGATTAAAATATATAAAGTTATTTTTTTAGTTAGTTTCTTCGTGATTCCCATTCGCGTAACTTGAGATCAGCAGAGAGCTTGAAGTTGAATTTTCCACTATACACTAGAAAATTTATGAACAAGTCTTTTACTGTACAGGCTGTTCATTTATGGAATGAACTCCCATTGGCAGTAAAACGCGCACCATCCCTACCGGTATTTAAGAAACTTGTCAAGAGTCATTACCTCGCACTTTAAATTATAACTTCATTTCCACACTAGCCATTAAATATAATATTATATGTAGCACATCGATTGCATTTAATTAATTATTTTCTAACTTTTTTTTCTATACCTCTGTCATATTCGTGCAATCCTGTCCATTCATTGGTTGTCTGGAAGAAATTGCTGTCAGCAATAAGACCGCCCATTGCATACTTCTTTTATATATATAATTTCTGTAATTTTTGTATGGTGTGCAATAAAGAATATTAAATAAATAAATAATTAGACCACACGACACAATCAGACGGAAGACATGTTATTGATTAAGCACAGCACAGAGTATATAAAATGTGACACAGACAATTATAGTATGACCACAGACTATGATTGCTAATCTTTACTAATAACAAAAAGTACTCCATTAATTTTTTAGCTAAAATGATTAAAATATATGAGCGAGGTGTCCTGTCATGCCCCGCGGCTCAGACGCGTGATATACGCAGGTGATACCGCGGGACACAGCTAGTTTTTTATAAAATTAGAGTTATAAATGAGCTAACTGTTCACTTGGTGGTAAGAAGTTACTGCGGCCCAGGGACACCTACCAACCCACCCTTAAAATAAAGAAGGTCAAATATTATCACTGTCACCCCCTGAGGCTCAAGATGAAATGCTTAAAAGCCTGTAATTATGCAGCATTTTTTACCTTTGATTTCGAAATATCTCTGCTGTTTGCTGGTTTTCATCATATTACATAGATAAGAAAATGGTAAAAAGAGTCCCAACACCTAGTAAATTAAAACAAAACTGTTTAAGTGAATAATAACATTATAATGACAACTTATTATAATTTGTGCGCCGATAAATAGATCGTCATGCAATACTTTCATGAACAAATCAAAATCGCTTTAGGCTTGGTATTAATATCAGAAGGCGTACCTGCATACGTGAGAGCTTTTAATTATGTTCACAATCTTAATTACATTAACCGAAATCTAGGTCAGCGTTGCAGGTGGGACTGAATGTTTTTGACTTAAAAGTTTTCTCCCGCGTGCTTTATAATTATGAAGCTTAAATTCTGCGTAAATAATATAGCTTAGGAATTTTAATTGCAACAAAAAAAGTTATATGCGTTTTAGTAGATAACTACTATTGCTACTTTCTGTGTATCTCCTGCATATAAATAGTTTAGTACCGATAGTGATTTCTTATATTTACACGAATGCTGCTCATGGAATTAAACTAATTTAACTGATTTTATCACAATTAGTTATTTTTTTAATTCCCAAAGTGTCGGGCACTTTATAGCATCCATGGTCACTGGGGGACTATGGTGTTTGAAGTCCTGACGTCATAGTTAGATAAGGCTACCTACACCATGGTAGCACCTTAATTTCAATAGAGAAGATATCTGGATGCTACCATATGCTTGGGATTACATAATTAATAAAATAAAATCCAAATCCAAGTACACTACTGCAAGAATTCAAGATAGTATTGTAAGCTCGTTCTGCGTAGATCGGATCAAAAATTAATAATTAAAAGTTGAAGGTAGTCTTCGGTAACTATGACATCAGGGCGTCAAACGCCTTAGTTCCCCTGTGACCATGGGTGCTGTAAAGTATCCAAAACGTCGGGAATAAAAAAAATAAACGCGATAAAATCCGTGAAATGAGTTTTATTCAGGTTTCCGATAGTTCTAAATGTTACCACTTTTACCAGTTCAGGGTATACTATACTGCTGCACCTGGCATATGTAAAATCACCAACGTTGTGAACTCACTCTTAACGTGGTGGAGCAACGCTGTGGCGTATTATAACTGCAGCACGGATGGGTCGGCCCAATTAGGAAACAACCACTCTCGTATGAGATATCAGCGAGTGACGATAGCCGGAGAGACCATTTTTACTTGTATTGACATTCTATCTTAGTCTTCGAGGTAACAATGTATCTTTATTTTGATTCTTAATCGAGAGTGTAAGCAATTAAAAGACATAGAAGTATATTTTGTAAAAAAATAAAAATGTTCTTGATATACAGTAGCAAAACTATATGACACTCACTAAACAATATGGAAGAGTCGATTCTTTAGACTGCCACTTAAATGTGAATTAAAGTAAAGTTACAGCCTATATACGTCCCACTGCTG
The DNA here is from genome assembly GCA_029286625.1 of Parnassius orleans. Classification (NCBI taxonomy): domain Eukaryota; kingdom Metazoa; phylum Arthropoda; class Insecta; order Lepidoptera; family Papilionidae; genus Parnassius; species Parnassius orleans. The sequence goes on from JAGSMP010000168.1 coordinate 2,747,350, forward strand.
GGCACAGGCCTCCTCTCACTTCGGAGAGGATTCTGGGAGGCTGCCACTTAAACAAAGAAATAATTAAATGATAATATCAGATCCTTGGGATATAATCCTAAAGTTTCAATACAGTATGACATTTTAAAAGTGAGACAATTTTTATAGAGAATGTGCTCAAAATTGTGGATAAATAAGTAATAATTCGTTCACAGTGTTTATGAAAGCAGAATGTGTCAGAGTTTATTGTGCCTAAAGTTTAATGCCGTCGTTGCCTTATACGACACCCGAGAGAATTGAGGCGTGGTGGAAAGCTGTAGAGGCTTCCGTATGGTATGATAATAATTATCAACAATATAACACTTTAATATGCAGTTTATTTTTAAAATTCTAGATTATATACAACAAGACATTTAATTAAAAGCTAAAATAAGAAAGCTTGTGTTATGAGAAAAATTGTTTTAATTTTATTTAAAAAGAAACTGGTAAAGCAACGGCTCTATTTTATTTTATTGAAGCAATTTCACTGCCCTTAAATCTTATAAGCAAATTTCTTATACAATTGTTCAAATAAATGTAGGTAATAGGATCATTGATTTAAACTAACGTCATCAAAGCAGAAAATCCACTCACTTTCTAAGATAGTAGGAAGTGTCTCTTAAACTCAATATTGAAAATGTCTATTATGGATAAGATATTATTCTATCAAGAGAGAATATTTATAGATTTTTTTTTATAACCTGTCTTTATAAAAATATATATTTATGACAAAAACATAAATTATGTTAAAAATTCGTTCTTTCTGCGTGGAACGAAAGCCAGCAGCGGAACATATTTAGGCTGTAACTTAATATTTACTTTATTTTTAGTCATTTCATTTTATTTTATAGTTTAAGGGTGTAAAACGAGCACACAGGCCATCTGATGAAAAAATGATGCTGTGGTCCATAGACATGTACATCTTTAAGAATCAAAATGCAGATGCTTTGTCACCCCTGAGTGCTAAGATGGAATGCCTCGTTTCCAGTAAAAAAGGTCTTCGGTTCTCTACACTGTGAGAGCGTGGCCCTTCCCTGGTTGAGCTGATCCATTCGTGCTACAACCATTATATAGCTGCAGCGTGTCGCTATTTGGTGTTTATCACGCGTTATTAATATCGTGCACATACTAAAAATCGACACTACTTTCACTACGCTAATATTATCGCTATCATCAGCCTGCGGCAGTTCATTGCTGGACATACTTCTTCTATGACTATAATACTTTTTTTATTAAAATATTTATATAATAAAATAAAATTAAAAATTAAAAAGCAAATGTTGGATCAAGGAATAATTTAACGGGTTTCAGTTAACTTTATTTCTGTTACACAATATTGGTGCCGTATTTCGTAAGCCTAACACGCCCGGAGCTCTACGATTTATATACAAATGCGTCCAGCGTAGTCAAGCATATTTATTTTTGTGTGGTCTTAATGTGCCTTCTGAAATATTCATATAGTAAGCAGACCATTCATCTTCCTGATATCTCTTTCAGTTATACGATATTATGTCTAATCTAACTAGCTGTAAATAAATCAAAAGATCTAAAATATATACTTAAAAATTAATAATACTAGAAAGTTCGAATCCACTACTTCAAGAATTCAAGTTATTACAAGAATAGTAATAATAGATTCACTTGCTTTTACATTACAACCAATATCTTCCTCCTTTTTTTCTGTCCGTAAGCAGTTTACTGCCGGACATTGGCTTCTCCCAAAGTAAGAAGAATCTGCCGTCATCGAGAAGATTAGCAAACAGGTAAATTAACGGTCGCAGTACTAGACTGTCGGAGATAGCGGGTATAAAATCAAAATAAAATGAAGTGAACCCTTACTTCATTTTTTTTTTAAATTAACAAGTTCTACCCAGAACTTGTTAAATCATCATTTCGAGTTCGACACAGGCGACGTGCTGGGCGATTCCTTTAAAGTCGCTTAATCGGTTATCTCGTTAGTGGTTATTTTGCTAAAACAAACGAAGATGCTTTAGCGATGAAGCTAACCAGCCAGACCAGCAACTATAACATTGTGATACCGTTGGTTTTCATGTTACGACTAAAAGCCGAAGTGCGGCCACATTTAGACTTAGCCGGCTTCAACTAGGTGCAGCAAAAAGCTTAGGTGCATTCAATTTGTCCAAATAATTTATAATTAATATAAATATCCGAGACTTCTATCTATCACTACACCTTTACCTTTTTTACGTGAGGAAATGGAGCCGAATATTGGCAGAGCTGATATTGCTTGATATGTGCTTACATATTTTTGACAAAGATAATTAGAGTTTTAGTCAGTTATTATTTGGATTTTACTTAATTTTACTCGAAAGCAACCGATCACGCCTTGTTTTAGACATAAATCAATCGAATACATCTGAATTTAACTAACCGCAATCGGCTGCAAATAGCTGTAGCTGGCTAAACATAGGTGTAAAGTAAACGAATTTCAGGTTTTAGTCACATATACTTAATCTAAAATAGTGTAATCATAACGAAATCCATCACGATGCACCACATGCATGATACTGACTGACACGTTTTACGGTATGGGCGCATTTTAATAGCGCTACGCTGAATGTGTAGTGCGTTACGCTATTTTATTGCTAGCATGATTAATTGCAAAAGCAAGAGAACAAGTTGAACATCTGCTCTCATACTTATTTTAACAACCTTTTCAAGAGTACTTAAAAAGACGATTTTACATTTCATATAAATACGAAATGAACAAACTGCCGCTTAATGAAGGCCACAAGATCTAAAAAGTGTGATCATTTCTCTCATACCATGTAGTGGTGGCTTAAGGGAATCCGTCCTCCGTCTCCCTATAAATATCATTATTTCAAAGTCAAATATACGTAAAATATATTTTGTAATACTTAACGTGCAAAGTGTCCCATTGCACCCCGGCGGCAAAATTTACATGAAAAATTCAAGCCCGTAGCGAAGCAATGTGACAATTTAAGATGAGGGTCTAAATTTCCTCGTTATTTTTGATACCCATCGTTATCGGTTTTTCGAACAGAGTTTTGTTTCTTTCCGTCGATTTTACACTTTTACGAAGTTTATATCATACTTTAAAGATACGTAAATGTAAGGCTCTTTATGGAACTTTTAAGTATGTAGTACAAGTTTGAAGTACCTAAAAGTTTTATAAAGAAAACAAAATATTTTATATTAATGCTAAAGCTATAAGATATTTTAAAAGTTTCTAGATTTTGCGGCTCTACCCACGGGGAAAAAATGACTTCACGTTTATTTTCCCTCAGTGTTTCTTTAAATTTGCTCTATATGAGTGCCAAATTGATTCGAAATTCGCCGCATTAAGATGCGTGATTAAATAACAAACATTCAAACATCTTCATAAACACTGCTATTTCAGCTATAATGATACATTGTTATAGCTGAAATATTGAAATATTTTTTTATATAAAATAAGGGTGACAAACGAACACACTGTCCACCTAATGGTAAGTAGATACTGTGGTCAATAGACGCCTACATCGCGCAGACAAGTTGTCACCTCTGAGGACTAGGATGAAGTGTTTTGCTTCCAGTAAAAAAAAAGACAACGAAGAGAAATAATGAATAAAAATTTGTTGTTTGAATGTAGAATTTTGAATATTTTAAAATAAAGGCTGAGTAATATAGTATATAGATGATATTTAACTGATATTTAAAATTAACTGAAAAATTTACACTGCTTGTGAAGTAAATAGTACTTTAATTAAGGTTTAAAATTGGTTCCATGCTAATAATATTGCGCTTAATACTAAAAAAGCGTTGAATTTGTGTTGCCTAACATGAATCAACAATCGAATGCCATTATCTTAGAAAATGATAAATTGGATTTTATTGAAAAGACAGTAGTAGTTTTGGGTATCATTCTGGATTGTGGATTGAAATGGGTCCTCACATAGAATCCTTGGCTAACTAATTCAGCTCAGCTGCTAGTGCTATTGGAAGAATTTATCAACTGATGGGTATATAATAGCTACTGCTAGGTTAGTTTACTTTAGATTTGTTTGATGTTTAATGGCCCCTCTAGCCGTGTAGTGGTGGTTAAGAATATCCACTACCCCGTGTCTTCTCATGGGTGTCGTAAGAGGCGACAATGGGAAACAGGCAGGAGATGGGCAGCAGCATCTTTCTGATAACAGCAATATTAAAATAAAAAAAAAACTGCGGTTGCCAACCCGCTCGCCAGGCGTGGCAACTATGGCAAATATCCCCCAATGATGAGAGTTACGAAGAGGCGACCTCCAGTCCCCGGTGGCCCCGCTATTCCTGGCTACGGTAGCGACCATGGTAACGGCGGGGCAGGGGGTGCTAAGAATCTCCGGTGGAGGTTCGGTTGCCACCTAAGACGACTCGACCTGGCAACATACAACGCACGCACCCTGAGGACTGAAGAGAAGATCTTGGAGCTGGAAGAAGGGATAGACAAGTTACGCTGGCATATTATAGGATTATCCGAGATCCGAAGAGAGGGGGAGAACACGGTAATCCTCGAATCCGGCAACTTGTTCTATCACCGGGAGGGCGACCATCTGTCCCAAGGAGGTGTCGGATTTATCGTCCACAAGTCTCTCGTTAACAACGTTGTAAAGATTGTGAGTGTGTCGACGAGGGTTGCGTACCTTACCTTATACTCAGAATCACCAAACGGTATTCGTTGAAGGTCATACAGGTTTACGCACCAACCTCGGCACATCCCGATAAGGAGGTGGAGGAAATGTATAAGGATATATCTAAAGCCATGCATTCCTCCAAAACCCACTATACGGTGTTAATGGGAGACTTCAATGCAAAACTAGGCACAAGAGAGAACGGTGAGCTGAAGGTAGGGAAATTTGGAATAGGGCAACAGAACCCAAGGGGCCAGCAGCTGGCCGACTTCATGGAGAAAGAGGGACTCTTTATGATGAACTCTTTTTCCAGATGCGGCCCCACAGAAAGTGGACCTGGTTGAGCCCCGACGGTTCGACAAAAAATGAGATTGACTTCATTATGATGACCAGACGACAACAGTTCAGTGATGTCTCAGTGATCGCGAGGGTAAAAACTGGTAGCGATCACCGAATAGTTAGAGGCACACTGAAGCTAAACGTTAAGTTGGAGAGGTCTCGTCTAATGAAATCAACGCTCCGTCCCCATCGTGCTCTAATCCAAAGTCCCGAAACCTTTCAGCTCAAGTTACAAAACGGTTTTCAGTGCCTAGAAGATTGTAATGAAGTGGACGATATAAATGATACTGTCCATGCGGTCGGAGCTAAGTTCTGCAAGAGCCGCCGCAGAAGAACACAAAAACACTCCGATCACACTCTTAATCTCATGGATGTTAGACGGGAAATGAAGCTGCAATCTTCAACAGATTTGACAGCATGCAGGCAACTGAATAGACAGATCTCCAAATGCATGCGGCGGGACTTACGCAACTACAATACAGCTTGTATTGAAGAAGCGATCGAGCGGAACCAAGGCTCCAAAGTCTTTGCCAGAAATCTGTCTGCCAGAAAGAGCCAACTTTCATAGCTGAAGACCGAGTGTGGTAGCATCGTTTCCGTTACACGTGAGATTTTGAGTGAGGTTGAGAGGTTCTATGGGCAGCTGTACACGTCATCGTTGGAGCCACACGCAAGTGTGAGTAACGATCCAAGAGCAAGTCTTATCATTCACTATTCCGATGATATCCCAGACGTCAGTCTGAGTGAGATTAGAATGGCTCTCCAGCACCTTAAAAACAGCAAGGCCCCAGGTGAGGATGGAATTACAGCGAAGCTTCTGAAAGCGGGTGGAAAACCGGTACTTGAAGTACTTAAGAAGCTCTTTAATTCCATCCTCCATGGTGGCACTACTCCGGAGGCGTCGAGCAGAAGTGCGGTGGTCTTGTTCTTCAAGAAAGGCAACAACGCTCTCTTAAAATCTACAGACCGATTTCCCTTCTGAGCCGCGTCTACGTGCTGTTTTCGAGAGTCATTACGAATCGTCTCGCACGCAAACTCGACGACTTCCAGCCTTCCGAAGAAGCCAGTTTCCGAAGAGGTTTTAGTACCATGGACAACATACACACCCTTTGGCAAATTGTACAGAAGACAGAAGAGTACAATCTGCCACTTTGCCTTGCGTATTTGGACGATGAGGAAGCCTTTGATTCCGTCGAAATTTGGTCGGTGCTGCAGTCCCTTCAGCGGTGCCAAGTTGACTGTCGGTATATCGAAGTGCTGAAGTGTTTGTACTGTAGGGCTACAACGGCTATCCGAGTACAGAACCAGAGTCCGAAACCTATCCAACTGCAGAGAGGTGTAAGACAGGGTGACGTTATATCCTCGAAACTCTTCACTGCTGCATTGGAAGACGTTTTCAAGCTACTGGACTGGAAAGGATACGGTATTAATATTAATGGCGAGTATATCACTCACCTTCGATTTGCCGACGATATAGTCCTTACGGCAGAATCACTGGAGGACCTAAGCACTATGCTCAATGACCTCAATAGTGTCTCCCAACGGATAGGTCTTAAGATGAAGATGGACAAAACAAAGATCATGTTTAATGTCCATGTTACACCTATATCCGCAGTAGAACCAGAGTAGCCGACATAGCCCAACGGATTAGTAAGCTGAAGTGGCAATGGGCCGGCCATATAGCTCGAAGAACCGACAACCGATGGGGAAAAAGGTTCTCGAGTGGCAGCCTCGTACCGCTAAGCGAAAAGTAGAGCGGTCCCACTACATGGAGTGATTACCTGGAAAGAAATGCGGGAAGTCGATGGATACAGGTGAATCAGGACTGTGTTTGTGACATTCTTTGGGGAGGCCTATGTTCAGCAGCTGACTTGTGAAGGGCTGTAATAATGACGCTGAAGATTAATTGCCTCCTATGTCTTGTTTACTATTCGTGTACTTCCATTAATCAATTTATGTGATTTGAACGTTAACAACAATTAGAATAATAATAACGCTTAGCGAAGATGTATAATTAATTTCAACAACGTTTTTTTAATAGAATAAGGGTGACAAACGAGCACACATTTCACCTGATGGTAAGTGGATTCTGTAGCCCATAGACATCTATATATCTACCTATCCTCGATTAAGAATCAAAATGCATATGTGTTGTCACCCCCTGAGGACTAAGATGCAATGCCTCATTTCCAGTAAAAAGGGTCTCTGGTTCTCTACACTCACGATACGAAACACAACAGCATTGAGTAGTAACTAAATAGAAGATCATATAGAATAGAATAGAATAGAATAATTTTATTAAATATTGATTACAAGTAATTCTTATTGAAAGTAATTTTTTTAATTTACCACTGGTTCGGAAAAAAACCTCTGTCCTGGGAAGAACCAGCAAGAAACCCAGCAGATACATATTACTTTTTTTATAATGATTTCTTATATTTACGCGAACACTACACATTGAATAAAACTACTTTTACGGATTATATCGCGTTTAATTAACTTATTTTTATTAATTCCCAACATTTCGGGTGCTTTACAGCACCCATGGTCACGGGGCACTGAGATGATTGACGTCCCGATGTCAGAGTTAATCCGGAGTACCTTCAGCTTTTTTAATTATTAATTTTGGTCTGATCTACGCAGAATGAACTAACTGTGTCTTGAAGTCTTGCAGTGGTATGCTTGGGTTTGGATTTTGTTAATTATAGGATCCCAAGCAGATGGCAACACCCATCCATCTTCTCAATTGACATTAGGATGTTTTTTAATTTCAATAGCCTCGCAAATCATCCTTGGTAGGAATCGGTGTTCTTTTGCGAGGATTTATGGTCTATCAAATCTAATGTAATGGCGGGGACAATCTTGAACATGTTCACAAACTGCAGATTTCCCGGAACGTCGGTGCTTCAAGTCAGCTTTATGTTCCTTTACGCGGGTTATTATAGATCTTTTTGTTTGTCCTATGTAAGAGAGATCATACTCACAATCCAGCTTGTACACTCCTGCATCTTGTAGAGGAATATTGCACTTGACGGATGGTAAGAACTGACTAATCTTCTTCGGCGGCTTGAAGAATGTTCTAATAGAAGCTCGCTTCAAGATGTAGCCAATCTTGTCTGTGACACCTCTGACATATGGTGGTAGTAAAGCAGGCACACGCTCGACTATGGCCGGCTTCACTCGGTCACTGTGACGTAGGCGCGGGACCCGAAGCTTGTTGTCGTGCAGAACCTGCTTGACGTGCTGAAGCTCGGCTGCCAGGTGTTTGCTGTCACAGATCCCTCGTGCCCTCTGTAACATGATCCCCGTGACCATGGGTGCTGTAAATCACCCGAAACGTCGGGAATTAATAAAAATAAGTTAATTAAACGCGATATAATCCGTAAAAGTAGTTTTATTCAATACTTTTTTATGTTTATTAAAACAATCAATAAAATTTATACGCATAGTTTCTTTCGACTTTAATGAAATAAATTGTAATGCAGAATCATGGATGTTGCCAAATAAGAAAAACTCAAGTTCTTTATTGCGATATTCATAGTTTATTTTGTCATATGGTTTCTTTTAATATGTCTTTAGTGCTACTAGGAAATTCAAGTGGTCCGAGTCCATAATTAATTTCGACCTCTTTTATATATTATTATAATAAAAAGTATATTGTTAAGGCTGCGCACGAGGAGTGCTGTTATACAGGGCTTCACGAAATGTCTTTAAAAACTATTTAGAAATTACAACTGTATTTTATTATAGAAAGACACAAATTAAGAATTGAATTTGAGAGGCGAGTATTTCGGATGAGTGTATGACGGACTGACTGGTATTGCTAGTCTTGAAAATGAGAAAGTACTGAAGCTACTAAGAGCTGACCGTGTGCTTTGTGTCAGCGGATCCCTATAAAAGGGGATCTATAACAACCCCGTTAAGAGAAACTCACCCTTGAGTGAGTTGGCTACTCTATGCGTAGCTGTGGTTGATCAGCGTGATGATGACTTTCTGTATTTTCTTTGTTAAAATTAAAATGCTCTCTGAAAGACTTTCCTCTCTTACAAATTATATAGGTTATAAAAGATACAAGTGCTACAGATATAAGACTTATTATAGAAACTAACATTATACAAATTTGGACTTTCTAGGGTGTCTAGTCGTTTGATAATCTGATCGGAATCAGTGTCGTACGATTTTAAATTTTCTAAATTCAAGGTTTTACATTTATAGAAGACGTAAGGTTAACTGAAAATTTGTTAAAGTTACTTAACTTTAACAGCTATCATTAATTATATTAAAATCCGAATATATTCCGGAACATTTATACTAGGGTAGAGCTTAGTTTCTAATTTCAGATTCTTATGGAAGCTACGCAATCAGGTGGAATTGTGAGTAAATTACCGGATAGAGTGTATTCGGTTAAATTGTTACTACACTCCATTGATAACTTAGTGGGTTTGGTTTGAACAAAAATCCATTTGTTGTTGTATAGTTTATGCCATATATCCAGATCACCGGAAATAAGTCTAAATGGACAGTTATCTGGGATTGATATCAAGGCTTTCGTCATAATTTCTATTTCACAGGGTACATTATTGGATACTGTAGCTACATCTATAACATCACAAAGGTAGGTATTTGTCGGGATATTTTTACAATTATTTATGTCTTGTAGATAAACATAACTTGTTTTATCTTTGCTTAGCGCTACAAACTTTTCAGAAGGGATGATCATGGCAAAGTTTGCTCGATCTCGAGCATGTGGAGTTAACAAGGGTAGGTTTTATATATATTATATTCTAACAAACTGACTAAGGTAATTTTATGATAAAAATAAGCTTATTGTCTAAATAATAACATACTAAATCAGCAATGTTAATTAAAGTATGAATGTTGCTTAATTCTAGAGATATTGGAAAATCTTTGTATTTTGGCATAATTCTTGGGTTACTAATTATATCATTATACATTTGAGGTGGGCTTAGTATAGATGGATGTAAGGTGTTGGTTTTTACAAATAAAATTGAGTTTAACAAATCTTCAACTTTGAAGGACATTGTAAGTAAATTAGATAGCAAGGTATTTAAAACATTTGATAGTTTCGTTTGAAAACTGAGTATATTTAACATTTCAGATGCGTTTTAACAGTAGAAGATAAGAGTTCAATGGCGCTATTTAACTTTATTTGATTGTCATTTAATTCCTCCAGGGATTTATTAACATTAGAAATAGCGGATTTAGAAACTAAGATATGCCTTTTGATAGATTCTGCTAGTTTATTTTCATTATTAAACAGAGCATGAATAGCTTTGTTGTAGTTTTCAGCGTCATCTTCATCCAGTGTACCGAAAATGTGTTTAAATATCGTGCCAATACCTGAGAACCAGGCAGATCTCTTGGACATACCGTTTAAGATAATATGGAAATCGCATTAAAATCTCTTAAGATGTCGTTGTAAAGTGCTTCTAGGGGTTGTAACATATTTTCACACTGGTATAATCTATTTCGGCACTCTCGACACTGAAATCGGACTATTTTAAATACTTCATGAATGTTTTCCAAATGATGTTGGATTGGATGTACGTCTACTGGTATAACGATGTGAAATTGATCATTAATTATCCTCAATGTACCAACAGGGTCGAAGAATATACCAGGGCTCTTGTCGATGCGTTCAACATATTGACCATTGCCGGTTGCAAGAATAATAGCACAAAATGCGATGGTGGTTCTGTAAATAATAATTAAAAGCTTACTAAGTCTAGATTGTATAATAATGTATATAATGTAAAAGGAAAGTGTATAAATTAATTGTAAGTATTAAAATATATGTCTTAAAACGAATGTAATTTTGATATTTAAGAACTTATCTCATGAGCGAGTTTTACTTCGTCAGTGGTGTTTAACATGGCGTCTGTTAATAAGGAGAGTAAAGGTATTATTACTGTGGACCTTGACGACTTTGTAAGGCCTTCCAAATAGGGAGAGGGCTGCGAAGACGAAGATGATTTCTGATGTAGACGTAATCTCCTATTTTATATTTGACCGTGCGAGAGTTTCTGTCGTAGTATGTTTTAGACCTTTCTTTTGAAATTTGTATATTTTGTAGGGCTTTCTCTCAGAAATCTTTAATCGATGCTGGAGCATTTTAATGTAATCAGGATAGGTAACGTTACCTTTTGATTCGAAAATAGCATCGGGAATATACGGCTTATGACCAAAAGAAGTTCGTAAGGAGTGAACTGAGTTGTTGTATGGACGTTACTGTTGTAGGCTAACATTGCTGTATAGACGTATTTGTGCCAATCGGTTTGGTTTTCGTTCACGAAGGACTTAAGATACTCTTTCAAAGTGGCATGGCTCCTTTCGAGCACCTTGAGTCTGGGGATGATATGGAGAAGACCATATCTGTCTTATTTTAAAAATTCACATGTGCGTTTGAAAAGGTCAGCCGTAAAATTTGTTCCTTGATCGGTGATTATTGATTTAGGGATCCCAAATTGTGAAATAAGTGAACTAGAGCGCATGTTTCTTCTGCGGTGACATTGGAGATTGGATAGGCTGTAGAAAATTTGGTTAGATCATCTTGGAGTGAGTATAAATCGAAGTTTGTGAAAACCCGCTTCAGGTAAGCCTACTATATCTAAACTTATTTTCTCAAATGGGCGAGTAGAAGTGGTTGTGATTTGCATAGGAGACCGGTTAATCTTGCGTAACGGTTTATTTGTTTGGCAAAGTTTGCAATTTGTACATACCTCTCTATATCTGCGCATGTTTTCCAATAATAACGTTCTTTAATTCTATTATACATTTTTTGATCCTAAGTGACCGGCTATTGGTATATCATGATTTTCTTTTAGAATTTTCGATATCTCTGTTGGTACAGGGTATATTATGGAGTTATGATGTATATTTATTGTTATATTTGTATTGTTATATAAATACATAAGCATGCCGTATATTTTGACAAACGAATGTTGTTCGAACAGATTCTTAAAATCAGAAATTGCGATTTCACTGATATTACCTGAAAGTATAATGTCGTCCCTAGCGGCTTTTAAGGTCTTGAAGATTTCGGGATAGGACAGTCATCAAAATAATATACTTTTGTGAAGAAGATAATAAATTTTGCCTTTAGACTCTATCTTTTTAAACAGGTGAAGTTCTCGTTCTTCGTTTAAGACCTGTGTCACTTAAACCGGAAAGAATATCTTCAAGGTAGAGGATTCAAAATCGATAGATACAGGGACTAGGATTGTTTTGCAGTCACTTTTTAAAGGCTCTCATTATACTCTTTTATATAAGTATTAAATGTCTCATCCTTTTGAAAACGTTTTAGGAATATAGAGTAATCGTCGTTGCAGTGGGCAAGTTATTTTCAGAGTCTTTATTTGATTCATTACAGGAATTTTGTGGTTTTGCGTCTAATGGAATTGAATCAGTGTGTTCGGGATTCAGGAGTTCCGATGGGCTGAGATCCAAGTCACCCAGTTCAATGAGTTCTTCGAGAATGTCTGAAGGAAGTTCGGAATCTTGAGTAGTTTCTTCTTCGTGGGAGGTGGAAGGTTGCGGATCTGAGATAGTATCATTTTGTACCGGATTAACAGGAAACAGGATAATGCGTCTGCGTTACTGTTAATTTTGCCCTTTTGTATTCGAGTCAGAACTCTTCTAATTTAGCCTCCACCTTACTAATTTTGACCCCGGTCTTTGCAGTTAAATAACCACTTAAGTGGGCGGTGGTCGGTAATAATTTTAAAACGACGGTACAGGTATGGCCTAAATACTTTTACCGAAAAATTGCTAAGCATTCCTTTTCTGTTATACTGAGTTACACTCTGCTTTATTTAAAGTTCTTGAAGCATAAGCGACAGGTCTATCATTCCCTATGGGACCCTGTGATAATATGGCCGAAATAGCAAAGTTTGATGCATCACAAGTCAACACGAAAGGTTTTGAAGTCTGGGTAGGCTAATATTGGAGCAGTAGTCAAACAATTTTTAGAGTTTCGAAGGCTAATTGTTGCTCATTTTGCCAATCGAAAGGAACATTTTCTTCAGAAGGTTTGTGAGAGGTTTTGCAATTTTGGATAGATTTGGTATAAATCTTCGATAGTATGACGCTAGTCCCATGAAAGATTTGATGTCTTTTGGACATCGAGGTTGAGAAATTGTTGAACAGCTTTAGTTTTCTCTGGGTTTGGCTTTACCCCTCGTTGGTAATGATATGACCAAGATATGATACTTCCTTTCGGAGAAATTCGCACTTATCTGGCTGGAGCTTAGATTGAAGTGTCGGAGTCTGTCAAAAACGTTAGAAAGATTATTTATGTGTGTTTGAAGATCATATGAGTAAATAACGATATCATCTAGGTAGACGAAGCACTGGAGTCCTTGTAAGCCAGATAGGGCAGTGTTCATCAACCTTTGGAATGTTGAAGGGGCGTTTTTAGCCCAAAGGCATCCTTGTAATTCAAAGTGTCCTTGCAGGACGGAGAGGCAGTTTAGGAGCATCCTTTTCGGACATTCTTATCTGGTGGGCAAAGCAGATCTAAAGTGCTAAAGTATTTACATTTCCCTAACTGGTCAAGAATTTCTGTTATGTTGGGTATCGGATAGGAATCTCCTATAGTGATGTCGTTCAGACGACGGTAATCTATGACTACGCGCCATTTACGTTGCCCGGACGCATCGGTTTTCTTTGGTACTATCCAAATTGGTGATGACCAGGGTGATGTCGAAGGTTTGATGATGCCATCGTCAAGCATTTTATTGTTGGCGTTCTACTTCTGGCTTATGAATGTCAGGGAAGCGGTAAGACTTAGTGTTAATTGGTATAGAAGATGAAGTAGGAATTTCGTGTTGCAAGACGTTTGTGTTAGTTAATTTGTCGCCAGGCAGATGAAAAATATCGGAGTAAGTACAGCAAAGATCGCATAGTGCTTCTTTCTCTTCTTTGTTTAGGTGTGACAATCTTAAGAATTTAGAGTTTGATCGGTGCGAGTAAGGGCGTTATTTCGTGAACCGTCCGAAGTATAAAAGATTTGATGATTATATTTATTTTCCAAAGGTTGTAGCGTTAATTTTAGATCGGAATCGACGATTAATTCGCTTTCGGAAGTATTTACAACGGAAATATTAATTCTTGAATTTGACTTCACTTTTACGATGCAGTTAGCTATTAGGAGCGAGTCTACGGGGTTCTGATCGAGAACAAGTCCTTCTTTAATGTCCGGATTTCTAACAGAACACTCTATGATAGTTTCACATCGAGGTGCAATAGTATAGACTGGCTTAGTGAAACAGGCTCTATTTCATCTTTATATATTTTTAGGGTGTTGTTGTCATAATTAATTTTGCAATTTAATTTGATAAGAAGTCGCTACCGATGATTCCATCATACGGCAAATCAAACGCCAGTACGTAGAAGTTATGTTGGTAGGAACAAAATTCAATTGGGATGTGACCAAGGGATGTAACAGAGTCATTTCTATACCAATTATTTCTATAGTATTGTTGTTTATTTCAGGCATTTTTTACTGCAGAATCTTTAATAATACTGATAGCTGCGCCGGTATCGACGAGCAAGGATAAAGTTTTCGACGAGACAAGTTTGAACTTTATAAAGGTAAGTATTTTTTGATGGATTTGTAGAGATGTTATATATTTTAATATTGTTTTCTTTCTTTTCAGATGCAGGAGACGAAATACTCTTCGATATGACGCCGTTGATAGGCTGTTTGGTAATTGAAGTAAATTGTTAATTTTCAATCTGTCGGTTTGGGGCTGGATACCCTGTCGGTTAGATTGACTTGGAACAGGAATAGATGCAGGAGACGAAATATTCTTCGATATGACGCCGTTGATAGGCTGTTTGGTAATGGAAGTAGCATTATTAACTTTCAATCTGTCGGTTTGGGGCTGGATACCCTGTCAGTTAGATTGAGTTGGAACGGAATAGAAAATGAGCGAAATGCTGTGTTATGATTGGCAATGGGGTGAGTATCGGCTTCGCTATTTAGTCTTCCCGTGCGATACTGGACAGGAAATCCTCCGCGTTTAAATAATGGTTGGTGTTATCGACATTTTGATCGTCTGCAATAGCAGCATTGATATACTGATTACGATTCGGGAAAGTGTGAGGCGGTGGACCATTATTATTGTAGTTATTGCGATTAACATTATTACTATAATTGTTTTGAACATTACCAAATCGTCGTCGATTATTAGACTCGCGTTTGCGGCATGTTTCTAATGTATGACCGGGTATTTTACAATATCGGCACACTGGATAATCAGTTCTGAACATAGAGAAGACCCAGCTGAATTATTAAAGGCCTCTCTCGCGTGGTTGTTTGGTTTTGTTGAAAATTACGACTAGTAAAGCGTCTTTGGTTTGAATCCTGGGTATTTGTTTGACTAAGATGGCGTCAGTCACCTGGAATATTTTTCTTCAGACACGGCAAAATTAATAGCATCATTGAGCGTATCGGGATCGCGGCATCGAACTACTGTTGATAGACGAGTTTAAGCCAACCACGAAAGTGTAACGCTAAGTCCTGCATTGCCGCGAGACGGCCTGCCAGTTCTCCCTTTTTTTTAGTAGGTATTGATATATTTATTTCTGTTAATAATTTAGACAAACACGTCTCTATTCGTAGGGCGTACTGGTTGACCGTTTCGTTATTGGACTGACGACATTCTTGTAGGTCTGAGAGCAGTGCAGCGTAATGTTTTCTGTCACCGAATTGGGATTTAAGAAAGTCTTCTAACTGACCAAGATTCAAATATTTTAATCGAGCACGCACTTTCAGCGCGTCCTTCTAATTGACTAAGTATGTATTTTAAAAGAATATCCTGTTGTTGATCTGACGCGAGGTTCATAGCATTACTACAGTTATTAATAAATGGCATTAATTTTTCTCAGTTGCCGTCAAACTTACTTATAAATTTACAAAGAATATTGAGATCGATGTTTGGTGTCGAAATAACCGGTGTAGGTTCGTCTTTAGGCATTGTGACGGACGAGGTTAGTCAAAACAAAGATAAGGTACTCGGCGTTTCGCGTGGGAGTAGTAGCGATAAGGCGTTGCACTGGTCTCGAATACAAGCAATGGCACACAATTAAAATATAATATTTAAAGACACTTGATATACAATGAATTATGCTAAAATGAATGAATGACAGTGTAATTGAAATATGAATTAATTTTGTATTTTTTTTGATTTGACTGTTTAAATAAATTAACTTATATTTTGTAAAGTTTATAAAATATTCAGTATTATTCACAATATTTAAGACTGTATCATTATAATATTCGTATAAAACTGGAGCGGACTTACAGGAACATGTCGGGTTTATGTACTTGTATTTTTTTTTTTTGATCAGGTTCAGGAACACGGCGACAGCGTGAAAACAGCGAAAGTGTGCAGCACTGCTGACTTCGTAGACTCGGTTTGCGAATGATGTGCAGATGCTGGTGGTATTCTTCTTCTACTTTCTTTTCTTTTTCTTTCAGTTGTATGACTTCTAGCATAAATTTTCATGCGGCCAGGCGGGTATCGTTTTCGGAAGTTCAGCGAGAAACGAGTTTTAAGCGGTAAGTATTTATAGAGATCACAACACAGAATGTTTTAGTAATTGCACAATTGAGTCCTCAGGGCACCAAGAACCTTTTATAGATCCTTCACCGTTGCCACCAATGTTATACAGGGCTTCACGAAATGTCTTTTAAAAACTATTTAGAAATTACAACTGTATTTTATTATAGAAAGACACAAATTAAAATTGAATTTGAGAGGCGAGTATTTCGGATGAGAGTGTATGACGGACTGACTGGTATTGCTAGTCTTGAAAATGAGAAAGTACTGAAGCTACTAAGAGTGCTGACCGTGTGCTTTGTGTCAGCGGATCCCTATAAAAGGGATCTATAACAGCACAGTAGATTTGAACTTTATTATCGTAAATCAAGTTCAAAACTGAAAACAATATTAACTAAGGACTTCGTTAAGATCCTCATATTTCGTAGTGCTCATATTTTTGAATTACATAATAGAATAATATTTTCACGTTAGAAAACAAATTCAATGTTCAAACACAAAATCATAAATTACTGTGTGTTGTCCCTAAGGATTTTCTTTAAAATTCTCCATATTTACGACAAATTCAATTTAAATAATTTTGGCGCCAACATATTTTTATTCCGCGGAAAATAAGGACATCAACGTCGTCCATCTCAATCGGAGTCGAACTACATGCATACATTTATTACGCCCTGTTTTGCCAATTTGTCTCAATTTCTCTGTTAAAACGAGGACTTAGTACGCTTAAGATGCTCATTTTAAAAACTGGGAGCTGCATATGGAGAAATCTGGTAACCTTTAAAAGGCAGAACTATCGCAATTCAATGTAAACTAGCGGCGTGAAGTGCAAGATATCTGGTACTGCCATCCCTAGTCTGACCGCCAAGCACGCCAATTATATAAACTCCTGCCAACAATGAGAGAATCTCATGTCCAGGGCACACGGGCTGATTAAAAATAAGAAGGCTATTAAAGAATGAATTGAAAATTTTCTTCAGAATCTAAAAGAAACAATGGCGTATGTAATATTTATAAAATAAGAATTTGAAATATAATACACAACGTTAAATTACAACATTAATGGTAACAATATATCTATGTATTTTTATAATATAAAATATGTAGGTCGGGGAAAAAGTTTCTTCGTACTTTATATACACATTCAAAACATCTTTTGAAGTTTAATTACATTTAATTATAATATATATGTACCATTTGGTTCGATAACTCGTTTGCCATCTTGTAGGTAGTGACATAATCCCGTTGCTGTAGAAATCTTGGGATTTTGATTAAAAAATGCGACAAGTATTTTTGACAGCCCTCTCTTGATGTTAACCTAACACGACACAAAGAATTCTTAAGAAACCGAAACAGGTAAAAATCTGAGGGTGCAAGTTCAGGACTATATGGTGGATGCATTAGCACTTACCAACCTAACCTACAAAAATTGTAACTAAGAAACTAGAGGAAAACAACATACCAGCAGAATATGCAGTATTACTCAGACATTGCCTTACATTTTGCTATCTATTGTGGAAGGAAGAGTTTTACAAGCAAGTAGATGGTGTTGAGATGGGCTCACCGGTATCTCCCATTGTCGCCGACATATTCATGGAGGATTTTGAGGTGAAAGCTCTCCTTACTGTACCTGTAATTCCAAGCTTCTGTAACTAAAATTGCGAAAGTATCGTCTTCGTACTACAAGCCATACTTTCGCAATTTTACCATCAGATAAAGCAATTGCATTTTTTAAGAACATCTTAATTCCATAAACTCTAAAATTCAATTTACTATGAAGTTAGACCCCGTGTAGGAAATGTAAGAGAATATATCTAGAGCCATGCATTCCTCCAAACCCACTATACGGTGTTAATGGGAGACTTCAACGCAAAGCTAGGCACAGGAGAGAACGGTGAGCTGAAGTTAGGGAAATTTGGAATAGGGCAACGGAACCCAAGGGGCCAGCAGCTGGCCGACTTCATGGAGAAAGAGGGACTCTTTATGATGAACTCTTTTTCCAGATGCGGCCCCACAGAAAGTGGACCTGGTCGAGCCCCGACGGTTCGACAAAAAATGAGATTGACTTCATTATGATGACCAGACGACAACAGTTCAGTGATGTCTCAGTGATCGCGAGGGTGAAAATTGGTAGCGATCACCTAATGGTTAGAGGCACACTGAACCTAAACGTTAAGTTGGAGAGGTCTCGTCTAATGAAGTCAACGCTCAGTCCCCCTCGTGCTCCAATTTAAATTCCCAAAACCTTTCAGCTCGATTTACAAAACGGTTTTCATTGCCTAGAAGACTGCAATGAAGTGGACGATATAAATGATACTGTCCATGCGGTCGTAACTAAGTTCTGCAAGAGCCGCCGCAGAAGAACACAAAAACTCTCCGATCACACTCTTAATCTCATGGCTGTTAGACGGGAAATGAAGCTGCAGTCTTCAGTAGATTCGACAGCATAGAGGCAACTGAACAGACATATCTCCAAATGTATGCGGTGGGATTTACGCAACTTTAATACTGCTCGTATTGAAGAAGCGGTCGAGCGGAACCAGGGCTCCAAAGGTCTTTGCCAGAGATCTTTCTACCAGAAAGAGCCAACTGTCGAAGCTGAAGACCGAGTTTGGCAGCGTCGTTTCCGGGACACCTGAGATTTTGAGGGAGATTGAGAGGTTCTATGGGCAGCTGTACACATCATCGTTGGAGCCACATGCAAATGTGAGTAACGATCCAAGAGAAAGTCTTACCCGACACTATCCCGATGATATTCCGGACGTCAGTCTGAGCGAGATAAGAATGGCTCTCCAGCACCTTAACAACGACAAGGCCCCAGGGGATGATGAAATCACAGCGGAGCTTCTGAAAGCTGGTGGAAAACCGGTACTTGAAGTCCTTCAGAAGCTTTTTGTTCCGTCCTCCATGGTGGCACTACACCAGAGGCTTGGAGCAGAACTGCGGTGGTCTTGTTCTTCAAGAAAGCCGTCAACGCTCTATTGAAGAACTACAGACCGATTTCCCTTCTGAGCCGCGTCTACGTGCTGTTTTCGAGAATCATTACGAATGTCTCGCATGCAGACTCGACGACTTCCAGCCTCCTGAACAAGCCGGTTTCCGAAAAGGCTTTAGCACCATAGACCACATACATACCCTTCGGCAAATTGTACAGAAGTCCGAGGAGTACATTTTGCCACTATGTCTGGCGTATGTGAACGATGAGAAAGCCTTTGATTCCTTCAAAATTTGGGCGGTGCTGCAGTCCCTTCAGCGGTGCCAAGTTGACTGTCGGTATATCGAAGTGTTGAAGTGTTTGTACAGTAGGGCTATGATGGCTATCCGTGTACAAAACTGCAGAGAGGTGTAAGACAGGGTAACGTTATATCCCCGAAACTCTTCACCGCAGCATTGGAAGACGTTATCAAGCTTCTGGACTGGAAAGGATACGGTTTATCATCAATGGCGAGTACATCACTCACCTTCTATTTGCCGACGATATAGTCCTTATGGCAGAATCGCTGGAGGACCTAATCACTATGCTCAATGACCTCAATAGTGCCTCCCAACGGATAGGTCTTAAGATGAACATGGCCAAAACAAAGATCATATATAACGTCCCTGTCACATCTATGCCGTTAGTTGTTGGGAGCACTAAGCTCGAAGTTGTTGACGAGTATGTTTACCTGGGACAAATAGTCCGACTAGGTAAGTCCAACTTCGACCGAGAGGTCAATCGACGGATTCAACTCGGCTTGGCAGCGTTCGGGAAATTACAGCATATCTTCTCGACAGGTATACCTCAAAACTTGAAAACGAGATTGTACAACCAGTGCGTGTTGCCAGTGATGACCTGTGGAACTGAGACGTGGTCCTTCACTGCTGCCCAGATGAGGAAACTCAAGGTCGCTCAGCGAGCTATGGAGAGGGCTATGCTTGGAGTTTCTCTGCGTGATAAACTTAGAAATGAGGATATCCGCAATAAAAACAGAGTGACCGACATAGTTCAACGGATCATTAAGCTGAAGTGGCAATGGCCCGGCCTTATAGCTCGAAGAACCGACAACCGATGGAAAAAAAAGTTTCTCGAGTGGTGGCCACGTACCGGCGGACGAAGTGTAGGGCGTCCCGCCACTAGATGGAGTGACGACTTGGTAAGACATGGAAGTCGATGGATGCAGGACCGTGCTTTGTGGCATTCCTTGGGGCCTATGTTCAGCAGTGGACTTGTGAAGGGCTGTAATAATGATGATGATGGAGTTAGAGGCAAATAATTCTTTAGCTTTCTTAGATGTGTTAGTCGTCCGAAATCCTAACAACACATCAGGAATTAAAAATAAGAACAACTAAACGCGATAAAATCCGTAAAAGTAGTTTGATTCAAATACGAAGAAACTTTTTCCCCGACCTATTTTTAATTTTTGTCTGGTTTTGTCTAAAATTTATTATAAATTAAGACGCTTTAGTATGTAGCAGTAAGCTAAAGTGGCAATGGGCCATAAAGTAAAGTAAAGTAAAGTTACAGCCTATATACGTCCCACTGCTGGGTACAGGCCTCCTCTCACTTCTGAGAGGGTTTTAGGGCAAGGAAATGTCCGCCGCGCTGCCCCAACGCGTGCGTGTTGGCGAACTTCACATGTCTTCGAAATATATATTTTTTTGTTTTTTCAGACATGTTCACATGTTCACATCATAAGGTTTGATGATGATGAAATATGATGTTTTCCTTCACCGCCGAGTACGTGGTAAATCAGCACTTAAAATTACAATTAACAATTTCATTGGTGCCGGCTGGGATCGAACCCGGGTTGCTCGCGTACTGTGAAACTTACAGCGAGCGCTAACCATCTGAGCTACCACGGCTCTCATGAAGCTCAAAAACCTGACAACCAATGGGGAGAAAGGTTCTCAAGTGGCATCCTTGTACTGGAAAGCGCAGTGATCGGCGAGCCCCACTACATGATATGATACTAAATTTAAATTATTAAGTACCGATTTACTAGTATAGTGTATCAATTCACTAGTTCCGTAAAGTCATGGCACAATGTATTAAAGGTACGTTTGTTGTTATAATTATTTATTTGGCTTCTTATTTTATTGAGTTAGTAACATATGAAACTATAAAAGGAAAATACATTAGCTGAAGTATTTTATTTCATAGCAGTGTTTTATGAGCTCACAATTGCTTTCTGTGTTGTAATTTATACTTTGATATAATTTATTTTATGTAACAAAAATAGTAATGCAACAATTTACAATAATGATTTTATATGTTTATCTACGTTATACATATTGATATTATCATTCTTAATCCTCGTGGCCACAGCCCTCAAAATCCGCTGCTGAACATAGGGCTTCTCCAAGCTCGCAGCACGATTCTGAGCTACCTGCATCCATCGACTTCCTGCACAAGTGGGAGGACGTCCTACAATCCGCTTGTCATGTTCATCTATCCGTTGGGAGACACTGTGGTCCTTTCATAGTACGATAATTAGCAATTGTAGCCCTACTGTATGTACTTCAGCGCTTCGATATGCCAATAGTCAATTTGGCAACACTGAACGGAATATGGCAACGCCCGAATTTTGACTCTCTTACAGTCTACATACGCAAGGTAAAGTGCATATTGTAATCCTTTATCTTCTGTAAAAGTTCCTGAAGTGCATATGTATTTATTTTATGGTAATAAAGCATTTCCAGGAGTCAGTAAATCGTCAAGTCTCAGTACGAGGCGATTCTTAATGACTCTCGAAAACAGCGACGCATACCACCTTACCGCATTTCTGCTCAGCTTCTCGAAAAGATTTTAAGTATGAAGAAGAAAGAAGCGGAAGCTCTATTGTAACTCTATCATCCACATAACTCTACCCAGCACATTGCCGTTTATAAGGTCCGGGATATCACTGAAATAACATCGGATGACACTAGCTCCTGGTTCATTACTCACACTAAGGTGTAGCTCCCAATGACGATCTATACAGCAGCTGTCACTGGAACCTTTCAATCTCACTAAAAATCTCAATTGTACGAAGAACGATGCTGCTACATTCGGTCTTCAACTTAGTTACTTGGCTATTCCCAACAAACCTACCTCTGCCAGACTTTGGAACCATGGATTCACTCAA
Source organism: Parnassius orleans (assembly GCA_029286625.1). Classification (NCBI taxonomy): domain Eukaryota; kingdom Metazoa; phylum Arthropoda; class Insecta; order Lepidoptera; family Papilionidae; genus Parnassius; species Parnassius orleans. The sequence continues at coordinate 2,770,024 of JAGSMP010000168.1, forward strand.
TCGTTTCTTCAATAGCATGTTGTATTGAAACTGCGTAGATCTCGCATGTGATCTGTCTGTTTAGTTGTCTGTACGCTCTCACATCTGTTAAGGAATGCAGTTTAATTTGCCATCTAATAGCCATGATATTTAGCGTGTGATCAAAAAGTTTATGCGTTTTATTGTACTCTCGACCACATTGGTCAGTATTTACGAGCTTTTCTTTTTTATAAAATAAGGGTGACAAACGAGCACACAGTCCACCTGATGGAAAGTGGATGCTGTGGCCTATAGACATTTACATTTATCTCCGATTAAGAATCAAAATGCTGATACATTGTCACCCTTGAGGTCTAAGATGGAATGCCTCGTTTCCAGTAGAAAGGGTCTTCGGTACTCTACACTCACCTTACGAAACAAAGCAGTATTAAGCTGCTATTTATGCTGGTATTCTGTGTGACGTGGTCCTACCCAGGTCAAGCTGACCTATTATTTTTTATATTTTTTTTATACGAGAGGGTGACAAACGAGCACACAGTCCACCTGATGGTAAGTGGTTGCTGTGACCCATACACATCTACATCTATCCTCAATAAAGAATAAAAATGCAGATGCGTTGTCACCCGGGAGGACTAAGATGGAATGCCTCTTTTCCAGTAAAAAGGGTCTCCAGTTCTCTACACTCACCATACGAAACACAGCAGTGTTAAGCTGCTATTTTACGCTGGTATTCTGTGAGAGCGTGGTCTTTCCCCGGTCGAGCCGACCCATTCGTGCTACAACTATACTACTTAATATAGCTGCAGCATGGCTCTACCACGTAGAAACATTTATACCGTTTACTGTATTGTAATTTTCGGGTTTGGTTTACAATAATTAAACGTTTTTAAAATTAGAGCTAAAATATTTCAGGGCATTGGTTAAGAGCACAAGGGTACAGAGCTATGACTTCATTAGACGTGATCACTCCAACGTCACCTTAAATTCAGTAGGCCATTCACTATTCGGTGAGGATCAAAAAAGTAAAAAGTACTACAACGTCGCCTTTATATGAAGCACTAATTGACATTTTAAAACCGTGGTAGAGCTACGCGGCAGCTTCTGCTGTTGCATGGATGGGCCGTTTTGAACCAGGGAAGTACCACGCCCTCACAGAATATCAGCGTGAAGAAGGAGCTTTGCTTCTGTGTTTCGCTTGGTAAGGTGCAGGTGACCGGAGCCCCCCCCCCGCATAACATGGTAGAGGAATTTAAAAATAAAAGACTACTCCAGGAGGGTACCAGCACTCCTGGTAGTGGAGAAGCCCTCACTGAGCATCCATGCCCAAGATACCCTACCTCTTTCTGAGCGTGGGTGCTCAGGCTGCCCCGCGTATTCTTGGGGAGGCCCGAAATACCGCCCACTACAAATACTGCACGGGGAAGGCAGAGCGATAAAACCATGGCAACCCCTGCCACGCTAGCCATATACTTCTCTAACATCAGGGGACTTCGAACATTAACGCCGTCCACTACCATCTGGAGGCGGCGAAGCCGGCCTTGCTCTTTTTGACCGAGACGCAGTTGTCCTCTCCGGCTGATACTTTGTACCTTTTCTACCCGGCGTACAAATTGATACACTTCTTTTTGCCTGGATTGGAGTTTGCGAATACGTCAGAGAAGACATATGTTCTCGACGCTTCGGCAGTCTTGAAGGTACGGACCTGTCCATCCTTTGGCTGCGCGTAGACATCAAAGACCATCCCCGTGTCTGTACCATAGCGCTGATTACGATAAAGACCGACTCATCAACCACGTGAGATCCCATCCGCAGAAATCGTTATCCTTGGCGATTTTAACGCCCAACACGTCAAATGACACGGTTCACGTTTAACTGGTCATGTGAGTAGATCTCTTTATGACTTTGTTTTGGCATATGGTCTGACACAATTGTTTACTTCGCCTACGCGGATTCTAGAAGTGGAAGATCGTGCACTTTTCCTGTTAGATCTTCTGCTGACCTCTCATCCGAACGGATATCAGGTCTCCGTCAACGCCCCTCTTGGCTCTTCGGACCATTGTCTGATTCGGAGTATGGTGCCACTCACGCTTGCATAGCGGTTGCGTTCGGCACACTACCGCCGTGTTTGGCATTACAGGTCGACGGATTTGGACGGAATGCGGTCTTTCTTTGTATCCTACCCATATTTTTTTAGAAGAAGAAAATAGCCTAATCTTTTTCAAAAGGCCGGCACGCATCTGCAATTCCCCTGATGTTGCATTTTGTAATGGACGGCGGTAGTCACTTACCATCAGACGTGCCGCATACTCGTTTGTCACCTAAAAAATTATCTATACGTGATTTTTTTTACAGAAATTTCTGTTTTTTTTTTAATGATTCACTTATTATAACAAATATTTGTGAGCTCTTGGAATAAAATCAAACATTATTTGGCAAATGGTGTGAATAATCAGTACCACGCTATCAAGTTAAATCTCAAAACGAGAAACAAACTTAGAGCGAACATAGAAGTTCCGTTGGCTCGGGTTCAAATGAGTCAACATGCTAATTTACTTCACTTCACACTATCGTCCGCTAACTGTTTTAATAATAAGTTGATTATGTGAGCAGTCATAAATTGCATAATCATTCATTTTCCGTTCTTACATTACAATTATTTAATTTGCTCATTGTTTATTTACGTATAAAACTTTCTTCATCTTCTCCATCAGTTCGTAAATGTCTACTGTATTACATCCCGCTATAGAAAATAATAGAAACTTGCAATATCATACGTTTACCTTGGCCAGTCTAAGTATTCTAAGGTTGGTGTACGCGAAATGGCACGTCGTCTATCGAAAGCCTTAAGATTTTGCCATAAGATTTTTCAGTCATTTCCATGGTTGCCTCTTACTACACCCACTCGATGAAATGGGATGATGGATTCTCTTAAGCTGCCACCAGGCCACTATTCTTTCTTATTTCTTACTAGTTACAAATTCTGTGAAGTTAAAAACTTTGTTATAAACCTTCTTGGGTCATATTTTCCTCATATTTGCTCCTTATATTACTCCTCATATTGGCTCTCCATACAATTTTATGATCACTACCACGATGCACAATTTTACACTGCTGGTCGATGGTTGAAATTATAGTTAATAGATTTTAACCAACCAGATGGACACTAATGCAAAAGAAAATCTTTATAACCCTGAACCTTTCTAAAGTGATACCTGAAGAGTTACTAAAAAGAAAATAAATTCTTACTCTACACAATATATATATATATACACACTAACGCCCTTTTGCCTGATTTTTGCAATCAAAAGTGGTTTTGACCGGTTATGAGTTTTGACTGTGACATATATAGCAGATGATTAAAATCATGAGATTAATCACACTATATTCAAACCAAATAACAAACGGCTGCGATAAATTTTTAAGGCCAGTGATTTTGACAGCACATATTTATCACTGAGCTATGTTATTGTGAATGTTTTAAACGTACTTGTAATAATAAACAGATCATATATTATACATTATAACGTGGCTGAGTGTCCAGAGTACCTGATTACCAAAATGCGTGTGAATACTTACCGGCACCAGCATTTCTTTAATCGTCTCTGTGTCTCATTAGCGTTACGTAGGGCTTGTTTTAGAGTGTAGGTACACTTGAAGCATTAACTATACATTAATTTTATTTCCGTGCCTCGTCGGTATAGTGGTTGTAAGTGCGACTGCTGACCATGGGTCAGGTCAAATAACTTGGATTTTTCTGTCAAGAAAATCTCAGTAGCAGACCGGAATAAGAAAGTTAGCAGTGTTTAAAGCCGTTGGTCCTGCGCCTCTTCTCTCTCCGGTTGTGTAGGATTGCCGTCCCATCGGACTATGACACTGAGGGAACAGGGATTCCACCTGTGTTTTTGCACACACTCATACACTATAATCGTGTCCTGCGCAAATGGCTAGTCTCTGAATCTATGTCTCTAGAATGGGCGCCGTGACCAAAATTCGGTCTGGAGGACATTACTTTTCCCGTGCAGTTAAAAAAAATCCCGGTATTTGTAAGATGTTTTCGTTGGAAATAGACAAAATAAAATTATCATCGTCATCATCAATATTATCATGACTTAAATTGTATTATGATTTTAAAACCTTACATTTTAAGAATCAATATTGCACTTTGTTTAAGCCCCTAGTCAAAATGTATGTCTGTTTGTGATGACGTAGCTCCCGAAACATCAATCTAAATTACTTTCGTCATAGGCTAGCATAAACTCAACTCAACTTACACTAATTCCATGGTCCGGAATGTTGACTCACTATGTAATTTTGCATGACTGCATTGTGGAATTTACAGTTACCGGAGATTTCTTGAAGACTGTAAGTTTCTTTCTACAACGTAGGAAATGCACCTGCATTTTCTCTTGTTTTCATGAGTACCTGTGTTTAACTTTTTAATTATCAAGTAAGCTGCATTATTCTCTTCTTCTATTGTTTTCTTCCTCTTGTATTTGACCCTTTTTCTATACAAAAATGATGCGAGTCAGCTCCAACGCGCGATCGAAGTTAACTCCTTAAGAACGTTCGTATGCAATTAGTCGCGTTTAGGCCATCTAGTGTCTATTTTACATAACACTGTCACCTTGAAAGTCAATTCAACCAATTTTTTTGGTATAATGATGTATAGAAGGTACTTGATTGTGCCGCGTAAACAGGGAGGAAAATAAATATTTTAATTCAGTAATTAAATGAGATATCATACAATGTGTGTGTCAGTGGTTTAAATGTACGATAAAGATAATGTGACATTGTTATATCGATATATGTATATTTGGGAAAAACAGCAAAAAATTATGCAAAGTAAATAATTATTATACCACGGTGCCTATGTTTAGGAGTGTTAAACCAATAATAAAGTTGAAAATAATTCATAACTATAAATAAAAAATATAAAAATAATATCTTCCTTTAAGTAGACTTCATTTAAGAATTAAAAACTTTCTTCAATTAGTGTTTATATTATGTGTAATGAATAAGTTACTGTGAAGGTATTAATAAACAAATGATAATTTAAAATGTAACAAAGAGGATTAAAATTTAAACGCTGTCGCTACGCGGCTGATTGGCTCATTTTCACTGCCTACCAAGTATAAAATTTAAGCAACTGAGCTCAAATCTTAATAATTACGAAGATATTTTTTTTTTTTAATGAAAAACTTTATTAAATTTACATGAATTATTATAAGTGAGAAATAAACAAAGAAACGTAATGGAATCTCAAAATATTACACTCCGTGGACCTAAGAAATCAAATTCTTAGTCTGATCTTAGCATATGAACAACAACTTCAAATACTATGCTAGACAGTACGATGATGAGTTTACCTGATGAAACGTCACTCAATGATAGCATGATACGAGTACACTCAGATTATACTTTGGATTTGTGTAGACAACTTGAAAAATCAAATTAAGATTTAGCAACAGCTCACAACGAAATAGATAATTTACTATTAGAGAATAATAGTCCCAAGACACAATTAGAAAAATACATAAAAATAGTAGACATGTACAAAAGAATTGGGTATACTGAAAGTTCTAAGTAGTCACTCTCAACCTAAAAAGCGAAACGACAAAAATCACTACTACAAAGTGAAGCAAAATCAATAATTAATAATTTAAAGATAATTTCAAGCAGGCTTATTCACAGCACAAAGAAATAAATTTAAAAAAACAAGAGGAAATACAAATGAAAATATTTAATGAAGAAACAACTACTTTTAATTTTTTTTAAAACAAATGAACACATATCCGTCTTCATCTGAAGACGGATATGTGTTCATATAACCAATGATATTGTTGAACCCTAAAGTAATAAAAATACATCAAGTTTGCACACGGACGTAACTACTAAAAATTATACAAAACAGCAAGTAATCCAGTCAAATAAACACAAAAGAAAATAATTATCATTGCTGATCAACAGGGAAGAGTAGTACGTACAAAACTTCAGCGCTTAATAGGATCTGAATTCCAGATAACATGTGTGTTGAAAGAAGGCGCCAAACTAGGAGTTGTCAGAGAATCTTTAAAAGAAGACATTTCTCGTTTGACAAAGGATAACTATGTCATATTATTAGGTAGAACAAAAGATAACAACCCCTTTGAATTAAAATCCCATTTAAACGTTTAGCTAAATCTTCTGTTAAACACACTTATCCTTTTTTCAGCAAAACTCCTAACATTTAATATACATTAAATGAGCCGAAAATTAATTATGAACTTAAATTTCTTTGTAATAAGTTCATTAATTCCACATATTTCGATATGAATCACAGTAGTTTTATACCATCAAGAAACTGTTTTTGTTTATACTTATGTAGGTCATTATTGCGAGAGCTATTACGTCTTAATTATCTAAGTGATAAAAAAATATTTAGAGTCTCAAAATAAACTAGAGTAGAGTCATTTAACGAACGCAATTACATTTTAAATCGTTTAACGATGCTTGTACTCAAACTAAATGTAAAATACGAGTATGAGAAATGTAAAATTTGTCCTGATAGTGTTAAAATCATTTCCGATTAAAAGGACTGATTCTGTTGCGACAACTGACATCTCTGTAAATACTAACTGTACTTCTCAGTTTTCTCATGTATAACAATCTGTATATGATGCATCAAAACATTAGTAGGCTCGTAATTAAATCTGACATGTTAACAATATCTTTAGATGAATTAAATAGAAAAAAATTGTTGAAGTTACTTGTATCGCCGAACATAACATGGTAGATGGAGATGAAGATAGTTTGACAATGCCTAATTTTAAATTAGCTTCAAGTTTCAAAAGACAAAACAGACGTGGAAGAGCCTGCACATTAGTAAAAAAATGTGTTCAATTTGTAAACCTTATTGAAATTAATCGCATGTCACTAGAAAATGTTATAGAATGTTCTGCTATAGACCTCTCTGATCATAAAGTAAAAATAATATACATATATCGGCCTCTTTATAACACTAATAATTCCTACAACGCTTTTTTTAACAAACTACATGACATATTGTTGAAGGTTTGTATAAAAACAACAGTTATTATATGTGGTGACTAATATAGACATTCTCCAGACAACTAAGCAGTCTGTGATCTTTAAAAGTATAATACAGAGTTTTAATTTGAAAATGGGAATTGCTGAACCAACAAGGCTTAAATCCTTGACTTGTATAGATAATATAATTCATAATCTCTATAATTGTAAAAGAAAAGTTGTAGAGTTGTAGTCACTCTCAGACCATATCGCTCAAATCCTACAATGTCCTGTTGAGAGAATCTATGCTATAAAGTACTGGTGTGCAAAAAGGAGAAACTATTGCTTATAAAATAGAAGTAAATTTATAAATTCCATAAAATTTCTATCGTTTCTAGAAGTTTATGAAGCAAATGACCCTAATGATGCCTATAATAAGTTTCACGATTTATTCAAACTCTTCTATGATTTGTGTTTTCCAGTAATGAAAATTAAATTGTCCACTCTAAAGAAACCTAAATGGATTACAAATGATCTTAAAACGTATAGCAAGCGAAAGACAGAGTTACTGTGGAAATATAGAAAAGTTCCCACGATTAAAAATAATAATATATTTCAAACTTATGCTAAGAGATACAAAACAATTATTAGTTAAACACGCAAAGCATAAAATAGTTACTATATTACATCATCTATTATTATTTCAAATATAAGTGATAATGGAAATATCTTAACTGATCCCATTGAAATAGCTAAGGCCTTTCATTAACAGTGTATCACCACAAAATAAGTTGACTAAATTCAATATATATGAATTAGAATTATTTAATGTACTACTATGCCATATGACATATTTAAAATTATTATTTCGTTAAAAATTCTAAATGTGCAGGTATTGACGGCTTTATAACGAATCTGATAAAATGTAAGTCACGCAATATCTCAACCAAGCCACATTGTCAATATTTGTATCAGTAGCGGCGTTTTTCCTGACAAATTAAAAACCACCATTGTCAAACCTCTATTCAAAAAAGATAACCAAGAAATTATGAATTACTACCGTCCTATAGCACTTTTGCACATTATTTCAAAAATCTTTGAGAGTGTAATATATATTATAATCCTTTATATATGTATTTTGAACTAAATAATATTTTTACGAAATAACAATACGGGTTTAGAAAAAATTAGACAATTAACATGGCAATATATAATTTTTTTTATAAAATAATGACAAATTTAAACAATAAATGCCCTTTTGTTGCTCTTTTTATGGATTTAACAAAAGCTTTTGACAGTATAAGACAAGAAACTCTTTTAGATAAGCTGTACTCATGTGGAGTGAGAGGAAACATTTTAAGTGTAATAAGATACGACGTTAACTAATAATAGAACACAAATTACTGTAATAAAAATCATAGAAAAAAAAACAAATATGGAAACCCTACATTATCCCGAATCCAGAACTGTGAGATGTGGTGTTCCCCAGGATAGTGTTCTTGGTCCGTTCTTTTTCCTTGTTTTTATTAACGACTTACCTCTAGTCACAAACTTCCCAATAACACTTTGGCAGATGATTGTACTGTCCTTTTCATGACTACAGATTTGATTGCCTGAAATAATGAAATGAATGAGACATTTAATACAATAATTGATTGGTTGAATCTTAATAATCTTAAAAATAAATTTAAATAAGACTAAATGCATGCCTTTTCAACGAAAGATATCCGCCGAGATACTACATCACTTTGATACAAATATTGGTAAAACTAATAACACACATTTCTTAGGTTTGAAAATTGATAACATGTTAACATGGAAGTCCCATGTTGATATAGTATGTACGAAACTTAATAGGTTTTCTTATGCACTTCGACAACTTTCCAAAACTACCAATATGTCTACACAGCTTACATCATATAACGGTTACGTAGATTCTACACTAAGATATGGTATTTTATTTTGGGGTAACTCAGTTCATAAGGAAAATGTTTTAAAGCACAAAAGAGGTGCATACGAGCTATATGCAATCTACAACAAACTGAAACATGTAAACCATATTTTAAAAAGTTTAAAGTATTAACTCTTACTTCACTATATATTTTAGAAGTCACCATGTTCATAAATATGAACATTCATCTTTTTAAATATCATGTAAGTGTGCGATACACAAATAAAAGCGTATTTGCATGACGCCAAAAATGTATAATAAAATACCCAAAAAATCAAAGATATAAAAATATATATAAATAGATTTCCGGCATGCTAAAACTTTTTCTCAAATTCTATATCCACTAATTTTGTTAATGTTGCATTCTACTTTAATTGATTTACAAAAATATTGTACTTCGTATGCCTACAGGGTAGGACATAGTTGAACTTGATTATATAATTATTTATCTAACATCTATGTTGTATATTCTATGATCCACCAAATAAATAAATGATGATAATGATGATGGTGAGAATGAAGTAGATGGTGACTTTTTCAGTATAAGATGCGCGACTATGTTGCGCGGAGGGGCAACATAACGACATAACATTTTTCTTTTTAAATTGAATTCGATGTTTACTTTAATTAGTCACGTTAATTAGTCACTTTAATTTTTTGTAATATATAATTTCATTTGCAAGCGTTATTATTTTTATGACTCTTGCACTAGTTTTAGATCATATCAGAACCATACAGTCACATATTTTATTCAACAGCCTCTCTACCGGAAGAGGAAGCTATACATATGAGTATACAGTCCAACCTCAGTCCCGCTTCGTAGTTGAATTTGAAGCCTACTTCCTATGCACACTTCGAAATTCAAAGCGAATTTTATTTCTCGTTTTCATATGGAATTTAAAAGAATCATTTATTAGCTAGAAGCATACAAGAATTTTTAAATATATATCGACAAATAAAATGCTTAAATGTTTACTCATTTTAACATGATTGAAATTGCGGCATCATGGGTTTTACAGTTTTACTGGACCCCTACTGTCTGCAGATGAGCAGCTCTTGTCAGGGATGGGTACAATAAAAGGGGACATATAGTTTACTCTGCCATCCTGCTTGATTATAGTAGTATTAACTTACTCCACTGTGGCATAATTTCGCACGCATGTTTGAAATTAAGGAATTCTGTTTTTTTTTTATTTTATAAGAAAGTTAAATAAATAACGGCCTAGATATCGCCGCGAATAATAATATTTGAAAGATGTTTATTTTTTTTAATTGGAGAATTGAAATAGTTATTGTTATCATGATTTTATTACTAATTATATTGCTTTGATAATTTTGATTTACATTGTTGAGGTTATGTTATTTCACCGCTCTCGTTACTTATGATATTAAAAATATTTATATAAGTATTTCACAATTTTGGCTTACATTATTTAATCTAGTAACTGCGCCATCTGCCGAAAATGAAATTATTATTTTGTTTATTTACTAATGAAACTAACAGTTAATAAGTAACTGAATAAAAGTTACCCTCACAGTAGGATTTTCTCCTGTATGCTGGAGGCGTTTAGGATACATAAATAGCACATGGACAAACATCCAGTCAGAAAGTTGGAATCGAACCCGACACCTGTCTTTGATAAGTGTTTTTGAGCACATATTAAATATGCCTCAAGTACTTGGATCTACCTCATTTAACTGGAGAGGAGTATGAGGTTAGGTGATTCAGGGAAAAACATATTTTTAAATATTTTAATCGTCTTCAATTATTATCAAAATATCGTCAAGGTAGGTGACGCTATATTTTCCTGATACCGTACCCATAGAAGGTACCATATAATTATGGTATGTTTAAGCTGTGGTTAAGAAGGAAACTAAATAGTGAAAGAACAACAACCACAACAGTAAGTAACTAGTGAAGTGAACAGTAGGCATGTCGATCTGAGATCAATTTTTAACACTAATCGAATAATCGATTATTTGGAGTATAGGAATCGATTTTTAGATCGACCCAAAACACTGGATCAACTACTGAATCGATCCAAGAACTGGTCGAATCGTACCGAATCACAATTAAGCTACTTTGTCTAATAGTATGCTATTTCGAACACATCATTTTTATTCAAGATGTTTGATAATCTTTGAATAAATTAAACGCATTTTTAGTAAAAAAAGAGAGTCGTGGTATCTCAATGGCATAGCGTTCGCTGTAAATTTTACAGCAGGCGAGCAACCCGGGTTCGATCCCCGCCGGCACCAATGAAATTGTTAATTGCAAATTTTAAGTGCTGCTTTACCACGTGCTCGGCGGTGAAGGAAAACATTGTAATGAAACCTGCATGTCTGAGAAATAAGAAAAAAAAATATTTCGAAGACATGTGAAGTTTTTATTTTATTTTTATATTTTGATCCGAATAAAAAGTCGATTCTATCAATATAATCAATTTTATTTATTATTACTTATTTTAATGTTTTTTTTTCGAAATCTAGATTGTAAAATAAGGTAGTTTTGTATTTAACGTCAGAAAAATATAGCAAATTTTTTAAAGTATCATATTATCAATTTTTTAACTTCAGGTCCAAAGGTCACAGTTTTATACACATAAATTAAAAGACCAAAAATATTTTATTTCTTATAGCACCATCTTTTGGTAGGTAGGAGTAGTACAGTGTACGATGTTACTTTTAGAATACTTTCAAAAACATTGCTTTTCTAAACTAAATTCAGAGATTGTAACCAGAAATGGAATGCAAATATTGAAAACGGGAACTATGCAGTAAAAGCTTTTATGCGGCGGCACGCCTGAACTAATACAGCGCTGCTATTTACGTACTGTTACTCATTCCAACAATTCAAATTCACATTCTTTACTTTTGGTTCTAAAGCTATATCGCCTTCACATTTTTAGGGTTCCGCTAGTTTACAAGGAAGTCTTAATATTCTCTCTATATTTTAAAGTCATTTTATACACACAATTTGCAGATAGACAAACACCCATTATTTGAAGATCATATTATACTCGTTTTATAATTTGTAAGAATGTTGTTTTTTTGCTTTTATATTTTAATGTTTTTATATTTATTGTACATTAAAATATTTATTACAAACGGTCACACTTGATTTTAGTTTAGAAAAAAAAATCAATAAGAATTACCTTGTAATCTTTATTGAATACAAATTATTCCTTTTTATTTTATTCTCTATTTTCCTATTTTATGTGTTCTATTATGTACGTCTGTCCTAATAGATCAGCAACGATGCATTACATCAAAAACTATTCGAGCAAAAATTTCGACGTAATTAAAAAAATAAACACTTTTTTTGTTTTTTTTCACAACGTTAACTTTCAAACGGATCAACCGTTTTTGATGTAATTGGTTGCAACAAACGAGATATTTTAAGAACAATAATAAAATCTATTATATAAAAAAAACGATTAGACTATAAATTCAAAAGTTATGTGAAAAACACACTTTTTTCGAAATTTTTCGTCATCGATTTCTCATTCGATTAACCGATTTTGAAGCGGTTCGCAGCAATAGACGTTTTTTTAAGGTTCCGTACCCGAAGAGTAACCAACGGGACCCTATTGCTAAACCTCTGCTGTCCGTCCGTCTGTCTGTCAGCGGGCTGTATCTTTTTTTTCTTCTTTTAAAAACGTTACCTCCACAGGAGGATTTTCTCCTGTATCGTGGGGGCAGTTTACATACACAAGGACAAGCATCCAGATCCGTAACAATTATTTGTAGGCCATACAAATACTTGTTCCGTGCGGGATTCGAACCCGCGGCCCTAAGCGCTGCAACTCATTGCTAAGCCACTGCGCCACGGAGCCGTGATCTCATGATCCGTAATAGGTAGACAGTTGAAATTTTCACAGAATGTATATTTCTGTAGCCGCTATAACAAAAAATAATAAAAATAAAAATAAATTAAAAATTAAAAGGCTGCCCTACTAGAAACGTGTGTTTTTGCATACACAGTATTAATTGTTATACGATGATACGGAAGTTATACATGCGCGAGTCCAACTCGCCCTTGGCCGGTTTTTCATGTTTAAGAGCTGATTAGATTTTGGAGTTGATCGTTACATCTGTTTAAAAGTTATTCCAAAAAACATTTTTTTAAATTTTATTTTTAGGTCTCTAAAAATCTACCGGTCCAAATCGGTTGAAACAGTATTAAAAAAATCTAAGTTTGGTGAAACCCTTTTAAAAGCCACCATGTTCGTTCAAATCGGTCAAACACACACACACACACACACACACACACACACACACACACACACACACACACACACACACACACACACACACACACACACACACACACACACACACACACACACACACACACACACACACACACACACACACACACACATACATACATACATACATACATACAGACATAGTGACATCCTCGTAGGAATAGTCAGAATAGCTTCCAAGGACCTCAAAACGGCGAGATCTGATGAAACCTCGATTTTCGATAACTGGGGTGAAACCAATAACTTCCTGATTTTTTAAAATCAATGATTTTCATAGCGGGAAGTTAAAAATATATTTGCTTATCATTGACGTAACCGATGACTGTCATTATTACGGCATATTTAAAAAATTGAATAAACTATTTGCCCTAATATACTACTAGGTCCCAATAACTAATATTGGTACCTCAAAATGAAATCCGTTTCTCTTCATGCATAGACGAGCACGTTTTCTTAAATTAGTTTTTACACTTATTACCTGTGCTTGAAACTTTTAACTTCCGTGAATGCAGTAATAATTTTGCTGCGGTCTTCATAACTTTGGGCCACTTTGACGTAAGCAAGACTCTTTATTTCACCCGAGTTTACAGGCCATAGTATAGGGCCTCTATGCGGAATCCACCTATCTTTATATTCAATATTTAAGTGATTGCTCACTGCACTTGAATGGTTTGATTATCTGTCAATTGTTCTTCGATTGGTAGATTTATTACAACACGTACGTTAATTTCTTGTCACGGTAAAGACTCACTTTAGTATAATCTTGCGCACCACGTAAACTTTCATTGCTTAGAAATGTAACACCGCACTATTTCATAGGTTCATAGTATTGGCGGTTCGAATATTTTTGTTCCGTCATTAATAACGAAGCGACACTATCTACGAAAATAGCACACTCATATCTTATGCGGTCACGGTAAACACTGTCAGCTGTCGGTAGAAGGGAAGGGCGCGGGAAGACGCGCGACAAGGTACATAAATTTGTAACCGAGCAACCCTTACAAATGTGTGCGTGCGTAGTAAAATAATAGGCGTTAGATATTTATAAATGACAATCAGTTAAAATAATGCATTACCACGCATTCTGAATTTAAGAGATAAAAGAACAGAATGTTTGAGATTTTTTTTATTAATTTTTTTTCTACAATCTTTACACTGTGAATATAAAAGGTCTGCTAACTTTTTCTTATGGATGATGTTTATCTAAAAATATGAAATGCAATAGAATAGGATATGCAATCAGCGTATCTTATAATAAACATAGGTAGCAACATGCGATGCATGAAGAGGAGTAGAATAAACCATAACAACATTATAATAAAGATGAAAATAATAAGTATCAGAAAATAAATGAGAAAATAATCCGTAATAGTATTAACATAAAGATGAAAATAATAAATAAGAGTAAAGTAAGAAATATAATAAGTAAGAGAAGGAGTAAAAGTAATGTTTCTTAACAGAGTTATACACATACATAGAAAATTGATTGATAATAATTTCTTATATTTACGCGAATACATTGAATAAAACTATTTAAACGGATTTTATCGCGTTTAATTAACTAAATTTTTATTCCCAACGTCATCCGAAATCCTGATAACACTATTGATTACACTGTGTATAGGAAAAAGACCAACCGATATTTAAATCTCACCATCATCCATCACAGTTAGCTACCGTAAATCTTTGTTTCAGAGAGCACAAGGGAACTGTGACAGAAAACATCTGGCCGCCGAGCTTCAGTACTTCAAGTAAGTATTGCAAGACAACAAGCTGCGGCTCCCGCACCTTCTACGTCACAGTAACTGAGTGAAGCCGGCCACAGTTGAGCGTGTGCCTGCTGTACTACCATATGTCAGAGGAGTCACAGACAAGGTTGGCTACATCTTAAAGCGGGCTTCCATTTAAACATACTGCAAACCGCCGAAGAAGATTAGTCAATTTTTACCAACCATTAAGTGTAATATTCCTCTACAAGATGCAGGAGTGTACAAGCTAGATTGTAAATATGGTCTCTCTTACATAGGACAAACAAAAAGATCTATAAAAACCCACGTGAAAAACATATAGCTGACGTAAAGCACTGACTCTCTGGGAAGTCTGCAGTCTGTGAACATGTTCAAGATCGTCCCCACAATTTCATCAGATTTGATAAACTACAAATCCTCGCAAAATAACACCAATTCCTACCAAGGATGATACGCGAGGCTATTGAAATTAAAAAAAACTTCAACTAATTTCAATAGACAAGATGGATGGGTGCTGCCATCTGCTTGGGATTCTATAATTAACAAAATTAGATCCAAGCCCAAGCATACCACTGCTAGACTTCAAGATACTGTAAGCTCGTTCTGCGTAGATCAGACCAAAAATTAATATTCATAAACTGAAGGTAGCCGGGCTAACTATGAAATTAGGACGTTAAACATCTCAATCCCCCCACCCCCCGGGACCATGGGAAACGTCGGAAATTAAAAATAAGTTGATTAAACGCGATAAAAACAAAATAATGCAGGTAAAAAAAGGTTGGTGTAGCCCATCGACATCTACATCTATCCTCGATTACGAATCAAAATGCAGATGCGTTTTCAGCCGTGAGGACTAAGATGGAATGCCTCTTTTCTAGTAAAAAGGGTCTCTGGTTCTCTACACTCACCATACGAAACACAGCATTAAGCTGCTATTTTACGCTGGTATTCTGTGAGAGCGTGGTCCTTCCCCGGTTGAGCAAACCCATTCGTGCTACAACTATACCAGTAATATAGCTGCAGCATGGCTCTACCACGTATAAAACGTTTTATTCAAATTGGCCGATAAAATTGTTATCCCATTTGTACAAAATTAGAAAGTATGTAATTAAAAGGAACGAACGAAATATGTAAAGAAACGAACGATCGCGTTGCAAAGTTTCGTGAATATTGGACTGATCACCCAAATATATGATGATGCTTAAACTGCTGGTATGGAATTGATTTTGAGCGAGAATAATTCAAGTTAGTATATTATTTAGTATAAGTATGAAAGTATATATAAAAGTAACCGATACAGTCAAGTAGATATTAACAGGTACTATAAAGATAAAGAAGGAAAAAAGATTTACGAAGAAAATAAAAAAATAAAAGAAAAGATAACCTTGATAAATAAATAATGGTGTAATACGGGAACGTCCATCACTGGTATAGCATATAGTCCTCAAGCAGGGTATGTTTCCATGATTGGATGATAAAATCTGAAGTAACGGGTACTAGGGAACAACACCTTCAGTACAAGTGATGTGAAGAACGAGTTTACTCATATTAGTACTGTTGGAGACCAGAAAAGTCTTAACACTTTCACTGTCCGGTTTTCAGACACAATAGTAAGACAATAGCAATGACCTATATATAGTTCACGGGACAGCGAAAGGGTTAAATTGGTTATCCTTAATAATGGTACATAGAGGTCACATCCTTAATTGGATCATAATGTGAATTTAGTTTTTCTCCGTGACAATTGTTGGAGTCCCTTTTAAAATGACTTAAACGTAGACCTCAAAGTTGTGCGCACGACCCATGGTACGGTTTTACCTTGCTATAGTACGATTAAAAAGTTTATATGTACCAATAAAATGAAATAAATGTAATGAAAATTTTATAATATACGTAGATCACTCAATAAGTTTTGAGATGCTAGAAATTTAGAAATGGAACGCACCCGTGTTATATGTTTCTAAAAAGCAAATTTATTTAAAAATTGAACTCCATAAGCCAATTGTATATAATGTAATATTAAAAAAAAAGTTTCATTAATTTTCCTGCAACGCTTCCCGCGCTTTTCATTTTTACAACGGTTATAATCAGCATTAACGGACTCAGCTCCATCACGCGCAACAATTTTTAGGTGGTTTGCTGAATTCAAAAGGGGTAAAATTAATCTTAAAGATGACCAAAGAACCGGGGCCCCGCAAACAGCAGTAACGGCAGAAAATGTATGGACTACTGAAATGTTGGTGCGAGAACAACCACGAGTCACATATACGGACGTCGA
Source organism: Parnassius orleans (assembly GCA_029286625.1). Lineage (NCBI taxonomy): Eukaryota > Metazoa > Arthropoda > Insecta > Lepidoptera > Papilionidae > Parnassius > Parnassius orleans. The sequence goes on from JAGSMP010000168.1 coordinate 2,787,256, forward strand.
AAAGATGGTAGGCATTAGTTCGGGGAGCATTCATACCATCCTACATCAACATCTTGGAGTGAGGAAGCTTTGTTGTCGATGGATCCCTCGTTTGCTCTCCGAAAGCGAAAAACAGACTCGTATGGATTGGTGCTATGAAATGTTTTGAAAACGGGGCATCTAGGCGTGTTTCAGAAATCTTTACTGGTGGTGAGATATGGATCTATCAATATGATCTGGAAAATAAAAGGCAATCATCGGTATGGGTCTACTCAGAAGGACAGTTACCGACAAAACTGCAAAGACCCCGCAACGTCGGCAAAAAAATGGTGGCTAGTTTTTTTTCGCGGAACGGATATTTGTCGACGTCAATGCTGGAAAATTGTAGGTCAGTCAACTCTGAATGGTATACTACAGTTGCATTACCCAAAGCTTTTCAAGCTGTCCGGGAGAGAAGACCAAAGACCCTGCTTCGGGGAATCATGCTGCATCACGATAACGCCTCTTCACATACCTCCCTTAGAACAAAAGCATTTATTGAGGAATCTGGTGTTGAAAGTCACCCACCCTACAGCCCTGACTTAGCTCCATGTGATTTCTTTTTGTTCCCAAAATTCAAAGAAAAAATAAAATGCAAGTTTTTTTAAAGCGCCGAAGAAGCCGTTGCTGCGATTTCCGACCTGTCAGATCAAGACTGGCAAAAGTATTTTCAGAGTTGGTTTAGGCGAATGGAACTTTGTATAGAGCATGATGGAGAATATTTTGAAAAGATGTACAATAAATATTAATAGTATCTTGAATACTTTTTGTATATCTCAAAACTTATTGAGTGACCTACGTAATCTATATATATATATATATATATATGGTTTAGGTAGTGTATAAAAAGCAAACAGCCGAAACTACTGAACAGATTTCGCTGAATTTTGCACACAGACAGATGTAATGACGTAACCATCCGCTAAAATAGAATTTTTTAAAATGCGCCCCTAAGGGGTGAAAAAGGGTGAAATATTTGTATGGAAGTCCGTCATTTTGAGCTAGATGCCTGAAACTTTGTTTTTAGGTTAAAGTTAGAAATAAACATTTACGTATCCTAGGATTTTAAAATTCATCCTCTAAGGGGTGAAAAGGGGTTGAAAATTTGTGGGTAAACAAGATTAGTTAAACTATTTTATTCGAAACTTCACAGGAGTACTCTTATCAATAAATGAGTAAACAAGTGTTTCAGGCTCTTTCAGAATTCAACCACTTAAAGGTGGAAAAGGGGTGACAAATTCTGAAAATTAACATGGGTATAGTTTTTATGGTTTATCGGGTCGCTGATTACGAAAACAACAACTATTTCAAAATCCAACGTAACAGACGGGAAATACCTACCATAATCCCCTGTGGGGGTGCAATGTGGTTGAAATGTCAATATGGGTGTCCTTTTATGTTTTTTTAGGACTTTAATTACAAAAACGGCATCGATTATGGTTTGAAACCAACATGGATGGAAGGATGGATGGATGTATGTTTGTATGTAAAAATCATCATGGGTTAGGTGATTTGGGTATCATTTTTAAGATTTTTGGGTCGTAAATAACGTAAATGATATTCATAAATATTTTAAACTTAATTTATTATAATAGAATGGAATATACTTTTATTGTACAAAAACATAAAACAAAATAGAAAAGAAGATTTGTACAAAATATTTGCACAAAATTACACCTACAATGAAAATAAACAACCAAACCAAATATATTTTTTTACAAATTAATAAAATGGCAAAACCAAAAGAAATACTTAGGTACCTACCTATTTTGTATTGATCTTCAAGTTCCAATCCCTACCAATAGATGGCGCTGGTATCGTTTTAGAACGCGGTAACGTTGTGTTTTTTCGAACTAATATAAAGTGAATGGTGAATGCGCTTCAACCTGTACCACAAACGGTATCTATTCACTATTAACGGATATTTGACTAGACTTCGACTTTGTTTGCTTGCTTACGATTTAAGATTTCCTTCGTGTTTCGGATTATTTGCTTGATTTTGTCCTTCTTACAACCACTGTTCAAACTTGGAATTCGATTTGCTTTGTGATTAGGTATTGTTGATAGAAGTACACAGAGTTCGGAACAGTTTTCTCTCCAGTAAGGCGATTACGATTTAGCCATGATTTATCTAATGGACATTTTGACGCCTATCTGCCTATTGCTGCGAAGAAAATTACACAGCGTCGCATGGAGGTACCTGTCAAAGAGCGTGATCTTTTTCAGAGCTTGAACATTTAACTGTTACATCTTTTGTAAACAGTGATATATCATCTCCAACCAGCGGAACAGATCAATCTGTATCGTCGACTTTAAAATATGAAAAAAAGAAAAATAAAAGACGGTCGAGATTTACTAATTACGCAAGAAAGTCAATTAAAAACTGCACAAGAAAGATGTAGGCAGAACAAGCCAGATTCAAATCGTAAAGCTGTGTCCGCTTTTCAGAAAGAAAATCCCGATGTACACAGGCAAGCTGTTGCAAATTACCAAACTGCGAATCCACAAATGCATAGAGCAATTCAGTCACGGTATGAGGAAAACATTACACTGCGTTTTTGGAAAAACAAGGTCCATTCCGCTATGGAGTATGACCCTGATATTGCTTATAGAACTGACAGCAGTGTTGCCTTGGGTTCTATGACATACAAGTGTCAGTGGTGCAATGCGCTGAAATGGAAGGATGAGACATCTAGTATGTGTTGCAGCGCAAAAGTGCAACTTGATCAGTTGAAACAACTGCTTGAACCACTCCTTAGTTTGATTAATGATCTACACCCAGATCATAACCTTTTTTAGGTAATATTCGTAAATATAATGCCTGTTTCCAGATGACTTCCTTTGGTGGTAAACAGGTAACAGCATTTGGTTTTTTACCGACTTTTAAAGTACAAGGCCAGGTCTACCATTTAATTGGAAGTTTATTACCAGAAGCCGAGTATGACACTCAGTACCTTCAAATATTTTGTAGGTGAATTATAATATGCTGCATCAAGTGAACCCGTATATAAAAGATCTGAAAAGTGCCACTGATAAAGCCCCTCCTTCACAGTGATACAAAGTTGTCATACATGCTGATAAAAAACCACCAGAAGAACATAGAGGTAGGTATAATGCACCAACTACAAATCAAGTGGCTTTAGTGTTAGTGGATAAACAATTTGATCGACGACATCCTCGAGAGCCGAAGTAATTCACCTCAGCATATTAGTGAGATACATCGATCATATGATGAGCTACAGTATCCATTGATGTTTTGCTCGGGGGATGATGGGTATTCAATCAACATACCACAACGCGATCCCACAACTAAGTTGCCGCATAATAAAACTATCTCTGCTGCAAGTTTCTATTCGTATAGAATAATGATTAAAGAAGGAGAAGATAACTATTTAGTCAACTATCGTGCCCTTTATAGTCAATATTTGCTGGATGAATACGCCAAAATAGAATCAGAGAGATTAAATTATATCAAAAATAATCAAGTCAAATTACGTGCTGATAGTTAAATCCATTTAAAAGTTGCTATTGGACGACAAGACGCAGAAGCCAACGAACTAGGACAAATGGTTGTCCTTTTTCGTTGTTCCTCTTTTACAGGGGGACCTAGGTATATGCACGAAAGAACACAGGACGCTATGACCTATGTTGGAAATTACGGCCGGCCTGATCTTTTTATCACTTTCAAATGCAATCCTCGCTAGGACGAGATAAAAGAGCAATTACTTCGAGGACAACAATTTCATGATAGACACGATATAATTTCGAGGGTTTTTCGACTAAAGGTGAAAAAGATGTATGAAATATAACATATGCAGTAAACGATACCCCAGGGCTCTCATAAGGGAAACTCAAACTGGTGAAGACGGTTATCCGCAGTACAAGAGACGTTTACTAGATGACGGTGGGTTCTCTGTTGATATCAAAGGCACAATCATAGATAATCGCTGGGTAGTCCCTTATAATCCAGTATTCTTAAAAACATTTAACGCTCACTTAAATGTGGAATATTGTCCTTCGGTGAAATCAATCAAATATGTCTGTAAATACGTAAATAAAGGCTTAGACCATGCATCGTTTGCTTTAGAGAATGAGAAGGATGAATTTAAAACCTACACAAGTGGAAGATATACAAGTTCATCAGAGGCAGTATGGCGAATCCTTAAATTTCCCATTCATGAGCGTTTCCCTCCCGTAGTACACCTCGCTGTTCATTTGGAAAATGGGCAAAGGGCTTATTTTAATGAGCAAAATCTGAGTGAAAGAGTGAATAATCCTTCAACAACCACATTTCTATCCTTTTTTGATTTGTGTAAAGTGGATAACTTTGCAAAAACATTGCTCTACCAAGAATTACCCGCATACTACGTTTGGGATAAAAGAAAGTTCCAAAGGAGAAAGAGAGCAGCAAACGTTGAAGGCTGGCCAGGGGTCAAAAAAGAGCATGTTCTGGGCAGGGTTTATACTGTGCATCCGAACAATACAGAATGCTATCACCTTCGCATGCTTCTTCATGAGATCCGGGGCCCAATTTCGTTTGAAGCGTTAAAACTGTAGGTGGTCATGTATATTCCACATTCCAATCAGCGTGCAAAGCTCTCGGCTTGCTTGAAGATGATCAGAATTTCTGCCAATTATTAGACACTTTAAGACTTTGAGAAAATTTCAAAGAATACCTATCTGAAGATTTTAAGAGGCGATTAGAAAGACAGGGAGATGTGGATGTAGAGAACACAACAGTTGTGATATTTAACAAATGCCTTTCGGTAATAGAAGATATCGTATTAGCGTTGGGTGGGCGGCTACTAAAAGAGTATGGGTTACCTCAGTCAAGCAAAGAACAACAATTTGAAAATAGAGTTCCTTAAAGAGACAAGTTACGACTTAGCATCATTACAAAACACAGTTAAAAGTAATGAAGGATCACTGAATGACGAACAAAAAGCAGTTTACAATCAAATTAACACAAAAATTGAATCAAATGAGAGTGGAATATTCTTTTTAGATGCTCCCGGTGGAACAGTTAAAATATTCCTCATAAATTTGCTATTAGCAAAAGTTAGAAGTGTCACCGGAATTGCTTTGGCTGTGGCTTCTTCTGGGATCGCAGCTACACTGACTGAGGGTGGACGAACTGCTCCACCATGGTTATTTCATAGTCTGGGATGAAATAACCATGGCTCATAAGGGTAGCGTAGAGGTTTTAAACAGAACTCTACAAGATATAAGAGGAAATAAGAAGTTAATGGGTGGTGTAACGGTTTTGCTGGCTGGAGATTTTAGACAGACTCTACCAGTAGTGCCAAAAGGAACTAGAGCAGATGAAGTTAAGGCGTGTCTTAAAAGATCCACTTTATGGCCTCTAATTAAAATCCTCAAGCTCTCGAAAATATGCGGGGTACACTTAGGAGAAAAGAGTCTTGTGGTGGATTTGCGAATCTCCTACTTGAAATCGGCAACGGTGATTACCCGATAAATGACGGAATGATAATCATCCCTGATAAATTGTGCACAGTTGTATTTAAGTTACAGGAGTTAATATACAAACTTTACCCAGATATTGCTAATATCCACGATAAGCCAATGGAATGGTTGTGTGAACGTGCCACTCTAACCCCGAAAAACGACCAAGCAGCGGCAATTAACGACATACTGTTAATGTCTTTTGAGGGGGAAGAAATGGTGTACACGTCAATAGACTCTGTGGTCAACACAGATGACGCAATTAATTACCCTGTCGAATTTCTTAATTCACTGAAACCATCGGGTCTTCCACATCATAAGCTTATTCTGCGCGTGGGCACTCCTGTTATGTTGTTGCGAAATTTAAAACCTCCTCAACTGTGCAACGGAACCAGACTAAAAGTAAAAGCCTTACATCGCAATGTAGTGGAAGCCACAATTATAACTGGATGTACGCTAGGGAAAACTGTATTTGTACCAAGAATTCCCTTGATCCCGAATGATCTTCCCTTTGAATTCAAACGTATACAGTTTCCCCTCAAAGTCTGCTTTGCAATGACCATAAACAAATCACAAGGGCAGACATTAAAATTTGCGGGTATAGACTTGAGAGAAAATTGTTTTTCACACGGGCAATTCTATGTGGTTTGCTCACGCGTAAGCTCGCCCAGTAGTCTGATAATTTTGGCACACAGTAATAGATTAGCAAAAAATGTGGTGTATAAAGAAGTTTTGTAGTTTACTAGCTTTTGCCCGCGACATCCAGTTATAATTGTGGCTTGTACCAGCAGACTCTTTGTCACACATCGGCGCGATATAACCGAACTCCACGCGGACGAAGTCGCGGGCAAAAGCTAGTACCCAAATAAATGGCGAGCCCATATGTAGAAACTACCCGCGTGATAAATATCATGAAGTAAAATATAAATGAGGTGAACTAAAACTCCGATTCCCGATATCTAATTAATAAAGCTAGCTAAGCTAAGGTCGTAAATATTAAGAAAGAAATAAAATACGTACAAGAATTATGAAAAAAAGGCCTGACAATCGAAAACATAGGAAATGAGAGCAGTGTTAGTATGAAAATAATTAACATACAAGAACATGAGAACAATTAAAATGAGGTAATAAGGGGATCCCGACCAAATTTAAAAAGTTACATACGCAGTTATTTGGCATTTCTGTATTAGGGTGCTACCCATAATGCTACCCAAAATGCTACCCACAAGTTACACATGCAGCAACTATAGACACACAACCGCACATACAAAAAAAAAAATTAAAATTGATGAAAACATTTTCGCGTATATGTATATTTTATATGAATTGACAAGATTTTTTCATATTTACATTGATACATATTTACAATAACTCTACCTTAAATTCCTTTTTTATATTATGTTTTTTGTACAATTTTTAACTAAATTTGGTTTATATATTGCTTATTAAAATCAAGTTCAAAGTGTATCGATACGCTGTTATTATGAGTTTCATATTGTAATATTTTTTTTCTTTATAATAGACATAGAAACCAAAAATTGTTATTATCTACTTCAAAAACTTTTATTTTCTAATGTTAGTAATATTTTATTAAGATACAACATATATTTTGCTATGCAAACTTATACTTGTGTAATAGCCTATTTTTTTATACAAATTTGTTTCAAATAAGATAAATATATTCCTTAGAAGTCATGAAATCTTAAAAAAGTTAATAGTGAGTTTTCGACTTATATAATAAATACTTCATAATATATCTAAAAGTATTATAACAATGCAATGTAACGATCTTAACTACGTAAATTAAAAAATGTTTAATACTATAATTTTCAGATAGGTACATTTTAATTGTATTCATAATAGAACATTTTTAAGTTATGTTGAAATTAGGTATGATCATACGATGTAATCGCAAACGTTCCCATAAACTTACTTTGGAATTTAAAACAAAAGTGTCACAAATCGCTTACGCAGCTTGGATTGCAACTTGTATTTTGATCTGGCTGTTGTTATGATAATGAAAATGATTACCTTGCTTTACATTGCCGTCTTTATTCTGTATATTTTAATATGAAATTTAAAAAAGATCGGTTTAAATGAATGGACTTAGCAAATTATAAGATTTATAATATTTTGGAATTATTCTTTTAAGAAAGTATATAAGAGATTTAAATAGTTTAATTATAATATATGATTAAATTGTAAGCCTCAATTCTTAAAAATATATATATATTTAAAGGATATACTTATAATATATTTCGTATATAATGTTTATGACTAAGTTATGAGTAGCCTTCACAAGTCCACTGCAGAACATAGGCCTCCCTATATAGGCATAAGGAACGGCACAAAGCACGGTCCTGAGCCACCTGCATCCATCAAATTCCTGCATCTCTTACCCGGTCATCACTCCATCTAGTGGGGAAACCTTTCTTCACCATTAGTTATAGGTTCTTCGAGCTATAAGGCCGGCATGTCTTGGCAGGGCTTTATTTATTTTATTGGATATAAAAAATTATAAAAGTCACGTTGAAGATAGCCTAGCCTAGAGAGCCTAGCTTAGCTGGAAAACAATGAATGCATCTGACAGTGACTGTGACTAATGACATATTAAAAGAAAATATGAATGGGATGTAAAACATAATTATCATTAGTAAGTTCAAAAGGCAAATACTTCCCCGAAACAAGGTAATACATTAAAATGATGGGATAAAGTGACTTAAACAATTTTCACGATAATCCCCTTGATATAATTTCTCTCCTACAGTCCCTTGATTAAAGCGCAAGCAATTCGCTTAGCTTTTAATTTTCTCAAGTGCTCCTAAAATAAAATGTGATAATTGCGTTAAATACTAGTAATTATTAAGATTGTCTATTTTACAATCTGCACCTCTTCCACGCTATAATGGTTAATTACACTACAGCAGAATTTTTGAAGCATTTTTTTTAAATAATCAGATTTCCCCGAGTACATAAACTACAAGCAGTTTGATAATGTACTCAATTATTTACTTATTTACGTTTTGTTTGCACACAAGCGCGTACAAAATGGCGGACTTAATGCCACAGGGCATTCTCTGCCTGTTTACTTCCAGGTCGATTAGAAAATATATGTAGAGTTCAAATTCCACATGTATTAGAAATAATAAGATAACATTAAAGTATTAAATGTGGAAAATATACAACAATACATACACAAAATAAACAGACATAATATATAAGCACAGAAATATATAATACAGTAATACGAGTACATACTTATTGATAGCCAGAATGGAATAAAATGTATGTAATATATTTGTTATAACGTAGTAATTCTAGGTTTAAGTAGTCTAGGGTTAAGTGCGCGTAGGAAAACTGAATTCGAACCTCGATTTCACCAATGAAATAGTTAATTTCCATTTTGAACGCTTATTTACCACCTGTTCGGCGTTAAAGGTAAACATCGTGAAGAAACCTGCATGTCGTTGAAATTAGAAATATATGAATTATTTAATATTACGTTGCGTATTGTCAGTACATAATATGGATCTAAGACTTTGGCTATGAGAAAGCTTAAGGTCACTCGACGATCCATGAGGGGTCTATGCTCAGTGTTTATCTTAATGATAGAATTCGTTATAATAACTGAAAAAGAACCGAATAAGCTGAAGTGACAATGAGACAGCCATATAGCTCGAAGAACTGACAACCGATGGGGATGAAAGGTTCAAGCGCAGTATAAGGCGACCATCCACAAGATGGAGTGGTGACATGGTAAGACATGCAGGTAAGCGATGGATGTAGGTGGTAGAGCAATGGATTCGTGAAGGGCTGTAATAATGATGATAATGATGTTGGTGACCCCCACTAACTCACTCCTGTGGTGCAGTGACCCTAAGTTGGTCCTGGCCTCCGACACGAGGACACGTCACTTCTTCCTGTCCTGCACAAGCTCTCGCCAGTTATCATCAGCTTGAAGCGCGCGCAGGTCAGGTTCCACCCGGGCGCTTTAGTGATATTTGGGTCGATCAATTGAGCGTCGGCCAGTCGGTCGACCCAAATAACTCTTTATACTTCGATCCCTTCCCATCCGTTCTACATGAGCGAACCACAGAGGGCGATATGGTTTTATTTCTGCAATGATGTTTGGCTCGGCCATGAGTTTTTCTATTTTGGAGTCTTTCTGGACCCTTCAGCTGCCACCTTACCTTCAAACGGGGCCAAACATCCATTTCAGGATCTTTCTCTTGGCAACTAAGAGGTTGATCTCTTCCTTCTGTGTTAGCGTCCAGACTTCACAATCGTATATATGTATGTGTGTATCGCGAAATGATATTGGTATACTACAAGTACTTTAGTATTAATTATTGTACTTGTAATATATTTTTGTGCGTTAGTTATAAAATTGCAATTATAAAACTCATTTATACAACATTTACTCATACCTTTATTCCTTTGGTTTTATTTTTCTAGGTTATTTCAAAACATTACACGCCGTATCTCCTCCTTTGCTGTCTAATTTTGTATGCTCCGTCATTTCTTCACATTTATTTTTCTTTGCGGTCTAATTTTCTTTGTTGTCTCCGTCATTTTATAACCAAATTTCGCGGAATGAGGTCCGCGGTTGAGATGAAATTGGTATTCACAATGAATTGAGCTCGGCTGTAACTAAGGGGGACCTTTAGCACGAACACGCAATTTTGATTTTTAATTCTGTTCGTGTTTTACGAACCCGGAAAATTAACCTTAACGTTTGCAGCTGTAAAAATTATTTTAGTACTAAAATAGTCGTAAGTCCCTGAAAGTATTTGAGAAATGTATTTTATAATAAACAAAATACTGATATAAAAGTAAAATATTGATTTTACTAGCTTCTGTCCGTAGAGCAAGAGAAATGCCTTTACATTCATTTTTTCCACGTAAAACTTTTGCACATGTTAATAATAACACAATAATATCCAAGATTATTCAAACCCCCAAGCTACCTAATAATCTACACATATAATAATATTTTACACAAATGTTGACTTGAACTGAGATTCTAACCCAGAATGCGACGTTGTAACCTCTGTATGATTGAAGTACTCGATAAAAATGTTTAGTACTCCTATTTAAGAAAAATACAATGTATTATCTTTTTTGACATTCAACATCATTTAATATAGTTACTGAATAAAAATGTATTCCAATGCACGCTTCTAAAAACTCTACTACTCACTCAATCAAACATGGCTTGCTACCACGACCCTTTCCTTCTTATTTTTTATATAATGACGTGGATGATGATGCTCTCTTGGTCGATTTCAACCACGGACGACTTTCGATTGCAGTTAAGGCGAGCAGCCTGAATTACCACGATTCACACTACGGTTAATGTAAACTGTAAACACTTTATCATACACCATTGCAAAATTATAGTTATAATTTAAAACTAAAAAATCCGTGTAACATGCTGCAGTGATTCATGTGATGAATGTTGCATGACATTTGCGTACCTGGTGGGGCAACTGTTGAAAACAAAGAACACAATTACTCTCTACCGAGAGAAGAATGCCATCTCCAAACTAAGAAATGTAACACGCTTATACTACTAGCGCCACAGCGGGCGCCCATATAAAACTTTTTTAGCAGGAATTTCAAACCTTTGTAACTTAAATCTTTTTTGTTTATTTAAGATAAATTCGAGTAATATTGGCTTATGCCTCACAAACCTATTGGGTCAATTCCCATAAATTTGAGAGGTTATACCAAAATTACTCGAAGTTACTTTAGGAATTTTACGAATAAATTCGAGTCAATAGATGTAATAACTCTTAGAAATAACGGTCAATAAATTTAAAATGTATAATAAATACTTACCACAATATTATCATAATACAATTTTTTCTTTTCCCTTCTTAGAGGCCAATTCGGCCTTCTCTTCCAAATGACCACGAAACTGCACATCACTCGATTTGTCGACACCGAGGATTCCAATACTTGCTGAAGCAACAAGGGGAGTGCCTTGAAACTGAGGAGATACGACAAAGGGGTTTTTTTAGCGGTAAACGCGCAAACTTGTGTCTTCTGGGATTGAACTGGACTAGATTTAGTCGCCCCCAATCCGAGACTTTGTTCAGCAAAGTCTCGACTTCAGACACATGTTTGTCCCGGTACAAACGCAAACACTCGTGATTCGAAGTCTTGTCCTGCGCCATTTAAGTAAAATGTACTCCATTGCTACTTACGTACCTATTATAGAATGGTGTAAAGTACTCTTTACCGAAAAGTTCGTACATAATATCTCAATGTCCTGCATAAATGGCGAGTCTTCGTTGAGACTGGCCGCCATGACAGTAATTCAGTCTAAAGGGTTTGATGGGTATGTTGGAAAAAGTAAGAACATAAAAAAATTAAAAGCATTCAGCGCTCAAAACACTTAACACTTATTGATTTAAAATATAAATATAACGCATTAAAAACTTAATAAAATTATTTTTAAAACCTTTTTATATAACCTATGGTGGTAACAATACCTTTTAATTCTGCACTAACGCCATCTAGTTGCAATTTGCAATAATATTAACCTATACACAATGATAAATAGACAACCTTACTGTTTTGTAAAACAATTTATCACCTCATAGGGGGTAAATAGGCGCCAATTTTAGTAAAGTTCTAAAATACGTATTATTCATAAATATCATAATTTCGTTTTACGAATTTCCCCACCACCATGCAATTAAAAACCATTTTTTTTTTCACGGAAAATGCACTTTAAGTTAAGATTTCGGAAAATAAAAAGTATTTAATTCGTTAATCCAAAAGTATGAGTACTGATTTTCAAGTTACAAAAATCATTTAATATTTTTCATACAAATTTGAAATGAACCCGTAAAAAAGTTTCTAAAAACTGGAACACTTTCATCCTATAAGGGTTTAAATTTTCCAAAATCCTTTCTTAGTGGATGCCTACGTAATAAAGGAAGTTATTGTCCTATTTTCACGCTTCTACGATGCAATATTTTATACAAAATTTGCACCCTTTAAACCCGTATGGAACTGTGCGCTAAATGCAATATTTTATACAAAATTTGCACCCTTTAAACCCGTAAGGGTAAATTATATTATTTAAAGCATTAAATATGTCTTATCCATACATAATTGAACAACCTCTCGAATCGCCGTCAATCGCCCTGTAAAACAAAAACTTTCATACAAACTGTAACACACTATTTCACCCTCTTAGAGGTCGAATTTTCCTAAATCCTTTCTCAATGGATGTCTACGTCATAAAAGGTAGCTGTTGTCCAAATTTTCAGATTTCTTCGCCAAGCCGTTTCGACTGTACGTTGATAGATGAGTCAGTCACTTAGCACATCTTTTATATTAAAAGAGGATAAAGAAGAGAAACAGTGAACAGTGACACCTGTCGGTAAATGGCAAAACTAATACTACGGCTAATTAAATTCTATTCTATTTTTTTGTCATCGTGTCCATTAAAATGTAATTTTATAAACGCTATTTCTAAACTAAATAAAAAGATTTCTGTTATAAAGTAAGGATTACGTCTAATTTTAAGAATTTCATTAGTTAATAATAATAATAATATACATTAATAACATGCACGTTATTACTTAATCCAAATTTTAAATTAAAATTAAGTAAATTAAAATTAAGTAAAAAGAACAAATGCTTCAGGAAAGCACAGCACGTCAAAGGCATCGCGATGGACTCTTCCTAGCCCCAAAAAAACCCTCTCAACAATCTGAGAATGCGTATTGTGCCGGACGGGCGAAACTCAGGAGTAAGTGTTATCGAAAGTACTCCGCGAGTTGCTCACGTCCTACACCTATAGGTTCCGGAGGATACTTCTACTGCCGTCTTTGTAGGTGCATCTGGGATACTGTGGATTGAGGTTAAATCAAAATGCACGAAATAGAATACAAATGGCAAGGCAGTGACCAGCGGTTCGACTGCTGAACTGTTCGGCGTAAATCTTCTGACTATTGGTTATTAACCACGGTTGTTGAATACGGTTGGTCAACTACGGTTGTTCTATATCGGTTGTTCACTATCGGTTGGTCACTTTATTTTTCAGACGATTTCTTCAGTTGACTATTTCTTTAAATCCTTGGATAGTAACTTACTACTACTACTAGTGCTATCTGCTTTTATTTTCCCTATTTATCCAGCTTCTATTATCAGCTATTACGTTGTACTATGCTACTACTACTATCACTAGTCTACTAGCTGCTATTATCAGCTACTATGTTGTACAACCAGCTATTTCTATCACTTGTGTAGTTGCTATTATCAGCTACTATGTTGCTAGCTACTATTCACTATGTTCTATATTCAGCTACTTCTTGGTTCTGCTATTAGTCACTTCAGCTACTACAATGTTACTGGGCCCCGAAGTCATAAGGTAGACTCGAGCGTTACTTTAAAGTGAGCCGCTTGTCATTGGACGTTTTGCCTCTTTATTGCATAACATTTTCTCTATACAATTGTCTTACATTACAATTTATTCTATACACGATTACTTCCTACACTAATGTACTATACATTGTTAAATCGGTAATTCAGTTGTCTATTAGCACACCGTAAAGGTTTCTTCAATTTAAAAAGTTATTAACAAAAATATCCCAAATTTTCACAATATTTGGGTACATTAATTCTTTAATTTTACTATAAGTAGGAAATAAGTTTCATCACGCTAAATATTCTTTTATCTCCTTAATCGATAAACCTTAATCTAATTCAATACTATCTTTACAATTCTTCTAGAACATAAAAATTATTTCCATCATTTTCGGGACTAAATATTACGCAGTTAGTTAATAATTTCTAGAATGTTCTATACGTGTCGCGCTCTGATTGGTCAACTTTTTGTTTGTACAAATAAGAGTTATTTTCATCTCTCCCGCCTTGCAGCGTCGCGACGATCTTCTTTTGTATGTGCGGCGCTACATCCATTTCGGTGAGCGACGTTGCGTCTACTTCGGCAGCGGCATGAGTTTCCTGGTTGGCGTTTTAGTTAGGCCGTTTGTGGTGCGTACCTCCACAGTGCGGATCTGTCCGTCTGCACCGGGGTATACAGCTTCCAACCTTCCCCGTGGCCAGGTGTTACGAGGTAACTGGCCATCGGCTATTATGACTGGATCGCCCACCTGGAGATTGGGGCCTCGTCCATGGGGCTGCCGCCGGTTTTGAAGTTTGCGACAGGTATTCCCGGCAAATGCACCAGGCCAAAAGTAGTCGGTGGCAGGCGCTGGTGGTTGCGCTTTTTTAATGCGACACTCTACGCATTGGCTCACTATCTTTTTCGTGGTGGGTCGAAGTCGTATCACCTAGTAGTGCTGTCGAACTTCGTTGATGGTAGGTTCGGTTCCGCAATGATGTAGGCTACGATGCGTCCAGTCGATGTAAAGTTGCGTGATGTAATGATAACCATCCAAACTAGGTGGCCCCTTCATATCTTCTGTGACTCCCTTCACGGCGGCTATGCGACTTCGTAGAGCGATGATCCCGTCTTTCAATTCTATTTGGAGCGGTCCTAGGCGGCTACCATGGACGACCTTTTTATCTTTACGGAGATCGGCAATCTCTTGTTTGAAGGAGTCTTCTTGGATGACACGTATTAGGAGCTTTTCAGCCTCTCTGATGAATTTGACCTCGAGTGTGATGTATTTTTTGACATCTCTATTTTTCACTCGACTGGGAGCTTGCGCGAGGTGTCGCGGATTATTTATCGATTTCCTCCAGTCGGGATCTTGTTCTTTATTTCTTCTAGACCTTTTAGTAAAAGGTTCTATCTGTGGTTTTGCGGCAGAGTGTTATAAATTGTAGCACTCTGGCCGTAGCTCGCAATAACCGTTCCCATCTAGAAAACTTTACTGGATCGGGGACGGCTTCTCGGAGTTGCGGAGCACGACGCGATTCTGTGATGGTCAAGGATCTTTCTTCGCCGGTAGGTTCGGATGACGTGGGTATTTCGGTCGGCCATGCTGACGGTTCATTATACAGGAACGATGGGCCGTTGTATCACTCGTGATTTGAGTTGAAATTCGGTGGTACGTCCCTCGTGGCGATGTCAGCTATGTTTAGTTTGGTAGGTACCCAGCGCCAGTCTTCCACCTTACTATGTTCGTCGATTGCTGCTTCGTAATTGCCAGGCAATTCGACATCCTTTTTCTTCCAGAGAAGTGCCGTTTCTATGTGCCCATCTTCTAACTGACGGGTGCTGCTATTAAGTACATCTTCAGCTTACTTCTCTGGATCGGAGTCTGGTCTTCTTGGGTTAATGATAAGAGATTCTAGCGCGAAATATTCATCGAGTTGATTATCTATGGTCTCCTCGCTCGTGTGCAGCTCATTGGCCGCGTGGACGCGCTGATGCAGGGCTTTAGTGTGTGCCCCGTGTAGCACCCATTCTAGTTCTGTGAGCGAGGCGATTGGCTGGTGCGGCGGACCTCTGCGGACTTGAGTGGCTGAAGTTGAGTGGAGAAGTCTCCAATTATCCTATCCTATCAGGATCCTCGGGTAGCCTGAGTCATATGTCAGCTGCTCCTTTAGGTCTTTTAAGTGATTGCACTTTGCTATGTCTGCTGCACACACAGTCTGTGGCCCCAAGTTCAGGCTTGTGACCGTGCGTGCTCTGGACGGCACCCTTCTGCTGTGGTGACTCTTCAGCGTAACTTTGACTCTTCGGGACCCCTGTGAATCGAGAGTAGTGTTCCCGATAGCGGTGATCTTAAAAGGGTCCAACCGCCCTGTAGCTCCAATCTGTTCGGCGATCTCCTCATCCATTAATGAGACTGTTAACCCATCATCCAGCAGGGCGTTTGTGTTGACAGCTCCCTCCGGTCCAAATACTCGAACTGGAATTATTTTTAGATAGGCTTGATGCTTTGACACAGCGAATGAGTTGGCCACGGTTTCTTGTGGTTCCTTTTCTATAACCTCTGTCTTTTCCTTTTTATTACAGTGTAGAAGTCGATTAAGTCTCGCGGCTCATCCTTCTATTCCACACTTGATGGTTTTGCATCTGTGTGTTTGATTTCTGTAGCGTAGACAGCGGAAACATAAATTATTTTCCTTTGCTAGTTCCCATCTTTGACCTTCTTTTTTACATACTCTGCATCTTGGAGACGATTTTGTAGTAGCTGCATGTGTTCTATGTACTAGACGACGGTTGCTCTGCCCCTCACTTTGCTCGCGAATGTGCAGATGTCTCTAGGTGCTTCTGTACAGCGTGCTAATCCTCGTAACTTCTCGGTCTCTGCTTGTGCGATTGAGTGCGGACGTCCAAATTGCAGCTCTAGCTCACGCATGATCTCATCTGGCTTAACATGCCCGATGAGTTCTGTGCTGACTGTTTCCAAGGCTCTTCCATGTAGACTTCTTATTAGTCTCGCTGTGTTTTCAATATCATTGAAGTAGCCTTGGGTTGTCTCGTAGATGGCACGGAATGAAAGTCATTCGGTGTGTACTCTGCTAAAGCTTGGCAGTGTCATTAAATCTTTCGACGCTGCGAAAGTATGTGACGATAGTGACGCACTCTCAGATTTTGATTTGTCAGTAAGTGCGGCGATAGCGGATGTGAGCTCTACTATTAATGGTCGGAGCCCCCTGTCTTCATTGGTGGAGGGTTCCGGGTTGAGCTTCTGTGGCATGAGATTCTTGGGTACATCTACTGGATAGGGATCCTGGTGTAAGAGCTCCTGTTACGGCTCACTGATTTTGACGACTTCGGGGTGGCTTTGGTACTGTTTTAATAAGTGGGGCCTCCCCTCCGGTAGTTGCGTCTTGAGTTGGCTGCTGCTTGGCTGCGGCATCTTCCAGCCAGGAACGGACGTACTCACTTTTGGAGTAAGCATCTTCATCGTAGTCATCTGATTCTTCTTCTTCAGCCTTCTGTAATGAGGTCTGTGCGAGTTCCAGTTTGATCTTCAATACTTCTTCACGAGCCTTCAAAATTCTTCTATTGAGCCGAATAGTCTTCTTTGAGTTCGTACTGTTAGTGGTGTGGCCTCTTGGTGGCTCTTCAGCGCGGGTGTATCCCGTGCGGCCGGCGACGATGCACGGCGAATGTCCTCGTTGCCTTCTAACTGTTCCCTCTGCTTCATAGTCCGGGTTATAGTGGCTGGCGCGGGCAGGGGTACCCCTCCTCGGGAGGGTAACACACGCCGTGTTAGCGCCCTCTAATGTCGACTACGAGCGTGGCGGCATCTGGTGGTGGATGGCGGTGGCATTTTCCGATGAATATATATATATATATTAGTAGTATAGTTGTAGTACGAATGGGTCGGCTCGACCGGGGAAGGACCACGCTCTCACAGAATACCAGCGTAAAATAGCAGCTTAACACTGCTGTGTTTCGTATGGTGAGTGTAGAGAACCGGAGACCCTTTTTACTGGAAAAGAGGCATTCCATCTTAGTCCTCACGGGTGACAACGCATCTGCATTTTGATTCTTTATTGAAGATAGATGTAGATGTCTATGGGTCACAGCAACCACTTACCATCAGGTGGACTGTGCGCTCGTTTGTCACCATATCCTATAAAAAAAAAAAAAGATCAACGGTCCACGTCTTGGCTCCCCTTCCTTGCGAACGAGTGATCGGCATCTTGACTCGGCGAAATCCAGCGGCTTCTATACGGCAGCGACTTTGTATTCGGTTCCGAAGGAACAACGGATTTATCTGGTTCCGAAGGACCAACGGATTGATCCGGCTCGAAGGACCAGTCCGTTGGTCTACTATGTTTACAATTCTTCTAGAACATAAAAATTATTTCCATCATTTTCGGAACTAAATATTACGCAGTTAGTTAATAATTTCTAGAGTGTTCTGTACGTGTCACGCTCTGATTGGTCGACTTTTTGTTTGTACAAATAAGAGTTATTTTCTTAGCTATTACCAAACGATGCTCTATACTATAATACTAAAGTTGTAAACATGTTGTAAAATTATATTATTGCACTTTTCACTCAGTTTTGTCACTAATTTCACTTTTAATATTATTTTTAATCACTATGTTTTAAAACACTTTTTGCCGTCGCGAACACATATACTCAGCCGTGGACCATGTTTGCATTTTTAACGGATAGGTGCTATTAAATAAACTCTAGATCAGATTGCATTTACAGTAAATATATCTTATAAAAGTTAACATTGGAAAATCGCGAAATAGCTCATCTATTTCGCCTAAGAGTAATATAAACATGAGGTGCAAGAAACAACCCGCTTCTTTACATCGCCTTTGTCGGATAAAAGTTAAAAAAAAGTAATTTATTGGTTACTGACAACATTGCGTTGAAAGCACCATCTATTACAAATGTGTCATATATCATAACCCGAGTATAATAAAACCATACCTTGCTTTAAAATACCTATAGCGCCATCTAAGTAACATTAAATTAATTAGTTTATTATTACACTAAAATAAAAACTACGATATTTAGGTAATAACGGATAGGAATTATATAAAAACAACTCAAAATCGGAGAATGTAAGTTTTCAATTTCACGACATTGTCAATTTTAAACCTTTTTGTAGCTGCAAAAGGGATATATGCCTACTGCCCAGCTCCTATGATAGCTAACGTGATGAATTATAATTATTCCAACGGTTCGATCTCTATGTAACACAGCAGTGAAGTCCTATCCAAATCGGTTCACAGGTTATTGCGTGATGCGTGTTCAGACAGACAGACAACGTTTCCAAAAAAATTTGTTTTGGCATCTGTATAGATCATATAGTATGCCACAATTCAAATTTCAAAAAAATATTCAATGTACAGAAATTAGAGTTTTATTATAGTATATTGATTGCATTATTTTATAAAGTTTTAAGTTTTAGTATAAAAACGATATGAAAAACATTATATGGGTGCGCACCTAACAGAAGTCAGTTGTTTCTTTCTTGTTTTTCTTCTTGGTGGCTACGTACTTTCTTTAGCGTGCAATTTCTTCTCAGCCAGTATGTTTATACAGCGAAAGTTAACAAAAGTGAATTTGCAGTCAAAAGCGATAACACGAGGCATTTAGTTTTATTTTGGACATTTCATTTAATCCTTAATCAAGGATTGATGTGATGGTTTTAATGGTTTTATACTTATATTTGTTATGTTATAAATTATAATTTATGTATTTCGTATAAAACTATTTGATTTAGTTCTTCTTATGATGAGACATTACGTACAGTTATTGTTAAAGCGATCAAGAAGACGGATAGCTTGGAAGCTATATGAATATTTCAGTAGGCACATTTGGGTCGCTGAAAAATAAATATGGCTGAATAAACCGGACGTTCTCGTATACAAATTGGGATGCGCTATGCGTGTTGCGATTACAAATTTAAGAAAAGATATTATTTTAAGCTATTTTCTGTTATGTCATATTTATTACCTCTAGTGTGTAGTCTTGTGGTAAGAGTACCTAACACTAGTGCAAGATTACATTTTTTTTTCCTTTTTCAGTCTGATTTTGTAGTAATAGCCTCAGTGTTTCTGCAGTGATCTTGTTGCATCAGGCACAAGTAAAATTATTAAGTAGGTAGATTATTAGGTAGCTTAGGGTTCGAATAACATTGGATATTATATAGATAAAAAGAACATAAAGGCATTTCTGTTTCTATACGGGCAGAAGCCGGTGAGACTATCACTTGATAGACAAAGGACAGATGTACCGTACAGCCTATATCGATTTAATACTTTGTGTAATCGATTTATTTTGGTAAACATTATTATTAAGTATTCCCTGTGGGTAACACTACCTGTTAAATAATTGAGCGCTAAATTTAATACAAATATTTAATATATTTTAAAAGTTAGGAATACAATTTTTTTTATCAAAATTAAATATAACGCTCATGAGACGTGCATTTTTGGATTTTCCAAACTATTTCTATTTGTGGTGGAGCCGCAAAGACCTGCATGATTTTAATTGAGCGTGCTCAAAGAGCAGTACTCAAAGTAAGTGGACTTTTAAAAAGTTTCGACATTCAACTTCCGACTTATACAGATCATGTGAAGTTTTGACAGTGAGACAACTTTTATACTACACACATTATTAAAACAGCATGCTAATGTACATAAAACTGCTACTATTTTTAGCGAAGTAAACAGTCAACAGTCATATCGTCAACAACGCAAAAACATAACTCGTTCGGAACACCTAAAAACTTCATTTGGCCAACGATTTTATCAATTTCTTGGACCCTTTTTGTATAACAAGGTAAATAATTTCTTTAATGTAAAAAATTTAAGTAAATATGAGTTTAAACAAAATATTATTAAGCAGCTACAAAGTCTTGACTATAACACAACGGAATCTATATTGAAACACATAAATTGGTATATTGTCCATATATATATACCATATTTACACCCACATCCACACCCCATAGACGCACACATGCACGCACGCACGCACACATGCATTTGCACACACACAGAGAGAGAGAGAGAGAGAAGCGGTACATATCTTGTTTTCCTTAAAAATTGTAAAAGCTTTTATTTTCTTCTTACTTCACCCTTTCAAGAGCTTAATTGTTATTATTGTGTAATTTTTGTATATTGTGACACTGGAAGAGTACTGACGTTTACAGCTCAGGTTTTTCTATTGTAAGCGTAAGCTTAAATACTGCTGTGTAGAATAAGGAAACATTTTGTATTTATTGTTAAAGGACTTTGTATGGTGTGCATATAAATATATATCTGTTTAAACACGCATCACGCAAAAACTTAAGAACCGATTTAGATGAAACTTTCACTGGCAGATAGCTGATTTTATAAGGAGTAACTTCGGCTACTTTTAATTTAGGAAGAGAATTAGGGCTCCGCGCAAAAAATTAAAACCCATGAAATTCAAATTCCACGCGGGTGAAGTGGCGGGAAACAGATAGTTATTATTTACTATTATTATAATAATATGATTTTTTATTAGATGGCGGGTAAGAATACTCACTACCCCATATCTTGCCGTGGGTGTCGTAAGAGGCGACAAAGGGAAACTGATACAGAAGATGGGCAGCAGCATCTTTCTGATAAAAGCAAAAAGCAATAAAAAACTGCGGTTGCCAACTCGCTCGCCAAGCGTAGCAACTATGGCAATATACCCCCCATGAGCAACGACACAAATAAACGGCCCCCAGTCCCCGGCGGCTCCGCTATTCCTAGCTACGGTGGCGACCATGGTAAGGACGGGGCAGGGGTGCTAAGAATCTCCGGTGGAGGTTCGGTTGCCACCTACGACGACTCGACCTGGCAACATATAACGCACGCACCCTGAGGACTGACGAGAAGATACTAGAGCTGGAAGAAGAGATAGATAAGTTACGCTGGAATATAATAGGACTATCCGAGGTCCGAAGAGAGGGGGAGGACACGGTAATCCTCGAATCCGGCAACTTATTCTATCATCGGGAGGGCGACCATCTGTCCCAAGGAGGTGTCGGATTTATCGTCCACAAGTCTCTTGTTAACAACGTTGTAAAGATTGGGAGTGTGTCGACGAGGGTTGCGTACCTTATACTCAGAATCACCAAACGGTATTCGCTGAAGGTCATACAGGTTTACGCTCCAACCTCGGCACACCCCGAAGAGGAGGTGGAGGAAATGTATGAGGATATCTCTAGAGCCATGAATTCCTCCAAAACCCATTATACGGTGTTAATGGGAGACTTCAAAAACTCCCAAAACTAGGCAAGAGAGAGAGAGCGGTGAGCTGAAAGTAGGGAATTTCGGAATAGGGCAACGGAACCCAAGGGGCCAGCAGCTGGCCGACTTTATGGAGAAAGAGGGACTCTTTATGATGAACTCTTTCTTCCAAAAGCGGCCCCACAGAAAGTGGACCAGGTCGAGCGTCGACGGTTCGACAAAAAATTAGATTGACTTCATTATGACGACTAGACGACAACTGTTCAGTGATGTATCAGTGATCGCGAGGGTGAAAACTGGCAGCGATCACCGAATGGTGAGAGGCACACTGAACCTAAACGTAAAGTTGGAGAAATCACGTCTAATGAAGTCAACGCTCCGACCCCTCGTGCCCTAATCCAAAGCCCCGAAAACTTTCAGCTCGAGTTACAAATTCGTTTTCAGTGCCTAGAAGATTGCAATGAAGTGGACGATATAAATGACAAGCTAGTGGAAACTGTCCATGTCACTGTGCGGTCGGAGCTAAGTTCTGTAAGACCCGGCGCAGAAGAATAGAAAAACTCTCCGATCACACTCTTAATCTCATGGTTGTTAAACGGGAGATAAAGCTGCCGTCTTCAGCATATTTGTCAGCATACAGGCAACTGAACAGACAGATCTCCAAACACATGCGGTGGGACTAGCGCAACTTCAATACAGCTCATATTGAAGAAGCGATCGAGTGGAACCAGGGCTCCAAAGTCTTTGCCAGAGATCTGTCTGCCAGAAAGAGCCAACTGTCGAAGCTGAAGATTGAATGTGGCAGCATCGTTTCCGGGACACCTGAGATTTTGAGTGATATTGAGAGGTTCTACAGGCAGCTGTACACGTCATCGTTGGAGCCACACGCAAGTGTGAGTAAAGATCCAAGAACAAGTCTTATCATACACTATTCCGATGATATCCCGGACCGCAGTCTGAGCGAGATTAGAATGGCTCTCCAGCACTTTAAAAACGGCAAGGCCCCAGGCGATGATGGAATTACAGCGGAGCTTCTGAAAGCGGGTGGAAAACCGGTACTTGAAGTCCTTCAGAAGCTCTTTAATTCCGTCCTCCATGGTGACATTACACCGGAGGCGTGGAGCAGAAGTGCGGTGGTCTTGTTCTTCAATAAAGGCGATAACGCTCTCTTGAAGAACACCAGACCGATTTCCCTTCTGAGCCACGTCTACATGCTGTTTTCGAGAGTCATTACGAATCGTCTCGCATGCAGACTCCACGACTTCCAGTCTCCCGAACAAGCCGGTTTCCGAAAAGGCTTTAGCACCATAGACTACATACATACCCTTCGGCAAATTGTACAAAAGACCGAAGAGTACAATCTGCCACTTTGCCTTGCGTGTGTGGACTATGAGAAAGCCTTTGATTCCGTCGAAATTTGGGCGGTGCTGCAGTCCCCTCAGCGGTGCCAAGTGCACTGTCGGTATATCAAGGTGCTGAAGTGTTTGTACAGTAGGGCTACGATGGCTATCCGAGTACAGAACTAGAGTACGAAACCTATCCAACTGCAGAGAGGTGTAAGAGAGGGTGACGTAATATCACCGAAACTCTTAAACGCTGCATTGGAAGATGTTTTCAAGCTACTGGACTGGAAAGGATATTAACGTCAATGGCGAGTACATTACTCACTTTAGATTTGCCGACAATATAGTCCTTATGGCAGAATCGTTGGAGACCTAAGCACTATGCTCAATGACCTCAATAGTGTCCCCAACGGATAGGGCTTAAGATGAACATGGACAAAACAAAAATCATGTTTAACATCCATGTCACATCTATGCCGGTAGTTGTTGGAGCACTAAGCTCGAAGTTGTTGACGAATATGTTTACCTGGGACAACTAGTCCGTCTAGGTAAGTCCAGCTTTGACCGAGAGGTCATTCGACGTATTTAACTTGGCTGGGCATCGTTCGGGATATTACGACACATCTTCTCGTCAGACATACCTCAAAACCTTAAAACTAGATTATACAACCAGTGCGTGTTGCCAGTGATGACCTATGGATCTGAGACGTGGTCCTTCACTGCTGGCCGTATGAGGAAGCTCAAGGTCGCTCAGCGAGCTATGGAGAGGGCTATGCTCGGGGTTTCTCTGCGTGATAAACTTAGAAATGAGGATATCCGCAGTAGAACCAGAGTAACCAACATAGCCCAAAGGATTAATAAGCTGAAGTGGCAATGGGCCGGCCATATAGCTAGCCGACAACCGTTTGGGAAGAAAGGTTCTCGAGTGGCAGCCTCGTACCTGCAGGCGAAGTGTAGGGCATCCCTCACTAGATGGAGTGACGACCTGGTAAGACATGCAGGAAGTCAATGGATGCAGGTGGCTCGGGAACGTGCTTTGTGGCATTCCGTGGGGGAGGCCTATGTTCAGCAGTGGACTTGTGAAGGGCTGTAATGATGATAACTTTTTTAGCTCTTTCGTGTCATCAAGAATAACTTAGTGATGATTTTTTATCGAGCCAATTATTATTATATATTATTAATAAAATAAGCCTTAGTTTCGTTTTTGAACAATGTTTTATTACGTAATTATTACATTTGAGTACATATACAGTTGTACAAAACAGCTAAAAAAAGTACCACAAAGTCGCCTTAATATACATATTGTTATTAAATAAGTTTTACATGTAACTTAAATATTTATAAATAACTTGTTAAAAGTATGACGCGCTCATGTATGCCGAAATTGTACAAAACAACTTTGTATAAAACAAGCTCAATTAAATTTCATCCTGCCTAAGAATATCTGTCTCCGGCTATAGTAAATGCTCTTGATTTGATTGATTTTTTAGGTCGCTTCTTCTATTCATAAAAATATGAAAAATATACGTTAATCACATGAGGATTGACCAGGTTTCGAATTATTAACAAAAGAATCGTATAAATGTCAAAATAAAATTTACTGGTTATACAGGGTATTTTGAAACGCTCCCGAAAACGAAGACAGATGATAGTACTAAGGATACCTATGATGATGGGTCACAAAAATTCGATCGAGGAAAAAAATCATCTTTTCACAACGTTTTATTAACTTTATTCTCGCTCCATCGTGTTAGTATAGTTAAATAAAATGTTAATTTCATTAAAAAATCATGAAATACTTAAAATAAAACCAGCAGTGGAATTACTGAATTACAATCAGCTGACTAGGGTCAATGTACGCGCGAACGCCGAATTCGCGCGGCCCGCAACAACGATGGTACCACAATACCTAATAATTTACAACACTTGTCTAAATACCTAACTTATCTACTTAATCTACTATTTTGCCACTGTGCTTGTCTCCACGTAGCCACTTTAATTCGAATTCACAGGTTAAATAAACCAAATAACTGGTTCGATTCCCCGCTAATGAAAAAAATACTTAAATAAAATGTTAACAAGGTTAGAGTCATGCTTTTTTATCCATTGTGTAGGTATGTTTATTATGCTGATGTATTCAGTTATGTACCTATTCAGATCAGTTCAGTACTCAGTACTAAGTTATTTAAAAAATAGGTTAAATAAACCAAATAACTGGTTCGATTCCCCGCTAATGAAAAAAATACTTAAATAAAATGTTAACAAGTTATTTACTATTCAGATCAGTTCAGTACTAAGTTATTTAAAAAAAAATTAGGTATGAAACAGCTTACCGATCCTCCGTGGCCTTATGAGATTCTTCAAGGCACATTAACATGTTGCCGTATTCACGAGCACTATAAACGTACCTACGCGTTAGGCATTATTAAAACAAAACAAAAAACACAAAACGTAACAACAAGAACAACATCATTAATTAATAAATAACAAGTAATAACGACAATAATTTAATAAACAAAACAATTGAACTATCGCTCGTGATAGTCAACATGGCACTGTCTCAAAAACTAAAATTATTGTAACGTCCTTGAAGCATGTGTAAATTCCACAGCGCGAGGCGACACGAAGCAGCGTGTGTGTGAAAGGGAAGGGTAGAGTGAGTAAGTAGTATACCTAATGCATTGTTTCGTACCGATCTAGGTAAGAGTTCGGCGCCCGCGAGGATATTGACCCTATTGTCAGCTGATTTTCTTTTTTAAGTTTCACTGCTGGTTTTATATTTAAGTATTTTCCTGATTATTCGGGATCGAATTTCTTTGTGACCCATCATCATAGGTATCCTTAGTACTATCATCTGTGTTCGTTTTCGGGAGCGTTTCAAAAATACCCTGTATAACGTTCATCTTTATCTATTAAAAACTACAGCTATAACTATCGAATAATCGTACATCAAATGCGTAGAATATATTCTCGAACCTCAACTTATGTGCAAAATTTAGATGCACACTCACACGTTCTAACTTACTTGTGCCCGATGCAACAATACCACTGCAGAGACACGGAGGCCATTACTACAAAATCAGACCGAAAAAGGAAAAATTTATGTTATGTCAGAGGACTTAACACTACAGTGGTAGGTACTCTGACCACTAAGAAATAGCTTTAAATATCTTTCCCTAAATTTGTAATCCTAACACGCAAAGCGCACCCCAATTTGTATACGAAAACGTCCGGTTTATTCATTATATATATTTATTTTTCAGCGACCCAAATGTGTCTACTGAAATATTTATATAGTTTTGAAGCTATCCGTCTTCTTGATTGCTTTAACAATAACTATACGTAATGTCCATAGAGCAACACAAGTCGCGCCGGTTGGCCGTTGGCCACGTTGCTCTATGGTAAATTCTCATCATGGGAAGAACTAAATCAAACAGTTTGATACAAAATAAATAAATAATAATTTATAACAAAACAAACCTAGGTATATTTAAATATAAATATTCTTATTTACAAACTTAAATGAAATATAACGAAAAACGAACAGGACGAGGCTTGTGCTCGCCTTTGAGAGGTATCTAAGCTGTAACTTTACTTTTCATGCAATTCAATGTATTGGTGATGTGGACCATAGACACTATCACATTCACATCAGTCCTTGATTAAGAATAAAATTAAATGTCAGGAATAAAATGAAATAGCTCATGTTATCGCTTACAACTGCAAATTCGTTTTCTCTTTTGCTTTATAAACATACTAACAGAGAAGAAACTGCACGCTAAGGAAAGTAGGTAAAAAAGGAAAAAGAAGAAAAACAAAATAAAAAGACTGACTTCTGTTCCGTGCGCACCCACATAATATTTTTATTAAATTTTTGTAAGCAAATGTAATACAAAACAAAATACAGCATTTTGTAATTTTTGGATATTATATTCAAAAAATACAGCATTGTTGTACATCGATGGGTATTTAGTTTTATTGAAGTCCTGACTGATCGAATCGATCGATAAAAAGGTCCAGTTCTCATGTAATGTAATAAACTGATTGTGATATAATTACCATAACATCACAATCAGCTTATTGCATTACTGTGTACAATGGTTGAAGATGGTAAAAAGAAAAGAGTGTCAACAGTTGCCCAACCTGGTACTCCAATGTCATGCAAAATTCATCATACGAAGCACTGCAGCATGTTTGACGGATTTTTAGTTTTAAATTGTAATGATAATGATGCAATGGTGTATGATAAAGCTTTTATATATATATATCCTACAAGCCGCCTCCTATAATATTCCTCTCCAACATGTAGGAATAAATAAGCTTGATTGTGAATGTGGTCTCTTACATAGAACAAACTAAAGATCAATTAAAACCCGCGTAAAACAACACATATCTGATGTGAGAGAATCGATACTCCGGGAAGTCGTCGTTCTTTGGCATCGTTGCAATTTATTGCTAATAGTGGCCATTATTAGTTTATAGATTATTTAATTGTTTATTAAATATGGTTGAATTTTAAGGAGAGGTTTAATCTTATGAATGTAAAATAATGAAGCAAGGCTTTGGAAAATAAAGTTTTAAACATATTTTACCTTTACAGACAATAAAAATTGAATAGGAGTGCATTGACATACAAAAATATTTGAAAAAACTCTTTCATTTGTAATACCCGCATACAAGTGTATTTACTTTCAACACATATCTGTTGTCATCTATAAATACGCGTAGTATATACTCGTAAATACAAAGCTTTACATAAAATACAACGTTGGTGCTAAAATACATAGTACACAAATAAGTTTTTGTATTTAGGGTTACTAAACTAATATTGTGTGTTTTCTAAAATACATCACGTCGTTTTAGTATTTTTCTAAAAACTTTATTTGTAAAAGAAATGGTGACAAACGAGCACAAAGTCCACCTGACTAGCGCCGCAAAATGATGCTTAGAATTGCGCTAACGAACTGATGTATTGTGTAAATTTTGAATATAATATTTTAAGCACCTATTCATGGTATCACCAAAAATAAGTGGTATCACTTACAGGCGTCGGCTCCCATCCTTATATATCAAGCTTTACACCTTTATTCTGTGATTTAATTAATAAATTACTTTTATAACAACTAAAATGTTAGCTTTACATTGAATATAAATATCTTCTACTCATATTAACAATCTAGCTATACAGGGTTATTTTTCAAAGAGTAGCCAAATTTTATATTGAAGTTCAAATAAATAAATTATTATAAACCGATATTTTATTTTTGAAAATACGAGTAAATAAGGCTTCTACTTTTATTTGAAACTATCCCAAATTGAATGTGATTTATGGGCAACAACTACTCTTATGCGCATTCCTGTGTGTGTGTGTGATTCAATTCACGTTTTCGTTTCTCAAATATATGCCTACTGTTTACTTTCTTAGTGACACGCTTACTACTAATGCTTCAGATAATAACTACATGACGCAAATTATGGTTCTAATTTTCCTTTTACATTTTTAACGGCCTTAGGATCGTCATAATAAATAAAATTAAAAATATATTTTTGCTTATCAACGACGTAACCGACGACTATCCTTATTATGGCGTATTTAAAAATTGGAATAAACTATTTACAAATAAATTACGCAATTAGTCCCAATATCTAATAAAAGTACCTCAGAATGGAATCCCTTTCTCTTGTGTGGATGTGAAAAACGAACACACCACATAATAAATAACCATTTATTCACAACATAAATTTAAAGTAGCGGATCGGAGCGCGAACGAGCGGCCTGACGAGGTCGGACGATCGGATCGACTGGCAATGCGAGAAAAACCGAACCGGTTGCCCGCGCGCAGCAGAAGATAGCCGAACGGTCGATCAGCCATATTCTTTATGCATAGACGAGTACGTTTTCTCAAAATATTTATCAGGTATTAAGTGTAAAAAATATTTTGAGAAAACCGAGTACGTTTTCTCAAAATATTTTTAACACTTATAATGTGCCCGATAGGCTCACTCACACCATCAGAGCCTTTCTTGCTAATCGCCACTTCCGCTATCGACTAGAGGAAACCCGCTCTACAAAGCGCCTCCTCAAGGACAGAATCCTGAGGGGCTCTAGAGTCCCTCAGGGTTCTGTCCTCTCCCCACTCCTCTTTACGTTCTTCACGAGAGACACCCTTAAAAACCCAGTAGTTAATACTGCCCTTTTTGCCGATGAAATGGCACGTTTCGTCGCCAATCGTAACAAAAGAATTCTCACCAAGATGCTCCGAACAGCCGTCAACCGCTTAGGCGATTGGTTCCTCTTATGGAGAATCGAAGTGAATCCTGAAAAAAGGGTAATATACTTTCAAATGAACCCTTCTCTCAATCGTCAGAACCAAAAAATCGATGCCAGATCCTACCTGGCAACGGCCAAATACCTAGGGGTCACATTCGATCACGGTATGATCTTCGTGAAACACATTCGCAATCTCCGCAACCGTACCAAATTCATCACTAATCGCCTCCATCCGCTAGTTAACAGCAAGAGCAAGTTGTCCTTAAGACACAAGCTCCATCTTTACAAAGCGTGCGTAAGATATATCATGTCCTACGCAAGTGTAGTTTATATGACCCCCAAGTCGTCCGAAATAGATTCATTCGGAATAGATGCCACCGGAGCTTAGTGGTACCAACGAAACTACGAATTTCATAGAGACTGTCAACTTTTGACGATCTTTGTATATTTAAAGGAAATGTCTCAGCGTTATTTTGAGAGGGCCATCCCAACCCGCTAGTGATAAACGCAACCTACGCTCCGACTCCAAACGTTACGGAAAGCCTCCGGAGGCCTTGTAACGTTGTAACCGAATCCATTTCCGCACACAAACACTACACAATCACCTAGTGCCACAAACACTGTTAGGATAACGGATGGGACGCAACGAGTCCGCAGACGGGCGCGGCTCACACCCCTCCACACCGCGTACACACCGTACACCGTGCACCTGGGCGGTTCTCGCCGCCCAGAACATTGAACGATACGAGTTAGCCGTCAGAGCCGGGGCCCGCCACCCCTGTTCGGACGGCCGTTAGATAACTCATTTACGTGCACTTTAAACTGTCTTAGATGAATTTCATTACGTAAGTAACGTTGGTTATATACTTTTGCTATCCCCTTTTCATAGCTCGCGGCCTTTCAGGCGTACGTAATGAGGTCACGGTCAACACTGTCAGCTGTCGGCTGGGCGAGCGAACGTAGGTACTTTTTTTTTTTTTTTATAGGAGAGGGGGCAAACGAGCATGCGGCTCACCTGATGGTAAGTGACTACCGCCGCCCATGAACAACTGCAACACCAGGGAACCAGAGGAATTGCAGATGCGTTGCCGGCCTTTTAAAAGGAGTAGGCTCTTTTGTTGAAGGTCCCTAAGTCGTATCGGTCCGGAAAAATCGCTGGTGGTAAACTATTCCACAAGGAAGTTGTGCGAGGAAGAAAACATCTTCTAAATCGCACAGTGGTGGACCGCAAATCATCCAGATGGTGTGGATGGTATCGGGAGTTTTGCCACGATGTGCGTTCGTGAAATGTGGCGGCTGGGATTAACCGAACGATTCCTCAGAGCACTCCCGTGGTAAATGCGAAAGAAAATGCAAAGAGATGCAACATCTCTTCGCAGCGCCAATGAATCGAGCCGATCGGAAAGGACTCGGTCGTCGACGATTCGAGCCGCTCTGCGATGGATGCGGTCAAGTGGAAGGAGCTGGCACTGGCGAGCCCCAGCCAGAGATGGGAACAGTATTCCATGTGAGGCCGAACCTGCGCCTTGTAAAGTTGCAAGCGGTGTTCCGGCATGAAATACTGTCCCGCTCTGTTGAGCACGCCAAGCTGTGAGGCCAATTCAGCCTTCCTTTTCAAGTGACCGCGTAACTGTACGTCATTCGATATGTCGACGCCGGAGAATCCGATGCTGGCTGAGGCAGTAAGGGGAGTGCCCTAAAATGGGGCTGATACGATAAAGGGGTTCTTTTTAGCGGTAAACGCGCAAACTTGTGTCTTCTGAGGGTTAAAGTGGACTAGATTTAGTCATCTTCAATCCGAGACTGTGTTTAACAAAGACTCGATTTCAGACACAATTTTGTTTCGGTACTCGACGACATGTTCCCGAGAAATATTGGTAGGGTCGGTGTATAAAGCATCACCAGTGCTATCATCCGCATAGCAATGAATGCTACCGGTTTGCAACATATCATTGATATGCAGAAGAAACAGCGTTGGTGATAGCACGCAGCCTTGTTGAACACCAGCGTTAATAGGTTTGTAGTCGAAGCATGCACCGTCTACAACGACCTTGATGCTCCGATCTGCAAAGCTGGTGATCAATTGCACAATTTCTCAGGAAGCCCATAGGAAGGAGCTTCGTAAGAAGCGCTGTGCCAAACCCGATTGAAGGCCTTCGCAATGTCCAAACTAACGGCCAATGCCTCCCCCTTGGACTCTACTGCCTCCGCCCATCTATGAGTCAGGTAGACCAGAAGATCACCAGCTGATCGACCCCGACGAAAACCGTATTGGCGGTCACTAATCAGCTGGTGATCTTCAAGGTACCGCATGAGCTGGCAGTTTATAATGGATTCCATTATTTTGGAGAACAAGGGGGTGATGGCGATAGGCCTGTAGTTGGACGGGTCTGAGCGGTCGCCTTTTTTAGGCATCGGGTCGACAAAAGCTGTGTTCCATGATTTCGTGACTACGCCTATGGAGTAGGAGTACCGGAAAAGACGCGTTAGAACCGGTGCCAACTCCGGAGCACACGGCCTCAGCACAATTGGGGATTCCGTCAGGCCCACTCGACTTGTGGATGTCCAGGAGAGGTGCTTTGCGGACCGAGCGCTGTGAGAACCGAACATCCGGCATGGAGCACTCACACCGCGGGATGGCCGGCGGTGTGTTCTCCCGTCATCAAGAGTCGAGTTGGACGCAAAAGTGAGCCTAAAGGTCGGCTTTCTCTTTTGCGGCGTGGGCCAGTGAGTCGTCCTCCTGTGCAGAGATGGTAGTGATGGCTCACAGAAATTCCTTGGACAGCCTTGGCGAGAGACCAGAATGCACGGGTTCCCGAAGGAAGGCGAACTAGTTTCTCGCCAATTCTGCCTATGTGCTCTGACTTTGCCTTGGCAATAACACTTTGAAGGACCTGGAGGCGAAGTTATACTTTTTAAGCATGCTGGTGTTTACATCCCGAGCCGCCGAAGCCTCAGCCCAGGCCTGATATCACTCCTGCTTACTGCGTAATGCAGTCTTACAGGAGCGACCAAACCAGGCTGCGATCTGCCTCCGATGGGTACCACAGATGATGGAATAAATAGTTCCATTCCTGTAACACCACATCAGTGACAGAGTCAGCAACAGCGCTGGGATCATCCGGCGAGAAGCAAACCCGCCCCATGGGTAGGATGCAAGAAAGACCGCATTCCGTCCCAATCCGCCGACCTGTAATGCCAAACACGGCGGCAACCTGCAGAACGCAACCGCGAGGCGTGAGTGGCATCACACCGGATCAGACAATGGTCCGAAAAGCCGAGAGGGGCATCGACGGAAACCTGATATCCGTCCGGATGAGAGGTCAGCAGAAGGTCCAACAGGAAGGTGTATGATCCTCCACATCTGGAATCCGCGTAGGCGAAGTAACCAGCTGTGTCAGACCATATGCCAAGGCAAAGTCATAAACAGATCTCCCGCATGATCGGTTAAACGTGAACCGCCATTCGGCGTGGTGGGCGTTAAAATCGCCAGGATCACGATCTCTGCGGATGGTACCTGTTGTAGCAAGGAATCTGTAGCCATTTGGACGTGGTCGATGAGTCGGTCTGTTTCGGCATTACCGCTATGGGACCTATAGATGCACCGTAGACGCGCGGATGGTCGTCGCTATCTACGTGTAGCCAAAGGATGGACAGGTCCGA
Organism: Parnassius orleans; assembly: GCA_029286625.1. Classification (NCBI taxonomy): domain Eukaryota; kingdom Metazoa; phylum Arthropoda; class Insecta; order Lepidoptera; family Papilionidae; genus Parnassius; species Parnassius orleans. Next base: position 2,820,640 of record JAGSMP010000168.1, read on the forward strand.
ACCTTCAAGACTGCCGAGGCGTCGAGAACAGATGTCCTCTCTGACGTATACGCAACTCCAGCCTGAGGCACAAAGGAGTGTTCCAATTTGTACCCCGGTAGGAGAGATACGAAGTATCAGCCGGAGAGGACACCTGCGTCTCGGTCAGAAAGAGCAAGGCCGGCTTCGCCGTCTCGAGATGGTAGTGGACGGCGTTTAGGTTCGAGTGAAGTCCCTGATGTTGCAGAAATCCACGGATAGCGTGGCAGGGGTCGCCTTGGTCTTGTTGCTCAGTTTGCCCCGAGCAGTTATTGTTTTGAGCGAATTTTGCCCCAGAATACGCGGGCAGCCTGAGCACCCACGCTCAGGAGTGGAGTAGCATGGTCGTGGATGCTCAGCGAGGATTCTCCAGGGTGCTGGTACCTCCTGGGGTAGTCTAAAATTTATTTCCCTACCATGTTGATGGGGAGAATTGGGCCTCCGGTCACCTGCACTTACCAGACGAAACGCAAAAGCAGAGCTTCCACTTCACGCCGGTATTCTGGGAGGTCGGTACTAACCCGGCTCGAGCCTGCCCATACGTGCAACGGCAAAACCTGCTGCGTGGCTCTACCACCGTTAAACTTAACGGTGTAACAGTAAACATCAGGGATTGGCAAGGGAAGACGCGCGACAAGGTACCTTACCGAGCGAATGTGTGCATGCGTAAAATATTACGTATCAGATATTTATGAATGACATACATGTAAAATAATGCATTACCACGCATTTTGAATTTTAAAGATAAAAATGACGGAATGTTTGGGATTTTTTTCAAGTTTTTTTTCACCTTTTGCCTATATTACTTATTTTGAACCTTCACTGCAAAGGAGACAATTTCTTTTGTATGGAGAATGGGCCCACCACATATTGTGGTTTAACTTAATGAATTGCATGTCAATTTATTCCTTATCTATATATATATATATATAAAAATCAATTGCTGTTCGTTTGTCTCGCTAAACCTCGAGAATGGCTGGACCGATTTGGCTAATTTTGATCTTGAAATATTTGTGGAAGTTCAGGGAAGGTTAAAACGGTGAGAAACATAAATAATAAGTAACAGAAAACACTAAAAACGACAATTTAGTTTTCCAATACAAAATGTTCCTAGCTGTGAAATGAGGTCCGATCTCTTTGGTCTCTTTCTAGCTGTAAAGTGAGGTCCGATCTCTTTGGCCTGCTTGTTTCAGAAATAAAAAAAGTGTAAAAGTGTCAGTTAAATGTCAAAAAAAGAAAATAAATAACTTTCAGGACGATTAATAAAATTGTCAGTGCGCGAGAACTTTTTTATTGTTATTGTTTAAAATGCCAAGGAGAAGACGACCTGACTTAGGTCCTCAAAGTCAATCAAATGTGCGACGAGCTACCTCACGTTCAAACCGCACTGACGACCAGCGAGAGACGGATAATAATAACATTCGTATTTGCAGAATTGCGTTCCACAGTGAATATTAATGAAGTAGGTTTAACAGTGGTAGAGCCACGGGGCAGCTTTTGCTGTCGCACGGATGGGCCGGCTCGAACCGGGGTGGTACCACGACGTCACAGAATACCAGCGTGAAGTAGAAGTTTACTTCTGCATTTCGCATGGTGAGTGCAGGTGGCCGGAGGCCCAATTCCCCCCCCCCCCCCCATCAACATGGTAGCGGAATTAAATGGAAGACTACATCAGGAGGGTACCAGCATCCCTGGAGAATCCCTCGCTGAACATCCACGCCCCAGCTACCCTACTTCTTCTGAGCGTGGGTAATCAGGCTGACCCGCGTATTCTGGGGGGGGGGGGGGCAAATTCCGCTCAAGACGAAACCTGCTCGGGGCAAGCGGAGCAAAAAGACAAAGGCGACTCCTGCCAATCTTCCCGTGAATTTCTGCAATATCAAGGGACTTCATTCAAACCTTAAAGCCGTCCACTACCATCTGGAGACGGCAAAGCTGGCCTTGCTCTTTCTAACCGAGACGAAGGTGTCCTCTCCGGCTGATACTTCGTATCTCTCCTACCGGGTACAAATTAGAATACTCCTTGTGCCCCGGGCTGAGTTTGTGTACGTCAGAGGACATCTGTTTTCGATGCCTCGGCTGTCTTGAAGGTACGGACCTGTGCATCCTATGGCTGCGCGTAGACAGCGACGACCATCCCCGCGTCTACGGGTGCCTCTATAGGTCCCGTAGTGATAATACCGACACAGACCGACTCATCGACCACGTCCAAATGGCTGCAGACTCCGTGCTACAACAGGTCCCATCCCCAGAGATCGTGATTTGGGGAAATGACAACCATTTGTCAATATTGTAAAGCGTTAAAATACAGCGGTGAATCTACTGGATTATGTTGTGCTGGTGGTAAAGTAAAATTGCCACAATTGGTTCCACTACCAGATCCAATACGTTTATTAGTTTCTGGAGTAGGAGATGACTCTAAGCATTTCTTGGCCAACATCCAAAAACAATCGCAAAAACGTCGTTTGGCGCAACGCATATTGTACAAGAAAATTTCATGCCTACTTTCAAAGTAGTATACTCATAATCTAACAGTGAAGCGAAGCATTGTTTAAGAACTGCAAACGTTTCTTCATCAGAAAAATGACTTAGTCAAAATGTTCAAAATGGCATTTGATCGGATGCCATCAGACAGCCATAATATCGTCATTAAAGCTGACAAAACTCCTGCTGGTGAGCATGCAAGGAGGTTTAATTCTCCGACAATCGACAAAGTGGTTATTGTCGTTGTTGGAGAAAATTTGCAGTCTAGAGATATTGTGCTTCATCGTCGGAACAATATTTTAAAACGTGTGTCTGAAACGCATAGGACTTATGACGCGTTACAATACCCATTAATCTTCTGGCAGGGAGAAAACGGATACCATTTTAAAATCAAAATGGTTGATCAAGTAACAGGTAACTAGATTAAACGATATTAAATAATAATTTTTAAAATTCAATATATCTATGTAATTGAATCAATTTAATTTACGTTTCCAGGTGCTACATATATGCATTTAATAAGATATCTTTGTAAATGATGTTGTAAGTGTGGTTTGCAAGATGATGTTACGACCAGGATTAAGAAAGGAATGCTTCGGTGGTTTGGTCATGTAGAAAGAATGAATGAGGAAAGAGTGACAAAGCAAATTTATGTGGCAGAGGTGAACGGCAGAGTCTGGAAGGGACGCCCTAGGTGAAAATTTATCGACCAAATTGGCGATATATTGAAAATGGGCCAAATTAAGAGTACCCTTAACCGACGAGCGTGTATGCGTAGGTATATGGATGTGGAGGAGGCGAGAGAGGTGTGTCAGGATCGTGCCAAATGGAAGTCCATAGTCTCTGCCTACCCCTCTGGGTGACAGGCGTGAGTGTTTATGTATGTATCTTTGTAAAGAAATATTTTTCTTTTAAACAAACTGCAAAAATGATTCATTACACGCATTTTTCCCACGAACACGAATATCAAATTTTTGATCTGAATATCAAAACAACTCATTTTTTTTTTCAGATTTCATTATTCCCGTTATATATTAATAAAATCTTTAGGCAATATACTATAGTGAATTGGTATCTTTTTTTATGTTAAAACCATTAAGTTACGTTAAAATTTCTAGTGGGCCCAAAACGATTGTCTCCTTTGGCCGGTTACTGCAAAATAACCCTGTATAAATAACAGGACGCCTAGACTAAACAAAAGTTACTTAGTAATTTCTTCATATTATTTATTTACTTTAAAAACAACTATCCCAGGAATGATCATAGTGCGGCTAGTTATGTGCATTTTGTTGGTAATTTTTTTTCTTTCCGTGTTAAAATTAAGAAACAGTAAAAAACTCCTAGGCCTAATATCATATTTTCAAACTGAATTACTGCATTCTTTTTTCAGTCTATCAGTGAATTTAATAGATCATATTATGAATGTTTGAATGCTATGATGTGATAAGTGCCGGAAAATTTGCAAAACATATTATCCTATTTGAAAATATATCACAAAATTTATATTATTGTTGCTAGACGATTTTCACAGGTAATAAATTCCATGCCACCAGACGTTAAGACAGCATCTGAGGAGCAATTATTATCCAATTACTAAGACAATTAAGGTTTTACTTTTTCAATTTCTTTATTATTTCAATTTTTAATATTCAGTATTAAAATAAACTATAATTAAATTATGTTTATTGTTTGTATTGTCAAAAGTAAATATACGTATTTTCTAGTTGTTCACATTATATTTTTTACGCTATCTGCAGAGAGGTTAAGACAGGGTGATAATATATTTCCTTAAAACTCTTTACCGCTGTATTAGAAGACGTTTTCATGCCACTGGACTGAATAATAATTTATCAACAAATCAATGGAGAGTACATAAATCACCTTCGATTTACTTACGAAATTGATATTAAGGCCCATCCTTTGTCAAAAAATATTGGTAAATATTTGACTACTTTTTGTGTATTGCGTGTTAATATACGAAGTCTCAACTGTAATTTAGACATTTTTCTAGTATTAATTTAACAGTTGAATATTAATGTAGACATTGTATTTTTAATGAATGTTTTTTTTAACCAACCACACGCGGTAGATGTGAAACCTTCAGATGAAATGGAACATAAAATAAAAATATTTCACGGCAAATGATTTATTTAAAAAGATAATTTTCACCCACATAAAATATGCGACATAAAATATAAGATAAAAGTTTAATTTAATAGAAAATAAATGTTGCAATCCTTATTTTAGATTAAGTTATTTAAAGATTAGAAAAGTTAGTGTATTAAATCAAAAAAATATTTTTCTTTCCACTAAAATTGCTTTGTAATAGCGCCATATACATACGTCATTCTGTAAGTAAAGTCATTTTATCGAACAAAAATTGATTTACCCTCACACTTATGTGGGCGGTCCGCAAATAGACGCTAGATGGCCCGAGGTATGAAATCGGAGATTGTTATGAATTATGAATGGATTGGTATAATATGATAATTTTGTTCATTTTTGTTAATTTTATTTATTTAATAAATTTGTTGATTTTTTATATTGCTTATTACAACAGTTAAATTTATTTAAATAAAACTAGTTTTTACGGATTTTATCGCGTATATTAATCTATTATATATTCCCGACGTTTCGAGCACTTTACAGCACCCATGGTCACGGGGGAGACTGCAGTGTTTGACAAGACCCATACAGATAGATATTTAAACGTTGATTCTCATCACCATCCTTCACAGTTAGCCACCGTGGGTAAATCTTTATTTCAGAGAGCACGAGGGATATGTGACATTAAACACCTGGCCGCCGAGCTCCAACACGTCAAGCAAGTTTTTCACAACAAGCTTCGGGTCGCGCACCTACATACGTCACAGTGAACGAGTGAAGCCGGCCACAGTCGAGCGAGTGCCTGCTGCACTGCCATATGTCAGAGGTGTCACTGACAAGATTGGCTACATCTTGAAACGACCTTCCATTATAACATACTTCAAGCCGCCGAAGCAGATTAATCAGTTTTTACCATCAGTCAAGTGTAATGTCCCTCTGTAAGATGCAGGAGTGTACAAGCTTGATTGTGAATGTGGTCTCCCTTATATAGGACAAACTAAAAGATCAATAAAAACCCGCGTTAAAGAATACATAGATGACGTAAAGAATCGACGCTCCGGGAAATCTGCAGTCTGTTAACACGTACAGGATCGCCCCCGTCACTACATTAGATTTGATTGGCCACAAATCCTCGCTAAAGAACACCGATTCCTTCCAAGGATGATTCGCGAGGCTATTTAAATCAAAAAGCATCCTAATTTCAATAGAGAAAATGGTTGGGTGCTACCGTCTGGTTGGGATCCTATAATTTATAAAATTAAATCCCAACCCAAGTATACAACCGCAAAACTTCAAGATACTGTAAGTTCATACTGTGTAGATCGGGACAAAAATTAATAATTTTAATCTGGAGGTAGTAACTATGTACCATGGGTGCTGTAAAGTACGTGATAAAATCCGTAAAAAATATTTTTATCTAAATGTGTAGTGTTCGCGTAAATATAAGAAATCAATAGTTAAATTAAATTAACTATCTTTTAAGCACCGCACAAAGAGGAGAACGAGATAATAGGAAACACTCTATTTAAAAAAATATACTAGCAATGCTTTTAACATCTATACGAATAAATAAAAATGAAGCGTCTGTTTTTACTAAATGCATATGAAAGTATATACGGTATAAACAAAAACACAATTTTTAAAATTTTTATCTATCTGTCTGTTTGTTCCAGCTAATTTCCGAAATGGTTGGACCGATTTTGAAATGACTTTAATTAGACCCATTGGATAAAACCCTGGATAACACCAAGATTCGTAAAATCAATTAGAAAGAGGGACAAAATACATAAAAAATAAAAATCGGAAACAATGACAAATACAGAAACACATGTAATTAAATAATAAAAAAGTTAAAAAGACAGTATTACGAACAAAAACTTAATACCAGTTCTGAAAACGTTAGAAAGACATGGAAAATAATTTAAAAATTGTTATCTTAGCCAATCCAAAAAACCGACGAAAAATTATAAAAAATTTAAAATACGCCAAAAACTTTACTTAATATAGTAAACACCTATTTCACTATATTGGTTCACAGGTTGCAAATTATAGTCTGAACACCATGGACAAAACAGTCAGGTCCAACACATTTGACGACTTGTTTCTTAACAGATTCTGAAGAAGTAAAATTACCATTAACGAACTTAAATCAAATAGTTCCCCCGGCTGAGACAAAATTACGTCTAATTACATTAAAAAGTATAGAAAAATTCTTTGCGCACCTATAGCACATCTATGTAATATTACTTTTCACACAGGGCAATTTCCATTACCCTTTAAGCAGGCCTTGGTAACACCAATATTCAAATCTGGTGATAAATCTGCTCCTTCGAATTGTAGGCCGATTCGTTGTTACCTACTTTCTCAAAAATAATTGAACCGCTTGTGAATAAAAGACTTACAAAATATCTAAAGTATAATGTATATCTAGCTGCAAATAAATTTGGTTTTAGGGCACATCGTTCAACGGAAGCCGCTGTTTTATAACTGACTTCAAAAATAACATATTTTGTAGACAAAGGTGATAACTGCATGTGTTTTGATACTGTATCTATTCCCATATTTCGCGGACGGCTCGAAAATCTGGGTATAAGAGGTATGCCATATACATCGTTTCGTGACTACCAAATAAACTGAACCCAAATATTACGCGTTGACTGCGTGCTAAACGACAAAACCGAATGTACCTAATGAGTGCCACAGGATAACATTCATAGTATAACACTTTTTTTAAGTATATAAATGAATACGTAGTGCGGAATTTTTATGTTTGCGGACAATACTGTATTTCTCTTTCATGGTACAAACTGGGATACTGTACAGCATTGTACTGAAGATGTATTATGTTCGGTTACAAATTGTTAAATTGTTCAAAAACAAAATATATCTGCTATTATGAAATTATAATCTCAAAACCAACACAGTTTTTTCTGTCACCATGATTGTATACCCGTATAATACGTCCGATAAAATGTAGAGATGTAACTATTAGAACGAATATATACGATAAAATATCTTGGAGTAATCCTCGACAAAAGACTAAACTGGCAATCTCATATATCCAATGCATCCAAATGAATTCGGAGACTCAAAATAGTGTTTAAGAACCTAAGAACTGTTGTGACTAAAACTACTAGTTCCTAAATAAAACGCGTCCTTTGTCATTGTCTCATAAGTTATTGCAACTGCTCATAGGGTGGAGCTCGCAAAACGTGTCTTATTGAGACTGAGCTATCTCAAAGATCTATACTGAAAATAATATTGCATCTTCCTTATACATAGCTAACATCTAAAGTATACGAATTTTCTAATGCCCTTAGTGTATGTTCAAAGTTTGTATATGTACAAATGCATAAAACGATACCATAATTTCTCCCCAGTATGTGTAGCTTAAATCAAAAGAACACAAAAATGTCCAGTACCATTTGCCAAAAGTGTAATACTGCGTTTCCACCAGAGATGTGGGAGGATGCATAGCGAGGGATGTATTTGTTAAGAACCAATAGAATCACTTCATTTACCTAGCCTCGCTTAGCACAGCTCTAGTGGAAACGGCTCAGCGGAACGATGTTTTTGTACGTACAAAACAAGTGAAGGATGTGTGCGAGGGATGTGTGACGAGGAATGTGTGCAAGGGATGTGTGTGAGGGATGTGTGCGAGGGCTCCGCTTCCACCACACCTCGCCCCGCTTGCATCTGAAACGAGCCCGCTACACATCCTTGCACCGCTCATCTGCGCACAGTTTCACAGCATCGCTACGCATCCTCGCACCGCTCAGCGGCTTAGCACATCTCTAGTGGAAACGCTCACACCGTTCCACAGCGTCACTACGCATCTTCTCACCGCCCAGCTACCTCGCACATCTCTGGTGGAAACGCAGCCTAAATGCGAACTGGCAATATGACTACCAAGCACCTCGTTTAACATACAACTACAAAAATTGTGAAAAATTACTTTAAATATTATGTACATAAATTTAATAAATATCACAGATAAAAAAGACACACAAGTACTGTCTTCTATGTTTTATAGTCTGTATTGTACACGGAAAATAAGGTAATTGAATGGGAGGGAAACTGCCTCCTGTCATATGCGGTATCCTTGTTCAGAAGTCAGGGCATCAATGAATTATATTATATTAATTCTGTATTCAATATATAATGATTATTATTTTTATTATGGCAGAATCGCTGGAGGACTTCAGCAATATGCTCAATGACACCAATAGTGTAGTTTTTATAGTATCATAACGGATTTGTTCTGAGTAAAGGATAGGTCTTTAAATGAACATGGACAAAACAAATGTCAAGTGTAACGTCCATTTCACACCTATGCTAAAAGTTTTTGGGAGCACTACATCCTAAATTGTTGATGAGTATGTATATCTAGCACATATTGTCCCACTAGGTTAGTCCATCTTCTTGTAAAGTATGCCTCAAAACAGAAAAACGTAGTCCGCCATCGCAGAGTCCATTTCTTCTGATGACACTTGGTTAAGAGGCGAAGCATGTGTCGTATTATCGACGGTGATGTATCTTTCATAGTGTAGTGGTGTTGGAATTAGTGATGACGATGATAGTGCACGTTGCGACAGGGCGGGAGGTTGATTTTTAATCAATGATAGATATACATAGTTGTCTCTAGTTCAAAGCTACCATTTACAACAATAGAGATGTTTTTACTTTTATTTTAGATTTTTGGATCTTCTTTTGCTTATTTTTTTCATCGGCCCACAAAAGGATATTATTCTGCTTATGGGGACATTTTTCAATTCTATTATTGGCAATACCAAAGTTTAGTTGCCATCAATTCTGTTATTTTAATAGAACAGAATAGAATAATTTTTTATTCAATATAGATCACATGTGTAATTCTTATTGAAAGTCATTTTTCACTTTACCACTGGTTCGAAAAAAAACCCTCTGTCCTGGGAAGAACCAGCAAGAAACCCAGCGGGACTTTTTTTTAAAAATAAATTTTACAAACTATTTACAAAATTTATTTAAGAAACTGCTTGGAAGCGACCACCTCATTCCTCGGGGATATTATCAACCATGTATTCATTCATATTATAATAACCCTTTTTATACAGTTTCAGCTTAACAAAACATTTAAACTTGGTAATAGAGAGCCTGTACACTTTCCGGGACCTTGTTGTAATAGCGTATACATTGCCTGAATGACTGACTCTGTGGAGTCGAGAAACTGGTATCACTAGCATGTGTTTGTTCCTAGTGTTTACAGAATTTATATCACTTTTTTTACTAAAACTATCTTTGTTTTTGTGAACATACATTAAATTTTCGTAAATATACTGAGAGGCCAAAGTTAATATATTTATTTCTTTAAATTTATCTCTAAGAGACTCCCTCGGTTTTAGGTTGTAAATAGCTCTAATGGCCCTCTTCTGTAAAACAAAAATAGTTTAAAACCAATGTAGCTGTTTCGACACTAGTAAGATCTCTAATCTTTTTTACAGCATAAGCTGCAGAGCTTATTGTGCTTGCTAGTTTTGCTTGTTAGTTATATATGGGGGTCACACTGAAGCTTTGCATCGAGAGTGATGCCAAGAAAAACAATGGATTCAACAGGGCTCAGTTCTTCCATATTTAAAAACACATTGGTATTCAGATTTTTAACATTGGATGTTGTGAATTTAATACATTTAGTTTTATTTTCGTTTAAATGTAGATTATTAACGTTAAACCAATGCACTAATTTTGATAGAGCATTATTCACTTCGTCACATTTAAATGATTGACGTTTAAGTTTAAAAATCAAGAAAGTATCATCAGCAAATAATACTTTATCATGATTATCCCCTACTAGGGAAGTTCAGTCATTAATATACACTAGAAATAGGAATGGGCCGAGAATCGAGCCCTGAGGGACACTCATTAGTACAGGTGACCCGGAAGAACTTTTACCATTGATAATAACTTTCTGCGTTCTATTACTTAAATATGAAATAATAAGTTTAAGCGCTGTGTTCTTGACACCATAGTACTGTAGCTTCCTGATTAATATCTCATGGTGAACACAGTCAATGGCCTTGGAAAGGTCACAAAATATACCCAAAGCATCCTCTGAATTCTCCCATGCACAAAAAATATGTTTAATAAGCTCAACTCTAGCGTCAGTTGTCGAGCGACCCCTTGTAAAAACGAATTGATTTTTATGTAGCAATTTATTAATATTAAAGAAACTTAAGATCTGATCTTAAATTATTTTTTCAAAAATTTGACTAAATATTGGTAGTACAGAAATTGATCTAAAATTGGCGGGGTCTAATGTACCACCAGATTTAAATAAAGGTATGACTTTACTATGTTTCATTAAATCAGAAAACACACCAGATTCGACGCTTGTTTTAAATATAGTGGCTAGATAAGTTGATATCGTATCTATTATAGATAAAATAACTTTAACGGAAATCCCCCATAAGTCTGCCGTTTTCTCAACATCAATAGTTTCAAAATATTTAACGATATCATTTGGAAATACTCTATGGAATTTAAAAGTATTTGAACAAGCCTATATATTTTGTTTAAGCAATTATTCGGCGACAGTAGGAGAAGAATTTAATGATTTTATTTCCAAATAAGGAACATCAGTAAAATGTTTCTCAAAAGCCTTAGCAGCTTCTTGATCAGATAGAGTTAAATTATTGTTAATATTCAAATGAAAATCCGAGTTGCGCGGTTTGACCCTGCCCGTTTCACTATTTATTATTCTCCAGGTCATTTTAATTTTGTTGCTTAAATGTAAAGCCTTTGCTGTGGAGCACACTTTTTTTAAATATTTTAGAATATGTTTTTACATAATCTCTAAATATAACACTAATATTATTTGATCTTTCATTATAAAGCTCGTATAACCTTCGCCTACATTTATAAATTCCTACTGTCGCCCATTCATTCAATGATTTGCGACTGTCAAAAGAAAAAGTTTTAGAAGTAAATATTCTACTAAATTCACAACTTATAATTTTAATAACGTATCATACAAATAATCAGCACTATTTTTAAATAAAAGTGATGGAAGTATTTTTATTATATTACTTCCAAACCTCCCCAAGCGATGTTCATTTATTGGAACAAACACAACTTTCTTATTTTTCTGTTTTTGTGTATGTAAGGCTATGATACCAACTATCAACAGTGATCTGAACTTAAATTTTGAATAATTGATTTATACAGGTCCCACTAGGCCCATCAATACGTGTTGGTTCTAAGAATAAATTAACAAGATTATACAATTTAAACAATGAGCTTAACTTAATACTAATGGAAGAAGTTTTAAGGAGATTGATGTTAAAGTCTCCATGTATTACAACAGACTTGTTCTGTTTACTAAGTTTGAGCAAAACTTCTTCCACAATCCTTTCAAAATGATCATAAGTAGCACATGGGGGTCCGTAAACACTTACAACAATGAGGTGCTCGAGCTCGACACAAGCCATTGATACAGTTCGCTCAACAGAGAGGCTCACAATATCTTTACGTTCTATATATTATAATGATTTATCTGCTAATATTAAGGAGCCACCACGTAAACTTTTTCTCTATTGAAGGAAATGACCACCAGGTGATTTCTGAAATCAAACATGTAATTATAATATTTTAGCCAAATGTTCAGTAATGCAAAGGATATGTATGTTGTTACTATTTAAAAACAATTCAACTTCCAATTCTTTGCCCATCATGCCTTGTATATTTTGATGCACCAGGTGTAAACAATTTTTATTACTTATTTGTAGGTTGCATTCTAAATTAATTAAACTCTTATTATTGCTAGAGATTGCCTCTATTGTCGCATGTAATAATTTAAATTAGTTGGAACTGATTCTAAATTAAATGTCAAATGATTATAAATGTAAATAATAATATAGCACATTTGCTACCAGTCTTAAATTATATTTGGATAGGTAATACCTATCTTTTGTCCAAAGCTTTTTTATTAAATTATTTATGTCAATTAAATGAAATTTGTCATTATTATCATTACAATTATATGTCAAATTTAAATTATTATTACATATTAAATTGTTCATTTGTAAATTTAAACTATATCTTAGATTATTTTCCTGTGGCAATCCCTGTATGTAAGGAAGTGTGAACAAAACAATTTTGTGTTATCAATGATCTCCTTTTATGAGATCCATGCGATGAAATAGGGTGGAGGATTCTAATTCGCTGACACCTCACTTCGCTTGTGTTTGATTAAATAATACTTTTTAATATAAGTCGTATAGATACTTTTTATCTTGCTTCTTTATGACGCAACAACAATAAATATTTTTATTTAACCTATAAAATGAACTCTTTGTGGTAGTGTATAAAACATATTCTTGCGTACATATTTTCATAAACGAAATGTTCTTGCGGGCTGTTTTCATTTTACAACCTTTTGAATAATATATTATAACCGCTTTGTTGGTATACTGTATTTTATTAATGGCCTCTTAACACTACCTAATGGACTTTTACATATTTTTTTTAGGTGCAATATATTGCGTTTTTTTGGAATTGTTTTATTCATCTTATCATATTCGATTATTTTGTTTGTGTATATAAAAAAAAGTTCAAATATATTGTTACAATGTTTTTCGAATCGGCTTTGGACAGAGTAATAACCTCCTATAAATAATATTATCAGTTCTGAAATGAGCCATGTGCCGAGTGACGCAACGTAACTGATATAATATTATTAAGTTTTTTTTTTCAGTAAAGAATCACGGCAAGATTTAAATTTTCATTTAAGAATGTATCAAATTTTGCGTTGTCTTTCCAGTAAGTCATAAAATTTTCATAAAGCGAATTAATTGAAGGGAACTAAAGCACAGAATAAATAGTTGTATTACGTAATGAAAAGTGTCACGTAAAATAAGGCACTAAAAGTTACATTGTTTAAAGAGATGTAGAATAGGTAAATAAGTAACAAACTTTACCCTATTAAGCAGTCAATATTAATGAAATTTAGTAACGAATAACAGCAACTGTATTTTAAGAAACTTACGAGTTACGAATAGCTCTTGCTCCATAACTTTTCTTCCTTTTTGTGTTCATAGAACGTTTTATATCTTTATTTGTTCTATTTAAACATGTTTAGAAATTCTGTTGCCGAAGGAAAGACAGAACTTTTCAATCTTATTTTTCCTGTTTTAGAATTTTGCTTCGTTTTTTTTATCATCACTGTTCCTATTTCACACCAAAATATCTTCTCTATTCTTAGTTTTCAAATTTCGCTGTAATATCATTTTACTTATCTCTCCCTATTATTTGGGCTTGGGATAATATGTTTTTCTTCTGCTCCTCGCGATTTTTTATTTCTCTCACAATCGAAAAAAAAATACAAATTCAATTTTTTATTTTAGATTTTTTTGGGAATTCTTTAAGAATACTTTGTCAATAGTCTAGTCAACAAGTTCAAAAACGTGTTAATTCTTGTTCCCGCTCTTAAAATATGTGCAATAGCTCATTCGATTCAGAATGACGTCTAGAAAAATGTATCTCGACGATTTATCAGCACATAAAAAATTGCAATTGTAATTAACAAAATAAAATGAAAAAAATATATATTTAGTTTTTCTTTAATAACTCAAAGACCATTAAAATTTAAGAACTTTTGAAAAAAGATCCTTAAAGAGGAAAAAAATTCCAATAAAATGGTCTCGACTCCTGTAAATAGGACTCCGCGCGACCATTACGGAGAGCGCATCGCCGCTGAAGACAGTATATATAACATATATTTTTTTATAGTATTAAATGTTAATTTAATACTATAAAATGTTGTTATATAAATGTTAATTTAATTTTTTAGCGAGCTATGGAGAGGGCTATGCTCGGGATTTCTCTGCGTGATAACCAGAGTAACCGCCATAGCACAAAGGATTAGTAAGCTGAAGTGGCAATGGGCCGGCCATATAGCTCGAAGAACCGACAACCGATGGGGAAGAAAGGTTCTCGAGTGGCAGCCTCGTACCGGCAGGCGAAGTGTAGGGCGTCCCCCCACTAAATGGAGTGACGACCTGGTAAGACATGCAGGAAGTCAATGGATGCAGGTGGCTCGGGACCGTGCTTTGTGGCATTCCGTGGGGGAGGCCTATGTTCAGCAGTGGACTTGTGAAGGGCTGTAATGAATGAAAAAAAAAATGTTAATTTAAAAATTTGAATAAAATGTAATTATATCGCTATTTTTGCATCTAACAATGACATTACAAAAAGTAGGAAAAAAAAATCTTATCTATATGTCTTTAAAGATTTTTTTTAAATTACGTAAAAAAATTTTCCTGCGTCTTTATTGTCCAAAAAATTTTAACAACTATTTTTTTTAAATTTCGCTTTTTGTTTATTAAAAAAAAATCATAACTAACAAAATATAAAACTTTAATAAACTTTTATCACATGATCTTGTTAAGTATGTATATAAAAGGGCTCCAAGAAGTAAAAAAAATATAGGTCAATTATTTAAACTTTCATGTCGACTTTTGTAAAAACAGAGATTGTAAAAAAATTAGTTAATTAACAATCGTATAACTTTTTGAAAAATCGACATAATTTTACTTTCCAACGGGGCTTTATTTATTCAAGTGATCTGATATAACCATAATTTTTTTAATTTTTTTGAATTAATATTTAATATTATAAAAATATTTTATGTTATATACCGTCATCAGCGGCGATGCGCTCTAGCCGTAATGGTCGTGCGGAGTCCTATTTTCGGCGTTCAATAAAATTAATAAATAATGGAGATAGAATTCCGAGAGTCGAGATTCTTTAATTGGAAATTTCTTCTTCTTTAAGGATCTTTTTTCAAAAGTTCTTAAGTATTAATAGTTTTTGAGTTATTAAAGCAAAACTAAATATCTTTTTTTTCATCTTATTTTGTTAATAACAATTGCAATTTTTTATGTGCTAATAAATCGTCGAGATAAATTTTTCTAGACGTCATTCCGAATCGAATATATAATAATATCTTATAATATCTTTAAAAGCGGAAACAAGAATTAAACATGAACTAGAGGTAGACTACGAGATAAAGCCTGCATTCAAAGACAATCTCTTAAACACAAACACAACTATTTAAGATTCGGGTTATGTTCTTAACCCGAATTTCGACTGTATTTTGAATTTATTATGTAACACAAATTTTAAATTGTGAAATTAATTTAAAGATTGTTTTTAAATATTGGCCTAAGAGCGTCTTTCGCGTGTAGTCAGAACAGTTTAAAAATTCTGACTACACACGTGAAAGACGTTAGAAATTATCTATTCAGGTTAATGTGAAATTGATCATTTTAATTTTAAAGGGCAAAGTGGTTGATTTTCTTCTTATTGTATAGACATTAGGCAAAAACTGCATAAAATAAAGTATAATAATAATAAAACCCGTTTATAATAAAATTTAATAATAAAGCCACTTATTTATTGTTTTAAAAATTCTTTAACATATAATATTTGTGATTCTAAAAGTACATGAACTAATGGTACTTAAAATAGGAATCACTGAGCTATAAATACTAGTTAATCCCAGCCTCAATCAACCACCATTGAACTCAGACCTCTTATTTTTGAAAGGTTTTAGGGCTAACAAGACGCTGCCGCGCTGCCTTAACGCGTGTTGAATGATTTCACAACTTTGAAATTTAAGGTGAACGCTTATATTCTAAGTTTTAGACAGTGTGTAGTAGTTGTTATCCATAACAATACAGTATAGGAAAAATTATTAGAACTGTTACTATATTTTAAGGTGCGCAATATCTTCCTCTTGTTTCTTCAATAATTATACTTTTTTAAAAGTTTGAAAAACGAGCATCGAGCTCACAGTCCACCTAATTGTAAGTGAGTACTGTGACTTATAGATATTTACATTTATCCTCAATTAAGAACTCAAATGCAGAGGCGTTATCTGTCACCCATAAGGCCCAAGATGGAATACCAACTTTTCAGTAAAAAGTATTTCCGGTTCTCTACACTCACCATACGGGACACAGTAGCATTAAGCTGCTATTTATCTGGTATGCTGTGAGATCATAGTCCTTCCCCGATCACCCCCGAAACCCACTAAAATAACAATAACTTATTCGTGAACAATCATAATTTCCCAAGTATAACAGATATTTTATGCACATTGCTCGTTACAAGACCAAATACATACTAAGATACCGACAAACCGCAAATCAATCACAAAAGCAAATGCGACCTTTCTGCAAAATAAATGAACCGCCACTGCGTGATTGTGGCAGCGTAATCGCGATTAACGTGAATCAACACACGCGAAATCGTATTTAAAGTGTAAATAGATCAAACGAGTTGTGAATAAACAAAAGCGACTACGTTTCTTACTAGGAAAGTGTTTGTAAAATATTTACGATATTTAACTGTAAAATAATTTTAAGTGTATATTATTGAAGTTATTGTCTTCTTAGTGCTTATTATTGTCGCTTAATTTGACTTTTTAATGTAAAATCATGTCGCACGCGATTAGTGGGCAAAGTATATTTACTACATCGCAGCGATTACGCATCCCAGCCAGAGTCAAAATTTGCGTTTTGCCGTTCTCCTCGTGTCTAAAACATCTCATCTCAGCTTCGATGCTTTAGCAAAATCTTTAGATTTTGAGTATTTTTGTGTTTAGGTGTATATAATATCATGCTTGCTCTACTACATTTTATATATGACTGCCTGATCTAGTGACCAAAGGTCCTGGCCAAACTAAAAACATTAATCATTGATTGTTGGATCTGGTTATAGTAATATCGTTGAATTGTAGTACTATATGATTTCTGACACTGCATCCCAGTCCATTTTCTATATTATCGCATTAAGTATCGTTACATTGAGCGTGGTAAGATTAGGACAAGTTCCTCTTTTTTGGACATATCTGGAATTTGCTGCCGTGATCGAAAATAGACTGGAAAACACCATAATAATAACAATATTTTTCACTGACCAAAAGGAGCAAAGAAGATCATAAATATAATACAAAATGATAACGTAAGATCCCTGACCGAAAGAGCTCTGACTCAGCATGTGCTGCAGAGAATTTAAACAACGCTGTTATTCTGTCAGTACCCATATACTTAACGAACTAGAGTTTAACACACTACGCGCATATCTCTGTTCATATTACAAATAGTAATTGATTTATTTAATTATCCAGTACAAGTTTTCATAGTTTTTACCATTTATAAATTAAATATACAAGCACAAAGTATAAACAAAATAAAAACAAAACAGATGAAAATAAGTATGTTTAGTATAATAGATAGAGGAGTACGCTACTGTTCAAAATAAAAGCTGGGATTTGAATGTATTACATAAACTTCAGTGACCTTACAACACGTAACTTAAATGAACTTGAAGTCATTAAGCAAAATAAAGTTAACAAAGGTATGTTTTAGATATCATCATTACAAGCTGGGTAGTGTTGCACTTACGAATTTTATCAATTAAGTAGCTTAATTAATTAGTTCCAGACGCAAGAAACAATGTAACCGTACGTTAGCCCCAGGGGTCCGCCGTGGGAAGGTGTAGGTGATCCACATAAATTGTTCTCTACGAGGCGATACGGTATCTACCTAAATTTTGTTAAGTACGGACTAACGAGTTACCAACTAATATCGTCCGTTTTACGGTTTGCAGACATGCGATATGTAGTTGGCGGTATAAACGGAGGATTATTTGAATTTATTTATTTGGGTTGTTTGAAACTCTAAGTGTCTTATTTGCTGTTATGTTCGTGTTTAGTATGAAATTGAGAAGTGTTGTTAATACGAGCTACAAAGTTTAAAACATCATATATTTGATACTTCAATTTTAGAAAAAGTATGTTATAATTTAGGATAGGTTAGATATATAATTAAAAAATAAAACATAGCAATAGAGATTAATTGTCAAATTCAAATTAAAAAAAAAGTCAAATTCTTTATTTACTGTTCACGCCTGTGACTTTACTTTAGATTGCCTTGTCTCTGAGATTATTGTATAATAGTTAATTTAATCAAAACGACAGGCGCTTAATTTTATTATATCTTTTTTTAAACGTTACATCCACACTAAGATTTTCTCCTATATCATGGGGGTAGTTTACATACATAAATTTCACAAGGACAAAGATCCAGACCCGGAACAATTATGTAGGCCATACAAATACTTGTTTCGTGCGAGTATCGAACCCGCGACCCTTAGCGCTGCAACTCATTGCTCAGCCACTGCGCCACAGAGCCATTAATGTAGTATAGATATTTTTTTTATTTGATGAAAAATAGAAAAACGGCGGCTGATAAGTTCACGACCAGGACTTAAAGTTTGGATACGTTTCATTTTTTCTATACCTGTTAAACTGTTGAATAAATATTTTGCTTTTCAAAAAAGATGCTGCATCTCTTTGCATTTACCAGGGGAAGTACTCAGAGAAATTGTTCAGAATAACTCCAGGCGCCAAATTCCACTATCACACATCGCGACGAAACTCACGATACCATCAACACCATCTGTATGCTTAGCCGTCTACAATTGTGCGATTTACTAAGTATTTTGCTTTTGCACGATATCTTCTTCTCATCGGCTACACCTGCTATTTTTCCGGACCGATAAGACTGGAAGATCTTCGAGAAAAGAGCTCCTATTTAAAAGGAAGGCAACGCACTTGCGATTCCCCTGGTGTTGCAGTTGATCATGGGCGGCGGTAGTCACTTACCATCAGGTGAGCCACATGCTCTTTTACCTTTTCTTCTATAAAAAGCTATAATTATTTAGTTACTTAACTTATGTAAAAGAAGGTATACCTTATGACTCTTACGGGTAAAGTAAATAAGGAAAATAATTGAAAAAAAATGTTAAAATTTATAAAATTTAAGTTAAAAAGGCGATGTTTTTAACATAAATTATTCCCTGTGATACGACATGACACATACTTAAATTTCCTTAAGTACGGACTAACGAGGTAGCAACTAATACGAACCTCTTTGTGGTATGTAAACATGCAAGACGGCATAATACCACATTCATTTGATTTTATAATATGCTTCCTTGTAATTTTAGCGCAATGTCTATGGGTGGTCGTCCGATGGTTGGTGGTTAACGTCACTCAAACACACAAAAAATTTCATCATAATCAGTCGAGTCAGCTTCGAGTTTTAGGCAGACAAACGGACAGCAATTTATTTTTATATATAGAAATTAAATAACAAATTTTCAACATCCTCCTAAGTTAAACAAAAAAAAAACAGGAAATATGTGTTATTTAAGGTACTGTCTATATGCAAGTCAATAGTACTTTATAAAGAGTTTATAAATAAATATGTTGAAGTAATAGGAATTAGGAAGCAATAGCTTAACCCTCCGGAGCGTTTTAAGAGGCGACTAGGGAATCGACAGAATGATCTTATGGCTTCTGATATCTATTCACCATCTCTTCTGAGGAGCTTTAAAGGTACGGATTATCTGCTACTCGATCGTTGATGCGCCTAACAAGAGTGAAGATTTAAGCAAATCCTGCTTACAGTGAGAGAGGCCCATGTCCATTATTGGACATTATCGGTCTGATGAAGAGGACGAAAATAGAAAACGCTTAATAATTATGAAGAAAACTAATAATAAAAAACGTTTTAAAAATTACACCACGTATTGTTTGTCAAAATTCGACAAAATATTAAATTTTATTTTGAATCCGTAAATTAAGGGTACTGAGACGCATCGCCATTGCTTTGTTAACGTATTTTACAAATATGTACCCTGCGAAACGGTCTTTACAAATGTCATGAATGGATACTATTCGCTTGGAAAAGCGCCATTGTCATTATATGTTTCGAAATAAAGCTTTGTGAAACATTCTTGGAACGCTTGAACCCCGTTCTGTCTGTTATATTAGGTGTTACATCACATTATTACACAGTGAACCAGTTAAATAAACAAATGAATTCCCGGTTTGACGATATACATAAATTGGAGCGGTTGAAATTGTGATGCTAATATTTCTTCATCATTATCATCATTACTGTTTACCACAAGTCCACTGCTGAACATAGGCCTCGGATGGGATCGGAACGAATCAGTAAACTGAAGTAGCAGTGGACCGGTCATATAGTCTACCAACAACCGACGGGGATAAAAGATCCTCGAGTGTTAGCCTCGTACCGGTAAGCGAAATGTAGAGTGGCTCGCCACTACATGGAGTGACGACCGTGCTTTGTGGCATCCCTCAGTAGGTATATGCATGTTCTGCAGTGGGCTCGAGTGGGCTGCAATGATGATGATGATGATGAATTAATGGTATTGATATTATAAAGGTTCAATAATTTTTAAGATATTTTAAGGGCAAAGCAATGCTCCCGCGATGCGACAATGCGAATTGGCGCACTTTTTATGTCTTCGAAATATTTATTTATTTGTCAAACACGCAGGTTCCCTCACGGTGTTTTCCATGACTACTTAGCACGTGGTAAAACAGCCCTTAAAATTGCAATTAAAATTTTCATAGGTGCTGGCGTGGATCGAACCCAGTCTGCTCGCGTACTGTGAAATTTACAGCGAGCGCTTAGCCTTGGAGCAACATTTCTTATAAATATATTTTAATCTAGTCATATTTAACAAGTAAAGTAACTAAAATTATTTTATTTTATCCAGTTCCAATTTGTATTTTATTCTTCTTAGAATAAGTAAGTATTACAATTTTTGAGAATAAAGCTGTATAAGTAAGTGTTTTGACTCATGTGTTAACCTTTGTTCCCAAAAAATTGTAAAATCTTACTACTAAGATGTAACTACGATAACAAACCAAGATTTATTTTTGACAAGCTTGCAAAACATATTTTCTGTTTATTATGCGTATATGTATCAGAGCTTTTCTCTAAATTATTTTAGGTGACAAAATTTTAACATGTATTGGATAATATTCTCACTAAAACAAAAGACACCGATCTAGCTCAGCAAATTACAAAGTTGAAGTAGTAATAAAAACAAAAGAGGCGAATGTTAGATATTCTCCCAGTAAAATAGTTTGAAGAACTAGCAATCGATAAGGAAGGATGGGCAGTTTTGAGTGGCAGCCTATCAAACGTTGTGCAAGACGATTTTCAAGATGGAGTAACTTGATGAGCCATGCTGGAGGTCGACGGATGCAGAAGACTCAGAACATTGGATGAGGACAAACTTAGTCAAAAGTAAATTTATCATCAGGCTTGTGATTGACTGTAAGGATGATGTTTGTAATAAATATGCCAACAGAATAGGGACAGTAAAATTTGAACATCAAAGTATTTAACAGACATTCAAAAAAATATTAACCATTTTAAGTGAATGTGTCTAAAATGCTGATTTATTTTTCTATTGATTTATCCTACTGTGGTATTCAATATTGACAATTGCCTTTTATTTTCTATCGAATATCGTTATTGTAATACTCACTGAAATAATTGAACATGGAACTTCCATTTAGAGGAGTGGCAGATTGTATTCACAAATATTGTTATTTTTATCAACATTTATTTTCTGGAATAAGTGTATTTGAATTGCTAAATATACTTAAGAGAAATATCAAATAGGCATAATATGATCTATGATGATTTTACCTTTAACAAGTGATAATTTTTAGAATTAATTGAGTACTTAGTAATAACCGGCCTTTTTAGGGTTGCGTAGTTACACAACAAGGAACCCTTATAGTTTCGCCATGTCCGTCTGTCCGTCCGTCCGCGGTTTTACTCAGAGACCCTAGGTGCTACAAATCTTTAATTTGGCATAGTTATAGATATTAATCATGACAAGAAAACTGTGAAATAAAATCTTAAAAAACATTTTTTATTTTGGGTACTTCCCATACAAGTAAATGGAGGATGATTTTTTACCCGTCTATTCCATCGTGAGGGGTATCGTTGGATAGGTCTTTCAAAAAAACTGGGGATGCGGAACAACATATTTTCAATTCAGGGGTCTGCTTGCGATATATTTAGCTTTAAAGTGGTATTTTTCATTAGAGTCATGTGTCCACCCCCCCTCTACGAACTAAACCGCTGTTTTTGGAAATGTGAAAAGTATACAAGATAGTAGTATATATAATGAAGTTAAAAGGAAAACTATCACAACTAAGTAGAATTAAGAAGTTAACGAGTAATAGTTGACTAACTTAAAAAATGCATTTGGATTAGTAAAAATTTCGTTACAACTCCATAAAAAATGACCTAAAACTAGCTGCTTTATAACTTTGTAATGTTATTTTAAACTGTTAAAAATAAACATTTTATGAAGAAAACGACTTAATATATGCATTACTACTATAGCTTTACTTTTTCATTTGCGGGATAGGCAGGGAGGATCTTTCTTACTTACTTACTACTTTCACTTATTTTTTAGTTGCTAGTTATTGTAGGCCTCATTCAAAGTATTCATACAATCATATAGCCTCATACAGTTTCATTCGTCACACTCTTGGTTTACGAGGGCGACCTCAGGATAATTTAGGGCAGTGGTGGTTTACGTAAAGGTTCGTTACGGTCATATATGTATACATTAGGGTTGCACTGCCGGGAATATATAAATAGATAGTCAACTATTATCATTTTTGTACCTTGTCATGAATGATTTGATGTAAAATTGTATTATTTTCAAAATCGAAAACCTTTTTTAATCTTTTTGAATACCACTCTCTATAAGTATGATTTGAAAATAAGTCCTTCAGTTACCATCTTCCTATTTGGGCCCATTTTTAGTCATTGTAGCGGTCAAACCGCGAACTCATTTATTATGCTCATTATCAAAAAAAGCCCACGTATTATTACGGCCAACTACGGAACCCTACCCCTACATTTTGGGTGGTACGACACGCACTTGGGCAGTTTTTGGATTTATTTTTTCTTACTCTGTATTTTTGAGCAGATCTATATTTTATAGAAAATTTATGATGGTCTCGAAAAAACTTAAAACTGCTATTTCGCAGATTCGACACTAAAACCTTTATGTAACAACAGTACTAAATGGTTTCTGATATTTAATGAACGCAGCTCTCAGTTAGAGACTACCTCTCACATGACTATTTAACTCTACGACAAAATAGATCAGGATAACAACTTCCGTGATAGTTATCAGAAGCTTTCAACTATTCACTAAATGTAACGGAACTACAAACATGGACGTGTTAGTACAAAGGCACTTACGTTAACAATTAGACAAATCATATACGATATAAGATTTATTAGATCTTTGCCTATGTCATTGCCGTTTTTTATGAAATAAGTTAAGTCAATAAGGTAATTTTTTTTCTATATTTTTTATTTCTATTAATCAAAGTAATTACCTGAGGTGAATGGTGAATTAAACCTCATATATACAGTTAATAGTTTATTACAATATACACAAGAGTAGAAGGAAACACGAAGTAAGAAAGATAGTCACGATACATTTAATTAGCGAGAAGTACGAAATTATAAACGTTAGCACAGTGAGATATTGAAAGACGCACATGCTGCCACTATGGAACTCATATTCTCAGTCATTACTCGAATTTTTAACGTATCAACGATGACAAAAAAGATTGAAATGTGATGAAAATATAACGAATTCCATGTTTTTAAAATAAAATTAATTTGAAGTTAGAATTCTTAGCCGAACAATAATTATTTTGATTTGAAATGGCCAGTACTGCAAAACGGCAATTTCATAGGTAAAGACTTTTAGCAGATTTAATAGCAGATTACCAGATACCAGATACCATATTACCAGATACCAGATCCCATTTTGTAGCAGATATTTGGTACGGTCAGTCGTAGGCTTGCAAGCGTTATTAAAGAGTAGACTCAGATTCCAAAGCTATAAATGTAACTAAAATATAACCCTATAAAATACAAATGTTATAGCATTTTTTCTCAAAGATTTGGCATATCATGGATTAAAAGAAGGGTTCGTGGCTCGGATTAAACAATGCAATAGTCAAAAACATCTCAATGCATTTGGAATAAAAAGATATACGGTCCATTTTCTCACTGTATAAGTAATAAAAGTGATAATGAATGAAGAACCAACACGGGTGGCATGGGGTAGTGGATATTCTTATATCCCGGGGGTGCCGAAAGAGGCGACAGCGAGGAACTAAAATAGAAGATGTGCAACAGCATATTTCTAATAATAATTAAACAATCATAACTGCGGTTGTCATTTAGTTTGTAACTTGTGATTATTACGGTGTATTGAGTTTGACTGCTGATCATATGGTCCCGAGTTCAAAAATCATGTTGGCGGTGTTTAACCTTCGGGAAGCATATAAAGTTGTCGATCCGGTCTCGGTGCTGACACTAACTTTCATGCATTACAATACTGTCCAGCGCAGATGGCTAGTCTCCGTTGAGACTAGCCTTCGTGGCCGGAACTTGGTTTGGAGGACATACTACTATATTATAAACTATATAAAAATTGATAAGTTCAGTTTTATTCAAAAAAAAATTTAATGTATTCAGTTCAAAAGATGAAGTTAAGCTTTGTAATATACAAAGATGTTAGTCGCATATAAAAGCTGATGTGTTACACAACACATAATAAAATGAGGATTCCTTAAATGTAAAACGTTCTACACCATTCCGAGAGTCGTTGAAACCTCTATAAAAATGTTAGTTCCCTTTTCATTACATTTTCGAACATGGTGTTCTTGTTCAAGAGTATGAATATGAACCTTAAGACTGCAAACTTAAAGATTCAATTCCAACGGTTTTTCAGGTTTATTTTACTAAATGTCCGATCTACCCATTTCGAAGAGCCCGTTTTCAACGTTTTAAAGTACTTTGTTTTCATACTCATGTACGATGTCACCTTAATATAAATCTTTCTGTTGAATTAATAAAATACTTTGAATGGTATATAGCTAATTACGAATTAATTATTTATTGATCGTTAGATGTTGAATGTACTTTTCTAAAAATTTTAGGAAATTTAAATATATAAAAGACTAGCGCATATTCCATAAAAGAAAACTAGCTTAATCTCTGTACATGGTTCCGCGTTCATGTTTTTAAGAACAGCACTATGCGTTCACCACTACATACGATGTTCTGTTATTTCCCCTGACAGTAATATCACTACACCGCCAATGTAATTTGAACTTCTTTATCCTCTTGCGCGCTTGCAAAATGTAGCCAAGCTACCAGCCGTGTAGGTAATTCAAACGGATCTAACAAAGTTGGCTTGTGTAGACTTTGATACTAAGGTCCTCTTATCCCAAAGGATAATAAGTTGCACCTGTAGTCACAGTTATTATGTGAAAATGTTTACATTACTTGGGTTTTTTGTAACAGAGCAGTTAAATAAAGAAAAACGTTACGAATTATACAGTTACATATATATACAGTTGGACCGAAAATACACCAACCACGGATCATATTAACTATATTGTGTAATAGAAAAAGTCCCAAATTTTGACATCCTTATTTTAGCCGACATAAAAATCTCATTTCGACTGTTTTTTCGTTACACGCCAATCGTGAACCGTTTTTAGTAGATAATACCTCTAGGATGGTCCCATATATATTTGAAGCAAAACTGTAAAGTGATAAATAGAAGATGAAGTTTTTAATGTAATTATTTAGACGATATTCTACGCGCGCTTGTGATATTCCTTATTCGCTAAAAAGGGCCAAAAAATTAGAAATTTAATAAAATTAAAAACATTCAAATAACTAAAAACAATAAAATAATAGCTTTTGAAGTCAGGGATTTAATTCTTCGATACACTATATGTTAGGAAGTATTTTACGTCTGGCGAGTACAAGATAGTTATAACGCCACCAATCGGAAGCATTAGATCTTTCTGGCATTTCGTATAGTCGCCTCTTATGACACCTACAGGACGAAACGTGGTGATGGACTGTCTTACGTCGCCACTACTATTACATTTACATAGCAAAAATTATTACCAATTAATTTTAATTGCAATTCTCCGAGAGGAAAACCTCCTTTTTATCCTTAAATGCGTTTGACTGTGGCGCTGCTGTCTGTGGCTTCGATTAAAAAGTGCATATGTTATAGTAATAGCAATGTACTTAGCATAATATTTATTGCCTAGAAATAATTGTTCCAGGTCTGCGTGCTTGTCTTGGTTCTATTTATTTAAAAGGAAAACCTAAGCAATACAACATAAATTTATAGTAGGAGTTTAATTTTATTTTTAATATAAAACTCCCACAAAAATTAAATATATTTTGTCCATTTATTTCAATTATATCACATAAGATAAATATACTCGAAGCCATACCCTATTAACTTCCATTTTAAAATAACATTGTTTTTAAAACATGGTATCTTTGTTTTATTTTAGTTTCAAAATAAACTGGCTCTGATGCTTATGTATACGAAGTTAATTATGGGTGGCAAAGCTCTAAGCCTGGAAAATATTACAGCAATATACGAGTAAGTTGAATATTTAGAGTAATGTACCCGAAGCCAACTCTATTATATCGCATTAATCTCTTACACGGTTTATTTACAAAATTGTAATTTATATTTGTAGAACGTAGGTTTTTATCTTTACCGGTTTAACAAATATGGAAATGTGGTATAAACACAAATGTGTGCCATTTATACTGCGAGAGAATCATGAGTGTGCCTTCTCACTCGCCCCCGCAATGAGTCACGAAGATGAATATAAACAGCAAATGACCTCATCTCATCAATTATTGTTATCAA
This sequence comes from Parnassius orleans, assembly GCA_029286625.1. NCBI lineage: Eukaryota > Metazoa > Arthropoda > Insecta > Lepidoptera > Papilionidae > Parnassius > Parnassius orleans. Next base: position 2,847,919 of record JAGSMP010000168.1, read on the forward strand.
AATGGACAAATTTACGTAAAGTAATTTATGCAAATAAAATAAATTATTGTACAAGAACAACACGAGTTACTTCCGCGTGGGTATGCCATTTAAATTAATATTCAAAAATTTAATTTAAAATTTAATTTTAACTACACCACATTAGGGATGACATAAATATGTTTGTTTTAAACTTTATATTTTACCCACTTTATATTACAGCTTGAAATATATGCATTTTGTAATTAAGTTTTCAACTACTTCACTTTTTATGATCTTATGTTATTATATTTTGAAATTCTACATAATACTACTAAAAACTTAATTTACCTTACAGACCAACTCCACAGCTGAACATAGCCCCCTCCCATAGACTGCTCAAGAAGACATTTGCCGTAGTTGACAAGCTTGGCAGGCGTGTTGGCAACCGCAGCTCCCTATTATTTTAAGTATTAATCAGGAAGATGCTGATGCCCATCTCATGTGTCGGTGGCTGTTTCATTCCCTCTGTCGCCTCTTACGACCCCCACGGGATAGCATGGGGATGAGGATATTCTATATAATATCCTCTTAAATAATTTTAAATTATTATAAATTATATCAAACAATTTTATTGACATGCAAATACTAAATATGCAATAAATGGTTTTCTATTTCCTTATGTTTCTTTTTATTTTTGAAAAAATTATATTTTCATGCACGTTATTTTAGTCAAAGTCTATATTAGACAATACTATTAGTTGAAGACTTATTGAAATTATAATAAATGACAGTCAAGTCTGGAAGAGGTTAAAAATTTAATTAAAAAAACGTTACCGCTACAATTGTATTTTCTCCTGTATCGTTTAGGCATTTTACGTACATAATTTGTAGATGAAAAAACATCCAGATCCAGAAAAAACATTTGCAGGCCATACAAACGCGCAACAATGCGCTACGAGCCGTCAAAGATATTTTTCAACATTTGTACACACCATATTTCGTATCTACCTACCCTTGTATATAAAGAAAATAAAAGAGCGTAGATAGTCTAGTGAACTTAGGCCGATGGTGATAAGATTTCTCCTGTAATCTGATATTTGCCGAAGGTAAAATCTATACTAAAATTTGTAGGCATTTAATCTCTTGAGCAACTGAATTGATCCTTAAAATTCCTTTATTTATAAAAAGCTATATTATTCTGTAATTGTCAGTTCAAAAACTCAATAATCGGAAAAAACGCTGCTTGGCTGTATAAGTCATTAATAGATCTTTATTTATATATCTAGGCTGATCACTGAAAATGACACACTAACTCTTAGGAAAGGAAATAAAAAATAAAAGATGAAATAAATTAATATGAAATCAATTTCAGAAGCTATTTATTCATTAAATTTTATAAATTAAATGTGGTTAGCATTTTTATAATAACTATTTAGTTTCACTGTTGGTAGAACTTTTTTTCTACCTCAGAGTTCGTCTAGGTTGGTACTATCCTCTAACCTATTTCAGGTCGTTAAATAACAGTGCTTGCACTATTGTGTTCCGCCTGTTTAATTACAGGCTGTAAGACGTTCCATCTTTCTTAGTCCACAGAGGACAACGCATGGTCCGTGTACCGTTACCGTTACAGCCTATTAAAGTCTACTGCTCCCCCCGTAGATTACCTCATAGGAGGAATATTTGCCATAGTTGCCACTCTTGGCAAGCGGGTTGGCAATCGCAGTTTATTTTTTATCGTTATTAGGAAGACACTGCTGCCCATCTCCTGATTTGTTTCCCTCGGTCGCCTCTTACGACACCCACGGGATAATATGGGGTAGTGGATAAGCCATTTTAACATTAGGTGGACTGTAATTTCGACTGTTACTTGTTTTATAAAAAAACAATAGTAATCTTGTTCCGTATCTTTATAAACTTTGGTCTATAAAATTATAATCATTTATACACTTCTATAGCATTGCATTTTTGAAACGTTGTAAAAGGGACTTATAGAAGTCATTGAACATAATTTAACATTTATTTACATACATGTCAGTGTTCTCAAACAACGGTATATTATACCTACGTTAAAGTGATTTTGCTAAAAGCGTATCATTTTAGTTTTTCGATCGTGCAATGTCAGCTGGTTGTATCGAGAATATCACTGATACGTTCGATATTTTATTTGAGTCTATTCGAGTACGCCGCTCGCCGCGACACGGAAGAGTGTCAAATAAATACAGGTTGAAATATATCCACTGTCGAGTTTTGTGATCCCCGTACATTCGTGCCATTTAAAGAATGAATTTTTACCTGGTTTTCCTGTTGTACGGATATATTTTCGGTTTTGCCTGCGGGATGCTATATCGGCGAGATTCTGATAATGTTTTGAAGCCCGGTGAGTTTTTTTTATAGTAGATTAGGAAATATAACTATTATTGTTTTTTTTAATTTTCTTATGTTTTTTGTTTAATTCTATGAGTACAATTTTTTCTCAACTTATTTAGTAAAATTATTGGATTTTTAAAATTGTTATATAACTTTGTAGTGTTAATTTATTACTAATTTTGCGGTTTCCTAAATTTGTAATAAACATATTTTCTTAAAATTTAAAAATTGCATTTCTTTTACATAATATATAGATTTCTTTTAATTGTTAATTCTTTGAATTTTCAAGCTTTTTATATTTTTATTGTTAAGATCAAACATATATATAAGGTTTTTTCTGACGTTTTTGTTTATGATACTTCCATCGTACCGTTTTAATTATTATCCTATAATAACGTATAAGTGTTTTAAAATCATTCCATTTCAATACTGCTTAAATTTGCAGTAGTCACTAATGGATGCAGGTGTATCCGCTGCCGCTTTGCCTTGAGTTTACAAACTTAGTGTCGTGCGCAAAGTGCACTTTCGAAATGCAAAGTCATGTTTATAATCGAACTGTTTTAATTTTCATAAAACTTAATAAAAATAACGCTATCAACGTTTTAATGCAAAGTACTTATTGTGTTCCTTTAAATAATAGTAAATCATTGCAACCCTTGCGTAAATTAAATCGTTATAAACAATATAAAGTATTTCAAATTGTGGTTTTGACTCTACCCATATTGCAATTGCCATTTTTTTTTAATTTTGAGATTTAAATTTAAATAACATTAAAAATAATTTTATTACAAAATGATACAAAAATCAATAATTTAAAACGATAGCATAGTAGCTTCTGAGCACAGTCCTCTTATTTCTTAGAGGGTTTCGGCCAAGAAAGTGTCCGCCGCGCTGCCCCAATGGGTGTTAATGGACTTCACATGCCTTCGTAATATTTTTATACTTTTCATACATGTAGGTTTCTCTATGTATTCGTTCGATAAATCAATACTTAAAATTTGAACTAATAATTTCGTTTGGTGCCAGCCAGGATTGAATCCGGGTTGCTCGCGTACTGAGAAATTTAAATCCATTGCGCCTCTTAAAAAAACTTGAAATAGACGTTTAAAATAAAAACCCTTACCTTACATTTTTATTAAAGTGTGAACGCGGTTTTTCAACGGGACTATTTACTGCATTAAAAAGCTTAAGACTTGTCTGGCATTGCATAACCGAGTAGCGGGCCAGGGTCAAGAATTCACGTGGTGTGTATTATGTCACTTAACATAAAATAATTAAAATACTAGCATTAAAATATTATTCGAAATTTTGATCTTACTAATAAAAAGTAAAAAAAAATGAACAACATTAATAATAAACTAAAAAAATACTACCTTCTCATAAGCTACAATATTAATTTACGAAACTTATTCGAAACATTTATGTAACATTGAAATATATATAATATTTAAAAAAAAATATAAAAAACTAAAACTAAACACTTAAATTATCCTACTGTCCTACTTCGAGTAGTATCGTGCCAAGAACGCTGTAGTCCAGTCACTTTAGCATAAAAAAGGGGTCAACCACGGAATGAGAGATAATCAGCAGAATGTTCGTATATACCTTCATTTTGGCGTTCTAAAAGTTATCTCAAAAGTCTCATAAAATCTCGTGTCTGCGTCGTAAGTTATTCAAGGTCAAAGGTAAAAAAAAACAGTTTTTCTTGATTATCTCGGTTTCTATTGCTCCAGTGATGTTAACATCTATTATAAAAATTGTAGATCATAAAATTTGCGACAGATTTTATTAGAAACATTTTTCATGTGCTCAACCGTTATTGCGATAAAGTGCGGTGAGCACGCAGCGCTCAGCCATACGTACAGTAATGCAAGGTCAACCATGAATATCTGTGAATACTACCTTGAATTTTGAATAATTTGTATTATTTATAAGTTAATACATTGTATTTAATAACATATTACATATTTTTAATATATTCATTTAATAATACTTACCTACTTTGTGTAATTTAAAACTCATTAAATGAAATACTTATTGTGTATATTTTATGTATTTTATTATTGTATATATCTTAATTTATTGAAGTTAGATTTTAAGTAGAAAAATAAATAAGTGTTTCACCTTTAAAATGTGTAAGTTTTTTGATATTAGATAATCATCATCATCATTACAGTCCTTCACAAGTCCACTGCTCAACTGCTTCTTTCTTTCTTCTGGACGTTCGGGGTCTGAGTTCTCATTTCAGGTATAAATCTCATAGAAAAAGGCCGTGTTACAGGGGTCCGTCTTCCCAGTTATAATCATGATAGAAAAAAAAAGTATTTAAAAACTGTTTTTTTACCTTTGACCTTGAGTAACTTACGACGCAGACACGAGATTTTATGAGACTTTTGAGACAACTTTTAAAACGCCAAAATGAAACTATATACGAAAAATCGGCTTATTATCTCTCATTCCGAGATTGATCGCTAATCTGACTGGACTACTGGCGGCCTTTTCTCGCTAAATGGTTATACTTGGCTTTGAGCAAGAAAAAACAAGCCCTATTATCACCAACAGTTCTTTTTATATGTATTTTTAAAAGTAATGTATTATGTAAATTAAAACAGCTTTAGTAGTTCTAATAACTCGCCGTAAATTTCACAGTACGCAAGCAACTCAGGTAGATTAACCACGTGGTTGGCAATGAAGAAAATCATCGTGAGGAAACCTGCATGTCTGAGTAATAAAATATTACGTGTACATGTTGTGTTGTCCGCCAACATTAACTGGAGCAGCGTGTCCAACTAATTGCTCAATAACTAAATGATCTCAGAAGCTACAAGTCTGTGCCCAGCTATATAGGTAATTTAAAAGGACTTAATTAATATTTCAATTTGTGATTTCTTATATTTACGCGAGTACTACACATTCACGTTTAAGACATTTAACTACGCTAGTTACGCGCCGTGGTAGCTCTGATGGTTAGCGCTCGTTGTGAATTTACAAGTACGCGAGCAACCCGGATTCAGACCCCGCAAGCACCAATTAAATTTTTAATTGCAATTTTAAGTACTGATTTACCACGTGATCGGCGTTGAAGGAAAACATCATGAGGAAACCTGCAACAGCAGCTGAGTGATAACAGCAACTTTCAACTATTCGCAAAATGTAACGGAACTTCAAAGGTGGTCGTGTCAATACAAAGGCACTCACGTCAACAAAATAGACAAACTAATCCACCCATACATGATATAAGGTTTAATAGAATCAGGCGTTAATTTGCGGCTGTCCACTATATTAAAGATGTTAAAATAATGGATTTCCGCAAAGTAACGCGGAGTAATTTGGACTGACCTTACCAAATAAAACTTTGATTTAAGGTTTATTTTAAGGTACCAAATAAAGGTAAGGTCAGTCGTAGGCTTGCAAGCCTTTTTTAAAAGTAGGCGCAGATTCCAAAAGCATATAACTAAAATATAACCCATGTTATGAAATTTTTTTCTCCAAGGTTTGGCATATCATGGATTAAAATCAAGGACCAGTGGCTCGAATTAAATAATGCGATATTCAAAAAAATCCCAAAGTATTCGGAATAAAAAGATATGCTTTCCACTTTCTCAATATTTAAATAATAAAAGTAATAATAAATGAACAACCAACACGGAGTGACATGGTGTAGTGGATATTCTTACGCCGCCACTACACGGCAAATATACGCCCACATCATCCCCGGGGTGCGAAAAGAGGCGACAGTGAGGAACTTAAATAGAAAATTAGCAACAGCATCTGTCATATAATAACTAAATAATAATAACTGCGGTGTTCATTTGGTGTTTAACTAGTGATGTATTACGGTGTATTGAGTTCGTTAGTCTAGTGGTTGTAAGCGCGACTTTTATCATATAGTGACAAGTTAAATATTGCATTTGGTCCGATCAACGCAGAATGAGCTTACAGCTGATAATATATACCTAACATATAGCACAACATATAGCTGATATTATGAAGCACAGACTCTCCGGGAAGTTTACAGTATGTCAACATGTTCAGCATCATCTCCACCATTACGTCAGATTTGATAGACCACAAATCCTCAAAAAAAAAGAACAAGGATCACCGATCAGATGATTCGTGAGGGTAATGAAACTAAAATAATTAATAACAAAGATAAGAAAGAAAGAAAAATATTTATTTTGACACACTCATAAGGCAACAAGACATAGAAACGAAGTCAAAACAAAATACAATTTCAAGAACGAACAAACAGCCAAAAAATGATAAAACAAAGAAAATTAAAATTAGGAAAAAATATATATATTATATATTTTTAAAACTAGCGCCTCACAATAGTGCCAAAAACTAGGAACCAATTCAGCATGGTGTCAGGTTGGAAACCTGACGCTGATTTTCTATTAGCCTCTTGAATTGCATTCGTCTTTACCTCCGAAACCAGTTACCGTGTACGTCCACAACAACAATCCGTTCTCTAACTTACGTGAACCCTATGAAAATACATATATATGTAAGTACTTCTATTAAATGATGAAATAAAAAGTATATAATATATAACAAAATAATAGAGAAGATGGCTGGGTGCTACCATTTACTTGAGTTCCCACAATTAACAAAATTAAACCCAAGCCGAAGTATACTACTGCAAGACGTCAAGATACTGTAAGCTCGTTCTGCGGAGTTCAGACCAAAAATACATATTTAAAATATGACGCCGAACACCTCAGTGCCTCCGTGACTAAAACGCCCAAAACGTCGGGAATTAAAAAAATTATACGCGATAAAATCAGTAAAATTAGTTTCATTTATTTACGGAATTTTACCGCATTTTTTAATTTGCGGTGTACCCATGTTAGGAGTGGGTATAATCGGTAACTAATTTGCTAAATTAAAAGTTCTTAATAAATTCTCAACAACACCAGTATCCTATGGTTAAATACAGACAGAGAAACTCAAAAGTCGTGATATAGAGTCCGCCATTCTACTGTCGTGAACCACTCCTAGCACAATCACTTAAAGGTTAGAGTGATTAAAGGGCTGCTAGAATTCTTAGCAAAAAGCTTTAAAAGTATAGTTATGGTGTCTTGTAAGTTCCATTAATTCAATTATCAGCCTGAAAATCCACTGGCGAATATAAGGCTATAGGTTGCCTCATAGGCCCTGGCCCTGGTCCAGCTTTTTATTATTTTGAGCAGTTATCAGGAAGAAGGTGTTGCTCGTCTCCTGTTTCAGTTTTCCTCTGTCGCTTCTTACGACACCTGCGGGATGATAATATGGGGTAATGGATTCTCTTACACCACCAGTACAAAGTAAGTCTACCACTGACGAAAGGTTCCAAAATACGTCAGATATTTAATTGAGATTTTAAGCTAGTACAACGTATGGCCCTAACCACAAGACGATAACGGCCATTAAACCACTGTGCAGTGGCGGTATGAGAATATGCACTACCCCATATCCAACCGTGGGTGTCGCAAGAGGCATTTGAAAGAAATAAACCAGGAGATGGACAACAACGACTTCTTTATAATAAGTAGAAAGTAAAAAAACTGTGGTTGCCAACCGACTCGCCAATTTTGACAACTATGGCAAATATCCCCCTTTCATGAGCGAATCTATAGGGGAGGCCTATGATCAGCAGAGGACTTTCATATGCTGTAATGAATGAATGAACTAATGAAAAAATATTTAGTACTTTTTATTTTTTTATTTTATGCGAAATAAAGTGCACTGCTGAACATAGGCCTCCCCTAAGGAATGCCACATAGCACGGTCCTTAGCCACCTGCATCCATCGACTTCCTGCATGTCTTACCAACTTGTAAAGGGTTGTAATGATGGTGATGATGATGATGCGAAATAAAGTGCATTTTTGTATTTCATAAGTGTTATATTTCGTAACGCATAAATATTTGAATTTGTTTATGTTGCAGATCTCCTACCAGTGTCTTCAACAGTGATGCCTCTACCGTTTTACTCCGTTTACGTATTCGAGAAAAACTTACTACGCGACAAAAATAAAAAACGACCCGAAGGAAAAATTTCACTAATAACAAAACTCAAGCAATAAAATATAGAATACCGTTAAAATTGGCTTTTCCTTGGTTCGTTTGTACATACACCTCTTTTATATTTTATTGTAATAATTAAACTAAAGAAAGTATAACCGTCTTCAAAAACCAAAAATGAATAAAATAATTTCCACATAATATCTTCTGAAGTCGATGCTATGGCATAGTGTATTAAAATTGATTTAAAGCCCCAACACCTAGAATGTCATTTAAATAGTTATATTAAAAATTTGAACCCATATTTTTCCATCCATCGACATTATCATCATGAATGTTTTACCTAAAATTTATATAGGACTACCCTTGAAGTAAAACCTATTTAATAAAAAAAGAATCACTAAAATCGGTTCATCGGTTTCCGAGAAATCAGTGAACATACATAAAAAACCTACGCGTCAAATAAAGAAACTTCTCTAAAAATCCCTACAATTTGCAATCGCAAGAAGAATAAGTAAAAGCAAGCAAGCGCAAAAGTGCTCCATTACGTTGCACAACTTCACATAATATGCTCTTATCTCAAAAAGCCAGCATGATTTCTATCTGTTGCCTTAAATAATTATTTTTATTGTGTCATATGCTTGGGATATGGTAAAATAAAAATAATTAGTTGACTAATAAACTGCCTGGTCGTAAACGGGTCTGCTGATCATGTGATCCCACACACACAACTCTTACATAAATCTTGTGTCGGGTCAAAATCAGTTACTCGGTTTTCTGTCAAGAAATACTCAGTAGCAGCCTGAAGTCAGGAAGTAGACAGTGTTTCACCCTCGTGACTTGGAAAACACGTCAAGCAGTTGCTCCCGCATCTGATCTCTCTTCGGTCATGTGTACTATGGAGCTAGGAGAAGTGTACTTATAATCCTGCCCTGAGCAGATAGCTAGTCTTCGTTGAAACTGGCCGTCGTGAATTCATTCTAAAGGACGTTATTATCAAAAATAATGTATAAGGTAAGTAGTTTATTACCTAATAATTTTCAACCTAAGTAGTTTATTCTCGTAGCCCCGTCTTTCGAGTCCCGTAGAAAGCGTCATTCATTTCTCTCTCCAGGTTAAAAATGACATTTTAATTATAAATTAAATAAACGATATCAAACACAACTACTTAAATACAGCAGATTAAATTTCAAATTTCGAATCTTTAATATTGAAAGTCAAAAGTTATATACCGAATGTCAACACGACAGAACAAACGTAAGTGCAAAAGTAGGTACGTAAATACATATACCTACAATAAAGCTCGCGAACATATTTGCTCAGTTCCAATGCGCTGTTGAAACTTTAGGTCGGTTTTGTCGGGTTGATTTTGCAAATAACCTACGAAACATATGTGTTTTAATTCCCTGTAACATTACCTTTGTTCTAAAATTCATTGCACAAAATTCCAATTATATTTAACTAATATGTTATAACTTGTATAAATTTGCTGCGTAACTAGTATTACGCGTTGTGTAACTAGGATATGAACGCAGTAATAAGAATAATTGCAAGTCATTAAGCTCAAACAACCGACAATCGATTGCGAAGAAAAAATTTCAAGTGGCAGCCTCGCACTGGTAGTCGAAGTGTAGAACAATACACCCCCTCTGGTGTGGTACCATATGATATAAATGGAAGACAGGAGATTCAGAGCCGTGCTTTGTGCTCATCTTTGCGGAAGGCTTATGTTTAATAATGGATGTATTTTCAAATGGTGGATGACCACAGGGCCTTTACATTCTAAGATTAAAGATGCTTCAACTAACAGACACTGAATGTTTTGGTTTGTTATTGACATACGTCTGAACTGATTTCGTTAAAATTTTACACAGGTTCAAAGTATATTTTAGAAAATTATGATTACAGTAAGATTGTGTGTGATTTACTGGTTTGGATATTGTAAGTATAGAACATTTATTGTAGTTATGCATTTGTTTCTGCGAAACTTATGAATTTATTGACATCTCGTGGTTGACTATTGTCACTTATGGACTTAAAAATTAAGAAATTTGGTGCGTAGAGATGTAATATTGGACGTAACTTAAAACTAAAAATATATAAAAACAAAAATATTACTTTATACTAACATATTAAAATATTTAGGGAACTTCTTTCTTTAATGCGTCCCTCTATTGTTTTTTTTTAATCTTATTTTTTTACCTTATTTTATTTTATTTTAAAAATTTAATTCTTATTTTATTTTAAAAATTTATTATAAAAAGTATCGATAATCCATGCGAAAATCTATTTCTTTCCAATTAATTGTAAATGTGACTATGAAATCATGTCAAATTCAAGTTAATGCGAATAATCGGTAAAATATTCTAATATAAACTTACCTTTTTTAATTTATTATTTGCTTATTTAAATTTTTATTTTTATAGTTGCATAAATTATATGGATCATAAATTAAACAAGTCTAATTTCTTCATAATTTTTGTGAATCCTACTGTGGCGAATTTGCGGGTAAGTTTAGAAGATGCCAGCTTGTACAATGATAGTATAGTCATTGAGAACCATTTTAAAAGGAATTGGCTCCCGATACAAAAAAATTGATAAATTCAAAATAATTATTTAGGGACATGAATGCAAAGAATAACATTTTTACGAGAAATTAAAACTACATATAACCAATGGGGACAACGTTATATTCATTGATGAAACATGGCTAAATGCCAACCGCATTGTATCGCATACATGAACGGATGAAACGTGTCCGTGGGAAAGGTGGGCGCCTCATAATTTGCCATGTGGGATCCGCCGGAGGAGGATTTGAAGACATATCATACGTGTCGGCCGAGTTCTTCACTCTCTTTGCTCATGCGCAAGATTGACAATACATATACATATATTATACTGCATTACTTGGTGCTCTGGGCTTCGTTACAGTATTAGTTCTCTTGGTGTGGTTCGCGAAGTACGCTGTCCCGGGAGACAGCAGTCTCACTGTGAAGTGTATTGGACGGTTGTTATGGTGCAAAGTGCGTTTTGTGCGAACTTTCCTTCCTTGCTTCTTGGTAATCGTAAGTAGAGTGAAACACATCCGCCACCTCAGAGGCGGCCATCATTTTAAATATGTGTGGGCAACAGCTAGGTACACACCCTAGCGTACCAACGCGCTAGGTATATAGGTGTTCGTTGTAGGCACACACCTCCCTCGCTAAAAGGTGGGGGAGCTTGGTACACAAGTGTTTTGATTAAATATATTTTTACGGATTTTATCGCGCTTAATTTACTTATTTTAATTTCCGGTGTTTCGGGTGCTTTACAGCAACTGTAAAGTCCATGGGTTGCTGTAAAGCACCCGAAACATCGGGAATTAAAATAAGTAAATTAAACGCGATAAAATTCGTAAAAATAGTTGTATTCGATTTGTAGTGTTCGCGTAAATATAAGAAATAATTACACAAGTGTTTTACTAAACTCTGACAAGATGGCGGCTATTACCATAGCCGAACTCACTGACTTCCTCAATCGCGTCTGCCCTAACAGTTGGGCGACCTTTTTAGCCCAGCGAGACCTGCCCGCTGCTGATCGTCTGACCCTGCAGATCGACGAGTCTATGTCGCCGAGCACCGAACCTGCGACCCCCGTGTCCGTTGACACGATATACGACGCCGTGTCCCCCACGTCTTCCGCGATGTCCACTCACGGCCCCACTCCGTTCTTCTCGGATGCCAAATCCGGCTCCGACATGGAGACCGAGACACGTGCCCCGTCCAAGCCCGAAGACGAAGGCTTCACCCTCGTCTAGGGCAAAAATCGCAAACGCGCAGCCCCCAAAAAGGCGGTCGTGCCTCACTCAGCCCCCTCGTCCCCGAACGCCACTCCAGCGAAAAATCCAGCCCCGCGACGCGCGCTCAACACCCTAAGCCCACGGCTAAGCCCGGAGCGTAAGGGTCCCCTGCTGAACGTATTGAAAAGCCGCCACCGTCCATCATGGTTCAAGCTAAAACCAAATGGAACAACCCAACCTTTCCAATTAGTTAAACTCAAAATAATATACTGTCCGAAAGTGCAAAACGCCGGTCAGGGCATCCGTATATTCGTAAAGAGGACTGAGGATTTCCGAAGTGTGAAAAATCACCTGCGCCTAACAAGTTAGTTTCCACACCTACGTCTTCCCAGAGGAGCGCAACCTTCGCGTGATCGTCCGCGGACTCCTCAAGCAGCTCGAAACCATCTACTTAAAGATAATCTCAAGGCCCAAAATCTTCCGGCGGTCCGGGAGGTGCACAGAATGTACCACCAGACCGATAAGAAACGTTACTTAGACTTGTGCCTTGTCATTCTGGACCTGTCTCCTGAAGGCAAGGAGATCTTCAATGTTCGACGCATCTGCAACTTAATGGGGACTGTAGTTGAAGACCCGCAAAACAGAGGCATCGTTGGCCAGTGCCACCGATGCCAACTTTACGGCCACTCTGCCTAAAACTGCTATGCCAGGCCTAGGTGCGTCAAGTGCCTAGGTGACCACGGCACTACTGACTGCAGCCGCACGCCCGAGACAGTTGAGCCTCCAAGCTGTGTCAATTGTGTCATTTTATATATTTTTAAGAAGAATACCCAGCAAACTATCGCGGGTGCTCCAAAGCGCCGCGAAGGAAACCGATCGGAGGTAAGAGCCGTCCCAGAAGCGTGGGCCTAGCTAGCGTGTCTCGCTCTCAGTAGCCTGCCCCCAAACCTGCACCATCCTCAGTGCCCACATCCACACCTCAGACTATCACCAAGCCCACCCCCGTCGTCGGGGTCTCCGAGCAAGGTGCAAGCCTTCCCGCGCCTCTCGCGCTGAAACACAAAGCTTGAGTGAAATCGCCGGCACTTATCGCCTCACGGCCAATTCCACCTCTCCAGACACCAAACCAAAGCCCATCCCACAAGGTTCTACTTCCATCGCCGCTGACTTCTCACTAGTCTGCGGCTTTATCAGCAACATAAACCTTGCTGAATTATCTTCTTTGTCCCGCAAATTCCACGGAGCTACCACCCCTCAAGACAAGCTCAACGCTACAATTGAGCATATAGGACTTATCGACGCAATCTGGTCTTTCCAGTGCGCTTAATCACCTCACTAAAATACCATAATGGCAGTACAACAGCTCGGTAGAATAAAACTGCGCTCTCCGACTGTCGCGTTTTTTAACGCAAACGGCCTCAGAAACTAAAAAGATGAGATCGCGCTTTTCCTGCGCAACCATGATGAAGACATTATGCTAGTGCAAGAGACCTTCTTGAATCTTAGCCATGGCGATCCTAAGATCGCAAATTACACCTTAGTTAGATATGATAGGTTGACCATCCGTAGAGGTGGCACCTTGATCTACTGCAAAAGGTCCTTGCACAGTGTACCAATCGACGCTCCCCCGTCAAAAACTTAGAAGTGTCAATTTGTAGGAAAGCTTTGACTGACCATCCGCCATTAATCGTTGTATCGGCGTACCTACCTCCACTTAAGCAATTATTATAACCAGATATTGCAAATTTGCTAAACCTAGGCCCTAGTGTTATAATAACTAGAAACCTAAACTGGAAGCATCCCTCCTGGAACTCGCTTGCCAATAAAACGAATGGCACGATATTGCTCGATCTCACGGAGCGACTAAACTTAGATGTTATCGCGCCTGAGACTCCAACACACTACCCATTCTCTACCAGACAACAATCAGACATCCTTGACGTAGCAATACTCAAGGATGTCACGATGTCTATATCATCGATCGAGACGATCTTAGAATTAGACTCGGACCACATGCCAGTCTTGTTGCAGCTGGGTCAGTCCCCTGGTGAAGTCCTTTAGATCAAAACCATCGTGGACTGACGTAAGCTCGAGGTCAAACTTGATTCTACGACCTCCCAGCACTTAGACAAAATCCCAGACAAGATAGACTCGCCAGAGGAGGTCAACGAGGCGATCAGCGCCCTATCGGCCCACCTCACCTCAACGGTGGAAGAATGCTCTCGTAAGGTTCGGGTGTCGTGCAATCAAGACACGAAAATTACGAGAGGTATTCGACAGTTGATTAGAGCAAAATACGTGGCCTTAAGACGTTACGATCACTATCGCACGATAGAAAACAAATTTCGACTACGCAACCTCCAAAACGAGGTCAAACAGCGCATTGTCGAATTTAGACAGGAAAAGTGGGACACTCTGCTGGAGGATATCCATCCAACTCAAGCTACCTTCTGGCGGTTGACCCGAGCTCTGAAAGCAGAACAGATTACACCCATGCCGCCTCTCATTAGGCCAGGAAAATCAGATCTCGTCTTTGACGGCTCTGAAAAGGTCGAATGACTCGCGGATAGTTTAGAGAGCCAATGCACTCTTTCTAACGAACCCATAGAACCCACTCCTTGCAGAGGTCGAAGTAGGGGTCCAGCGTAGGTCTGCGCTACCACCTGCGGGCAACCCTTTTAGATCTTGTGATTATCGACGAAGTCATAGAAACAATTAAAAATCTCAAAAAGAAATCAGTACGCGGCCCCGACGGCATTAGCAACAGGGTGCTGAGAACACCCTCAGCGCTACTTGTCTGCCTACTAGTAGACATTTTCAATGCTCTTCTCTCCAGGTGCTCCTTCCCGGACGCTTTGAAAGAGGCAACTGTCATAGGAATCGAAACCAGCTTCCCCACTCAAGTGGTCATCGAACTTTTAATACCAGTGCCCTCTTCTTCGATGTCGCAAAAGCATCGACGACTTGCTATACAAGCTGAATAAACTCAACGTGCATGATAGGCTCCCTCACATCATTAGAACCTTTCTTGCCAACCGCCATTTTCGCTATCGAATAGAGGGAACTCGCTCCTCGAAACGCCCCGTCAGGGCTGGAGTTCCTTAGGGATCCGTACTCTCCTCACCCCTCTTTACACTCTCTTTACACTCTATATACACTGCTGTCTTCGCCGATAACACGGCACTTTATGTTGCCCATTACAACAAGATATTTCTCACAAAGATGCTCCAAAGAGTCGCCAATCGCTTAGGTTTTGCTTATGGAGAATCAAGGTGACTCCTAAGAAAAATGTAGCAATATACTTTCAAAGGAACCCCTCTCTTAATCGTCGGAACCTAAATCCGAAAAAATCTTTAGAGATGATCACTCTATTCGGCCGCCAGATCCCATGGGATTCGACGGTCACATACCTAGGGGTCACATTCGACCACGCTATGATCTTCGCGAAACATATTCGCACTGTCCGCAACCGTGCCAAATTCGTCACTAGTCGTCTCCACCCGCTAGTTAAGAGCAAGAGCAAACTGTCCCTAAGACACAAGCTCCATCTTTACAAAGCTTGCGTAAGACCTATCATGTCCTATGCAAGCGTAGCTGCCCGTCAAAATTTGTACAACCTCCAAGTCGTCCAAAATAGATTCATTCGCATAGCCACCGGAGCTCGGTGGTACCAGCGAAACTTCGACTTGCACAGAGACTGTCAACTTCTGACAATCTCTGAATATTTCAAGGAAATGTCTCGGCGCTACTTTGAGAGGGCCGAGACACATCCCAACCCACTAGTGGTAAACGCAGCCACCTACGCCCCGATTCCAAACGTTAAGGAAGGTTAACGGAAAGTCTTCGGACGACCCAAATGTCGCCGGCCAGTCACACACAAACACTACACACTCACCTAGTGCCACAAACACTGTTAGGACAACGGATGGGACGCAGCGAGTCCGCAGACGGGCGCGCCGCACACCCTCCATACCGCGTACACACCGTACACCCGTGTACCTGGGCGGTTCTCGCCGCCCAGAACATCGAACGATACGAGTTAGCCGTCAGAGCCGGGGCCTGCCACCCCCTGTTCGGACGGCCGTTAGATAACTCATTTACGTGCACTTTAAACTGTCGTAGGTGAACTTCGTTACGTAAGTAACGTTGGGAATAATATAAAATCACCCTTTTTTAAAACTGAGCCCTGAGACCTATGAAGCTGTAAAAGCCAAAAGGCTAACAGCACTAATATCACCAGAAACCAGACCAGGATTTGAAGAAAATACAACTACTATACAAGCGATAACTGGGCCAAAGTGATGGAGAAAACAAAGAAAATTGTTATGGACTACAATGCAACTACGAAAGAGACGTTCATTTTAAATGTATTATAGAAAATCAAATAATAATTAATGTAAACAACGATGATGATATTATAATATGCTCAAATTAAATAAATTAGAACTTTAAATAACGTTTAATCTTGTCACTTCCACCTTAGGTACAAAACTACAAAATTAATTTATAATAACAATTTTGAATAAATAATGGCCGTGCTTTATAAAGACTTCGCTTGCGTGATATTTATTTTATCAAGAATGTATTTCAGAATTTACATTAATGAATCAGATTGAATGTTTGTAATCAATGAAAATAAATTATTTAACGAGTGCTCGCAACTTCGGTGAATAATAGTTAATAATATGGTAAGTATAATATTATATTATCTAATATAATAGCTTATTATCAAATATAATAGATTAAAAAAACTGCAATTGCCGACCCTTCTACCAAGCGTGGCAACTATGAATAATAAACCCCCCTATGGAGGCAATACATGGGGGCTTTGTTCGACGGTGGACTTTGATAGGCTTAGGCTGTTATGATGTTATTATTGTTAATTTTTGACCTGCTCGAATTTAGATATTCGAATTGCAAACTGACTTACGCATGCTCACATTGAATCAGTTTTCCGCTATATTTTATATATTATACCTAACTAAACTTGATACTTGCTCAGACCAACAAAGGAAGAAAGACGGAGCGCTGCGTACATTTTAAGTGAAGCTGAAACCATGCTCAGCTTCTTGACACGCGCTCTCGCTACATTTTTTTTTCTTTATCGGCCCGTTAAAGTTTACTGATGTATGCACACATGGATGCACATAAAACAATGTTAATGGTTGCAAATGATTTAAGATGCATACATGTACGTGAGTGCACGTTCTTGCAATAAGGTGAACATGGTTTTGGTTTGGTTTTTGCATCCCTTGAAATGTACCCAGCGCTCCGTTTTTCTTTCTTTGGTGGTATGAGGATACTTGAAGTATTATTAATTTTACAAGTATTGAGTATAGTTAGTTGGCGAAACATTGTAATTGCATTTGGTATCTGGCATGATAATAATGTTCATATTATTTGTAAATTTCAGTTGGTAAATGTTTGCTTTCACACGTTATTTCATCGGTATGTTTTTATTCGTATGTGATCTATGAATACTTAGATTCATATATCTCGCGTATCATCTAACTATGGAGGTAAGCAGTTATTGTCCTCCACGTTTTTATTCCAGAACTAAAAGTAAAGTAAAAAGTAAAGTTACAGCCTATATACGTCCCACTGCTGGGCACAGGCCTCCTCTCATTTCTGAGATGGTTTTAGAGCAAGGAAATGTCCGCTGCGCTGCCCCAATACGTGTTATCGAACTTCACATGTCTTCGAAATATTTTTTTTTGATTTCTCAGACATGCAGGTTTCCTCACGATGTTTTCCTTCACCGCCGAGCTCGTGGTAAATCAGCACTTAAAATAGCAATTAACAATTTCATTGGTGCCGGCGGGCATCGAACCCGGGTTGCTCGCGTACTGTGAAACTTACAGCGAGCGCTAACCATCTGAGCTACCGTCCCGAGTATACGTCGCTTATTCACATGGAAATATACAAAAATTTTGACCAGTTCGTAATTGGCCCTGAACTTGGTAGTACCATTTGCTTTTTGCGTTGACTGTGAAAAACATCAGATTTATACATCCAAAAGTCAATTTTCATTTGTTTGACTGCTTCTTCGGGACATATAATAATTGTATCATGGTCATTTCACTTCTAAAGAACCAGGTTCATATTTTCCGTCTGGACTTGCACCCAGAAAATGAAAATTTGTGGTATATATTTAAACTACAGTCATGTATGTTAACATTTAAAGCCCTTTCTAATTCTCGGGTATGCTTTACGCTCGTCGTTCCTGCTATTTTTTATAGATGGTACATTGCTTAAATCGTCGTCACAAAGTAATTGCTTGACAAAGAGAGCACAGTAGGTATTTTCAAGCCACTTGTAAACTCTGGCTAACCATGAAACTGTCAACTTTTCTTCTATTTTTCAAGAGCGAGTTTGCACTCTGTAAAACAGTGCTCCTTTCAATAAAGTTTTTTTTGTTCAACCAACTGTAATATAAGGTCAAGTATTTATAAGCATAGGTCTAATAAACCCACAAACCCAGAAAATTTCTTGAATGACATATGATCTGGTGGCAAAATTCCTCTGTTTTCTGATCGGAAAAATGTGACAGAATATTAATTTTTCACCCCACAGTACAGGACTTCTTTACTGTGCTGGTCACCAATTGTCACAGCGTTAAAGGAAGCATCGTAGCTTGTGAAATTACAGCTATCATTGGTATTCCTTGAAATGGCATATTTCCGATGAGTTTTACGTGCTTCACCTCTTCTTTCCTAGCCTCAACCATAAAATGCTCCGCCGTTTGTTCTCACCATTGGCAAACTTAATTACGCGTTGCTTCATACAACCGCAGAGGTACGGTGGGATTTCTCCATAGGCAAGAACAGTATAAAGCTGGATATATCCAGCATCAGTAGATATAATTCCTGATATAACTTCCTGATTAATGCCAATTTTGTAATCGCCTTAGAGCACTTTTTCGAGCTTTAAATTCTCAACATACATTTTGCAAAGAAGTTTATCATTTTAATGAAGGCCAGCTCTATTTTTTTTAGTACCCTATCTTTTGGCTGGCGTAAAATGATGAAAAAGTCTGCCTGTAATGATAAATTAATTTCAGAAAGAACATTAAATTCAGTATCAGCAAGTTGAATGTTTGGTGGCAAATTAAATGTTACGAGATCATAACCATGCTGTGGCAGCTTAGTAGTAATAGAGTTCACTGCATGACATTTAACTGAAAATTTTAAATCATTAATTGCAGACTGTAATATTACTTACACATTTATTTGTTTTATTTACATCATTACCAACTCCAACAATATTTATGTTTTGTGTCATATGACACAAGTTTAAGTGGCTTGGTTTCCACTATCAAGCAGTGCTTTAACATATATTACACGACCAAACATATCAACGAGTTTTACTCTTATAGTAGGTAATAAAATATTTGTTAGTGAATTAATAGAAGAGTTTGAATGCAGTAAAATAACTTCCTCATTATAGATCTTCTCCTCATGGAGAAGTGTATTATGACTTTGCTTACAAACTTTGCATTTAAAATTAAATTTACATTTATTTTTATGAGCCTTTAGGCACACAACACATTAGATATTAGTAAATATATAGGAAGATCTACCTTTTTACAATAAGCACACATGCTTTGCTTTTGTGTATAATAATGTGTGGTTACATTGGCAACTTTATATGAAATTGGTCTTCCTTTTGCACTTTCATAGAAATTGCTTTTTTGTGGAAGACTGTCCTCCAGCGCCATAGCACGCCGCTCCAAAAATGCTACAAATTCATCCACAGTAGGCAAAGTATTAAGGTTCACCCTATCGAGGTGGTAAGATCTGCTAGTATATAAGTCTAATCTGCGACTAAGAATAGACATTAACAACATATCCCAAATCTCAATAGGTTGCTCTAAATTTTTAAGTGCATGTAATCGTTGCTGAATATTTGAGGTAGATCCAACAAAATATTTATATGGTTAGAAATAAGTTTGGCTTTATATTCAAACCGTTTTGTAATAGCTCTAATGCCTTTGGGTAAGACTCATTGATAAGCGGTAAGTTAACTATGACCAATAAAGCATCACCTATTAAATTTTTTGGCAAGTAAAATAGCTTTTGTAGATATGACAGAGACTTATCGTAGTCAATTACTGCTTTAAACAAATCAATAAATGGTTTGAATTTAGTAAAATCCTTTCAATCAATATTAGGAAGCTTCGAGGTGGAAAAATTATTATTATCCGAACATTCACTTTTTAATATATTAATGGCATCATTTTTATTTGATAACACCTAAAAAACTTTGTTTCCACCACTGAAACATTTTCTGAATCTTTAGGATCCATTATTGATATATCAAGGTTAATGTCTTCATTATTATTTATTTGCTGATGATATTTCCTTGATTTTTAAACTTAAACGTCTATCATTTAAATGTGACGAAGTGAATAATGCTATATCAAAATTGGTGCATTGGTTTAACGATAATAATCTGCATTTAAACGGCAATAAAACTAAATGTATTAAATTTACTACAACGAATGTTAAACATCTGAATACCAATGTATTTCTAAATATGGAAGAACTGAGCTCTGTTGAATCCTCTGTTTTTCTTGGCATCACTCTCGACGCAAAGCTTCAGTGGGACCCCCATATATAACTAACAAGCAAAACTAGCAAGCAGAATAAGCTCTACAGCTTATTCTGTAAAAAAGATTAGAGATCTTACTAGTGTCGAAACAGCTACATTGGTTTATTTCAATTATTTCCATAGCATAATGTCTTATGGGATTTTGCTATGGGGAAATATGACTGATTTAGAAACTATTTTTGTTTTGCAGAAGAGGGCCATAAGAGCTATTTACAACCTTAAACCGAGAGAATCTCTTAGAGAAAAATTTAAAGAAATAAATATATTGACTTTGGCCTCTCAGTATATTTACGAAAATTTAATGTATGTTCACAAAAACAAAGATAGTTTTAGTAAAAAAAGTGATATACACTCTGTAAACACTAGAAACAAACACAAGCTAGTGATACCAGTCTCTCGACTCCACAAAGTCAGTAATTAAGTCCCAGAAAATATACAAGGTATCTCTATTACCAAGTTTAAATATTTAATTAAACAAAAACTGTATAAAAAGGGTTATTATAATATAAATGAATACATGGTTGATAATAACACCTGGGAATGAAGTGGTCGCTTCCAAACTGTTTCTAAAATAAATTTTGTAAATAGTTTGTAATAATTTATATTGTAAAATTTATTTATAAAAAAAGTCCCGCTCGGTTTCGTACTGGTTCTTCCCAGGACAGAGGATTTTTTTCGACCCAGTGGTAAAGTAAAAAAATGACTATCAAAAAGAATTACTTGTAATCAATATTGAACAAAAATTATTCTATTCTATTCTATTCCATTCTATTATTTTAAAGTACTTACAAGTTTTTCTTTCCTATCATCCAAGTCTGATTAGCAAAGGATAAATTCAATGGGTCTTTCACAAAGGTTTCAATGCGCGTAATTATGGCTTTCAGATTGCCACGCTTTGCACGCATCCGAGATATTTCTCTTTCTTCCGCCATATTTATATTAAGTCCTAGTAACGGAAAAAATACACTGAACCTTTATAACACGTCACTTCACTACTTATTTGAAATAGTTCCACTTTAATGTATGTACAGACTCTGTTAAGGTTATGTTTATATTTTGATGAAACACAGTGACGTTAATAACAGAAGTGAATGTTGCCAGAACGCACTATCGAAGATGGCCGCTGTCTGACCGGAAGTCATCAGGCGTACCAACCCAAATTAGGTACCAAGGAGCTTATAATATAATATAGGGAGTGCGCACTTCATACTAGAGAAACGTTCCTATATCGGTGACCTTGAAATTAATAAAAGGCACCGAGTTAAGCGTTTCGTTTCTTTCTAATGAAGTGTCCATGATAAAATATTTTGAGGATATTAATAGTACATACAGCATTACGGAAAACGAAATGCGTATTTTTTTCAATATGGAAAGTGCTGAATAGTGTTATAATTAAATTCCGTTTATTATTTTGATTACATTATTGCTTCGCTACGGTATCAAACCTTACGGTAACCTTAACGATCAAACAAATCATACTCAATCATGCATACTTATTGATAGAATAGCTTATATGAAACTTAATTTCTTCTCAGACACGATGTTTACCTAATAGGTGCCAAGGTTTGAACCCAGCTTTACCACACTAGTTTCACCAGAATCTCACATAGGCTTCCTGGTTAGCCAAAACCCAATTTTTTTTATCGTAAAAAAACAACTAGTTTTATTAATTTTTTTATTAAAGGATTTATAGGTTACTGAACAAAATGGTTTTATGTAATTATTGTCGGGTTACATTTTTAGAATCCTGCAATTTCATGGTTCTAGACCTTTGATGGTGCTTTATCTTCATGTTCAGGAAGCTTATGACTATAGATTTCAGCAATTGAATACTATACAAGTCTTCGCAATCAATACCCTGGCTTAGAGAATGTGGAAACATAGATGAAATTTTTAAATCTATTTGTTTACATATTTTTTCGGTGAACTTTACCACTTGGAACACAGATTGTGACGGGAAAAATAGCGCGCCTCTATTTACAAAAGCAGTAAACGCTGAATAATTATTAACATCAATTGTGTATAAGTGGTCAACATTTTTACCTTTTTATTTTATCAAATTTTGACATTCTTCACATGTTATTTTACAGTGGAGATTCTTAACAATACAACCAGTTATATAATATAATATATTATTTTGATAACTGGAAAGGAAGACATTGTTTATCAATGTAATCAATGTTTCACTTTCATTCTCTTGTTCAATTGACTCAAATTGCATTGCTCGTTGAGAAGACCTAAACTCTAAAATTGGAGTTAATTCACAGTCACTATCGTAAAGTATTGCTATTTACACTTGGCATTACACTATTTTTGAAAAGTAGCTTACGTAATGTGTATTCCAGTTGCAATGCATTTGGATTGCCATTGCCACCACCTCGCGCCCTTATGCAGGAAAATAACATCTCGATATGATCTTGTGAGCACTTATAAGCTAAAAAATATTTCATGGGATGCGTGGTACGTGTCAATAAATCTTTTGCCAAATTTGAAAAGCTTATCGTATTCACATAAAAACCTAAAGCAAATGTTTTTCTACGGTGTCGCATTATGCTTTGACCCTCAATTGTTAAATTAAGCAAAAAAATTACGTAATTCTTCAAAAATAGGTTCCCAAAAATAGCTTACAATCCCTTCCCTATTGGATTTTTGCCGTTCATCAAATCAAAAGCTTTGTCTAAATGTCGGATATAATCAACAGTAGTTTCACTATTTTGAAATTTTTGTTTCCACTGACCCTTAAAAACTCAACCGAGTCAGCTACAGAGACGCTTATCAACTGACTAGCTAATTTTACATTCATTTTCCCCAAAAGTTAACATGTGTATTTGTTAATTCATTCGCAAATCTAAAACCTTCAGACTCTTGTAATTTATTTAAAGCTTTAATATATTCAAATGATATAATGCCTAAATTAGATCTCATAGGGAATTCACCTAAAGTGTTTCGGGCAAGTTTCAGCATATGAGGTGGGTCAAATATACAATGCACTTCAGTTACTCCATCAGGATGTTTAAAATTTGACTTAACATTAGGAACATTAAAAACGCACCCGAGCTGTTCAAATGTTCTTAGATTTACCACAGTACCGTCACATGTTATCGAATGAACAGTTACGTTGATATCATGCAACATTTTTATAGCTGTATAAACTAATTGTTACTGGATAGTAGCTGTTATTTTGTTTATCAAAAAGTAGCCTATACAACATTTGAACCTACTTGTGTAAGAAAAAATTTGGAAACTTAAAGATTCTTTCGTCATTTCATACGAATCTATAATAAGCGATAAAAATTGTAAGATTATTATTCTAGCATATGTCTAATATATTACTTTAAGTCAATAACTGTCTAAACGTTGGTAATGTTTTTATTTGTGAGTGAAATGTGAAATGAGGAACGGTTACAATGTTCTAAGCGCTCACTCCCTATATTTTTATAACCTCCTTGGTAGGTGCTAAATACTTTGCACGACGATGGACGCTCGACGGTTATGAGCAAAATGGCGGGTAGAGTGAAATCGCGCAATCACGTTCTTATTTTTAAGTAAGAAATGTTGATGATTCCTCACCAGATTTTATGTAAAGATGTTACGGATTGCCTCACACTTGAGAAATATAGATTACTCGCTGATCGCGAAGTCTTTTCTTGTTCTTATAGACAAACGACTACTACGAGCAGCACGATATGGCGGGCCTCGTATTACTTACAGCACTTGCACAAGCCTAACTATCAAACTATTTACTTATTAGTCGAAGGACCACTTTAGCATGTTAAACAAAACACGCTAAGAATGTTTGAACCAGTAAAAACTGGATTTATCAATTAAGTGCACTTTACAACGTACTTGCTATAGCCAAGTTCAAAAATGGAGAAGGACAAGAATTGAGTGTTGCCACTGAATTTTATTTATATTTTATTGCTACATATGATGCAATTTTTTTTTATTTAAGTTATAAATAAATATTACTAGTTATACTATATTTATCTTATATATTAGATATTATTTATTTTATATAAAGCAGTTTTTTACAATGTTAATCTTTTTTGAGTATTAATTAATAACAATTAACTTACTTAATAATTTATGTGTTCAATGTATTTAACAACTTGATGGGACCGATTTGCATTTGCTTCTATGTTATTTGCTTCTATGCTATATGTTTAAGATTGAAATTAAGCTATAAAAGGAGAAAACTGACTTCAGGGAATTTTATAATAATGAAATAATTTCCACATAATTTAGCCACTGAAGTCGGTTCTAAGACAATTTAGTGTATAGAAAAATATACGCCTTGACTTCTAAAGCTATTAAATTATGAGAAAATTATTTTATTCTTTTTCGATCTTCGATGTTGGTTTTTACCCAAAGGGCCAACCTTTTTGAGTTGACTAAGCAACATCACAACCTCAACTTTTATTAACAACAATTTATGTTTAAAAATTTCTACTCCTATTTTGCCACCGAAAGGGGCAGATTTTTGCTTAAAATACAAATGGGATCACTCTTGTGGTATTGACTATTTTATATTTTTTTAATCAAAAACGGTTCACGATTGGCGAAGTAATCGAGTTACATACATACTAAACATTTCAAGAGAGGTTTTCAAAAAAACAGGAAGGATATCAAAACGAATATCGCTTCAAATTAATGCTTGCATGCAAACTTGCAAGTAATTTTGTAGGCAGATTAAGAGAACCAACTTAATGGATGTTGAATGTAATCCGCTTAGGTGCAGTACGTATTTAGCTTGTACATTAGTGTTTACACATCTATTATTGAATTTCATAGAGGTAGCGAGAATAATTAAAAAATTTACTCTGATGCTAAATAATAGTCGGTCTTATTACAAAAAGTAGTTTTTAATATTAGGTTTAAACTAAAATCTGTTTCACGAAAGAAGTCTCGAGAAAATATGTGAAGTATGAAATTTAACTGCCAATGTTTTATTATAAAAAGACGTTTATAATTTGTCTCAGGTTTGAAATATAATCTACTCCATGAAAAAAGTCCCGTGAAAATATGCGAACTAAAATGTAAAGTATGGCATTTGACAAACAGTACTTTATAATTAGTCCACGTTTGAACTAGAATCTGTTTCACGAAAGTAGTCCCGCTGAAACGTGCGAATTAAATAGTGAAGTATGGAATTCGCCAACAAATGTTAAATATTACTTATTTAGAGGTTTATTTTTGTCTCTTTTGAATAGACTAAGCAATATTATAACCTCTAGGTAACAATTAGAATGTAATATAAATAGTTTCAAAATATTATCCCCTATTTCACCACAATTTTATTCAAATTCAAATATGATTGAGATGTAGTCTAAGTAAGAAATAAAGTATCAATAAAATCTTTTCACAATTTGCAAATTTTTCATCTCTTTACAAATTTAATATATAAAACAGCAGCTATTTTATGGTTGTAGTACGAATGGGTTGGCTAGAACGGGGAAGGACCGAGCTTTCATAGAATACCAGTGCGAAATAACAGCTTCATACTGCTGTGTTTCGTGAGTGTAGAGAACCGAAGACCCTTTATACTGGAAACGAGGCAATTAATTTTAGTCCTCAGGGATGACAACGTATCTGCATTTTGATTTTTAACTGAAGATAGATGCAGATGTCTATGGGCCAAATAATCACTTACCATCAGGTATACAGATTACAGTACAGTTATCAGATGGACTGGTGCTCATTTATCACCCTTATTCTATAAAAAATACCAAAAACACATTCGAATTGAGAACCTCCTCCTTTTTTAAAATCTGGTGAAAGGGTATTTATTCATTCATTACAGCCCATCAAAAGTCTACGATGAAAATATTGCCATATAGCGGCAATGTAAAATAATCTACTACCCCATATCACTCCGTGTCGTGGATATCGTTAGAGGCGATGGAGGAAACCTGAAACAGGAGATAGGCAGCAGTATCTTCCTGATTACAACTCTAATTATTCTAATTAAAAATAAGAAAACTGCGTTAATATCCTCTCTACGAGGCAAACTATGAAAGAGGTCTAAAAAAGAATGTGTGTTGCGAATCAATTTATATTTTTTATCTTTTACAGCCTTTTTAAGTCGCAGACGTAAGCCTTCCAAGAATTTGGCGACTCCCATGCTGTATTTAGTGTTTACATATACTGACCACGATGGGCGGACAGTTTGATGAGCACAGAGGTGATACTCTCGAATTGGCAATGCTGTTCCCCTTCAGCCCTTTATCGGCCCGTGAAATTTTGGTTTAGTGGTTTTAGATAGATTTTCCGCAATAAATCCGTCGCCAGAGACTTGTCCGTCAATCAACTTAGTAAAAGGCATGTAAGTGAGGTTGACATTTGGAGTAAATATTGGCATATACACCTTGCGGCTCCAAACTCTTTAACTATAAAAAATGTAGTAAAAAAAGGTAGTTATGTTAAAGTGGTTCCAAACCAAAAAAGACATGTTTTGTTTACAGTGTAAAATAGGGATATATATCACTCAAGCGTGACGTAGAGATACAATTTCCAGAACGCAAGTGGGTAAACCAATAACAGGTGGAGCGTTTTTTTGTAGTATTTGCTCCGTAAACGTCGTTGATATTGCATGCCGCTTGTGCCACGTTGCTGCCATGACGGTACTCATATTCCATAATTACTCGAATTTTTAACGTATCCATGATGATGAAAACGGTTCAAATGTGATGAAAACATAACGCTTATCAATAAACAAATGAATAATTTAAAAAAGATTTTCATGTTTTTAAAACAAAATTAATTTGAAATTAGAATTCTTAGCCGAACAAAAATTATTTTGATTTGAAATGACCAGTACTGCAGAACGGCAATTTCATAGGTAAAGACCTATTATTTTGAATATAATTTCGCTAGTTATCCTCCTTTCATATTTTCTATAAAACCATGATTCATCTAGAAGTTTCATCATTATAAACAAAACAAGGGGAGATAATGAAGTGTATTGAATCTGGCAACTTCTGTAATTTATCATTTAAGATACTCTCGGGTATCGCTCCGTAAATTTTCCGGAGACAGCAAAGTTTTAAAGATTTATCAGCTCGCATCGATAACTCTTGTTTATGAGCAAGGAAATATGAGTTAAAATCAAATTAAATTTTAACTTCTAAAGCAGGTTGATAATTCTGCTAGTGTTGTGTAATTTAATAAATAATGAATGTATAACAATTAAACTGGAAGTGATAAAAATATAATCTAAGTTATTAATGTTATTGATAAAAAAATATACTTAATAAATCACATCAATTAATCTACAATAAAGTGTAGCTGGCCAATCAATCAACGTAGGTATGTATTAGGTATTTCTGTTATAATTCTGTAAGAGAAAGAGTCGCATGGGCATGTGATTAACGTACGAATACTTTTCTTTTGGAACACATATTGGATTTATGAGTTTGTTTAGTCTTTAGGATATATTATGTTATATTTTTCTACTGTACTGTGTATGTTTTTACGGATTTGAGATTTCCGCCGCAAAATTTCGAGCTAAACTTATAAAGGAATCTTAATTTTCAAGCGCCGCCATGCCTGTTATGTAGTTGTAAACTAAATAACTTGTGTGCTTAGCGCTCATCTTAGATTGTACGGTACGCGAGCAACCCGGGTTTGATACCGGCGGCAAAAATGAAATTGTTAATTGAAATTTACGTGCTGATTTACCACGTGCTCAGCGGTGAAAGAAACATTGTGAGAAAAAAATCACGTCAGAGAAATATCCTGTAGGTGCGTAGGAGTATAAGCCGTTAGATCCAGGAATTAAACTACTGCAGACCACTAATAAATTTATTTAGTATCGCGCAAGTACAATTTAGACAGTGTGTATTATAGTAGAGGATCCGTCTTAAGAAAATACCCCCTCATTCATTTCCTTAATGAAATACTTTTTTTATAATAACATATATAAATAAATATAAATCGGGGTAATTGACAGCCTATATTTTGGCAAGGCTATTTTTAATTAAAAATTATTTAATAAATTTTTTTACCGGTTACGGTCATTTTTTCCTTCATGAAATTGGTCCCAATCGAAAAAATATATACATAGAAAATGCCACAGCATGGTTCACTACCTTTTCTATGCAACAATACCTGTCTACCAGGTGTAAACAGGTAAACTGAAATAGCAATTTACCTCATTCTTTTCTAAAAATTAAATGTGTAAATATAGATATTTTTATTGCAAATCAATGGTTGACTTTTCAAATCGTGGCAAGACTAGTGATTGACACGATTTAACATTCAATAATTTTATTTTAAAGTAGAGCGTGACAATATATTATGTGCTGTAGAGAAGGATGCACGATAGCAGCTGCGTGAGACGCTTGCCGGAAAGAGAAGGCGCGCGTTCAGTTCTCTGTGTAATAGAAAAGATAAATATATTCTCCACCGAAAATTGGTAAATGTAATTACAAAAGTACATTTTAAAAACGAATGGCAAGTTCTAGAAACTTTGACTTATACAATTTGAATAAAGTAATAAAACAGCAAAAAAAAATGACCCATACGGCATTGGTGTACACCACACTTTTAGGTGGGGCAAAGTTCTATATCTTCTTTTCATGAGTGTGAATTTTTCTGTTATGTTTTTAATATAATATATGTTTTATATTACTCAACGTGCTCTACTGCATCAAACATTTATTAGTGTATTGTGTTGAAAATTTACAATAAAAAATCTGTGTTTTTTTGTGGTGAAAAAATTAATAAATCGTGATTTTGATGAACAATTTTTAAAATTATAATTTGAAAATTTAATTTCGTAAAGAATGTGGCTTTAAGTATAGTGATGTTCTTTTAACCAAAGAGTCTCTGGCTGATTCAGGTTATCACAGAGAAAAGAAGATATAGAACTTTGCCCCACCTAAAAGTGTGGTGCACACCAATGTCGTATGCGTCATGTTTTTTTTTTGCTGTTTTATTACTTTATTCAAATTGTATAAGTCAAAGTTTCTAGGACTTGCGATTCGTTTTGAAAATGTACTTCTATAATTACATTTACCAATTTTCGGTGGGAGAATATATTTATATTTCTCTATTACACAGAGAACTGAACGCGCACCTTTCTCTTTTCCGGCAAGCGTCTCACGCGCAGCCGCTATCGTGCATCGTTATCTACCGCACATAATAATATATTGTCTACTTTAAAATAAAATTATTGAAATGTTAAATCGTGTCAATCACTAGTCTTGCCAAGATTTGAAAAGTCAACCGTATACCATTGGATTCGCAATAAAAATATCTATATTTACACATTTAATTTTTAGGAAAAAGAATGAGCGTATAATACTATATCACTTTACCTGGTATTGTTGCATAGAAAAAGGTAGTCAAACATGCTGTGGCATTTTCTATATATATATTTTTTGATCAAGGAAAAGAATGAGGGGGTATTTTCTTAAGCCGGATCTTAGACTATTATTGATTCCAAAACATTCTTTATGTATGTAGGTAAAAATAATTAAAATTACTTTTCACTGTTTGTCTCGAATTATGTTCCGATTAGTCGTACACACAAGGAACACGATACCTGCGCAGGCGGCCATAGAACTCCGCCCACGCCGCCATTGATGACAACAATAGGTACACAGGCGGCCATTGTATTCTGCTAGCGCTGCAACAAATGGGAACGCGTACGCTCTAATGAGCGGGCGTTGCTAATCGGCGACGTAGGACATCACCCGATGAATGACGTAGTGGTGGCGTGATCTTATGGTCCGTTCTAGCTACCAATTCACTCGCCACTGCTCGAAAGAGTCGAAATATTCGAAGACATATTATGATGGCAGCCTCCACCAAGTGGAGCAGTTGTTTTTATAGCATATAATATAATTATTAAGTCTAAATAAAACACAAAAGCTGTTGACTCTGTAGCGTCTAGTAACTGGTATTACTAGCTTGTTAGATTCTAGTATTTACAAAATGTTCATCAATTTTATTATTAAAATTGTTTTTTGTGGACATACGTACAAATTTATGAAAGAATATCTATCTATCATCACAAATCATCCCGTGGGCGTCGCAAGAGGCGAAAGAGGGAAGCTTTTTGCTACATTATGTGGGTGGTGTACTTATTTAATTATGTAATAGGATACAAGAGTGTATTTATTCGCCAACAAACTGTCTTTACAGTTTGGCGAAGTTATATTGTTATGTACTGTTTTGTAAAGATAAGCAATAAATTAAAAAAAAATCAAGAGATGGGCAGTAGCGTCTTATACCCGTTTAACCCGTTTGCCAAGCGTGGCAACTATAGCAAATATCCCCCCTGTGAGGCAATCTATGGGGAGGCCTATGTTCAGCAGTGAATTTTAATAGGCTGTAACGGTAACGGAAACAATAAAAATTTTGAAAGTGTACGACGGCAAATTTAATAAACCTCTTTCTGTACAATTTTCTGTACCAAATTCATTCAAGATATAGGTCATAAATTTCTCTTTTGGAACTTTTCTGAAAAACAGAAATTAAGTAATTAGATGTAATGAACTTCTTACATAATTACTTGTACATGCGGTGAAATATGCTAAACGGTTACGGCTTAGGAGGCTATATTTATTAAATCAGAAGGAGAGGTCAGTAACATGATCATGTGATTATCTTATCTGGTTTCGCATATATAGTAACAAATTAACAGAATCAGAAGTTATTTTAGATTTTTAACCTACATTAAATACTACCGACACACGAATCGAGGAAGAACGTAAGTCGAAATACACTATTTTGCGATTTTATAACCACTTCATCAGTAAAAAAAGGCGCATCAAACTGTATTTGTATATTTTTTTATAATGTTTATAATAAAAAAGTTATTTTATGAGATATTATTGTAAGTGCGTGTTTTTTCACTAAAATACAAAGAATCATTTCTGAAACAATAGGGTATTCATAGTAACGTTTAAAAATTTTGCAGCATTTCCCCGTTAATGCTAAGATTTAGTGTGAAATAATACTGCAAAAAGTTTTACGATATTTTTTATGCTAAGAAAAGACGCTTTTTGCAAACGTATCAGGATATACGTTGTTCTTCCAATGAAAAAATGAAAAAAAAAGCTTATTTAAATTTGACGCTGTCTTGTTACTTCAGTTTTATTTGTTAAATGTCTTCATTGGTCGGCGTTTTGACATTTTTTTTTTTAATTCAAGTTGGTCAATTGATTCGTAAATTGTTTCTCAAAACACGAAAAAAAGAGCTTCATTTGGTATTTCAGGTAAAATAATTTAATGATGTAAAGTATTTTTAACATTGGTAGAGCCACGCGGCAGCTTTTGCTGTTGCACGTATAGGCCGGCTCGTACCAGTGTGGTACCACGACCTCACAGAATACCAGCGTGAAGTAGAAGCTTACTTCTACGGTTCGCTTGGTAAGTGTGACTTTTAACCGTGACACAGGCGTCCTCTCCGTCCGATACTCATATCTCTCCTACCCGGGGTACAAATTAGAACACTCCTTTGAGCTCCGGGCTGGAGTTTGCGTATACTTCAGAAAGGACATCTGTTTTCGACGACTCGGCAGTCTTGAAGGTACGGACCTGTCCATCCTATGACTCATCGACCACGTCCAAATGGTTGCAGACTCCGTGCTACAACATGTCTCATGCGCAGAGATCGTGATCCTCGGTGATTTTAACGCCCACCACGCTGAATGGCTTTGTTCTCGTTCAACCGATCATGCGGGTAGATCTGTTTATGACTTTGCCTGGGCATATGGTCTGACACAACTGGTTAATTTGCCTACGCGGATCCCAGATATGGAGGATCATGTACCTTCCCTGTTGGACCTTCTGCTGACCTCTCATCCGGATGGATATCAGGTGTCGTTGGCCGTTATTTTTGACATAGCGAAGGCCTTCGATCAGGTTTGGCACAAAGCGTTTATTTCGAAGCTTCCTTCCAATGGGCTTCCCGAGAAATTGTGCAATTGCAAATCCTACGTGGTAGAGTCACGCTGCAGCTACATTATGGTTGTAGAACGAATGCATTGGCTCGAACGGGGTAGGACCACGCTCTCACAGAAACCATCGTAAAATAGCAGCTTAATGCTGCTGTGTTTCGTATGGTGAGTCTAGAGAACCGGAGACCCTTTTACTGGAAACGAGGCATTTCATCTTAGTCCTCAGGGGTGACAACGCATCTGCGTTTTGATTTTACATTAAAGATAGACCTAGATGTCTATGGGTCATAGCATCCACTTACTATCAGGTGGACTGTGTACTCGTTTGCCAACCCATATTCTTACAAAAAAGTCCAATTTATGTAGTGTATAAAAATGTTTGTTTATAGAACTCTATTTTCTTCAAGATTTATATTCGTATTAACTGTGATCTAATATCACTGAGCTTCCATTATTTACAAAATATGGTTATAGTTATGGATTATTTTGATTAGCATATTATTTGAAAGAAAACCTAACAAAGAAAATTCAACCTTCATAACCGCCTATATCTGTCGGCGACTAGAGGATAAGCCTGGAAAATCTCATAACAATGCCCAGGAGCAAGCTTCGTGACAAAGCATATTGCGCGTCCCTTTTTACATCCAGAAGTGAAAAGTGGCCTGTGGAAAACTGCTTGGCTACTCGTGTGATTTGGACATCCGTGCTTTTTGTCAACCAATGGGCGGTAAGCGCGAGTGTTGTATATATTTATCAACCAAAAATTGCTACTATTCTTAATATCATAATTTTTAGTTTTATCATTAGACTAAATTTGTTGTATACGTTTCTATTTCCTACAGAAATTTTAAGTAAGAAAATTTTTTAGGTTTTTCTTCATGTAAGAAATTCTTAGTTGTTGAGCAGTCTAAGGGCAATTTACAAATTTTCTGGAAGTAAAATATATTTAAGAATTTCCTTATTATTAATTTATTAGCATTATATGTATTAATTGTACCTATTCTATAAATAAAATATGAAATTATCCGTAAAATCTTAAAAGTAGCTTGTGAGCATACATTTATTTACAATATTTTTTCACAGTTGGAATCTAAGAGAAGAGCTCCATAAGTCTACTTACGTTAGTTTAGGTCCGACAATAATAAAAGTTACACGCATTTAATAGAATGGTATGTGCATTTACAATATTATTCCCTTGAAGATTTGTCAAATTTGCTGTTCGTAACTCCAAAATAAATTAAAAATAAAGCAAATTGGAAAAAAATTAAACCTTTATATAGAACATAAAAATACTGCTATTATAATATAATTTCAAACATTATAAAAAGTCATAAAAAAATGTTACAAATTACAAGGCGTAAAGAACGCAAAATCGTTTTTTCGCTCTCCTGTAAACCTCACTTTTTGAGTTACGATGTTATTCGATTCGTATGACAAAGCTTATTTGGTAAGACTTGCATCCAACCACCAGCTTAATGTTCACCACTATAACCTCGGCGATGGAAACTCCTTTTCTGTCTAAATGTCCGTCTAGGTAGGTAACATAATTTCTGTTGTTCAAGTCTTAAGAGTATAGTATAGAGTATATCAGAGGTGCCATCCACGTTAGACTTCCTTGCTTGAATTATTTACAGGTGTCTATGGACTACATCAACCACTTACTATTAGCTAGATTGTCAAATAATAATAATAATAATAAGTTCTTTATTTCCAAAAGGTAGTACAACCAGATATTTGCTTAACACTTAATAAAGCTAATTAGGTACATATATTTGAAACATAGCATCTGCAGCCGAACTAGGAGACCTGTGCATCAGCTGTCAGCGCCACATCCCCACCGTTAAGATACACCAATATTAAGATGCAAGCAAAAGTTAATTAATTAATATTATCTAACGAGTTTGTACTTTATGCTAACATAACCTAGGTACAATGAAATTTAATGGATCACATGTTACGTTCCATATGCTAAGTTATTACTTATACCTAGGCACAAACAAGAAAATAATTTGTACTAATAATGTCGTTCCTCTCTCTTAATGTGTAATGTATGACTGTAAGAAGTATTTGTGTAATGAGTGTAATGTGTGTGAGCAGTTTAAGGAGAGGAGTGTGTAAAATGTGTGTGTATATGTTAGTGTATGTGTGTGTGTGTGTGTGTGTGTGTGTGTGTGTGTGTGTGTGTGTGTGTGTGTGTGTGTGTGTGTGTGTCTGGATATTATTATTTTAATACGGGTAGTATTGGGTGAAAGTTATATGAGAATTTATGTTTAAGTCTGAATACTAAGAAGGTTTTCAGTTTCATTATAAGTTAATTTTGTAGGTAAGTATGTACAGATTTCATTTTATTAAGACAAAACTGAGAGAACGGTGAGCCACCCCATTTTTATTTGTATTAGGGTCTTAGCTCATAAATATTCTTATCCTTAACGCTACATACCAGGGCGGCTGAAAAGTCCGCGGCCTAAGGTACTTAATGAAAGAAAATATATGGTTTCTATTTTTTATTTTTCAATATAATCTTCCTCAAGTGAAATACATTTCTCACATCTCGCATACAATGCCTTTAACCCACCCAAAAAATATTCTGTATCTTTCTCTTCAAAATGACGATCAACCGCAGCTTTCATTTCATTGTCATCTGCAAATCTCCGGCCCCGTAAGTCCTTTTTCAAATTCGAAAACAGGAAAAAAATCGCTAGGTGCTAGGTCTGGGCTATACGGAGGGTGGTCAATCTCTGAGAACCCCTTGTCTTTCAGCGCTTGTCTCGCAACATGTGCAGTGTGAATGGGCACGTTGTCTTGCAGAAAGAGTACTCCGCGCGTGAGTTTCCCACGTCGTTTCTGTACAATAGCCTCGCGAACCTGAGTCGATAAATTGGCGTAATATTGGCCGTAGTTCCCCTGGGTAGGTAGTCCCTCCACCCCTCGTACTATATGATACATAATAATATAATTAATCTAAAATAATATTATCTATATAAATTAATAAAATTGAAGTGTAATGAAAGTTTATATGATACTTATAACAAAAAAAATTTTAAAAAATTTTTGGTATCTTTTCCGGCTTATCTCCTAAATGGCTGGACGGATTTTGACAGAACTTTCTTTATCGGATAGCTGATGTTATAAGGAGTAACTTAAGCTACATTAATCTTTGAAAAAATAATTAGGGTTTCGTGCAAGAAAAAAACTCATGAACAACAATCGTAATAAATTCCACGCGGACGACCTTGCGGGGAACAGCTTGTAATATTATTAAAATAAAGTACTTTGCATGCTTTAAGCACAAAGCGCGTAGGTATGTTCCACTAGCGCCTAAAAATCAAGATTCCAACGTTTTGTCGCATGAAATCGTATCTAACAATCACATTGAACATATAAATGATATAAAAAACACATTGTCAGAAAGATAAATGATTGTTGAACTTATGATTTTTTTTTATCGATTAATTGTTACTTTTACATAAAAAGTGGTTTTAGTGGCTTATAGTGTTTAGATTTATCACATCCGCATGGAGGGGTAAACACGATAACTTTTGAAAATATCATTAGTTTAACTCAATCTATTCTTTAATCTCTTCATCTATCATGTGGGAAGCCATGGAATGTAAATAGCAGCTTAATTTTGTTTTGTTTCTACCGACTTCAAAAAGGAGAAGGTACTCAATTATACTGTATTTTTTTTTATGTAAACCGATTTTGATGATTCTTTTTTTATTTGAAAGCTGGTGCTTCTCATGTGGCCCCATATATATTTGATCTAGGTCTGACGATTAGTTTTTGAGTTATCCTTAATAATATATATTGAAGTCGGTTGTACAAAATTTTTAATTTTTAATTATACTAAATACACTTTGCTTTGCCTCACTCACTCCGCGCTCAGCCGCTGTCGTGAGTGGATTACTATATCGTTTGCTTATAGCAGCGGTAATAGGCAGCAAAAATTAATATCGATCGCTGTAGGAATACAAAATATTCTAAAAACCAAAATTGATACATACTTGACCAAGGTTATTATTTTTATAAATTTACATAACATAATATATAATATTTTATTATATACAATATTAAAATCTATAATAAAAAAAACTAAAACTAGTAACTTAATTATCATACAGTCCTACTCCCTGCGGTATCGTGTCAAGAACGCTGCGTTTCCCCGCTGAATGGCTATACTTAGCCTTTGAATGAGAAAAGAACCAGCCCTCTTATCACCAGCAGCAACGACCAGTCGCAAAACCTACCAGCACTTTTCTAACATGAGAGTTCGTGGAGCCCAAACTTGTCGACGCTGCTACCACAGGGGCACTGATGGGGTTGACAAATCGCCGCTCCTATAACCACGTGTAACCAGTACCTAGATTCCTTAGGCGAAACAGCTGGAAGGTGTGTCTGATCTTGGTCATTGACACTGGAAATTGTGAAACAAATCTTTCTGCGCGTTCTGTACCAACGGAATATCCCACTGTTTTTATTGGTTAGCTTCCAGTGGAACATTTTCGCCAGGACATAGCACTCGTCATGTCTGCCTTGCCTCTTTAGCAAAGCACAGGTCCATTTTATTATTTAAAATTATGTTACATAAGTCACTGACACTATGCACGGAAGCAAGGAAAGCAGGCAATGCAACGCTAGAAAGATTTCTCACACCAATACCACCAAATTTTATTGGTAAAGTAGCTTGAATCCAGGCTGTTGTATTTAAAGTTAAATTTAGAATTTTTTCTATAGCTATTTTAAGATTATTATCAATATCTTTTAAAATATCCGAACATTTCCAGACTGGACTCGAGCGGAGTAAGTATGTAAATCTAGGTATAAGTAGACAATATTTTAAAATAGTAAGAACAATGTGGGGGTTTAATTTATAAAATTTATCAACGTGGTTTTAAAAACTGATCAAATTTTGTTTTTAAAACAGGTTTAATACTATCGAAAAACAACGGGGCACCTAGCAGGTATAGACATTCCGTACTGACAGTTTTTATTCCTAGAGAAATATGATGGAAATTTTGAAGTAAAGTAGGATTTATATATAAATTTACTTATACTCGTACGTACCGGCAGTCGAAGTGTAGACCGTCCCCCCACTAGATGGAGTGACGACATGGTAAGACATGCAGGAAGTCAATGGATGCAGGTGGCTCGTGACCATGCTTTGTGGAGTTCCTTGGGGGCCTATATTCGGCAGTGTAGGTGTACTTTGGTGAATAATACTGTAACTCATAATGATTTCTTATATTTACGCGAACACTACACATTGAATAAAACTATTTTTACGGATTTTATCGCGTTTAATTTTACTAATTTTGATTAAGATCGTCCCCGCCATTACATCAGATTTGATAGACCACAAATCCTCGCAAAAGAACACCGATTTCTACCAAGGATGATACGCTAGGCTATTGAAATTAAAAAACATCCTAATTTCAATAGAGAAGATGGATGGGTGCTGCCATTTGCTTGGGATCCTATAATTAACAAAATTAAATCCAAACCCAAGCAAGACTTCAAGATATACTGTAAGCTCATTCTGCGTAGATCGGACCAAAATTAATATTCAAAAACTGAAGGTAGCCGGGCTAACTATGACATTGGGAAGTCAAACACCTCAGTCCCCCTGTGACCATGGGTGTTGTAAAGCACCGAAACGTCGGGAATCAAAATTAGTAAAATTAAACGCGATAAAATCCGTAAAAATAGTTTTATTCAATACTGTAACTCCTCGAAGAGTAGAACTAGGTGTGCCGAGTTTGCCCTCGTTTTGTTAGTTATAATGAGACCTTACCTCCGGACTTGATAAAGTGACCTGAAGGTGTACTTTGGTGAATGCTACTGAAACTCCTCGAAGAGTAGAACTAGGTGTGCCAAGTTTGCCCTCTATTTGTAAGTTATGATGTACCTTACCGCCGGACTTGATAGAGAGACCTGAAGGTGGACTTTGATGAATACTACTGGAACTCCTCGAAGAGTAGAACCAGGTGTACCGAGTTTGCCCTCGTTTTGTAAGTTATGAATAGACCTTACCTCCGGACTTGATAGAGTGATCTGAAAGTGTACTTCGGTGAATGCTACTGGAACTCCTGGAAGAGTAGAACTAGCTGTGCTGAGTTTGGCCTCGTATTGTTCGTTATAATGAGATCTTACCTCCGGACTTGATAAAGTGACCTGAAGGTGTATTTCGGTGAATGCTACTGGAACTCCTCGAAGAGTAGAGCTAGGTGTGCCGAGTTTGCCCTCGTTTTGTTAGATATGATGAGACCTTACCTCCGGACTTGATAGAGTGATCTGAAAGTGTACTTCGGTGAATGCTACTGGAACTCCTGGAAGAGTAGAACTAGCTGTGCTGAGTTTGGCCTTGTATTGTCGTTATAATGAGACCTTACCTCCGGACTTGATAAAGTGACCTGAAGGTGGACTTTGGTGAATACTACTGGAACTCCTCGAAGAGTAGAACTAGGTGTGCCGAGTTTGCCCTCGTTTTGTTAGTTATGATGAGACCTTACCTCCGGACTTGATAGAGTGACCTGAAGGTGGACTTTGGTGAATACTACTGGAACTCCTCGAAGAGTAGAACCAGGTGTACCAAGTTTGGCCTCGTTTTGTTAGTTATGAATAGACCTCACCTCCGGACTTGACTTCGGTGACTGCTACTGGAACTCTTTGACGAATAGATTTACAATTTACATTTTTTTTTTAATTTTTTCGCGACTATGTGAGCATTATGAGTCGTGCACTTTTGGATTTTCCAAGCTTTTTTTTTAATTGAAATTTGTCATAAAAAATATAAATAAAATAAAATTGAAGGTATATTATAGGTTTTTTAAGTTAAAACTTGTGTGTAATTAAACTACTTTAAAATTTTACGTATAATCATGTTATACGTAATTTTTTTAATGCGCTTAAGGCATGCACAATTGGATTTACCCATCGTTTTTAGTTTTTAGTTTAGTTTAGTTTTTAGTGACAAAGGAGCGAACAGTCCACTTGATGGTAAGTTGATGCTGAGACTCAATAGACATTTACATCTATTCTCGATTAAAAATCAAAGTGTAGATGCGTTTGCACTCCTTAGGACTAAGATTGATAAACACGCTATAGAATTAAAGGTGTTTATGTTTATATTTTCATCTTTGTTATAGTACGATGATGTCGATTTTTTTTTGCCTTGAGATGATTATCTGCACAAACATACGTAACATTTTCATATAAAAATATACTGTCTTGTAAAAGTTCGAAATAATAATTTCATGAAACAAGTCTTTTCACAATTCACGAAAGTGCAAATTATAAATTTGCATACGCCCTTTTTAGCCGATTAAAAAACAACCAACTGTATGCTATTTGGACGCATGATACGATATCTTCGTCAATTGCCACGTCCACACCCAAATGCTCGGTCTGTGTGGACGTACCTCGGGTTAGTTTGAACGCACGTTGCCTTGGTCGAACGTACCTCGGGGTCGATCCGTTGGATGTCAGTAAACAGGACGCCCTCAAAGGTGCCTCATGTGCGCTGTTCGATCGATGTGGATAGCGGTTTCGGCTCGCGAGGCTATTCTACAGATGTGTTGTTGTTTGTTATATAGCTGTTACGGAAAAGTTTCATCATCATGAACACTCAAAAGTAGTTGATTCATCTAATTCAATTATACAGTGCATACTATATGTTGTGGGATCCCACAGATCCTAAATATTTGAAAAACTCAGCGCAAAGATAAGTGGAGGAAAATTTTAGCAGATATGCAATGTTAAATCCTTTAGTAATAAAGTTTTTTAATCCACAAGCGTCCTGATCTTTTTTTTAAACGTGACTCTTTCCTTTTCCTTAAACAATAAGCTTCTATGAAAGTAGCTACAGCAGAAATTTCACAACTCTCCATTTTGGAGACGGAGGCTTGTGATGGCACGGCCTGCCTTGCGTAGCTCAACTCTGTGTTTTCGGGCAAACTACTGAGTCTGCCTCGCGAGGCCAAGCTCGCGAGCCGCACATCGAGGCTGCGGCGCGAGCACGTGCGGACAGTGTGGATCGGGCTAATTGTGAGCTGATTACAAATATTCCTTTTTTTATGAATAGGAGAAGTATATCCACCCCTAAAGATGGAAAAATAGGGGGTGAAAATTTTTATATAACAATTTTGACGACATTCCATTGCCCTTGTTATCTTCCTTAGTCCACGCAAAGAGGTAAAAAATTTATAAAGTCTAATTCGTTATTCTGCAAAGTAATGACATTCAACTGTTGTTTTTTACATTAGGCAACACTAATTAATTGCATTTAATTTTTATTTTTAGTGGGTATCTTTTGTCGTTAGACAATATTTCACAACTGTGTTATGATTTTCTATTAATGATAAAAAAATAGTTACCTAATATAGGATATAAAAAATACATTGGCTTATAATCTATACTGATACATTTACACAAAACAACAAAACTGAACGACAAACATCATAACTATGTCAACCATGATTTCCACCCGAATTACAGACCCGCGCTACAGGTAAGATACTTTAGACAGTTAGAAGTGAAATGTTAGAGAAATTTTTATAGTTTCATTCTGTCACATGCATAGATATAGTATAGTATAGATTGGCAATGAAGTGATTAGGGCGAGACTAAAATCAAAATACACAAGTGTGCGTGTCATGTGCATGTATGGGTGACAAATAGTGCTACACCATGCATTGCCTGCCTCAACTATAATTATCGATACCGATTGCAGTATATTCGTGTCTTCTGATTTTTACCCAACTACGGATAAGCCAAAAGGATGGTTACAATTATAGAACGCTATGTATATATGTATGTTCATCTGTTCCCTCAGATCTTCTAAACTACTCATCTTATATTGACAAATTAGATATCTTTAAAAGCATTGTGCCCTTTCGCGGGTTTTAAGCTACATGAAGTCACATAAAAACTAACATGGCGGCTTATTGTGGACATAATGAAACATTGAAATACATTCCATTATTTGTATTTTTTTAATATTTCAAAAAACTATATATAAGAAAAACAAACTAAAATCTTAAATTATCATACAGTCCTGCTCCTTGTGATATTGTGCCAAGAACGCTGGATGCGTTTCCTCCTTGAATGGCTATACTAATTAAATAAATATTGAAATATCGTGTTTGCGATCCAATAAAAGTTGTAATTCAGAATATTTTCGACATTCCGAAAATACATATTAATAAAATTAAAACTAAACCCAAGCATACCACTGCAAGACTTCAAGACACAGTTAGTTCATTCTGCGTAGATCGGACCAAAATTAATAATTAAAAAGCTGAAGGTACTCCGGATTAACTTTGACATTGGGACGTCAATCACCTCAGTCCCCGTGACCATGGGTGCTGTAAAGCACCCGAAACGTCGGAATTAATAAAATAAGTTAATTAAACGCGATATAATCCGTAAAAGTAGTTTAATTCAATGTGTAGTGTTCGCGCAAATATAAGAAATCATTATATTATAAAATGTTAAATTTATTACGATTTATTAGTTAAAATATTTTTATAAAACTGAAGTATTCAACGCACTTACAGCCAACCTGACGATGGTAAGTGGCTACTGCAGCCCATGGAAACTTGCAGCTAACTTCAAACTAAGAAGGTCGTTGTTACCTATACGGACTGAGGTAGAATGCCTTACAGCCTGTATTTATACTGGTACTAGGTAAGAGGTTAATACCTATCCAAACGACCTCCCAGGCAGAAATGGGGTCCTACCACTTAGTTCATACATAAACTTTAAAAATTGTTAATATAAATAATAATTCACTGAAAGAAACGCTGTTCTTAAAAAATTATATGCGTGTTATGATGTGTACATAAATAAAAAGTTAGTAAGTAAAACCAAATTGCGATAGGAAATGTATACTAAAAAGGTATTAAACAAGACTACGATGTAAATTTTTAGAATATTGCGAAACATATTCAGATACCTATTGCTATTCAGGTACATATCTATAATAAATAAATTATAATATTCTTATAATAAAATAAGCTTCAATAATATGTAATTCTATTAGTTAGTGTTTATGCTTGGATGTGTTATAATTTTTCTCTTCTATGTTACTGTTACAGCCTATTAAAGTCCACTGCTGAACATTGGATTCGCCCATAGATTGCCCATAGTTGCTACGCTTGGCAAGCGGGTTGGCAACCGCAGTTTTTGTATTTTTGAAGTTATACTTCTTTTGGGGCGTTTGGGAAATATGATTAGAGTGAATTTTTACGATGCGCGCATACCGACAGCTGAAAACGACACCATGAAGTTGTTACGATGCGCGCGCACACTGACACTTCAAAGCGACAACTTCAGTGGGTATCAGTGGGTTCAGTGGTCTCTCAAGTTTTCGTGGGAACCGATAACTATATTTAAGGTAGGTATTTTTAGTTATTTTTGTTTTGTTACGCTAAAGAAGTATAACTTCCTACGTGCGTACATAAGTACATACACACGTTTTTTTTGTCGTTATAAGGAAGCCGCTGCTGCCCATCCCCTGATTTGTTTCCCTCTGTCGCCTCTTACGACACCCACGGGATGATATGGGGTAGTGGATATATTCTTACACCGCCACTACACAGTGGGCACCTCTATGAGAAAACATTTTTTTCAAAGTACTTGCTGCATATAGTCGACTATTTTCTTTTGGGAACCAATTCTTCTCTATTTATAATTTTCAACCATTTTTGTCGAATATCAATATTTTGTGAAAATCTGTCACAGCATCCACTTACTATCAAGTGAACTGTGTGCTCGTTTGTCACCCTAATTCTATTAAAAAATAATTTTTCATACGTTTAGAAGAATATTTAACTACGGTAACCTAAAAATTAAAAAAAAAATTACTAAGTTGAATAAGGCTGCATGCAAGTGTACTCGTATAACTTTGCTAGTTAACATTTCGATATGATATTATCGATAATGTCAATCTCTTCAAAAATTAGGTTAAAATTAGCAGAATTTCACGTATTTGTAATTATTTTAAATTCAATTGCTTTGCATTGAGATGATTATTAATATAAAATGTGATAATATTTCCTATCCATTGAAGT
This sequence comes from Parnassius orleans, assembly GCA_029286625.1. Lineage (NCBI taxonomy): Eukaryota > Metazoa > Arthropoda > Insecta > Lepidoptera > Papilionidae > Parnassius > Parnassius orleans. The sequence continues at coordinate 2,891,614 of JAGSMP010000168.1, forward strand.
ACAAATTGTTTTTACCTGCTCTAAAAGACAGCATTTAGACAGCTAAACATTTCAATCGCACCTATGAGTAAAATGTATAATAATGTGGTGTTTCTTTCTGAAGTGAGTCATATTTAGGTACTATGCACTAGTCACAATTAACTACGTCTATTAAATATTAATTTTCACTTTTAAACCTGCGATTTTGCAAATACAAGCGGGATTTGTTTTGTTCACGAATGACACCAGGCTGATACAGGCTGATAGCGTGTACGTGAATGGTCTAGTCTATCTTTCTTGCTCTAACATACGCGTAAATTATGCTCTTGCTCTTTTGCATTGCCAATCTATTCTAACGTTAGTTAGTTACTAAATCTATGGTCACATGAGTAAAGAAACCGACAAGAGGCTATTTTGTTAGGGTTTACCCATATAACGTTAAATAAACAAAACGTTTATCAGTTTTTATTATTTACCTATGATAAAAAAAAATTACAAACTACTAACTCTAAAAATATTTTTTCATAATTTTTTGTTTTTGCATAATTTTTTGTGCCTTTTAGTTGAATTGTAAATTTTAAATGTAATATAAAGTTTCTTTATTTAATAATCTAATAGAAAGCTGAGTTTTTTAGCATATACAAGCTTGCACACGTTTGAATATATAACTATCAATCAAAATATTGGTGAAATTTTTGCTCAAGCAATTGAATAGGTTTGTTGACGTATATGTATGAGGTATCTATCTAGCACATTAAAAATAATAAATATTAGGTTCTTACATATGAAGTTAGCGTATTATACGGGAGGAATATAAAGTAAATTTTTTTTGTAAAATATATTTAATTAATCAAAGTATGCACCGTTGTTATCTATGCACTTTTGCCATCTCATAGGTAGTTCATTGATCCCTTTACTAAAAAAACCATGGGGCGAGAATCAATAAACTCTTTGAAGGCAGTTTGGAATGCCGCATCGGAGTTGAATTTTTTCCTTGTAAGAAGTTGTCCAAATTCCGGAAAAATGGTAATCTGTTAGAGCAAGGTCCGGGGAGTACGGTGGATGATTCAGACGCAGACATTCCAATTGTAGCTCATCTAGTCTATCTATTAGTGGTTGTTTGTTGTGCAGTGTGTGGTCTTGCGTTGTCGTGAAGCAGCAGTGGCCTAGAGCGATTGACCAATCTCGGTTGCTTAGCAGCTAGTTCTTCCTTCATGGTTTGCAGTTGCCGATAATAGATATCTGCCGTAATCGTTTGGCCAGATTTTAGAAAGCTGTAGTGAACGATACCGGCGCTAGTCCACCAAACACTCACAAGTAACTTTTTCTGAGTAAATTTTCGTTTAGGGCAGGATTTGGCTGGGTCTCCAGGGTTCATCCATTGCGACGAGCGCTTCCAATTATCGTACAGTATCCATTTTTCATCACAAGTAATGATTCGATTTAAAGTCCCTTCATTGTTGTGTCGGTTGAGCAAAGTAACACAGCAGTCGACGCGTGTTTGCAAGTTCGATTCACTCAATTCATGAGGTACCCATCGTTCAAGTTTTTTACTTTCCCGATTTGCTTCAAGTGGATTAATATAGTTTTATCACTTACCCCGAAGCCTGCAGCTATCTCTGAAGTGCTTTGTGATGGATCCGCTTCCACAATAGCCTTTAATTCTTCATTTTCACTTTGGTCTCCGGCCGTCCACGGGGTTGGTTCTGAAGGTCGAAATTTCCAGAACGAAAACGTTGAAACCAAAACCTACCGTGCTTTCTTTTGCGACACCACCGCCGTACATCATTAATCCTTCGAACTGTTTCTGCAGCACTGGTGCCACGGTAGAACTCGTACTCGTAAATATACCGATATTTCATGTTTTCCATTGTGCGGTAATAAGCAACGCCAAAGAAAAAAAGTAATGAGGAAAAAACAAATGAATGATTGTTTTCAAAACTCAAATGTACCAGCTAAATGAATTTATAAATTTGAATTTGGAGTTTTTAACCAAAGAGGAGATATTTCAAATCAAAGTGGTCAGTACGACAAAACGCTAATTTCATATGAAAGGACCTAATAATAATCATGTACTAATTATCTAGTGGAGTTTGGGATAATTAAAAAATGATATATTTTTATTAACCTTATTTCCTTTGAAATAGTTACAATATTATTGCATATATACTGTTATTAATAATTTAATAATTATATACAAACGTTATATTATTGTTCATACACACAATAGTAGACCAGATTAACACTTTTTTATGTTACTCATTTGTTATTTTTAAATCAAATGTGAAACAAAAACAAGCACGGAATGCACGACGTGAAGGGTGTACACCCTGAGTTTGAACACTGGACGAGCCGGTTTAAAGCAGTTTCTATTTGTACGCTGCCGCCAGTGCTCACGCACACACGCGCCTTAAGCTTGTTGTACTATATTCGGTTTACTCATGTGATTCTATTTAACTTTCATAATGTGTAACCGACTTTGACTTTACGCCAGAAGTTAACTAGTAAAAGATGCCAATGTCCAAATCTGGTAGACAAGGAAGTTTAATAAAAGCAAAGTCCGTCATTTCTTTTTATGTTCCTAAGCAGTTTAGTGCTTGTCATAGGCCTCAGTATTAGCACAGAATAAATAATAGTACAAAAACAGAAGGATCACTCTCTGATAGCAAACTTGCGAGTTGAAGCTCAGTTACAACGTCGCTAATGTTCATAATACTTTGCACGCCTCGGAAGTGACCTTCGTGAAATTAGCCTACCGTTTACATTGTCGAAAAAAAATTATGCGGCGGGCGTATTCAATTAAAATGCACCTTACGTCCTTGTGCGAATGTCTGTATCACTTAGCCCGTTAGGCACCTTTGTTAAGACCGCTTCTACTGTAGGGTTAGGTGTTGTGAGAAAACAAATTGAATCCTTTGATATAAGTTGGTATATAATAGAATACACCGAGGTGTTATGCAATGTATTAGTATTTTTTTTGTTAAAAAAAAACGTTACTCCCACACTAGGATTTTCTCCTGTATCGTGGAGGCAATTAACAAACATAAATTGCACAAGGACAAACATCTAGAACTCGGAACAATTATTTGTAGGCCATACAAATATTTGTTCCGTACGGGATTCAAACCCGCGGCCCCAGCGTTGCAACTCATTGCTGCAACTGACTGCAACGCTACGGAGCCATCAATTTGCTGATAATAAAAACTTTATTGTTCAATGTGAGGAAGGTTAATATGCAACATCGAGGAAAATTAAGGTTATAACAACGTGAACGTCTTTGAAACTCAGATAATTTACCTATTTACCATTTTAACCGACTTCAAAAAAGGAGGAGGTACTCAATTCGACTGTATTTTTATGTGTGTTACCTCAGAACTTTTTTCTAGGTGAATCGATTTTGATGATTCTATTTTTATTTGAAAGCTGGTGCTTATAATTTATACATCCCATATAAATTTGATCAAGATCTGACCAGTAGTTTTGGAGTTATCCTTAATAAAGCGTGTTAATATTGATGTCGGTTGTACAAAGTTTTTAATTTCATTAGTTGTCTCTCTTCCTCTCTTTTTAAAAAACGTTACCTCCACACTAGTATTTTCTCCTGTATCGCAGGGACAGTTAACATACATAGAACAGACCCAGAACAATTATTTGTAGGCCATACAAATACTTGTTTCGTCCGGGATTCGAACCCGCGGCCTTTAGCGCTGCACCTCATTACTAAGTCACTGCGCCACGGAGCTGTTACTTGTCTGTTTCACATTTTTTGCTATTTACAAACATGAGACTTGCGACTTTATTATTAATGAAAGAGTGGTAATGAGAAGTGCTGCTACTTTCAATCTCTTTCTTTTATCAACCAAGTGTTAAACTAATAGCCAGTATATGCTGATCTTGTATTAGTAGGCAGTCACTAGTACTGTGAGGTCTACTTACACTGAACGTTTTTAGGTCATTGGTATTATACGCGAAAAATCGACAACTGCGAAGCTGTGGTCGGTCACTAATCAAATAATAAATCTGTAACTATGGCGTCAGTAACTAAGTACCTCATTATCTAGATCTACATATAAATAATAATATAATACCTTTCGGTATCATTAGGAACAGTAAAGAATGAAAATTCGACATTCCTATTGTTATTTAAGCACCCATATGCTATGCAGTACCTTTTGGATTTTTGAGTAGCCATACTTGAATAAAAATTAAAAATAAATATCAAAAGTGCCTAAATACTTATAAGAGAAAAATACTTTTTTGTTAACGTAAGGCGCGCGTCAGCTCGAGCCTGCGCGTGACAAACTCACGGAATTAGCCCCGCATACGGGGCCGCGCAGCGTAGGTATATTTTCATGTCTAAAGCGCGGAGTGAGATAGGCCTGGTAATAGTAGGATGGATTTGCCATAAGCACCACAATCTCGCATCTTTGAGGCGACTTCCCGACGACAATCAAAGTATTTTATTATATCTGGCATATAGATGATAAAAACATCACCGTCTTCTAATATAGTTCATAAACAAACCCTAGGGATAAAATGACATGATAGAAACAGAAACTTTTTTATTCAATATAGATTATAGATAATACTTATTGAAAGTCACTGTTTTGTTTAATTTACCACTGGTTCGGAAAAAACCTCTGTCCTTGGAACCAGCAAGAAACCCAGCGAGACTTTAAAAAAAATATAGATTCTCTGACGCTGCCACTTTATAGAAAAACACAGTTACTTTACAAAAATGAACATACTTAGAATTCTTATTAGGGTCTATAAAACGAATGTTTAAATGTCTCCAAAAATTATAAATGCCGTACAAAATATGTCGCTTGTATGTTAAATGTATGCGGTTACAACGTGCGGGCGCTGGGACCGCACTCCGCGGTTCGGCAGCCTTTGATCTCGATGCCAATTCTTTTAATTACCAACACCACAAATTTTCAGTCTTTCTCTTAACATTCGCAAACGCTTTAAGCATTTTACGTAATGCCGCCTTTTGTAATGAATACATTATAAAAAATAATTTTAGCAACATACACAATCCGATTACATATAATGTCAAATGGGCACAATAAAATGATTAAAAACTTACTATAGATATATTTAATGGCCTTCTAACGATTTTTTACAATTGTTAGAAGGTCGAATTCAAATATTGTCAAAGCAATATTAGAGTGAATAGCAATTCATTTAGATAATATTAGGCTCCACTTTGGTGAATTCTGTATATTATTGGATATATTTGGTGAGGTTTTAATCAACCAATAGAATTACATTATTTACCCATCTTCTTCGCACATCTTCAGTGTATGCAGATTCTAACGGAGAAGAGAGAAGATGTCGTATATTTATGGCGTGATCAAAACTGACATTTGAGCTGAGTTTGGCTGGTCAGGCAAGCAGCGGCGCGCAGCGGAGATGAGAGGAGTTGCAAGCGGTGTGGGGCGAAACTGTTCGTCTCGGTCTGTGCCGGTGGGTGAGATCGTCCATTTCCACACTCACCGCGTGCAGCGCATAATGAACGCACAGTTAATAATGAACATATTTAGTATAACATATTTTTGCACAAGCAAGCTGGTACTTAACAATGAACGCGCACACGCACAGGCACACCTATTGTCAGGATAAATTTATTAAATACTTACTTACTTATAATAATACTTACCACAATTAAATAGATTATAACATGTGTAACATTGTTATTAAAATATGTATTCCAAGCTTACATAGTTTTGTATTTGTCAACTCGGAGGGAGACCTGATGACCCGAAATACAAGTACGTCGCGTAGTTTAGGCATCAGTCTCTCACATTAGCCTATTTTTTGTCGAAATTCGAGATTGTCAATTTAATGTGGCGAAAAAATAAATGATGATTATTATTATTATTTTATGCTACCCATTGTTGCCAGCTTGTGCATTTTACATCTGGCATATGTACGAGATGCTTATAATACCATCAAACAGAGGTCAAAACCTTTTTCTGGCCTTTCCATTAGTCGCCACTTACGAAACCCACGGGACGAAAATTATGGTGATGGAGTCTATTGCCTCATTACTGCATGATATTTAGAAATCCTCTTTCTCGAAACCGCACAATAAACGGGTTTTAGGCTCACTGGGCGCAGCGGGTCAAAGATTTAAGGCTCGTAATAGAACTACTATTTGCATGGCCAACAAATAAGTGTTCACGGTCTAGATGTGTAATTTACGTATGTTAAACGCCTACACAATGACCGCTACGCTTAGGAAAATATTCTAGTGTGAGCGTGTTGTCTTTTTAAATAAATTTCAAATCCGCTTAATATTTTTTGGCAAACATTAATATTTGCACCCAGGAAAGTTATAAAAATAAATCCGACAAATTTCTCGAACGAGTTTTCGCTAAATGCGATTATTATAATGACGTTAAAATTATAATGTTAAATGGACAAAAATACCACCAACACACATTCAACTCTTCTCTCTCTAAAACGAGTCTTCACTAAATGTGATTATTGTAAGGAATTTTAAATTATAACATGAACAAAAATAACTGAAAGAATCTTGATATTTTTTTTATCACAGTGAAAAACTTTTGACTTTAAATTTACTTTAAAAATTTTATTGACTTTAAGTTTCAAAACAAAAATAATCATAATGTCCAAAAATGGTCCGCTTTCTTGAAACTCGTAACCATATATCAAGTCACAAACATTTCATTACCTAAAGACAAAAAATCCATTTAAAGTATCAACATATCACGACTATTAAGAATATTTGAGGACAGATGGCTCCCGACCCTATTTTTCGGATAACCAATAAGTAGGGCTACATTTTTATGGGCCATTCTGAGGGTCGCTCACTCTGAATTCTTCTACTTAGGGTTAATCTTTCACCGAATATTGAAACGAGCGGCTAAACTTTTTTGGTCTTTTATGACTTCTGAATTATGAACTCAGATATTTGTTCTATCACTTTTTTTATTTAAATTATATTGCTCAAAACGATCTGCATAGTATTAAAATATTTAATAAATTTTACAGATATTGAATAGCATTCGTAACGAGGCATTTCATCTTAGTCCACAGGGGTGACAACGCATCTGCATTTTGATCCTTGATCTATCCTTGATATAAATTAATGTGGAGTATATGGGCCACACCACGTTTTTACGTGGTAGAGCCATGCTGCAGCTATATTACTGGTATAGTTGTAGCACGAATGGGTCGGCTCAACCGGGGAAGGACCACGCTCTCACAGAATACCAGCGTAAAATGTGTTTCGTACGGTGAGTGTAGAGAACCGGAGACCCTTTTTACTGGAAAAGAGGCATTCCATCTAAGTCCTCACGGGTGACAACGTATCTGCATTTTGATTCGTAATCGAGGATAGATGTAAATGTCTATGGGCCACAGCAACCACTTACCATCAGGGCAACTGTGTGCTCGTTTGTCACCCTTATACTATAAAAAAAAAACATTGTGTGCTTTCTTGTTATCCTTACTTCTGTAAAAAAAGGAAAATTAATATTATATTGAAAACAATAAGTTAACAAGTTTTTGATATACCTATATGTACAGCCCGATAGGATAATCATTTTATCGGACAATCAGCTACTTAAATAAACAGCGATTTTTAATTAAACGCCTAAAAACACTTTCACTGTACTACTACATATTGCTATGATTTCTTATATTTCCTAGATATTCAATAAAATTATTATTATTATATTATAAATAAAATAAAACTAACTTTGCGGCATTTGGGACCTCTATTTTATTTATTTATGTATATTTTTTATGTATGTTCACCGGCTTCTCCGAAACGGCTGAACCGATTTAAATTATTTATTTTTTATTTATTAGGGTATGACTTCATGGATGGTTCAATATAAATTTATAGAGAAAATTCCAATTTTCAAATTCCATCTTAGCAAAATAGGGGATACAATTTTTATGGAGAAGACTTTCCAGTTGTTACCTTAAACTTGCGATTTTCGATAGACTACTCAAAAGGATAGAAAAAATTAAATAATAAAACTTTTAATAAAAAGTAAAAACTGAGTTCAAAAACGAAAGGAATAATATAATATCCACATAATAGCTTCTGTAGTCGTGGCTTTAATTCTTCGATACACTATAATATCTTAGCAACTTTACCTTTAAAAATTTGCTATGGATAAATTATTTTATAAAATCAACACCAGGCGCTGTGACAATTACAGTAAGAAAGGAAAATAATACTAAGGAGAATTATACGGTTGTCCTTGTTGATTACTTATTCCCTTTTTTGTGATTTACGAGTTCTATTTGCGTACAACTAACTCAATTTAATCAGTGGTAAATGGTGTTGATGAAGTATGGAGGTGGTGTAAGTGACAAATTAGTTATCACCGCATTTCGTCTTGTGGGTGTCGTAAGAGGCTACTATAGGAAATACTATAAAATATCTCGTTTTCGCCAAAGGTGAAATACGTAGATTGGCGACGGGAAGCAGCGGTAAATGTGCGAAGGGTCTGCTACTGCGATCGTCACTCGCCTTGCTAAATCGTTTAGCATGTGAATCGTGAGTCCTCCCAACAACGAGAGAGATTAATTACCACTGTGAACTTTTACGGACGTATGATTATGATGAAATGGTGTTGATGGCAGAATTAATAGGACGGGGAAAAAGTTTCTTCGTTTTTTTTTGGTATAAAATTGAAGAAAAATCTCTTTGGTGGTAGTGTTTGTATCTGACTGGTTTTAATATCAATACATATAGGACATTAAGAAAAAGTAAAATAAAAAGTAAAAAACCCTTTCCCGCCATTTTTCAATTGTTGTTATATCCGCCAAAATCTCCGCAGAAATTCGATACATTCTGAAGTTTTATTACAAAAAAGGCAAAAATGCGACTCAAGCCGCGAAAAATGAATTAATGAATCAATTTATGGATCTAATGCAGTGTCAGTAAGAGTAGCACAAAGTTGGTTCAAGCGTTTTCAGTCCAGGAATTCTGATGTCAAAGCTGCAGCTCGCTCTGGTCACCCTCATACAGATAAAGTCATTAAGACATAGCCGAGGAATTGAGGATTGACCACAAAACAGTTTTGACAAATTTGAAAAAGTCTGGCTATACAAAAAAGCTCGATATTTGGGTACCACACGAGCTCACTGAAAGAAACCTAACGAATCGTGTGCTCATTTTCGATTCTCTATTGAAACGTAATGAAACCGAACCATTTTTGAAGAAGTTGATCACTAGTAATGAAAATTGGATCAACTACCACAAGAACGTGCGAAAAAGATCATGGTCAAAGGGTAGTCAAGCTCCACATACTGTAGCGAAATCCGGATTAACATGCAATAAGGTGATGCTGTGTGTATGATGGGGTTGGAAGGACATCATTTATTATGAGCTCTTACCGCCGGGCAAAACCATCGATTCCGATCTCTACTGCCAACAACTAATGAGACTCAAGCAATAAATTGAGAAAAAGTGGCCGGAATTGATCAACAGAAAAAAATAGTGGTCTTTCATCATGATAACGCCAGACCACACACATCTTTGGCCACACAGCAAAAATTGAAAGACCTTGGTTGGGAAGTGGTAATGCATCCACCATATAGTCCTGATCTTGCACCCTCAGATTTTCACCTGTTTAGGGCTCTTCAGAATTTTTTGGGTGGTGTTAGGTCAACATCAATAGAGGACTGTCAAAATTACTTGTCGCATTTTTTTGATCAAAAATCCCAAGATTTCTACAGCAACGAGATTATGTCACTACCTACAAGATGGCAACAAGTTATCGAACAAAATGGCATATATGTATATTATAATTAAATGTAATTAAACTTAGAAAAAAAAATGTCTTGAATTTGTATAAATTTAGTAAAAAAAAGTGCGAGTCGGACTCGCGCATGAAGGGTTCCGTACCATCGTACAAGATTTAATACTATGTATGTACTTTTTATATTTTTTAGCGAATATAGCAATACCAACTCTGTGAGCATTTCAAGCGTCTACTTGTTGCCATTATTAAGATCGAGGAAAAAAAGCCAAAAAAAATACGTTATTAGTAGGTGTAATTTTTAATTTATTTTTGTTTTTATTATTTGTTGTTGTTACTGCCATATTTGTTATTCTCAAATTTAAGTCATTCCCACATTTTGACGTGTGACAAGTGACATTTTGATATCTGTCTAAGTCAAACACGCCCGCACGCGGAAGCATATAATTGTGTCACGCTCGCTATATATATACAACACATCGCTATATCTGTTTAATTGCGACCCAGGAGGTCCACGCTACAAACTTACCAGTAGGAAGATACGAAAAATAGGAAACCTGGATTATGAAATAAGGAAACTAAAAATTGCTCTTACAGTGATCTGGCCAAGTTCGGAACCTGCATGAGTAATGATTATAAAATTCGGTTAGCGGCGTTAAATGTCGTCAAATGCGGCTGATTTAGAGCCTATTTTTGTTTTACAGAGGATAGTACAACAGCTTCTTACAACCTAAAATCGAGAAAGTCTCTTCAGATATTTTTTAAGAAATAAATAATAAACTTGGCCTGTGACTGTATTTACAAAATATTGATCTTTGCTCACAAAAACCAAAAATAGTTTTAATAAAAAAAGTGATATGCAATTTGTAAAGACCAAGATCAAACACAAGCTGGTGATATCAGTTTCTCGACCCCACAGAGTCATGATTCATGGAGCAATGTATTACACCAAAGTCCCAGAAAATTTACAAGGTCTCTCTTGTACCAATTTAAATATTTTATTGAACATATACCGTATAAAATGGCAAATTATAATATAAATGAATACATCCAAGCTGTTTCTTATATAAGATTTGTAAGTAGTTTGTATAACCTATCTGTGCTTATTGGCAAAGTAAATTTGATAAAAAAGTTCCGCTGGTTTTCTTCCTGGTTCTTCCCAAGACAAAGGTTTTTCCGAACCATAGGTAAAAGTAAAAAATGACTTTCAATGTAATAACACTGAAAGTAGTTTTACTTACTATTTTACTTTGTTGTTTGCTCTTTGCATCAACAATATCTTCTCTGCTTAGCCTGGAGGTAGACTGGTAGAGAATGCCCTGTTGCATTAAGTCCGCCTTTTTGTACTTGGTGTGCAATTAAATTATACATAAATAAATAAATATGCGAGGCGAAAATTAACATGCTTACTTACGTGCCTGATATACGTACGTCACACATGCGGCCTCCTAAAAACCATATCATCTCACTGAAGAGATTTTGAAACATGTAGATATGTCAAAATTTGTACTTCCCACACAAAATCCGCGCATTACCATACTCGTAACTTTTTATAACATAATATAAATTAATAATATAAATTCTGTAAAAAATTGTTTCATACCTAATCGAGGATTACACGGTTAAAAAGTATATCATTATGGTTTTTGTTCCATTGAAAACTCTCATAAAATATCTCACAAATACATGATTCCTTTTCCATTTTTTCAGGACGTAGATATTAAGCATTTTTTTAAATTATGTAAGCATTAAATATAAATCATTTCATTGTGCTATCTCTAATTAAACATTGAACCTCAGTCTTTATTAAGCCGTTTCTGTCAGTTATTATGCCATTAATAACAAAAGAATAAGGCAGGGGCGTAATACAATGTTATCGCTGCGGTGTCTCCAAGGGGAGTTTAGCTTAATTGCTTTTAGAAAGCCGATAACTCTGGCTACAGGAAGATATTTTAGGCTCAATATCCTGTGACCAAATAATTTATTTGAACTTTTAAAATGTTCTCTTTTAAATATACTATGTTTGTGCCACAAAGGTTTTTTATTATCATTTTTAAATAATAAACCACGTTGAATGAGACTAACCACGCATTTTATCATTCCTTATTTTTTATACCCATAGTTTCGTGCCGGAGGGGGAGTTTTACTTCTTAATATACTTAATAATTTAGTAATGTTGAACAAAACAATATAATGCTTTTTTTGCATGTATCAAGTACAGTACATTGCGAAAGGTAGTTGCTTGCCATTGGGGCTGAGGTGTGGCGTGAAGTAAATTGCTCTCCCTGACTTCGTTCTTTGAGTTCTTGTCTCCTATTCTACGACTACCGATAGCACAAATAATCATACTGTGTTGTAGTATAATTGCTTTTAATATGGATAGTTTAGATAGATTTAATATTATGGAATTGGAAGAATCCGTAGATCGATTTGTGATTGAGGTAAGCGACGAAGAAGAAAATAAAAACGATTCTGCCAAGACGGTTGTTTCATAATCTGATGAAGGTAAGTTTAGTTTATTTTTATTTACTAGCAAACTAAAAGTAATAAATATCTGATGATTGTTCTATTTTTCTTGTATTGCTATTATTTCAGCCAAGAGGTAAATGAATATCGACAAAATAATACAAGTATCAGTGCTTATCTCACGTACTGTATATGTAAGTAAAAAAGATTGAATAAAGTGAAAAAATTGCCAAAATATACTTGCTGGGCTACACATTTCTAGAATGTTTTTGCAGCAGAAAAGGAGACTGCTACGTTGCCACAATACATCATGTTGGCTGTCTTTACATGTAATATTTCAAGAAATTCACTTCTATAAATAATAAATTTACTATTTTTCACAATATTGTACATATTATATATTCAATAATCATGAGAATAAGCTATTTTAGTATATTATTTACTAATAATAATTTTTGTATACTATTATCAAACAACCTATTAATTGCATTTTTAAACTAGAACCTTCAAATAACATTAGTGGTGAGTTGTTGCGACACAAGTCACTTGTGAAATAATACAGTGTCACACAAAGCGACGAACTTATTCATGAGGATGAAATTGAATAGGTAATTGCAGACAAATTGGTAATAAAGTAGTTTTCAACATAATATTAGGCCCAAAGTTATATTATTTTTGTAGCACAAATGGGTTGGCTCAACCGAGGAAAGACCACTGACAGTACCAGTGATGTAATTAAAAACGATAAAAACACAATATCCACTCTACCCTTTCTTTACAAAACTTAAAAATTCTGTGTTTACAAATAATTTTTTTACTTTTATTTCGAAACATAACCTACTGAGTATATATCAGTCTAGGTTTCGCCCTGGTCATAGTACTAATACTGCTTCAATGAACATCACAGATGACATTAGACTAGGTATGGAAGAAAAAAAGTAACTGTACTGGTACTAGTTGATTTCTCAAATGCCTTCAACACAGTTGATTATCAAATATTCATTTCCATACTGTCTCATCTAAATTTTGGCCCTACATTGGAATAGATTGCATCTTATCTTTGCGGTCGACAGCAGTCAGTCTGTGTGAGCCAAATGACTTCAGCTTGGGCTTAAGTGGAAGCTGGTGTGCCGCAAGGCGGTATTCTTTCTCCTATAATTTTTTCAGTTTTATAAACTTTATTATAAAACTTTCTTTGCTCAAACATTTATCCATCTTTGATTGCTCGTATCATTTGTATGCCGATGACTTTTAGCTATACATGCAAGCTGAAATTGGGGATATTCATAATTTGATTGAAAAATTTAACGACAACTTATCAGTTATCAAAGATTAGTCTATTCGTTATGGAGTTTTGGTCAATCCCTTGAAATGCCAAGCTATAATCCAGTTTATTACAATGGTGTTATAATTCCGTTCAGTAATTCTGTAAAAAATCTTGGCCTACACATCGAAAGCACGCTGAATTGGAGAACTCAGGTTTCAGAAGTGAGTTTTAATTGCCACGTTATACTCTCTGAATCGTTTAAAACATTTTCTTCCCACAAAATCTAAGATCATGCTTGTCCAATCGCTCATATTACCCATAGTTGATTAAGCAGATGTGTGTTACCCGGATCTATCCCAAGATCTTCTAAACAAGCTGGAACGCCTTCTCAATAACTATATGTAATAAGAATTATATTGGGGTTTCGTAAATATGACCATATTTAGCAATATAGATCTAAGCTTAATTGGCTAACATCAGGCAGGGGCGCAAAGCCTGAATATTACTTCTTCTCTTTTTTCCATATTTAATTACCCATCTTCGCCTTCTTATCTTTGGAATAAATTTCACTATCTCTCCTTATCTCATGATAGAGTTCTACGTTCTTATTACATCTACGTCAAATTCTCACCCATCCATGGATTCTGGTAGAGAAAGCCTCATTGCATTAAGTCCGCCCTTTTTTTTCTTTTGTTTTAAGGAATGCTATAAAATATAAATAAAATACAAAGTTTAATAGGATTGTTATTCTAATATTAAACTCGAACACAATATATTCATGCAATCCATCAATAAATTTGGTCCTGTGAGTATCGTAAGAGACGATTATGGAAAATGCCAGATCTTATAGCTTCCAATAGATGGCAGTATAGAAATATCTTTGACGCCATACATCACATAATATGTATGTCAATACCCTAAGCCAGATGTAAACTATGGGTTGCAACCTCAAAGTTGCGATATGACCTTTTATTATTTGTAGTATTTGAATACACCTACAAGTATACAAGTATACAATCCATTTGATAAATAATCAGTTATTGCAAAATAATTATTTCTTTTTTACTCTCTATCTTTCCATTTTACTTTCTTTCTTTTTATATGAATAATAATGAGATTTTTAATGACAAATATCCCCCCTATGAGGCGATCTATAGGGGAGTCCTATGTTTAGTGGACTTTAAAGGGTTATAACGGTAACGGTAGTTCTAGGACCTTGGCAATATACTCAATTATCTTAATAGTGCCTCCCAATGTGTAGTCAACCCAACAACGGCGCAATAGGTCTTAAAACAAACATTAACCAAACAAAGATCATAGGAAATATATTAACGTGTTATTCTTTTGGCGTGTATTAGACGGAAATTTCGAAAGGACGTTTATCTATCCTGGGCATGTGATTTATTTGCAAGTAATCGTGACATTGTCGTCTTCAATCAATAATTTACTAAAAAGTTGTATAATGGTGGACGTATATTTTTATTACTTTTGATTGTATTTTTTATCTTATAAAAGTACGTTATGTAAAAAAGCTGGGTACAGCTATTATATATCAGAGAGTTATGGAGCAATTTGTCCGCCGCATTTCTCCAGTGCATGTTGACAGACTTCATAATATGTCCTCGAAACATATTATTCCTTTGACATGCAGGTTTCCGAATAATGTTTTCCTTTGGCGCCGTAAATTATTTAGTACGGCATTCCAATGAAACTGCAATTGTATGTGCTGATTTACCACGCGCTCAGCGGTGAAGGAAAACAATGTGAGGAAAAATGTTAAAAATTAAAAAAATATTTAAAACCAATTCTAGTCTCAATACCCCCGACGATGTAGTTTATTTGAACTTATACGAGTTTTATGTAATAATGTTGAATTAAATAATATAGGAATCGTATTTTCTTCGAAAATTCGAAGACATAGGAAATCGGCCAACGTGCATTAGGGCCGCGTGTCAAACTTTGCATTGCCCTAAAACCCTTTTAAAAATAAGAGCAGGCCTGTGCCTAATGGGACGTATATAAGTAAATTTACTAACTTTACGTAGTAAATCAGTATATAAAATAACCATGAATTGAGTATATAATTCCAAATATTGTCGCCGTAAAGTATATCGTCCTCAATAATTAAACATTTATGTTATATAAACTGCATTATTACCTGCAAAAAGTGTTTATATATTAAAGAGTGCATTTGTGGTGTGTAATAATATAGTGTTTAATATTGTTGTGATTATATAAAATGTGTTCATAAACTTTCTGCAAGAAATGTAAGTATAATAATCATAATTATTGACAACTTCAATGGCTACCAACTATTAAAAAATATGAAAATATGCAATAATATTGATAATTACAATCCATGACTTAATAGGAGATTGGTCTAACGGCTTACCTTAGTGTGTTATTCACTTGCTACGATTAGGTGTGGGATCGAGTGCCACGAACCACGAGCTTGAAAACTTCTTTTATTTTATATTTGCATATATTTTAATTTTTATCGCTTATAAAACGAAAGGGCATATTTAAATATTACACTTAAAAAAATTATTTTAATAGTAGTTATAACTAAAAAATGGAATTAGAAAATATAACGTACAGAAAACCAAAACGTTCTTGTTCGTTACAAGGTATGTCCGATTTCAATTCCTCTTCTACACTGTTTGACGCAACCATGGCAAGCTTACTGAATACATCTCTATGTGAAAGTCAAAATTATATTGATTTAAATGAAAAAAATTAATAAACTATCAAGTAACTTATTAATTGCTCATCAAGAAATAAATAATCTTAATAGTGAAAATACCAAAAACTTATAAAAACATTTTAAAAAATTAGTATACATTCCTCATGTAATGCGACACCTGTATCAGTAAACAAGAGACGACGAACTTTGCGGATACCAGAACAAAATTTATTGTGTACACCTAAAAACAGAATAGAAATATCACAACGTAGTATTAATGAAATCAAAGATATTGAACGAACGGAAGTAATCGTAACAAACACAATTTTTTGTTACGTGGTAGAGCCATGCTGCAGCTATATTAATAGTATAGTTGTAGCACGAATGGTCATCTCGACTGGGAAGGACCACGCTCTCACAGAATACCAGCGAAAAAGCAGCTTAATGCTGCTGTGTTTCGTATGGTGAGTGTAGAGAACCGAGACTATCTTTACTGGAAAGAGGCATTCTATCTTAGTCCTCACGGCTAACAACGCATCTGCATTTAAATTTGCAAACGAAGATAGATGTAGATATCTATGGGCCACAGCAACCACTTACCATCAGGTGGACTGTGTGCTCGTTTGTCACCCTTATTCTATTAAAAAAAATATTTATTCATCTATTAATACTCCAAAGACTCAACAGGGAAACACTTTGACATATTATATAAGAGAAAAAATGACAATTACATTTAAGGTGCAAAGGAAAATAATTGTTATTTCTAATCAACAAGGGCGAAATATTTGCAACACTCTTCAAAAATTAGTTGGCAATAATTTTCTTGTAATTTGTCATTGGAATCCAGTTGCCAAAATACAGGAAGTCTTAGAAACAGAAAAGAACGAAATATGTAAACTTACAAAAAATGATTATGTTGTTGCACTTGGTGGAGTGAATGAGAAAATCCATATGAATATCAGTTTAGTATGGAACTGGCTTTATAATGTAAAAATACTAATGTAATATTTACAGAAATACCATATAATAGAAATTTAAACATCGGCAAACTTAACTATGTATTAGGATTTTTATGTACAAATTTTACTAATGTTTCTTTTTTAATAAATACAAATGGTTCTAAGCCTTTCTTCCATCAATATACTTTCCTCCTTATATACTATGTCGTTTACTGCTACGTGAAATTCTACGCCTTGATTACAAATAAAATTTGAGCGTTACCAAAATATAGTAATTTTCTCAAAATATACTTCATACTTATAATTCACTTCAGACTTCTAGTACACAAACTGACGATATTGAAATGGTTGACATATTATATACACAGAGGAATTACTCCTAGGCATGGTAATATAACATATTCTGGTAAAAATGTTTTTCGTATATAAAAAAAAAAACTGTACATATTACATCAAAATATTAATGGATTAATTGCTAAATCTGATCTCCTAACTGTTAATTTAAATAACCTCGAATTAGATGGGTACTCGGCTGATGTTCTATGCATAACTGAACATAATATGACTTACAATGATACGAATTTATTCAAATTAGATAATTATACTCTTGCATTGTACCATGTTCGAGAAAATCGTCATGGAGGCTCCTGCATACTAGTTAAGAAATGTTATAAATATAAACCTCTTCCTGAAACAGCAAAACTTAGTAAAATTAACATAATCGTATGTTGTGCAGTTGAACTTATATATCATAAACTTAAAATAATATGTACCTATAGACCTCCAAAAAATAGAAGTGAAAATTTTAATAATTTTTGTATAATTTTTTTCTCTTTATTTAAGGAGAACATACAGCTATAATAATACATAATTAATGTTTAAATTGAGTTATTATAAAAGCCAGTTAAGTTTTCACTAACTAATAATAACATAATTGATCTTTGGGCAGAAATACTGAAATACAGTTTTTTTATGTCACACATTTTAAAGGTAATAATGAAATAAAAGGTGATAATGAAAGAAAATGTTAAGCCTAGGGACTATGTAAGTTGCTTGATGGCAGATATAAATTTTAAAATGTTCAAATTAAATATATCTAAAGTATCATAACATTAGTTATAGAAATTACAGGCTTTAACAATAAATCGATTTCTTGCATAGTTAGTCTTATAAACAAGATTAATCCTAGGATACTTTATTGTTATTTTACTCAATAAGTATGGGGAGTCAATATAATTATTAAGGACTTTGTACAAAAATAAAACATCGCGGTGTTCACGTCTGGTTTCAATATTAGTTACTAAATTTGCTGGAATTGTTTTGAACATTTATTTTAAGCGTTTGAGGAACTTGTTTTGAATATGTTGCAGGGCGTCCTTATAAATCGAATATTGCGGATTACACACAGTAGAAGCGTACTCAAGATGCGACCTAACCAGAGAATTATATAAAGTTACAAAAGTAGATTTTTTAAAGTTAATTGTTTGTCGAATTAAGAATCCCAACATTTTAAAGGCTTTGGCTGTAATAATGTCAATATGTGGACTAAGTAGTAACTAACAATCAAGATTAATACCTAGATCTTAACTCTCTTCAGTAATTTATTATTAATGCTGTAGTTATAAAGGATAGGGGTGTTTTTTCTAGAATATGAGATAATGCAACATTTACTTATTTTTAAAAATAATTTATTACGCAAATAATATTCGCTAAGATGATTCAAATCACTCTGTAAATCAAGAAAATCTTGAATAGATTTCACAACAATAAAAAAATTTGATATCATCTGCACATAGCAAAACTTTCGAATAACGAAAGCAACTTAAACCGTCATTGATAAATATGTTGAACAACAAGGGACCGAGGTGAGAGCCTTGAGGCACACCAGATGTGATGGGGACAAACGAAGATGTAAAGCCTTTAACATTCACAGCCTGAGACCGGTCTCTGAGTAAGACGTGAGCATTCGAAGGAGATCGCCGTGTATACCGAATTCCTCAATTTTTTTACCAATAGCGAGTGGGAAATTTTGTCAAAAGCTTTTGAGTAATCGATATACATGGCGTCTACCTGATAGCCCTTACTCATAGCTTCCAGAATCTGATCTAGGAATTCACACAAGTTTGACTCCGTACTACGTTTATTAATAAAGCCATGCTGCTATGTAATCAGTAACGGTCTTACAACAGTAAATAAAGTATCATAAATAATCTTCTCAAATCATTTAGGCAAAACAGAGATATTTTAGAGATACCTCTGTTATTACAAACATCGTGTTTCAACGTGGTAGCTATATTAGCTATATTAGTAGTATAGTTACACATAGTACAAATGGGTCGGCTCGACCGGGGAATGACCACGCTCTCACAGAATACCAGCGTTAAATAGCAGCTTAACACTGCTGTGTTTCGTATGGTGAGTGTTGAGAACCGGAGACCCCTTTTACTGGAAAATAGGCATTCCATCTTAGTCCTCACGGGTGACAACGCATCTTGCATTTTGATTATTTATTGAGATATGAAGATGTCTATGGGTCACAGCAAACACTTACCATTAGTTGGACTGTGTGCTCGTTTGTCACCCTATCCTCTCTTTACAACAACGTTTTAAAAATACTGGATGGAAACTGTCCGGCCGCTACTATTGACGCTAATTTGTCTGACAATTTTAAATTTTAACTATTAAATTTATTGAATAGAACCACAAACCTTTATCTGCCTATGTTATTAATTTTAAGACATTATTATTATACTTTATTTGACATTATTATTTTGACATTATAATTTTATTTATTACATTTATTATATTATTATTTAGTGAATTATTAATATGTTAGTAATACAAATATACAAATAGGATTATATTATATTAATGTAGTTATCAGAAATTTCCATTTTAATTATAAAAAATAATCTTGTTTTTAATTAATTTATACACCATAAGGCAGAATATGGCTTTAATTGTGTTAAATTATTAAGACCTATTGTAACCCATATATCGCAAACGAATAAAATTAATTTGAATTTAAATTAGAATGTAAAAAAATATTGAGTATCATTCGCCAGTGTGAAAAATTCATTGTATGTAATTGATGAATTATTTCTACGAGGCCTGTAATTACTTTAGTAAACATAATGAAATTATTAAACTGCTTTGTCACTACTCCGAGGAACGAGAGAATAGGGTTCTTGACTTAATCAAGCTTATGACAAACTGAGTTCAGCTTTATAACTTTAAAGTAATTAATTAAGCATCCAGACTCGTAGCTGATAAATCGAAAACTTGAAAGCGTGTTATTAATCCATTCTACTATTTTCTTCTATATAAAAAAGAAACATTACTATTACACTAGGATTTTCTCTTGCATCGTGGAGGCTTTAATGTACTTATTTAAAATAAAAGAAAATACCATTTAAGTTTTATATTATTTATCATCACGACTGCAGTTTTTTTTATAGAATAAAGGTGACAAACGAGCACACAGACCACCTGATGGTAAGTGTATGCTTTGGCCTATATCTATATCTATCCTCTATTAAAAATCAAAATGCAGATGCGTTTTCACCCCAGAGGACTAAGATAGAATGGCTCATTTCCAGTAAAATGATCTTTGGTTCTCGACACTCACCATACAAAATACAGCAGCATCAAGCTGCTATTTTACGCTGGTATTATGTGAGAGCGTGGTCTTTCCCCGGTCGTGCTGAGCTATTCGTGCTACAACTCTATTATAGCTATGGCAAGTCTCAACCAAGTTAAAAATTTAGGAGCCTTTTTAAATTAAAATATTAATGCATATCTCTATAAATTTTTCAAATTGTTTCTTCACGTGGAAGCAGGCGCCAAGTTGAAACAGTTATAACTACATCTTGAAACCTTATTCCCCGATATTCTTGCATAACTTATTTTCATTTCAGAATGTTTTAAATTTTGTCGAAGTTAAATATCCAATTTCAATGATTTGACAAGACCAAAAGTTAACTCAATAAAATACTCGTCCTGATACAGATATACATTTGATGAGAAGTTATATTATAGAATCATAAAACGCGTCCAAAATACTTACAAGTTTTTTTCTTTTTTTGTAAGCAACGAAGTTATTGTGATATTTGTTTGTAGTTATTGATAAGAAGTCCAATTCGTAAGTATTTATTATTTATTATAGTTTACGTAGTACACGCGAAAAGAATATAAAATGGTGATCTTTTTGCGCTACGAATTAAAAAAAGTCTAATTTAGGATAGACAAACTAGCACATTAAAGGCTGCCGATAAAAAAGTAATCGCGAATAAGAGTTCCACACTATTGAAGGTACCCAAGAGCGTGGCAGAGTTAGAGTAAAGTTACAGCCTATATACATCCCACTGCTGGGCACAGGCCTCCTCTCATTTCTGAGAATGTTTTAGGGCAAGGAAATATCCGTCACGCTGCTCTAACTAACAAACGAACGAACGAACGAACAAACAAACGAACGTAACGAGGCAACCTCGTTCGTCAACTAATAGGATGTATGTATAGGTGAGGTTGATATTTGGAAAAAGGTTGTTATATCTCAATACACTCCATTACATCATTAAAGAAGTAGATTTCCACGAAGTAACAGCTGTCACTATAATGATGTGTAAGAATTAAAAATTCAAATAAGCATTGTTATTCTTGCTTTTACATTTCGTTTTCATCATTATAATACTGAAATATATTTTATAGGAAACTTTATTTAAAATTATATTATATTTACCTTATAAAATGTTTCTAAAAGATAATTTACAAAGTTTTGAATAATGGTACGCAGCTGCAAATCGTTATTATCTATATTTAAGCTAGGTGGCGGTGTAAGAATATCCACTATCCCATATCGTCACGTGGGTGTCGTAAGAGGCGACAGAGGGAATCAAACCAGGAGATGGGCAGCAGCGTTTTCCTAATAACAGCTTAAAATACTACATTGCCAACCTGCCTGCCATGCATGGCAACTATGGTAATCATCCTCCTTGAGTCAATTTATGAGGAAGGCTTATACTCAGAAGTAAATTTTGGTAAGCTGAAAAGTAGCGGGATTGCTTGTTCAGTTTTTCTAGGGCCCAAAATTTCAGCGAAATCATTTAAAAATAAAATGTATTTAAGTCTATAGAAATGTTTTGCAGTAGAGCGCTCTGCAACATTTACTTATAATAATATTAGTAATAAATAAATTGTAGTTTTTTATAAAACGCGAGTGGAGTCGCGTGAAAAAGCGTCTTTCTTCAACATCGTCATCGGCAGCCCAAGGCCTCTACGTACGACCATAAATCACGGTCATGAATTTATACATTTAACTATCGACATCATTATTTTCTTCAAAATCTTTGTTTTTTCCTTCTCAAAAATTGAACATTTATTTCATAATATTATTACGTTATTAATGTTTGTTTGTTCGTATTTTATGCGCTGCCGTACAGTTCATCAGATTGCGGTAAAACTTTGTCAACTTATTGCTTGCATTTGCGCGAAGGTTATAGGCATAGTACAATTAACGTACAGTAGGTGGCGCGCACGTCGCAGCGACTAATTTATTTGAAAATTATATATCATTCAATTTCAATGAATGTGAAATCATTCCTAATCTATCTATCTATACTATAATAAAAATCTAACACGACGTCTGTCTGAACACGCATCACGCAAAAACCTGTAAACCGATTTGGATGGGACTTTCACTGACAGATAGCTGATGTTATAAGAAGTAACTTAGGCTACTTTTATTTTGGGAAAAGAATTAGGGTTCCGCGCAAAAAAATTACTAAATTATTAAAACCCACGAAATCCAATCGCAATAAATTCCACGCTTCCAAATTTAAAACGATATTTCCACAATTATATTTCCTGAGGCAGCAACGCGCCGGGTAACAGCTAGTTACAAATAAAATATTCAATTTCTTTAATTTTCAGGGTTTGATGTTTGATGTTCTGAGCAATTTATGCACATAAAACATATCCATCTTACGGGAATGGTGAAGAAGATCATCACTACCATTGTAAGGGCCTTTGCCAAACATCTGTGTCACCAATACGTCTATGCAGCTTACTTACAGCACTCATGAATACTTTTATTCAGCAGAAATTTCCATAAAGCTTTTAACTGATTCGTCATATAAAATAATATGCAATATAAAAAAATTGCAGCCCGTTTTTCGTTCCGTGTAGTCTTAAATATCCTGAATAACTCTTAAACATGTATTAAGAAAAGCTCACTCGTTCCCTTGTTATCTTTACGAGGGGTCTCTGTCCAGTCGACGTGGAATTATTAACATTTATCCTTCGAGTAGGCACGCAGCCTTTTATAGAAGTGAACGATGATAGACTTTTAGACTTATTCCATACATGCATGTAACTTTAGTGTAGATATTATAGCACTTTATATGAAAGGGGAAGGGAATTTTTAGCATTATTGATTAGGTATTTATTCAACTGTGTATGCTTTTTAAACAAGCTAAATCATATATTTTTACATTAGGAAGGATGAAAAACGAGCACACAATCTTGTGGCGGCGCTGTCGTAGGCACCAAAGCCTAAATCGCGCTATGAATGTTCCCATGTACCTACTGCGCTATATATAGAACAGCTCTGTACTAATACACGGAGCGTTGGCCGTAAAATCTACGCATTTTATACCACGGCTAAAATCTCACTGATAACAAGTGGATGATATGGCAATGCAATTCATTATCACTCCTGAGGACTAAAATGAAATGCATCGTTACTAGTAGTTTCTTTCTCGTCACTACCGTTAGAAACATAGAAATACTGCACTGCTATCTCACGCTGGTAAAATGTTCGAACCTAGTTCTTTAGCACTAATGACAGTGTTTGACCGTAAAAGAACTATCATCATCATCATCATTACAGCCCTTCACAAGTCCACTGCTGAACATAGGCCTCCCCAAGGAATGCCACAAAGCACGGTCCTGAGCCACCCGCATCCATCGACTTCCTGCATGTCTTACCAGGTCGTCACTCCATCTAGTGGGGACGCCCTACACTTCGTCCGCCGGTACAGGCTGCCACTCGAGAACTTTTCTTCCCCATCAATTGTCGGTTCTTCGAGCTATATAGCCGGCCAAATGGACAATGGCCACTTCAGCCTACTAATCCGTTGGGATATGTTGGTTTCTCTTGTTCTGAAGATATCCTCATTTCTAAGTTTATCACGCAGAGAAACCCCGACCATAGCCCTCTACATAGCTCGCTGAGCGACCGTGAGCTTCCTCATACGGCCAGCAGTGACGAACCACAACTCTGATCCATAAGTCATCACTGGCAACACGCACTGGTTGTACAATCTTGTTTTCAAGTTTTGAGGTATACCTGATGAGAAGATGAGTCGTAATCTCCCGAACGCTGCCCAGCCAAGTTGAATCCGTCAATTGACCTCTCAGTCGAAGTTGGACTTACCTAGTTGGACTATTTGTTCCAGGTAAACATACTCGTCAACAACTTCGAGTTTGGTGCTTCCAAGAACTACCGGCATAGGTGTGAAATGGACGTTACACATGATCTTTATTTTGTCCTTGTTTATTTCAAGACCTATCCGTTGGGAGGCAGTATTGAGGTCACTGAGCATAGTGCTTAGGTCCTGCAGCGATTCTGCCATAAGGACTATATCGTCAGCAAATAGAAGTTGAGTGATGTACACGCCATTGGTGTTAAAACCGTATCCTTTCCAGTCCAGTAGCTTGAAAACGTCTTCTAATGCAGCGGTGAAGAGTTTCGGGGATATAATGTCGCCCTGTCTTACACCTCTCTGAAGATGGATAGGTTTCGTACTCTGGTCCTGTTCTCTGTTCATTTCAGCACCTCTATATACCGACAGTCAAATTGGCACGGTGAAAGGTCTGTAGTACCGCGCAAATTTCGACGATAAAAAGGGTTATTATATAAAAAGGGAATTATATAAAAATATAAAAGTTAATTCATATTAACTATAAGATATAAAATAAAATACACAAGTTTAATGTATTAGAAATTTGACTTATTGCCCTTTGAACTGCCAAACACGAAAAATGAAGCACAATTCTTTTCATTCTATTATAATATTTCCTTTTATAAAATACGAGACTCGTAACAATGTGAGAGTAATCCCTTTCCCTAACAGAAATGAATCACTAGCTTATTGTATTTTATGGACATTCATAAGTTTATATTTTTCAACTACATGATTTATGAAATGTAAATGGCATAAATAGAAACTTTTTTATTCAATATTAGATTAAAAATAATACTTATTGAAAGTCACTCTTATGCTTAATTTACCACTGATTCGGTAAATACATCTGTAGTGGGATGAACCAGCAAGAAACCCAACGGACTTTTAAAAAAAAAAGATCAGTTTACAATCCTTAAAGTTACCAATAATGAACAACACAATACAAAAATCAGAATTAGCATGGTAGCGATCACCTCATTCTAAGGGGTTATTATTATCATTCATAAATTCCTTAATATTATATTAACCCTTTTTATACAAACTTAATTTAATAAAGTTTTTGAACTTTGAGCAGATCAAATTTTGTATATTTTCTGGGATTTTGTTGTAAAAGCGTATTATGCATTGCCCCAAGAATGAATTACTAACTCGGTGGAGTCCTTAATATTATAGTAACCCTTTTTATATAATTTTTGTGCAGTAAAGTTTTTATATTGAAAATGGGCCAGATTAGGAGTACCCTTAACCGACGAGCGTGTATGCGTAGATATGTGGATGTAAAGGAGGCGAGAGAAGTGTGTCAGGTTCGTGCCAAATGGAAGTCCGTAGTCTCTGCCTACCCCTCTGGGTGACAGGCATGAGTGTTTATGTATTTATGTATGTAAAGTTTTTAAATTTAGCGGAAGTCAAATTTTGCCCCAACAGAAACAGAAACAGAAACAGAAACAGAAACTTTTATTCAATATAGATTATAAATAATACTTATTGAAAGTCACTCTTGTCTAATTACCACTGGTTCTGAAAACCTCTGTCCTGGAAGAACCAGCAAGAAACCCAGCAGGACTTTTTTTAAACAACAGCTTACAATCATGTATATTACACAATTAACCACACAAAACAAATTAGAAACAGCCTGGCAGCGAACACCTCATTCCCAGGGTTATTATCATCCATAAATTCCTTAACATTATAATAACCCTTTTATACAAACTATGTTTAATAAAGTTTTGAATTTTGAGCAGGTCGAATTTTGTATATTTTCTGGGATTTTGTTGTAAAAGCGTATACATCGCCCCAAGAATGAATTACTGACTCGGTGGAGTCGAGTAACTGGTACTACTAGCTTGTGTTTGTTCCTAGTATTTACAGAATGAATATCACTTATTTTTGTATAAATACTTTTATTTTTGTGTGTACATTACATTTTCATAAATGTATTGAGAGGCAAAAGTTAATATATTAATTTCCTTAAATTTTTGTCTGAGCGACTCTTTAGGTTTTAAATCATAGATTGCTCTTATGGCCCTCTTCTGTAAAACAAATATAATTTCAGTGTCAGTTGCGTGTCCCCATAGCAAAATACCATACGACATTATGCTATGGAAATAGCTAAAGTAAACAAGTCTAGCTGTTTCCACACTGGTAAGATTTCTAATCTGTTTTACAGCATATGCTGCAGAACTAAGTCTGCTTGCTAACTTTGATATATGGGGCTCCATTGAAGCTTCGTCTAGTGTTATTCAAGAAAATGGTGGTATCGACAAGACTCAGTTCCTCTCCATTTAAAATTACATTAGTATTTAATTGTCTGACATTTGGAGTCATGAACTTCATACATTTCGTTTTATTGCTATTTAAATGCAAGTTATTAACATTAAACCAATTTACTAATTTAGATATCGCATTATTTACTTCGTCATATTTTAATAATTGTCGTTTTAATTTGAAAATTAATGAAGTGTCATCAGCAAATAATACTATATTATGGTTATCCCCTACTATGTAAGGTAAGTCATTAATATATACAAGATACAGAAAGGGGCTGAGAACTGAGCCTGAGGCACGCCCATTTGTACTATAGCTCATACTATTAATGACAACTTTTGAGTTCTGTTACTTAAATATGAAACAATTAATTTAAGAGCATTACTTCTTACACCGTAGTGTTGTAGTTTCCTGATTAATGTTTCATGGTGAACACAATCGAAGGCTTTGGATAGGTCACAGAATATACCCAAAGCATCCTGTGAATTCTCCCATGCATTGAAAATATATTTCATCAGCTCAACACCAGCATCAGTTGTCGAGCGACCCCTTGTGAAACCGAATTGATTTTTATGAAGTAAATTATTAACATTAAAAAAAATTAACATTTGATCAAGAATAATTTTTCAAAAATTTTACTTAGTGTTGGCAGTACAGAAATGGGTCTAAAATTGGCGGGGTCTAATGTACTACCAGATTTAAATAAAGGTATTACTTTACTATGCTTCATCAAATCAGGAAACACACCATATTCGATACTAGTATTAAAAATAATAGCTAGTTGAGGCGCGATTATATCGATTATAGACGCAATAACTTTAACGGAAATGCCCCACAGATCCGCAGTTTTCTTAACATCAATAGTTTTAAAATATTTTACAATATCTTTTGATGATATTTTATGAAATGTAAAATTCTTTGTACACGCATTTACATTTTGTTTAAGCAATGATTCGGCGACGGCAGGAGAAGAATTCAGTGACATAGTGGTTAAGATCGGAATATCCGTAAAATACTTCTCAAAACCATTGCAACATCCTGATCTGATTCCGTTAATTTGTTGTTAAAACTCAACCGGTAGTTTGAATTGCGAGAGTTGACCTTACCAGTTTCACTATTAATTATACTTCACGTCATTTTAATTTTTAGAAGCCGTCTTAATTTTGTTGCTCAAATGCAAAGACTTGGCTTTGGAGCACACTCCTTTAAATATTTTTGAATATTTTTAACATATTCCCTAAATTCGACGCTAGGTATATGACCTTTCATGGTAAGTTCATATAACCTTTGTCTGCTCTTATGGACTCCTACTGTCGCCCATTCATTGAAAGCCTTCCGACTGTTCAAGGAGAACGTTTTAGAAGTAAAATATTATCAAATTCATTGCAAATAAGTTTAAACACTGTTCCATACAAAAAATTTGGATCATTTTGGTATGAAAGTGATGGAAGTTTCTTCACTATGTTACTTCTAAACTTCTCCAAGCGACGTGCATTTACAGGAACAAACACAATTTTCTCATCTACTTGCTTTTTGTGAACATAAGGTAACGAAACTAACTGTCCACAGTGATCGGAACTCTATTTTGAATTATACATTTATGCAACGGCTTAACATTTGTAAAATTTTATCTATACATGTTGCACTACATTCAGTAATACGCGTTGGCTCTAAAATAAATTAAAAGACCATATGATTTGAACAATGATCTAAATTTAATATTGGTGGAGGAAGCTTCTGGAGATTGATATTAAAGTCTCCACATATTACAACAGATTTATTCTGTTTATTAAACTTAACAAAACTTCCTCCATAATTTTTTCAAAAGTATTGTATATAGAACATGGGGTCTGTAGACGCACACAACAATGAGGTGCTCAAACTCAACACATGCCATTTCTACAGTTCGCTCAACAGAGGCTCACAATATCTTTACGTTCCTTAATGATAATAATTTACTAGCTAATATTAACGAGCCACCTCTTAAAACCGTTTCTCTATTGAACGAACTGACCACGGTGATTACTGAAATTAAACATTATGTTATAAGCTTTTAACCAATGTTCAGTAATACATAAAATATGAATATTGTTGCTATTTAAGAACAATTCAATTTCTAGCTCTTTGCCTATCATGCCTTGTATATTCTGATGCACCAGGTGTAAACAATTTTTATTTTCACTCTGTGGAGTAATACAATGAAGGTTTTGTGTTACATTATAAATTATTTAAATTATTATAACTGCTAGAGATTACCTCTATTGTCTCATTTTCTAATTTAAATTACTTGGAACTGATTCCAAATTACATATTAAGTCATTACACCGCTCAAAAGAAGCAGATGTTGGTGTAGCCAAGTCCTTGGCTGAGTTAATATATAAACAATAAGATAGCACATTTGCTATCTGTCTTAAATTATATTTGGATAGGTAATACCTATCTCTAGTCAAAATTTAAAACAAAGATGCTCCAGGCATACAACAATTACTAACCTGATGTCCTTTTAAACAGTAATTTAACATTGTGCCCAAATTTTGGCCTATGTCATCACAATACATAATAACTTTATTTTTATTAATATTTAAATTACTTTTAAGTTAATATTCTTTGTTATAGTACTGTCATAGAGTGTAGGTGAAAATAATGAGTCCTTTTACTGTTATCATTATTTTTACACATATTGTCCCTGATGAACCTGGTATGATGGAGCGCTGATGCTCACTCTTATGTTTAATTAAGGAGTCAAAGCGCTCCTCATTATACTTACATGACTTTACCAGATCATTCATGTGTTCTTTTATCTCATCCTGAGCCGATTCATATTTATTTGATATACTTTGTAGGGAGTTTTAAGTGATAAAATTGTTAAATTTAGACACTCTATATCAGTCTCATAACAGTTATTCATATTTCCACCTCAATTGAATATAATTTAAGTTTATTAATTAATTCTTGCTTTTCTTTACATACATTTATATAATTTTGACATTAATGTTAGTTTTAATCATAGACTTAGGATATACTAGCGTATAGACCAACATAGTGTGCAAGGGAGAAGAAAATTCCTTATGGCTAAAATGCAAGATAGAAAAGGATACCAAATCTCATGACTCTGTAACCGATTTTGAATGACAGGTCGGCACAATTCGGCACGCAAAAAATAGCTCCGAGATATTTTGTAATTTTTTAAAGTATAATAGTGGTTATTTTTAGTAAGTAACTTTTTTCCAAAATGGTTAATTGTTCCGTGAGTGACTGTGCTGTTAATAATAGAAATAATCCTGATAATTTCACATATCACAGGTAAATTCTCAAGACGTCGTCAATGTTATGACGCTTTTATTTTTGGTTAAAATTTATGTTACGTACTGTTTAAAATATAGAATATATTCAATTATTTTGTTAATTTTGATATTTTGCAAAGAAAAAAGTCACGTTGTTGATAATTTGCATGAATTTGGTAAATACATTTTTATACAAAATATTTTACATGTACGCTAGGGATTGACTCAACTATATCAAAATTAATGTCGATATTTATCTTGAATGTTTATAATGAATCGATAGACTTGCCTACACAACAAGAAAATAAATCCTCGGTTTGCGTTCTAAAACGTAATTTTATTTTGCCGTTTTTCAAACAGATTCCCTCCGGATTCTATAATTAGAAAAAGTGGTTAAGGTTCATTGGAAGGGTTGGTTGGAATGCAAAGAAGAACTCAACAATTTGCAGCAAACATTTACTTGAGAAGTATAAAAGAAAAAGTAGAATAAAAACAATTTTATTAAAAGGAGTCATTTCTACATTATTTGTACCAGTAAGTAAAATATTGTTATAATAAGACTTCAAAAATATAATTTTCAAAACTTTAGATAAATATAGAGACAGATTTTCATACATTATAAAACTGTAGTACATTAAAGACAAAAAAAATCTTGAGATTATCCTCTTTAAGCCATTATGAACCGAACTAAGTATCTATTTATCAACCAAAATAAATGTATAACCTTGCTTAACCAACCGCACAGCCTCACGGTCACACTAGTACAATATTCATAGCATCATGCTATTTTCCCCAAGGGATTGAGCGGAGCTTCGGAACTTCGGATTATATTCCCAAATCATAACGATAAAACTTTTAGCGTAGTTAGGTATAGATATTTGGTAATGCTCCTCAAGCGCTACTAGACGACCGCGCATGAGACGTGATAGTATAAATTCCATAGTATTTGATACTCACAACGGTCAATGCCCGATTCATGCTTAATGACCGACGACATTGTCACGAGGGCTTAAATAGCGTGGTTCATCCCCTACAGCGTTAGTCGTAGAGAAGAGGAACTCGTGGTTAAGTAATAGCTGCGCAGATCAATAGATCTGCGAAATTAAGTTGCACTTGCCGCGGTCAGTTCATGAATGAGTGACCATTTTCTTAACATACCGAGATTGAGAGAATAGAGAGTGCATCTGTATCCTCAGACACTTAGTTCACTTTACTGTGTTAAGATCATTATGTTTTAAAATTCATGCAGCTAAAATGATAATAAGTTTATTATTATTTTATACTTTTCAGGGACAGATGAAAGAATATAAACATGAAGCATGATGAAGCCTCATAAACATATTGGCCTTTAAACAGAGCAATCTTATTTAACTGATTCCTACAAGTTTCCTTCCTTAAATTATTAAGTTTACATTCATACTTAAGTCGAATGTTAAAATAAACTTCTATAATCTATTTAATTATTAATTATTAAATGTTTGTAATTATCACAAGTAATACTTATATGAAAAATAAAGCAGTCATTATGTACTCCGTGTCCCCGCTTTTTTTTCCCATCAAAACATTTTATAAAATATATAAAATATAAATAGGTATATACTTAGTTATGTATCTACCTATTTCTAATAACAATATGTAAAAAATAAATTCCGGAAACTGCCCGGCAGTAAATATTTTCTCCAAAGATCATAGCTCGAAAATACAACATTCTGATCTGATTATTGGGAGATTTTTTAAGTTTTCGGTAGTCACCTGGGATTTTATACATTTGAATTAAAATCCAACAAAAGTCAGGTAGGTTCAGCTTATTCCAGGAACATGTTATATGAATATTTTTAATTATTTTAGAAGTGTCATGGTAAAATTCAGTTAATTTTTGACGTTATTCAACTTCATGCACTAAACAATTTTTATAATCTTTTACAGCTTCCTTAACAATCATTTTCGATAGTCCTTTTCAGTAAAATATACATCACTAGCTAACGCAAACAATGACAAATCAAAATTGGTCACGCGTTTTCGGGCTGTCAGGTGGTCTATACGCCAGTATATTCTATGTCTATGGTTTTAATTAACTTTTGTACTTTCCTAATATATTTATTAGCTTTTATGTATTTCTTTAATTTTCTTCTACTGCAGGTAGTCCTTGCTGCTGTTCTTGATGTGACATAATCATTACCAGTCAAATCGATTGTTGTGGAGGGTTGCAATGCCTTAGAAGATTCACATTCTATGAGCTCATTGAACAGACTTTGAGTTTGGGACGCTTTCATGTTATGTATATATTGTTTTAATTGCACAATCTGCTCATTAGCCTCACTTAACTGTAACTGCAATGCAGCAATTAATCTGAGGGATTCCTCATATTCCTTGCTGCATTGGTCAAACTCATCGACTGTTCTCTGAAGTTGATCCCTTTCTTTTGAAACAAATGTATATTCTTTATGCAACTTAACCATATCACTTTTAGCTCAGTATTTTTAGCAATGATATTTATTATTTCCTTTTCATTGTCATCCCTTTCTTTACACAACAGCTCACACTGCTCCTTTGACGCCTTAAGTTCTTGAAGCGCCATTTGAAGTTGGTTCTCCAATTGGCGCGTTTTGGCGTTGCGTGTATTCATTTTACTATTAAGTGTAAATAGCAAAAGAAAACAAAGAAAGAAAACCGAAGAAGCAGAGTAAGCAAATGTCCAGATCTACGAGTATGGGTTTATTTACAGATCTCAAATTAAATTATCATGTAAATAATTCAAAATGAAATCCAGAACAACACTTACTTAAAAGGTAAATCTTTAAATGTTAAAGGGATAACAAGAATAACGCTAACAGGAAGTTTAAACGATGTTCGTTACAGCTGTCACTTTTGGTTAGAACACTAAACACAATTTAATTAAAATACTTATGACTTTTACTTATTTTACAAATAAAATAAGTCGTATTTAACAATTGTAACTCAAAATTGAGGTGGATATTATCAATTTACAATTTTAAATTTTTAAAATATATAGATATATAATATAGTCAGGAATACAAACAATGTATTCCTGACTCTGTGGAGTCGAGTTACTGGTACTACTAGCTTGTGTGTGTTCCTAGTATTTACAAAGTAAATATCACTTATTTTATTAAAACTACATATATAAAACTACGCACGCACCCTGAGGACTGACGAGAAGATCCTGGAGCTGGAAGAAGAGATAGATAAGTTACGCTGGAATATAATAGGACTATCCGAGGTCCGAAGAGAGGGGGAGGACACGGTAATCCTCGAATCCGGCAACTTATTCTATCACCGGGAGGGCGACCATCTGTCCCAAGGAGGTGTCGGATTTATCGTCCACAAGTCTCTCGTTAACAACGTTGTAAAGATCGGGAGTGTGTCGACGAGGGTTGCGTACCTTATACTCAGAATCATCAAACGGTATTCGCTGAAGGTCATACAGGTTTACGCACCAACCTCGGCACACCCCGATGAGGAGGTGGAGGAAATGTATGAGGATATCTCTAGAGCCATGCATTCCTCCAAAACCCACTATACGGTGTTAATGGGAGATTTCAACGCAAAACTAGGCACAAGAGAGCGGTGAGCTGAAAGCAGGAAAATTCGGAGTAGGGCAACGGAACCCAAGGGGCCAGCAGCTGGCCGACTTTATGGAGAAAGAGGGACTCTTTATGATGAACTCTTTCTACCAAAAGCGGGGCCACAGAAAGTGGACCTGGTCGAGCCCCGACAGTTCGACAAAAAATGAGATTGACTTCATTATGACGACCAGACGGCAACTGTTCAGTGATTTCTCAGTAATCGCGGAGGTGAAACTGGAATCACCGAATGGTGAGAGGCATACTGAACTTAAACGTTAAGTTGGAGAGGTCATGTCTAATGAAGTCTACGCTCCGTCCCCCTCGTGCTCTAATCCAAAGCCTCGAAAACTTTCAGCTCGAGTTACAAAATCGTTTTTAGTGCCTAGAAGTTTGCAATGAAGTGGACGATATGAATGACAAGCTTGTGGAAACTGTCCATGCGGTCGGAGCTAAGTTCTGTAAGACCCGTCGTAGAAGAACACAAAACTCTCCGATCACACTCTTAATCTCATGGTTGTTAGACGGGAGATGAAGCTGCAGTCTTCAGCAGATTTGACAGCATACAGGCAACTGAACAGACAAATCTCCAAATGCATGCGGCGGATTTGCGCAACTTCAATACAGCTCGTATTGAAGAAGCGACCGAGCGAAACCAGGGCTCCAAAGTCTTTGCCAGAGATCTGTCTGCCAGAAAGAGCCAACTGTCGAAGCTGAAAACCGATTGTGGCAGCATCGTTTCCGGGACACCTGAGATTTTGAGTGAGATTGAGAGATTCTATGGGCAGCTGTACACGTCATCGTTGGAGCCACACGCAAGTGTGAGTAACGATCCAAGAGCAAGTCTTATCCGACACTATTCCGATGATAACCCGGACATCAGTCTGAGCGAGATTAGAATGGCTCTCCAGCACCTTAAAACAGCAAGGCCCCAGGCAAGGATGGAATTACAGCGGAGCTTCTGAAAGCGGTGGAAAACCGGTACTTGAAGTCCTTCAGAAGCTTTAATTCCGTCCTCCATGGTGGCATTACACCGGAGGCGTGGAGCAGAAGTGCGGTGGTCTTGTTTTCAAGAAAGGCGACAACGCTCTCTTAAAGAACTACAGACCGATTTCCCTTCTGAGCCGCGTCTACGTGCTGTTTTCGAGAGTCATTACGAATCGTCTCGCATGCAGACTCGACGACTTCCAGCCTCCCGAACAAGCCGGTTTCCGAAAAGGCTTTAGCACCATAGACCACATACATATCCTTCGGCAAATTGTACAGAAGACCGACGAGTACAATCCGCCACTTTGCCTTGCGTATGCGGACTATGAGAAAGCCTTTGATTCCATCGAAATTTGGCGGTGCTGCAGTCCCTTCAGCGGTGCCAAGTGGACTGTCGGTATATCGAAGTGCTGAAGTGTTTGTACAGTAGGGCTACGATGGCTATCCGAGTACAGAACCAGAGTCCGAAACCTATCCAACTGCAGAGAGTGTAAGACAGGGTGACGTAATATCCCGAAACTCTTCACCGCTGCATTGGAAGACGTTTTCAAGCTACTGGACTGGAAAGGATACGGTATTAACATCAATGGCGAGTACATCACTCACCTTCGATTTGCCGACGATATAGTCCTTATAGCAGAATCGCTGGAGGACCTAAGCACTATGCTCAATGACCTCAATAGTGTCTCCCAACGGATAGGTCTCAAGATGAACATGGACAAAACAAAAATCATGTTTAATGTCCATGTCACACCTATGCCGGTAGTTGTTGGGAGCACTAAGCTCGAAGTTGTTGACGAATATGTTTACCTGGGACAAATAGTCCGACTAGGTAAGTCCAACTTCGACCGAGAGGTCAATCGACGGATTCAACTCGGCTGGGCAGCGTTCGGGAGATTACGACCCATCTTCTCGTCAGGCATACCTCAAACCTTCAAAACTAAATTGTTTAACCAGTGCGTGTTGCCAGTGATGACATACGGAACTGAGACGTGGTCCTTCACTGCTGGCCGTATGAGGAAGCTCAAGGTCGCTCAGCGAGCTATGGAGAGGGCTATGCTTGGGGTTTCTCTGCGTGATAAACTTAGAAATGAGGATATCCGCAGTAGAACCAGAGTAACCGACATAGCCCAAAGGATTAGTAAGCTGAAGTGGCAATGGCCGGCCATATAGCTCGAAGAACCGACAACCGATGGGGAAGAAAGGTTCTCGAGTGGCAGCCTCGTACCGGCAGGCGAAGTGTAGGGCGTCCCCCCACTAGATGGAGTGACGACCTGGTAAGACATGCAGGAAGTCAATGGATGCAGGTGGCTCGGGACCGTGCTTTGTGGCATTCCGTGGGGGAGGCCTATGTTCAGCAGTGGACTTGTGAAGGCTGTAATGATGATGATGATGATGACATATATTTTTGTGTACATAAATTAAATATTTAATTTGTATATTTGAACATTATCTATATTAAACACTATTACTAAATAGGAGAATACCTGTCTCCATACATGTATTACACACAGACCTCCTCTGATCTGTATTTAATTTCTCAGACATAATATAGTTTTCTTGCGACATTTTCATTCACTGCCTAGCACGTGGAAATTTAGCACTTTAAAAATAACTGACGTACATTTAATACAAGTGCTTATCTTTTTTTAATGGGAAATGCATACTTAACCCGCCCAGAGCATTGGAGGATAGGGAGAGCGAGCAACATCATACCCCCACCCTTTCGGCCCCACCACTGCATTAGCGGTGCGGCACCACCAGATTCGCAGAG
This sequence comes from Parnassius orleans, assembly GCA_029286625.1. Lineage (NCBI taxonomy): Eukaryota > Metazoa > Arthropoda > Insecta > Lepidoptera > Papilionidae > Parnassius > Parnassius orleans. The sequence goes on from JAGSMP010000168.1 coordinate 2,928,074, forward strand.
GATAGGGCGAGTTGCGCATTGCCATACCATTCCACCTTAACTGCGGCAGTAGGTGGAGAGAACACCCCTCTCGCCGTACTCCACCATCACATACCCGAAGTGGGCCCGCCAAGCCCACTAGGAGTGGTCACCTCTTAGTTCACTGTGGGTGGCTTGGTCACGACTACTAGCTGTAAGGCAAGGCGGGAGCCCCTTCAGATGGGGTGGATCTGCTCGGTATCTGTAGCGCTCCACTTACTAGTGATTGACCAATACTGGGACAGTACTATGAAGGAATTTTGTGAAAGTCACAGTGCTTTTAGGTTAACGTTACATGCTCTATTAAAGTCAACTGCTGAACATAGGCCTACACCATAGATTGCCTCATAGTGGGAATATTTGCCATAGTTGCCACGGTAAGCAAGCGGGTAGGCAACCGCAGTTTTTATTTTCGTATTTATTAGGAAGACGCTACTACCCATCTCCTGATTTGTTTCCTCTGTCACCTCTTACGGCATCCATGGGATGATATGGGGTAGTTGATATTCTACACCGCCACTACACTTGCGCCATAATAAATGAGCATAATTAAAAGTAGACCATGCGAGACGAATGTGCGTAGGTAGGCATGTCCCTAAAAAAAGTTAGACTTTTACAATTAAATACTGATCAACAAAAGCTGCTAACAACCACATAAAGTTCCTTAATTCTTTAAGTGCATGTTTCGTTTCTGCGCATGACTTCAAGTTAAATATTTGTGAAGCTGTGCAGCGAAATAAGATTATTTAAATGTCATTGAGTCTACTATTTTATTATCAGAGTGTGAGAAGAAGTAATTTTCGCTAGAATATCGCAAATTATATTCAATTTCTTCTTTAAACTTAAACAAATAGAGTTTGTCGTAACGGTTTGCTTTACAATTCATTAAGAAGGCTCTGAGCTAGTTGCTAGGATTTGGGGGTTGTCGATATTGATTTGCAAATAGTTTGCTATTTTCCTTGCAAGATTAATGTGAAGAACTTGATAGTAAATGAATCCTCACATATGTACATTTGGCCACAGAAAGAAAATGTTACGAATATAGAAGCCTCGATTTACGTTAAATTAAAATTTCCTTAATATTATTTTTTTTTTGTTATTTTTTTAAGAAATACAATAATAAAAAATGTCGAACACATGGAATCTATGCGGAAGAATTGTTTGATATGTCCATTGTTTAGGAAGCCAACAAAATAAAACTGTCTAATTTTAAAAAAGGGCTCGTAAACGGGCTACAAAATTCAACTTGTAGGAAATCTTGGCGAGAAATATGTTTCCATAATATTAACAATGATTCGCTTGCTGCAATGTTATTGTACAACACCTCGCCGAATATATTCCGGAAATAGTGCAATATTGCAATGTTGCTACTGTATACTGTAACTGTATCGGTGAGTAATTGAGTTCATACATCCGTGGAAAAGACGCGCTGCAGCTATATTATGGTTGTAGCACGACTGGGCCGGCTCGACCGGAGTAGTACCACACTCTCACCAGCGTAAAATAGCAGCTTAATGTTGTACTTTTTCGTATAGTGAGTGTTAAGAACTAGCGACCCTTTTTAATTAAAACTAGGCATTCTATCATAGTCCTCAGGAGTGACAACGCATCTGCATTTTGATTCTTAACTTGGGGTAGATGTAGATGTCTATGGGCCACAGTATCAACATACTATTTGGGTCCTCCAAATAGTAAGTGTGCTCGTTTGTCACCCTTATTCTAAAAAAATTATCATAAAAAGATAAAATGGGGGCCACCAAGACCGTTATTGTTGCTGCAGCATTTATAGTGATTTATCATTTTTATAATAATCTTACGCCGCCACCGCACGGCACCACGTTTCGTTCTGTGTTGTCGTAGGAGGCGACTATGATAAATGTCAAAAAATCCTATAACATCCGATAGATGATTCGATATTTGATAACCATAATGCCAGACGTAAAATACCCAGACCGGCGATGATCAGCAGCATCAAATCACAGGTTATCTCACGATGTTTTCCGAGCGCCTAGTATGAGCAGTTCTCGCGTACTACGATATTTATTTAGCTCCTGTGATATTCGGACTCTTAGTGGTGAAATAGAATGTAGTAAGTCTCTTATTATACTAGTTCTTTAAACCGTCCAAACATGGACAGGAATGGGTAAGAGGGTGGTACATATCCTGTCAGATTTCTCCACCGTTTGAACTTCACCGAAGAAAAAATTTTTCAGCGATGTGATACGATATCTTGTACATAATTACCAAGCTGTTATTATTAATATTAAAAAAAAGTATTCTATATCCTATTCGACGGTATAATCAACTTCTATGTCGAATTTCATAATTATACGAACAGCCGTTTAAGTTTGATGGAAAGACAAATAAACATTCAAACAAACACTTCCACATTTATCACACTAGTAAGCTCATTTAATGTTTTATATCGCAACAACCACTCAAACTTCAAACCTAAAGAATTTAATTACTCTTTTTGTAGTAAGCAGATTACATTTTGTATTCTATTCTCTCCTTTCCCAGATTCATGTATAAAATTACGTCGTGCACGTGTTCCGTCTACTAACGAAGCGCTGAGGACAGTTAGGGAGATTTGCTTTACTAAAACGACTCCTTAAGTGAGGATTCCCTTTAGAGCTTAATTAAAAAATCGTAAATTTACAAACTTTGGTTGTTAAGCGTAAATTTTTTGAAATATAAAAAAGCAGATTCAGTAATTAATGTAAATGATTTCTACTGAGCAATCTTGAATACATTTTATGTTATTTTCTTGTGTAATACTCATACAAAATGTTTTACGTGGTAGAGCTATGCTGCAGCTATATGGTTGTAGCAATGATGAGACCGTGGATGGACCCCGCTCTCACAGAATACCAGCGTAAAATAGCAGCTTAAAGCTGCTGTGTTTCGTATGGTGAGTGTAGAGAACCGGAAAACCTTTTTTACCCGAAACGAGGTATTCCATCTAAGCCCTCAGTGGTTGCAACGCATTTGCATTTTAATTCTTAATCAAGGATAGATGTCGATGTCTATGGGCCACAGCATCCACTTACCATCAGATGGACTGGGTGCTCGTTTGACACCCTCATTCTATTAAAAAGCCATGTGATTTTATACAAGATAAAAAAATCATAAGATCTGATGTTTTTCTTGTCAGTTTTGATCTAAGCGATAACTTTTGAATACTTGGAGAAGCATTAACCACGCAGGATATACTTAATAGGAATTAAAATGTCCTCCGGACCGACAACAAAGCCAAATAACTGTTGTTTTCGTACTGTTGATGACTCTTTACACTGCTTTTGTGACAAAATACATTTGACGACCTATTAATTTCACGTCACAAAGCTCTCATCACATAAGAGTTTTGTTTTAGAGTGGCGATGAAGTAAAAAAAATTTACTTCATCGCCACTCTAAAACAAATATTGTTTTTGCATCAAAACTTCAAAAGATAATGTGCTAGGTTCTTATTTGTGTAATGTTGCAAATCAAAGAAGTTTTGTCCGAAATTTTTAAAGTTATACTTCTTTTGGGGCGTTTGGGAAAAATGATGAGAGTGAAGTTTTACTATGCGCGCGCACACCGACACCTAGAAACGACACCATGAAGTTGTTACGATGCGCGCACTGATACCTAAAAGTGACAACTTCAGTGGGTAATTGTCTCTCAAGTTTTGTGGGAACTGATAACTATATTTAAGGTAGTTATTCAAATATTAGGTCCTTAGATATGAAATTAGCGTTTTGTCGTACTGACCACTTTGATCTGAAATATTTCCTCATTGGTTAAGGATTCCAAATTCAAATTTATAAATTCATTTAGCTGGTACATTTGAGTTTTGAAAACAGTTATTCATTTGTTTTTTCCTCATTATTTTATTCTTTGGCGTCGCTTATTACCGCACAATGGAAAACATGAAATATCGGTATACTCGTATTTACAGTACGAGTTCTACCGTGGCACCAGTGCTGCAGAAACAGCTCGAAGGATTAATGATGTATACGGCGCTGGTGTCGCAAAAGAAAGCACGGTACGTTTTGGTTTCAACGTTTTCGTTCTGGAAATTTCGACCTTCAGAACCAACCCCGTGGACGGCCGGAGACCAAAGTGGAAAATGAAGAATTAAAGGCTATTGTGGAAGCAGATCCATCACAAAGCACTTCAGAGATAGCTGCAGGCTTCGGGGTAAGTGATAAAACTGTATTAATCCACTTGAAGCAAATCGGGAAAGTAAAAAACTTGAACGATGGGTACCTCATGAATTGAGTGAATCGAACTTGCAAACACGCGTCGACTGCTGTGTTACTTTGCTCAACCGACACAATAATGAAGGGATTTTAAATTGAATCATTACTTGTGATGAAAAGTGGATACTGTACGATAATCAGAAGCGCTCGTCGCAATGGCTGAACCCTGGAGACTCAGCCAAATTCTGCCCTAAACGAAAATTGACTCAGAAAAAGTTATTTGTGAGTGTTTGGTGGACTAGCGCCGATGTCGTTCACTACAGCTTTCTAAAATGTGGCCAAACGATTACGGCAGATATCTATTGTCAGCAACTGCAAATCATGAAGGAAGAACTAGCTGCTAAACAACCGAGATTGGTCAATCGCTCTAGGCCACTGCTGCTTCACGACAACGCAAGACCACACACTGCACAACAAACAACCACTAAGTTAGATGAGCTACAATTGGAATGTCTGCGACATCCACCGTACTCCCTGGACCTTGCTCCAACAGATTACCATTTTTTCCGGGACTTGGACAATTTCTTACAAGGAAAAAAATTCAACTCCGATGCGACAGTCCAAACCGCCTTCAAAGAGTTTATTGATTCTCGACCCCATGGTTTTTTTAGTAAAGGGATCAATGAACTACCTATGAGATGGCAAAAGTGCACAGATAACAACGGTGCATACTTTGATTAATTAAATAAATTTTACAAAAAAAATTGACTTTATATTCCTCCCGTACAAAACGCCAATTTCATATGTAAGGACCTAATATATATGAATCTACAACACGTGTTTTATTTCTATTATTGTACAGTATGTAAGGCATATTGTAGGCTTATGAAAAAACTAAGATCTGACAGTTGTGTTGTCATTCAATAAAAGGTATAAATTTAAAAGAAATTTAATTTGTGTTTTAGTGGTGAAATCCCCATAAAAACACAATATTTGGCAACGGGGACCTTATTCACGCATTACTGAGTGTAATAAAGTTAAATAGTTACAAATAAATAATGTCATATAAAGGAAATGTTTTGTTCGACAACAAAGAGATTTAAATATATAGGTATACTAACTACTTAAATGTCTTTGTTCGGCAACAACCTCACATTTGATCATCACATGCAAGAGTGAGATATTACAAGAGTCGATTTGTCCAGTTCTGTATGGCAAATGATTATATCATGACGACAATGACAAAGCAGGAGTTATGAAAAGAGCTTTTTTCTCATACTATTAGCAGAAGATACATATCGCCTAGTATGCGATTTAGTTTTTCCGTTAAAACTAGAAGACTTAGCTTATAAGGCTCTTATTGAAAAGATTGCCAACCAGTTTTCCTCAAAGAAATGTATGTTTGCGGAAAGATATGTTTTTTATAAAGGGGAACAAAGACCAGGCGAAGACTTAACTGAATGGGCCGCCCGGGTTCGTCATCTCGCACAGTTTTGTGGTTTTAAAATAGAACTCGAGACGGCATTAAGAGACAAGTTTGTGCTAGGATTGGCGAATGCCGAGGAAAGAGAAAAGTTTTTTAGTGAAAACATCGATAGCTTGGCGATGTGCTCGAGTTGCAGTTCAAAGGCCATTGCAAGATGAGGGACTAGCCATATCATCAGCGGCAGCGCAACCCGTTTTCACTTTGCGAGCCCAAGAAAATTCTGTTCGTCAAACTACAGAAAAAAACATATGTTGCTTGGTTTGTGGATATGAAAACCATACTAAAGATAATGTCGATATGCGAATTATTTTTGTCAAAAGTGTAATAAAAAAGGCCATTAAAAACATGTTTGTAAGAGTATATAATATAAGAGCAACAATTATTTAGAGGTGGATGACAACGATTTAGTAAAAGGTATTTCACTAAATCGTTGTCATCATGACAAATTCTCTGCCACTTCAAAGTATATTATAGCATTAAGTGATTTTCTTTCCATGCACATAAGAAAAAAATTGTTTTGCAATATATTAAAGGTGGTAGAGAGGAAGAGTTTTGTCAAACAAACTTAAGTATGGAGATTGTATCGCAGTTTTGCATTCTCAGCATAATGATGTAAAATCGTATATATATTTATTTATAACTTTATAAAGATAAAAGAGATTAAATTTACCCATCAAAAGAAGTGATGGGTGTATGTTTATTTTGTGAAACAATATTAAGAGTAAATATAAAGTTTAAAAATCTTAATAAAAACAAATTAAAATTTTTTTTTAAAACGTTACCTCCACACTAGGATTTTCTCCTGTATCGCGGGGCAGTTTACATACATAGATTTCACAAGTACAAACATCAAGACCCAGAACAATTATTTGTAGGCCAAACAAATACTTGTTCCATGCGGGAATCGAACCCGCGGCCCTTAGCGCTGCAACTCATTGCTAAGCCACTGCTCCACGAAGCCGTCAATTAATTGTCACCAGGATCTTAAATAATTTTTAGTTATTTTTGTTTTGTTACGCTAAAGAAGTATAATTACCTACGTGCGGACGTAAGTACACACACACACGTTTTTTTTTAATATTTAAATCATATAGTTTAAGATAATCATCAAAAACCATTTATTTTATCCCTTTTTAGTCGACTTCAAAAAGTAGGTGGTAGTAGTTCGAGCAGTTTCTTTAAACCGATTATGATGATATATTTCTCAAACAGCTTATGATGATATATTTTATTTAATAGGCTATACTTCTAGGGTAGTCCTTTATGAATTTAGATCAAAATTTCCACCTCTAAGGGTAGCAAAATAGGGGAAGAATTTTTTTACGTTCTTCATAATGTGAATTATTTGTTTCATGGGTGTCGTAAGAGGGGACTAACAAAAAAAATATTTTGACTTTCGTTATATGGTGGTATAACCACCCCGTTTACACCAGAAGTAAAATATATAAATCAACGACAGGCAGCAGTGTGCAAGATGCGAGACGTCTGATACTGAGATCGTCAATTAGATTGACAAGAGGGCCAATTAGGCCCAATTTACATTGCGGCGGAACGGAATGGAAGCGAATTTTTGTAACGAAATTGTACATAGTAAAATGAGTTTTATGTTAATTGTGTAAAGTTCAAACTAGATTCCGCCGCAATGTAAATTGAGCCTTATGCAAAACCTCCCTCAAAAGAAGAGACCCATGTCCAGCAGTGGAATTTTATGGGCTGATGATGAGGAAGAAGTGGCACCCTTTTATAAATAATTCTTTATTCAGTATAAGATTGCGTAATTTATTGTATATAGATAAAAAAGATATCTGGTTTGATATGTTATAAGAAATTTTATTATAACCTTACACAACACGGGCCACCGGGTCGGTTGTTGCTGTCACCGAGCGATACTGTTATAACATAGACTTAGAATATACTGGCGTATCTATGTGTTATAATGTCGTATGTGTGTGTGAAATTGTTGGTTTATTGTTTTATGTGTGAGTAACGTAGTGACAGATGATTTTTTTTGTGTCCGCAGATTTCTCCCGCAGAAAAGACAGACAGTTCTGTATCGGGGAAAACGCTATGGCTACTCCCCTACGGTCCGCCGGTGGCCCGTGTTGCTTTAATATGTAACCTTACGTTCAAGCATCTTAGTATTTTACAGACAAATTCAAATTAAAATAATACAATGTAAGTGCAATTTATTGATGAAAACTCTATTTACAGTAACAAGAAACGATTCAATTTATACAAATGCTTAGTTTATTTTATCAGATAAAGTGAAAATGGAGATGGAGCTCTCATTCATTGCAGTTTCTGTATTGGCACTCAAATGGAATCTTAGTTTTGTTTTATCGTTTATCAATTTACGAGCGCTAACGTACAAACGTCGTTTTTAGTACAAAAATTCGTTGAGGTAAAGTGAATAGACTACAAAAAAGTGTAGATTACGATTTTTTCTAAAATTTCAAGATTAACTTCACATGATGCATTGTTGACTAACAGACGAAGTTCTGGTAATTGACTGATAGTGGGGAAAAATAGGGTTTTGACCGTGTAGTGGCGGTGTTGACCGTGTTGGCGGTGTTGATCATGTAGTGGCGGTGTTGATCGTGTAGTGGCTATGTAAGAATATCCACTACACCATGGCATCCCGTGGATGTGGTAAGAGGCGACAGGGAAACAAACCAGGAGATGGGTAGCAGCGTCTTCTAATTACAGCTAAATACTAAAAAACTGCGGTCGCCAACCCGCCTGCCGAGCATGGCAACTATGGCAAATATAAGGCAATCTATGGGGAGGCCTATGTTCAGTATTGGACCTTTTGATAGGTTGAAAGGAGAAAAAATATCTAAAATAATCGATTCAAAAAATGACGTTACCTTTCATGTATACATAAGTAATTTTAAGCACATTTTTGCCATTTACCCCTTTTTAAACTTAAAAATTACAATAATAACGATCGTTTCGTATCGGATTTGTTTACCAACACAGGCCGTTCACCTTCATATAAGATGCAGATCGATCGAGCGACTGATTAGAGTCTGTATCCGAGTTGTCGCTGTCACCGAGCGATACTGTTATAATGTATCTATGTGTGTGTGAAATTTTTAGTTTATTGTTTTAATTGTTATGTGTGAGTTTCGTAGTGACAGATTTTTTTTGTGCGCAGATTTTCCCCAACAAAATGTTCTGTATCGTGAAAAAACGCTATGGCTACTCCCCTCCAGTCTGCAGGTGGTCCGTGTTGCTTTATGCACGTGAGTGCACTTCAAATACTCTGAACAACAGGTAACAGTATTTACGGCTAATTGTCTTAAAGTCGCAAGTAGGGATTGTTATTGTCATATTAGGAATTATTTTTTTATAGAATAGGGGGCAAACGAGCATGGAGCTCACCTTGAGGTGGGTGTCTACCGCCAAAAATGAACAACTGCAACATCAGGGGAAGCCTTTCCAGCCTTTTAAAAAGGGGTAAGCCTATTTCTTGAAGGTCCCTAAAACGTATCGATCCGAAAAATTGCCGGTAAACGACTCCACAAAGAAGTCTTGCGAGGAAGAAAACTCCTAAAATACTTTCTATTTAGGGAAATAAAGACTAATTGAGCTCTGTGTGACTGTGAAGATCACTATAACATTTTTTTTTAATTTTTGAATATATTTTTTAGTTCTGACTTAATTAAAATGTTATTTTAGTCTAGATAATAATATGTCGGCAAACGACCCTTTTATAACTAGCAACATTTGTGTCATTAGCAGCAAAATGCGGGTATTGCATCGCATAAAGAGAACTTCGTCTTGTCAAGTTGCATTTTCGAAATTCAAATGAATTTATTTCAACATCGCTTATACTTATACTTCGGGTATGAAAATGTAGTATTTATTCAATTTAATAATTAATAGCGTGGGCGTGCGTAGATAAACAACCTCCCGTTTTAGAGGTACCACGTTCAGAGTCGGAGGTGCAGATGACTACATATTCGTGCCATTTGCTGTTCCTAAAGGAACAGTAACCGCGACTTGCCGTCGCCGCTGGTGATAAGAGGGCTGGTTCTTGTCTCACTCAAAGGCTAAGTACTCCTATAGCCATTCAGCAAGGAAATACAACCGGCTTTCTTGGTAATATACGACAGGGAGTAGACTGTATGCTAGTTAAAATTTTTAGTATTAGTTTTTTTTTATTATGGTAATAAATAAATATTTACAATAATAATTAATAAATATTTTTTAATTTTCATTTTCTATCGCATTTACCTCGGAGAGTACTAAGAAGAATTGTTCGGATTAATTCCGTCGTAATGCCGCTAAATTCCACCAACGCACATCGGGAAATCACAAAACTCACGGTACCACACCATCTGAATGCTTGGCGGTCCACAATGACTGTGATATTTACTAGGAGGACAGGAGGTTTCTTCTTCGCATAACTTCTTGGTGGAGTCGTCTACCAACGGCGATTATCCCAGACAAATACGTCTTAGAGACTTTCAAGAAACGAGCTTATTATAAATACAAATTAATAGCAAGGTTTTTAATTTTAATTATATTTATAGCAAGCCGTGTTATCTAAGACATTAGAACATTGAATATCTCAGTTCTCCCGTGACCATAGCTGCTGTAAAGTATTCAAAACTTTGGGAATATAAAATAAGTCAACTGAACGCGATAAAATTCGTAAAACTAGCTTCATTCAAATTTGGTATTATTTGGTGGAAATTGGCTAAAAATATCCTCGGGCTATAGTTGCCCAAACGAAGTTTAAGCATTTTTACTAAAAGAAAATGATGGTATTGCTTTGCCGGGTTCGAGACAAGCGTCATGCATGCTGAAAGTTAAACTCTAAATAATTCTTTATTTTGAAGATCAATTCTTATTTCAGACAGTATTTGGATAATATCACACTAACCTTACAGTATTTGAAGCGGAATTTTAGTAATTCTATACGTTTTATGTGAGTCTTAGATAAATTTATGTTTTTTGAACCTAAAATTTTAAATCTTTTAGAAGAAATTTAAAATATGTAAAACTTGGGAGCAAAACTTCTGAAAGTTGCTTCTTTTAAACTAGTTTTAGTTCGCTGGCGATTTTTCTTTGAAATAAAATACATAAGAAACCAACTACACCAGTCGCTTTTAAAAATGTAACTTTTTCGAACTCCAGCAAATTTTACGTTGTATTGATAAGAAGACAAAGAATATTTTTTCTGTACTATCAGTAAGACAAGCACAAGAAACTATTCATAAAAGAAGAAAAAACTATTTATTCTTTAAATTACGACAATCAGTCTGAACCTATCTGACAAATCAGCATAATGTAGTCGGGTAGACACCCGAGGGCAAGTGAATGCTGTGGCCTGTGAATGATTGAGAATAGACGTACACACCTACATCCATTCTCGGTTAAAAATAAGACATAGAGGAGAGTAAGACGAACCTCGGTACTGGTAAAAAGAGATAAAATTGAGGGCTCCGTGGCGCAGTGGCCAAACGTTTGGCTGCTGTGCTGTGGGTCACGGGTTAGAATCCCGCACTTTATAACTATTTGTATTGTATACTACAAAAAATGTTTCGGGTCTGGATGTTTGTTTTTAGCAATTTATTTATATAAAATGCTGGCGATGTGGGGCTGGGATCACGACCACTCAACGCGGCGTCTTTCACGTAATGTGACAGATAAACTTTTTTGTTCTTGCGGGCGCCTCAAAGACGGAGTCCAAAGTTAACCCGGAAAGTGAATGCATTCAATTGTCTTAGGTACACAAAGTAATTCCACAGATAATACTATATTATTAAATAAAACTAGTTTTACGGATTTTATCGCGTATATTAACTTATTTTATATTCCCGACGTTTCGAGTACTTTACAGCACCCATGGTCACGGGGGGGACTGAGGTATTTGACGTCCCAATGTCATAGTTAACCACGGTTACCTCCAGATTAAAAATTAATAATAATTTTTAATTTTTTATCTGGAGATGGGATACCTCAGTCCCCCTCGTGACCATGGGTGCTGTAAAGTACTCGAAACGTTGGGAATGTAAAATAAGTTAATATACGCGATAAAATCCGTAAAACTAGTTTTATTTAAATGTGTAGTGCGAAATTCCTAATGTTGCCAGGGTACTCCTGTTATTCTAGATTTTTGCGTATAATAATAATGAAATGTAATAAGTATAACATTTCGTTTAATCTTCTGATTATACAAAACCATGTCTATGCACCCATCCATCCAATCATTACAGGCTATAAAAGTCCACTGATGAAGATAGGCATCCCACATAGACTGCGTCATTTTTTGACGTTGCCACGTTTAGCATGCGGGTTAGCAGCCGCAGTTTTTTATATTTTGAGTTGTTATTAGGAACATGATGCTGCCCATTTCTTGTTTCAGTTTCCCTCTGTCGTCTCTTAGGACACCCACGGGACGATACCAGAACACTATAAAAACAGTATAAAGTATATAAAAATTTAAAACTATACAAAAATAAAAGAAATAAGCGGTAGGCGCTTACTGTCCGGCTGAATCCCAAACCGAATTGAGGCGGTGGCAGCATAGCAGAAATGCTCTTTCTCTGGGTTGCGGGAGGCAAGTGGCTCGTCTGGAAATCGGTGTTCACAGCTCGTTCGGAATTGTATATATATTTTTCGTAAATTTTATTTCTTGTTTGTATATGTGTATATATCACGTATATAATATTTGTTTTGTTTGTTTGCACAAACAAATATATTGCAAATTATTTATAGTTATAAGAGAATAGTGAAAGAAATACAATAAATGAATTAAAATATATTCGATACAATGCAATTAGTCTTCGATAAAGTAATGTTTATTGAAAAATAGATAAGGCAGTCAACATTAAGCGCGATAAATCCATAAAATTGGTTTTATTTAAGTTATAAAATATTTATAAAGCTGTTTATATTCAAAACGCATTAACTAACTTAAAAAAAATAGAGTACTATTAAACGGTAATGAGACAAAAGGACTGCCTACAGAATTTCGTTTAGAGCTCTCCGCCCGTATGAGCTTTGATATTAACCTTAATTAAACTTGACGTCAATCACAAAAAACATCGTGACTTATTTTAAAACGTACCGTCTTGTGCCTATACCACACTCAATGTGATAACACGATTTTATGTACAGGCTGATATTATAATAATTGGCATCCTTTTAAAATAAAACTAAACGAATGATACCTACTAAGTTTGGGACTAAAATAACGCTAATTTACGAACTAGGCGGTGTAAGGTGTAACACATGATCGGAAATGTCAAATCCACGGCTTCGTAAGCACACCCCGCATTCTTAAAAAAAAGCATGTATTCAGCAGTGGATTTTTAAACAATTCCTAACAAAACATAATCATAGCCTTAGAACAATTGGTAACTTACCACCAGGTAAGCTCTTTTGCGGGGTACAACACTTTTGCGCCCTTCTCCCATTAAAATTTAAAAATATTTACCAAAGTTACCTTCTAAAATGTGGATTATTAATCGAGAACTCCTCATACTTGATCTGCAAGCTGCCGCCTTCTATGATGATGTGAAGTGACCTTGCTTCGTATTAGTACCTTACTTTATGTAACTATCCAATTACATTTGTTATTATACAATGCTTTTCTGAAAATTAATATTTATTTACTAAACAATTACGACTCTAAACAGCGTTTTTACTTCCAAAGATGAAGATAAAATGCCACTTATAAGTATATTATTTTAAGTGGTTCATTACTAGAATAGTATTGTTGATATTAAAATAATTATCAGATAATTAATTTGTATTTTGTCATAATATTTCTTCACATATTTTATCTATATAAACGAACATACGGTCGACTGTTCGTGCTGGTCCACGTTGAGAGCTTTCAAATGGAAGGAAGGCTTGTATTAGGATGCCTTAAACCGATGTTTTTGAAGCATCAGTTTAATGTCGGTCGATATGAAATATTGTTCTGTTCTAAGTACGCCAAGCTCCTTAGTGTCCATTAAGGCATTTCTTTTGAATGTTTACAAAAATTTCCATGTCGAGTCGATGTAAAAAATATACGCTATTTCGTCTCTTGGGTATCGAAAAAGATGACTGCTAAAGGGATGATATGCCAAAAATACCTTATATAATATGGCGGTAAACCTTCCCGTTCACGGCAGAAGTAATATAATTATATCAGCGAATAGCGAATTATGGTAAATCTTTCCTACAGAAAAAGAGTTTCATGTTTCGGTGTGTTATTTTTCACGTTAAGAAGAAGAAGACGAAAACGAAGAAACTGAACGTAACTTGATATTATGTCATCGAGCAATCTTTGTCTTATGGGAATTCTTGTGGTGGAAGGGGTCTCAAAAAAGGAGAAGAATCTCAATTCGTTGTATTTTTCTTTTATATGAATGTTAAGCGATATATCGGATTAAAACGGAAATGACTAGTTCGAGCTTGTAAAAAAAAATACATTTATTTAACAAAAAGTAAAAGTTGACTTCGACTATTAAAAAAAAATTAACATTTTAGGTCAGTGCTAAAACATTGTATTTATAAGAATTAAAGTGACTTCAGAGCTCGTCAATTATCAACCGATTTTATTAATTCCTTTTTGTATTAAATACAGGATATACTGCAAAAGAGGTTCCCTATAATTTTGAAGAAATAATTTAACCCCTTAAGGTAAAAAATAATGCATCTTTCTTGTTTAAAAATCAACTTATGTAACAGATAGAGGTGTTACAAAATAAGAAAACAGACGTTGAATCTAAGAGGAAAAGGTAAGCGCAATCGAATCAATTACGTGAGGGCGGTGTTTTCTTATTTGATTTATAGGTTTCGTTTCGTGTGTCGTTTTTCATAAAGTGATAGCGCAAATAAACCATATAATAATGAGAAAGATTGATCTTGAAAACGCACAAAAATAAAATAAATACTTTATATTTTTTATTTAAGGATACATAAAAGAGACAAACATATTACAAGATTAGTTTCAGTACAACACCATTACACCGCAAAACGGTTTGGATTGGTGCTGGCAGACGTCTTTATGTATAAATATATTACTTTTAATAATTACCATCGTAAATTTTAAGAATGATAACAACTAAGTACACATATTTCACTTAACACAAATGTTTACAATAGATCATCTTTGTATTAGCGACACGACAAAAACCAGGCTTCGTCATTACGTTGATCTACTACGCATCAAGTTTTGGGAATATTTTTTTTTTGATTATATACATTCTAACATTAAGTTATGGGCAATGAGAACAGTTTTTTAGGGAATTCATGTCATAAATATAGAAACGGGAGTGTTGAACCTCGATCTTATGGTTTCGTACATATTAAACTGATTTTGCGTTTGTTTTTTTAATTCAAATTTAATCAATTAAATAATTTCATGAAATGAGATACAAATAACTTCATAATTCCTTGGCTTTATGTAAAATGGTTTGAAATCGTGTAAATAAATACACTTGTAAAAATTATTGCGGTAAGAAAATTATGAAAGTCAAAAGGTATTTCTTAGAATTTTTCACTGTACTTAGGTAGAATCCACTAATCAAATCATCCCGTAGGTACTACAACCACAGCAAGGCGAGACCCAGAGGCGACAGAAGATGAAACAGCAGATGGGCAGCAGATCTCTCATCAACGAGATAGAACGCAACAATAATAAAAATCTGCGGATGCCAACCCGCCTGCCAAATGTGGCGACTATGGCAATGGCCAAAAATAGTGGGAAACTACGGAGGAGGCATATGTTCGGCTTAGCTTAGTCGAGTCAACTCGACGGACGTCAATGGAAAGACGTACCATATTTTCAGCCGTAAATTAACTTTACTTAGTTTAGTTTTTAGAGATAGACCCCATAACAAAAAAGTCTAAATTGATAATTTTGGCACCCGATTTTTTAGTTTTGAAGATAATAAAAAAATATTTAACAATAACATCTAAACAATAAAACTCTATGCTACGCTATACTCTATACTATGCTAGGGTGAGAGACAAACATTTTTTCTGCTTCTTTTTATGAATGGGCCCCTAAAAAATTATTTAAATGAGTTACTACAGTTTGCGGTTTTGGGCCAACAATTTACACCAAATAATAAAATTTTAGGTCTGTTACTTATTTGCCTACGAGCTAGAGACCCATTAGGTACGGAACCCCAGAAAAATGAATAATTTCAATACCTACTATATTCTTCATGGCACAACGCAGGATAGTAGCAAAATAGAAGCGAGGTTAAGATTAACTAAAGTATAATGATTTACTTTAGGGCAATGTATACGAATATATACTGAAATTCCTTATAGTAAGTATTTTCGTAAAAAAATACCTTTGAAAGTGTAATTGTAATGTTTATCATTTTTAATGACAAAGAAGTATGAAATGATGTCAGTCAATTTCAATAAACTATGTAAATACTTGCTGAATATAAATGTGTTTGTACATACATAATTTATAATATGTATTTATATCGTTAGTTCTTTCGGAGAGGATTTTTTGTCTCCGTGGTGGAGCCACGTTCCAGCTGTATTATATTTGTAGCATGAATAAAAATGAAGCATGAAGAAATAGGTTGGCTCGACCGGAAAGGACCACGCTCTCACAGAATACCAGCGTAAAATAGCAGCTTAATGTTCTTGTGTTTCGTATGGTGAGTGTAGAGAACCGGAGATCCTTTTTGTTGGAAACGAGACATTTCATTTTAGTGCTCAGGGGACAACGCATCTGCATTTTGATTATTTGTTTGATAAATGTAGATGTCTATGGGCCTCAGCATTCACTTACCATCAGGTGGTCTGTATGCTCGTTTGCCACCCTTATTCTATACAAAAAAAGGATTGTAAGTGATCTCATGGGAAATTACTTTTTTATTATTTTTTTACGTGGTAGAGCCATGCTGCAGCTATATTAGTAGTATAGTTGTAGCACGAATGGGTCGGCTCGACCGGGGAAGGACCACGCTCTCGCAGAATACCAGCGTAAATAGCAGCTTAACACTGCTGTGTTTCGTATGGTGAGTGTAGAAAACCAGAGACCCTTTTTTTACTGGAAAAGAGGCATTCCATCTTAGTCCTCACGGGTGACAACGCATCTGCATTTTATTCGTAATCGAGGATAGATGTAGATGTCTATGGGTCACAGCAACCACTTACCATCAGGTGGACTGTGTGCTCGTTTGTCGCCCTATCCTATAAAAAAAGAAAATTACAAATGTAAACTATCTTACTGCTGTATATTTTGGGAGATACATCTGAGTGTGTGACAGACTTGGGTACGTCATGTTCGCATAATATATGTCTCTTCTTGCGCCAGCGTCATATGACATGCTGTCCACTTTCCTCTAATATGGTCCAGGAGTGCGAAATTGCCACATATAATATGAGCAAGTGCTGCTTGTGGGGGCTGATTTGCTCGCTTTTCCTGATAAGCTCCAGACTTTAACGTTATTTAAATGTGTTTATTTTTTTATACTGCATGTTAATTAAGATTAATTTACCGATTTATACATTTTCTTTATTGAAAGGTACGATAGGTAGATGATATTTCATGAAATAATCCAACATTTTTTTATATAACAAAAACAAAAATGACAGCAAAAATATGAAATAAAAATATTTTCAACTTATAGACACAACGACTTGTTCTTTCTTTGTTACGCTAAAATCTCAAGAACATCGTTCTTAAATACTCGTACTCGTGCTAGTTTTACTAGTGCACTACTTACTTCCATCTCGATATTACAAACCGTCGTTTCCGTTTACACTCGACTCAACAAAAACTTGGCTGCTTGTTTGAATCTATGTGTAAAATATAATAGTTGAGCAAAACTTCTTCGATGTAACGGAAAGGAAGGGAGGGAAACCGATAATTATTGTGCTGCGTGATGGTTGCAGTTCTGCAATTGGTACTTTCTAAGTTGCACTTTGTTACAGAGTGATCAGTAATAAAATATATTTAATGGTTATTGTTGTATTAGTCTGTGCTTAATACCTGATGTGGTATTCAATTAAGGTAGTGTTTGGATATTAACTTTTGCGGTAAGACCGCACCTAGTACAAAATAAAATGGTCCAATACCTACTGGTCATTTTTTTAGTGTTCCATACATAACGCATATTACATGGAAAAAATCTAAAACCAACGAAAAAATGGGCGTGAATGCAACTTAGCTTAACGACTAAATTCAACAAAGTGCTTATTATGTAACCATGCGTAGAATAAAGTTCGTTTGGAGTCAGATTTTCATTTGTTCTCAAAATGTGCAATAAAACAATATGCTATATATTAAAGTAAGTGCAATAAAGTACAACTAGTAGTCGTCTAGTCGTTATTAATTAATAATTCATAATTTTTAGGTTTAGGTTAACACATAAATAATTTACAAAATATAAAATTAACACTGTTTGACCACAGACTATTAAGTGTTCGACATTGGCCTGAGAGTACTAACGTTCATACTCTGAGACCCTGGCAGTATGAACCTCAGAACAATAATTAGTTTTCCCTTCGCGTATTAATATATAGATAAGAGAAACAAACACAATAATCACAACAATATAATATAATATAAAATATTCACAAAATATTGGTATTGGTATTTTTTCTGCGTTAAATTGAAAAGACTGATTTACAGTAAATTTTGAATAATGTTAATTTAAAATTATTGTTTAAATTTACTGTCACCAGCGGTTTTTCCGGACCGATACAATTTAGGAATCTTCAAGAAAATAGCCTACTCCTTTTTGCCGTCACCGCACCTGCTTCCCCTGGTGTTTTAGATATTCATGGGCGAGGGTGATCACTTAACATCATGTTGTCCGTATGCTCGTGTGCCTCCTCTTCGTAATATACGTGTATAACAGAACTGCCTTTTTGTTTTTATTTTCATGTAAAATTATGTGGATTTATTACAAACAAGCAGAATTAAGATATAAAAAGGGTTGCATTTAAAATTCATATTAAAAAAATACTAGCTAAAGCTAAGCTACAACTTTAATAGAGGTGACACAAACGGAAATAAACTTCACAGAAGCTTATGGTACCAGTTAGTAAAATGTGGACATTTTTTTACGGGGATTTTAAATGTTTAGTGGTTACCAGTCTTGCTTAAAGTGGACTGCGACGCTCATAAATATTATCTGTATAATTTATTAACAAGCGTGAAATTAATTTGGCACATTTATTTTAGTACGACTTTTGTATAATTTTACAATTTTTTCAAACAAAGAAATTGTAACTATTTTATTTTTATTGCGATTTTCATGTAATCACATTTTGTGTGTTAACTTTTCTGTCCATAAATAATGTTTTAAGTTTCTTTTATTATTTTTCGTTCTATATTACAAATTTGGAATGCGTTTCATATTATGGAGTGGGGCCTTAAAGAAAACAAAACTGCAGTGATTGCTTTGCACGAAATAGGTATAGAGCTTCAAAAGCTAGGCATCAACTGCGTATTTGTATCGCACACTATTGCCAGGTACACTTACAGTTTCTCTGTCGAAGATCATAAAAGATAAAATAAGATCTGGGCGACCCCTAGTTATTAGGACCATACAGTCTTGGATAATCCGTGAAGAGAAAACTTTTTACCCCTTTTTAAACATATTGAGCGCACTGAGGAGTGTGAAATTTGGCATAGTTCAAATTCATATGGAGAATGAGTGCAGAAAGCAACAATTTATACATAATTTGTAACAAAATAAAAGTCGCCAAAAATTTGTTTTGTGTTGCCAAAAATAAATACTGACAGATTGACTGAATGAGCTGTGAATTACGTGATTTCAAATGTTCAGAACAGAATAGAACAGAACAAAATTTTTATGCGTGGTAGAGTCATGCTGCAGCTATATTTATAATATAGTTGTAGCACGAATGGGTCGGCTCGACCGGGGAAGGACCACGCTTTCACAGAATACCAGCGTAAAATAGCAGCTTAATGCTGCTGTGTTTCGTATGGTGAGTGTAGAGAACCGGAGACCCTTTTTACTGGAAAAGAGGCATTCTATCTTAGTCCTCACGGCTGACAACGCATCTGCATTTCAATTCGCAAACGAAGATAGATGTAGATCTTTATGTGCCATAGCAACCACTTACCATCAGGTGGACTGTGTGCTCGTTTGTCACCCTATTTCTATAAAAAAAGAATAATTTTCATTCAATATAGATTACATGTGTAATTCTAATTGAAAGTCATTTTTTACTTTACCACTGGTTCGAAAAAAATCTCTGTCCTGGGAAGAACCAGCAAGAAACCCAGCGGGACTTTTTTTCTTTAAAGTAAATTTTACATTAATGGTTGTACAAACTATTTAAGTACAACTATTTAAGTTCCTTTATATATAGTGTGTGAAGTGTATGTCAAGAAAAAAACAGCATATACTTTACATTTTGTATATTAGACATCTTTGTTTTATATATACTAAAATGCAGTTGAAAGTGTATTTTAAGCTCGCTTAATTTACAAACCTAAAAATTTAATGAAATAAGGTTAAATTTTGATTACAAGGCGGCCACTAGGTCTGTCTTGGATCGATCAAAGTAAAAAATAAAAATTTAAGAAGCTTTTTAAGCTTAGACATTTTAGAGATAATTTGTACTGCGGTACTTTATGCGTGGTGAAACAATAGGCACTTAATATATTTTTAATAAATATTCACTTCCTATACAAACGTCGGCGGCCCGTTTTGCTTTATGTTTACAAAGTATATGTCATTAATCATTTCATATTGTCACTAAGCTAAAAATACATATGACAATATAATATTATACTATTGCATATAATTTTTGAACCAGACAAACTAAGCGATTGGGTAAAAATGGGCAGGAGTATATTATCAATTACTTATTCGTTTTTTTAAATCATATTCAAGTTTTTGAATAAAATATAACCTTTATGCTGGCATTCGTTCAGTCGTTTCGGTTCAGCTATTTCGAAGATTAGCCTGGATGGACAGACAGACAGACCGACAGACATAAGAAGAAAAATTTTAAAAATGGTTATGTGTGTCTTAAAGCAAAAAACACTGAGCTTATAAGAAGCCAGTTATTTCAATATTACAGACAGACACTTTAATTTTATTTATATGTATAGATAATTTATGTTGGGTGCTAAATTATGCGTAAGCTTAGCATTTATTTAAAAAAAACAATAATTAATTGGCACAACATATATATACGAGTATATCCCTTATATATATATACATATATATATGTTTTGATTTATTTTGATATATGCAGTAAAAAAAGATTAAAAATCTTACCAGTGTTGAAACAGCTAGACTAGTTTACTTTAGCTATTTCTAGTAATTATATTTGTTTTACAGAAGAGGGCCATAAGAGCAATTTATGATTTAAAGCCTAAAGAGTCGCTGCGACAAAAATTTAAGGAAATTAATATATTTACTTTGGCCTCTCAATACATTTGTGAAAATGTAATGTACCTACATAAAAATAAAAGAAGTTTTACAAAAATAAGTGATATTCATTCTGTAAATACTAGGAACAGACACAAGCTAGTAGTATCAGTTACCGACTCCACCGAGTTAGTAATTCATTCTTGGGGCAATGTATACGCTTTTACAACAAAATCCCAGAAAATATACAAAATTTGACCTGCTCAAAGTTCAAAAACTAAGTTTGTGTGGCGGGTGGAAGTAAAAGGGGAGATCTAAACTTTATTAAACTAAGTTTGTGTGGTGGGTGGAAGGAAAAAGGGGGATCCAACGCTCCCCGGGCAGAACACCAGCCCACCGGGAGATCTCCCCTTTTCCTTCCACCCGCCACAGTGGTGACCCCGACGTGATATGAACACGCAACCAACAACCTTGCCCGGCGGGAGATCTCCTTCGGAAAACTACTACTTCCGCCACATTTGTATAAAAAGGATTATTATAATAGTAAGGAATTTATGGATGATAATAACCCCTGGGAATTAGGTGATGGCTACCAAGCTATTTCTAATTTGTTTTGTGTAGTTAATTGTGTCAAAAAAAGTCCCGCTGGGTTTCTTGCTGGTTCTTCCCAGGACAGAGGTTTTTCCCGAACCAGTGGTGATTAAACAAAAGAGTGACTTTCAATAAGTATTATTTATAATATATTATATTGAATAAAAAATGTTTCTGTTTCTATTTGCGAGTATCAAAATATGTCATATAAATGGTCGTATTTTCAACCGACTTCAAAACAAAGAGGAGGTTCTCAATTCGACTGTGTTTTATTATGTGTTACTTTAGAACGTTTTTCTAGGTGAACCGATTTTGATGATTCTTTTTTATTTGAATGCCGTTGCTTTTTATGTGGTCCCATATAAATTTGATCAATATCTGACCAGTACTTTTGAGTTATCCTTGATAATGCGTATTCAATTGACTTCGACTACATTAATGATGTTCTCATTTTATTTATTTTGAAGTCAGTTGTACAATATTTTTAACTTTACCACTTGTTTTATTGTGTTGACTTAGAAGCTTGATCTTTTTTAGAACTCCAAGGGACCGTAGACTTACGTAATTTAAACTTCCTACCTCCACGCGTTCCTGAGAAAAAGGGTCTTGACAGATAGACAGACGGATGGACGGATTGACAACGAAGTGATCCTATAAAGGTTCCTTTTTTTACTTTTGAGCTACGGAAGCCTAAAAATATTGAGTGTTAGGCTAGGAAAACAAAACGGAAAGAAACGCTCATAAAAATGTAATCAGTGTATCGACATTATTATAGCCAACACTTTCTGCGGAACGTGAAAATAATACGTGTTAGGAGCTCAATGTTATTAATGTACGTTATAGACGGGACTACCATAAATATTGTTTCCCAGCTGCCTGATAAAGCTTTCAAATTCGTTACTTTAAATGTTACATAATATATTATTAAATTTTATTTCTTTTCAAATTAAATTAAGCTTTCCATTCATAAACTAGTACTAGTAGGTACTGCGATCGTCAATCCGTCTGCCTGCCAAGTATGGCGCCAAGTCTGGCGATAAGTCTGGCGATAAATCTTCCCTACAACAGGAGAGGCCTCTGTCCAGCAGTGAACTTCTGCTGGCTGATAAATAAGTAAAGAGGATTTGTAGATTTATAAATAAATTTCACTCGATATTTATAATATGAATTCAATAACGTGTTATAAGTAACAAAAATGGGCGTATACTAAAAGTACCAATAATTTTAATGACCTTAAATACCTTGTACTTTTAACTAGTGATCCCCCAAACCGAATTTCGGTCGTGGCGGCCAGTCTCCACGGAGACTAGCCATCTACGCAGGACAGGATTATAGTGCACGAGTGTGTGCGCAAACACTGGCGCACTATTTCCTCGCTCTCATAGTACGATGGGACGGTATTCCGACACGACCGTAGAGAGACCAGGCGCAAGACCCAACGGCTTTACGTGCTTATCGAGGTACGGGGGTGAAACACCACTTACTTCCTGACTCCGGGTTGCTACTGAGAATTTCTGGGCAGAAAAACCCAATAACTGATTTTTGCTTCGAACCGGTATTTGAACCCGGGACCTAATGATCAACAGACCAACGAGGCAGTCAAGTATTATGTGGTACAAGTAGAAGGGCCGTGTAGTGGTGGCGTAAGGAAATCCTTCACCGCATGGTGTCGTAAGAAGTGACTATGGAAAATGCCAAAACACTTTATAGCGTCCGATATATAGCAGTATGAAAATTTGGTTTGTATCAAATCCACCTGCCAAGCGTGACAATTAAGGCATATCCTCCCTGTAATGGGATAGGCCTATGTCCTGTATTACACATTTGAGGGCTGATAAAAGAAAAAGAAGAGGATCATATTACATGGGCAGTCTCTTTAAGTCAGGCATAAGCCTTGCTAAGAATGTAGCAGATTTAATTTATTGTTTTAAAATCAGTCGATCACTGGGACCTCATCCATTAATTAACAAACACCGCATACAGGTGTGATTGGTATTTAAAAAAAAAGTTAGCGCATTACCCTTACTCCTTTTTGGAAGAATTCTTGTCTTCTTCTTATTATCAGCACATAATAGTCCACTGATGGACATAGATCTTTTGTGTAAAAATACCGTTATTGTTATATTTGCCTAGCGGATTGTCGATCGCAGTACCTAATTATGTCGCATCTTTGACGATGCTTCTTATCGCCGGTCTGTGTTTTTTCATCCGGTATATACTATGTATACCGCCTTTCGTCAGAGGTCAAAACTTCTTTATAGCCTTTACCAAAGGCTTCTCTTACAACATCAAGAAGAGCACCATTGAAACAAACAAAATTTCTGTCTTTTTTGATATTTCTTATTTACAATACTATTCCACTAATAGCGGGACTTACTACTCATAGAATTAGATTACAATACCAGCTATAGCCACCATTTACAAATACATTATTGTTTTTTATATATTATCATTATTCCCATGTTTTGTCTATGCATCGCAGCTGGTTTTTGATCAAAAGTGGGTATAATATAAAACATAAGTATTTTCAATTGATTTACAATGGACAATATTTGATTTTCTTAATTACTAGGCTGGTACTGACATTTTTATTCGCAGTTATATTAAGTGATGACTTATATTAAGTATACAGTTATATTAAGTGATGATCTCGTCGGGAGACGTGTACCCGTTCACTACCTAGTTCTTCAAAAAGTATATACCTGCAAATATGTTTTATAAAACAGAAACAAAAAAGAAATGAAATTGCAGACTGAAGTTACTTTTTAAAAACCTAAAAATTGCTCGCCGAAAAGTTGATGTCTGCTGCACAATCAGTAAATTAAAGCTAGTAGGTATCGTTTAAAGAAATTTCTCGAACGTGTTACAGAGTTATGAAATATTCGTGAGGAACTATTAATCTTACATTTCAAAACCGGGCATTATTTGCAAAAATTGCTTTTATTAAAGATGGGAGAATTAACTGCCTAAAATCTGAGTACTAAAATAAAATAAAAATATGAGTATTACCATACTAGGCATCACCGCTAATAACGGTTAGCCATCGCGGTATCTATTACTCGGTACTATATATTTCCTAATCTAGTCAAAAACTTATTTTTTATGGAAGTATGGGTGAAAAACAGTCCCAAACTGATGGTGAAAGCTATGACCCATAGACACATCTATCCTCTTCTTCAAAATTAATGTCGCATATTTACAATATCCAATATTAAATGCATTAAATCCAATATAAAATCTTATTGAATCCACTGTTTTTTCGGAATCACAGTAGACGTAAAGATTCAGTGGGGACCCATACATTTAAACTAGCTAGCAAGTTTAGTTTGCAGCGTCTGCTGTAAAAAAGATAGAAGCCGTTACTTGTTTAGTATTTTTGTTATATCCATAGCATAATGTCATGTAGAATCTTGCTATACGGTACGAGTGATTTTAAAACAGCCTTTGCTTTGAAGAAGAGTTATCTAAAATACAACCTAAGTCCGAAGTTTTCCTCTTGCAGAGAAAATTTAAATAAATAGATAAATTAACTTTGGCTTTACAGTATATTTACGAAAAAAAAATCATCATCATCATTACAGCCCTTCACAAGTCCACTGCTGAACATAGGCCTCCCCCAAGTAATGCCACAAAGCACGGTACTGAGCCACCTCCATCCATCGACTTCCTGCATGTCTTACCTGGTCGTCACTCCATCTAGTGGGGCGTCGCCCTACACTTCGCCCACCGGTACGAGGCTGCCACACGAGAACCTTTTTTCCCCATCGGTTGTCGATGATTCGAGCTATATGGCCGGCCCGTTGCCACTTCAGCTTACTAATCCGTTGGGCTATGTCGGTCACTCTGGTTCTACTGCGGATATCATAATTTCTAAGTTTATCACGCAGAGAAACCCCGAGCATAGCCCTCTCCATAGCTCGCTGAGCGACCTTGAGCTTCCTCACACGGCTAGCAGTGAAGGACCATGTCTCAGATCCATAAGTGAAAACAAAAATAGTTTTATTAAAAATAGTGATGTACAATCTGTTATTACTCGGAATAAGCACAAGCTTTTAATACTAGTTATTCGACTTCACAGATTCCTTCCTTTATGGGAATATGTCTACGCTTTTACAACAAAGTCCCAGAAAATATAGAGAACGTAACAAAAACTTTAATTTTTATAAAGCAAAAGTTGTTTCAAAAGGGTTAATATTATTAAAAAAAAAAACAAGATTAATAAAAACCACCAGAAATGAGGTGATTACTACCATGATGAATTTTAAATGTTTTCATATTTAACTGTACAACTGTTTATACCGTAAATTAATATTTTAAAAAAGTCTAGCAGGGTTTCTTGTTTTTTTCTTTTTCGGTAAATCGTTACGTACCTTTTACCAACTCGCACACTAGGATTTTTTCCTGTATCGTGGAAGCAGTTTACATACATAAATTACACAAGGACGAATATCCTGACCCGGAACAATTACTTGTAGGCCACACAAATACTTGTTCCGTGGGGGATTCGAAACCGCGGTTCTCAGCGCCATAACTCATTGCTAAGCCACTGCACCACAGAGCCGTTCTTTCCAGGGCAGAGGTTCTTTCCGAACCAGTGTAAGAAGCACAAATGACTTTCAATAAATATTATCGTAATCTTCTATACATATAAATTATAGTGAAGTGGCTCTCTGTAATATTGAAATAACTGGTTTCTATTAAGCTCAGGGGGTTACTTACATTCTATTATAAGATAAAATACCATTTTTAAAATGTTGCTTGTCTATCTGTCTGTCTGTTTATATGTCTGCCCGGGCTAATATTCGGAATGGCTGAACCGATTATGATGAAGCTTTACGAACAGATACAGAAGAATGCCAGGAGGTATCTAAGCTATATTTTATCCGAAATATTACGAAGGAAAAACGAAAAATTGTTCAAATTAGATCTATGGTTATCTTAAATCTAAATAACTTTACATTATTACAGCTTATTCAGGTGGAGTCGGGGAGGGTCGCTAGTAATTGAATAAAAATTATTATATTCTATTCTAGTCCTTATTTTAATTTTTTTCTATGAAATTAGAAAACTTCGAATAAAAAGTATAATACACTTCACAAAATATTCAGTAAAACCTTTTAATTGCAAAAAAAAATTCTAACATAGTATAACCTTTTTCAATCTCGAATTTATGGAAATCCACACACTAAAAGAGTCGGCTCAGTGGAACAAAGAACTCAAACTGTCCTAGGGCGTTTCGTTTAGAGGGCGAGACATGTTCTGAATATAATTTAGTTCTTGAAACAGTAAAAAAGGAAAATTGTATATAAAATGTTTACTGTTATTTTAATAATGCTCGAATATTACGTGTTTTATGAGATCAAAGCGACAGTAGCCTAATGTTTAGGCATACTGACTGCGAAACTTAAAAGTCATTTGTACCAATCCGCTATTTAGAAACTGTCGTGAATAACACCTAGCACATCATAATAATAATTGTTCGCCAGACCGAATTTCGTTCACGGCGGCCAATCTCAAAGAAGACTGACCATCTGCGCAGGACAGGATTATAGTGCACGAGTGTGTGCGCAAGACGGGTGAACTCTCTATTCCCTAACTTAATCTAGCGCGACTTGAGGGAGATCAGATGCAGGATCTTACTGTTCTATGTGTTTCCCGAGACACAGAAGAAAAACACTGCAATATTGAGATAAGAGAAAAAAGAGACTGAGAATTTATTTACAGGAGAACTAAATTACGGATTTTGGCCCAACCAGAGATTTAACGTGAGATCACATGATCAGCAGTAGCGCTTACGACCTTTAGAACAGCGAGAGAGTCCTAGCATATAATATTTGCATTTTAAACTTAGTTGTAGTAATTAACGTGAGTAGTCATGCGTAGTGTTAACAAAATTATTACTAGTCATTTAAAACAAAAACTAAGCAACAGTGCCAAACAGTGCGATTTATCATCAAGGTATTAGAATAGAATAGAATAGAATAATTTTTTATTCAATATAGATCACATATGTAATTCTTATTGAAAGTCATTTTTACTTTACCACTGGTTCGAAAAAAAACCCTCTGTCCTGGGAAGAACCAGCAAGAAACCCAGCGGGACTTTTTAAATAAATTTTACATTAATGGTTGTACAAACTATTTACAAAATTTATTTTAGAAACTGCTTGGAAGCGACCACCTCATTCCCAGGCCTATTATCAACCATGTATTTATTTATATTATAATAACCCTTTTTATATAGTTTCAGCTTAACAAAACATGTAAACTTGGTAATAGAGAGAGCCTGTACACTTTCCGGGACATTGTTGTAATAGCGAATACATTGCCCCGAGAATGAATTACTGACTCTGTGGAGTCGAGAAACTGGTATCACTAGCTTGTGTTTGTTCCTAGTGTTTACAGAATGTATATCACTTTTTTTACTAAAACTATCTTTGTTTTTGTGAACATACATTAAATTTTCGTAAATATACTGAGAGGCCAAAGTTAATATATTTATTTCTTTACATTTATCTCTAAGAGACTCTCTCGGTTTCAGGTTGTAAATAGCTCTAATGGCCCTCTTCTGTAAAACAAAAACAGTTTCTGAATCAGCCGCATTTCCCCATAGCAAAATCCCATAAGACATTATGCTATGAAAATAACTGAAATAAACTAATCTAGATGTCTCAACACTAGTGAGACCTCTAACCTTTTTGCAGCATAGGCTGCAGAACTTAGTCTGCTTGATAGTTTGGATATATAGGGGCCCCACTGAAGCTTTGCGTCGAGAGTGATGCCAAGAAAAACAGTGGATTCAACAGGGCTCCGTTCTTCCCCATTTAAAAACACATTGGTATTCAGATTTTTAACATTCTATGTTGTAAATTGAATAAATTTAGTTTTATTTCCGTTTAAATGTAGATTATGAACGTTAAGCCAATGCACTAATTTTGATATAGCATTATTCACTTCGTCACATTTAAATGATTGACGTTTAAGTTCAAAAATCAAGGAAGTATCATCAGCAAATAATACTATATCATGATTACCCCTACAAGTGAAGGTAAGACATTAATATACACTAGAAATAGCAATGGGCCGAGAATCGAGCCCTGAGAGACACTCATTAGTACAGGTGACCCGGAAGAACTTTTACCATTGATAATAACTTTCTGCGTTCTACTACTTAAATATGAAATAATAAGGTTAAGCGCTGTGTTCTTGACAACATAGTACTGTAGCTTCCTCATTAATGCCTCTTGGTGAACACAGTCGAAGGCCTTGGAAAGGTCACAAAATATACCCAAGGCATTTTGTAGCCAGGCAAATTGCGCGGTTTAACCTAGCGCGTTTCACTATTTATTATTCTCAAGGTCATTTTAATTTTGTTGGATGCAGTTTTAATTTTGTTGCTTAAATGTAAAGCTTTAGCTGTGGAGCACACTTTTTAAATATTTTAGAATATGTTTTTACATAATCTCTAAATATAACACAACTATTATATGATCTTTCATTATAAAGCTCGTACAACCTTCGCCTACTTTTATAAATTCGTACTGTCGCCCATTCATTAAATGATTTGAGAATGTTAAACGAGAAAGTTTTAGAAGGAAATATTCTACTAAATTCACAACTTATAATTTTTAATAACGTATCATACAAATAATCAGCATTATTTTTAAATAAAAGTGATGGAAGTCTTTATATTATATTACTTCTAAACCTCTCCAAGTGATGTTCATTTATTGTAACAAACACAACTTTCTTATTTTTCTGTTTTTTTTTTGTGTACGTAAGTCAATGATACCAACTGTCCACAGTGATCTGAACTAAAATTTTGAGTAATTGATTTATGCAAGGGCTTAACATCTGTAAAAATGTTATCTATACAGTTCGCACTAGGCCCAGCAATACGTGTTGGTTCTAAGAATAAATTAACAAGATTATACGATGTAAACAATGAGTTAAACTTAATACTAATGGAAGAAGTTTCAAGGAGATTGATGCTAAAGTCTCCACATATTACAACAGACTTGTTCTTGTTCTTGTTTACTAAGTTTAAGGAAAACTTCTTTAACAATCCTTTCAAAATAGTCATAAGTAGCACATGGGGATCTATAAACACTTACAACAATGAGGTGCTCGAGCTCGACACAAGTCATTTCTAGAATTCGCTCAACAGAGCTAGAGAGGCTCACAATATCCTTACGTTCTTTATATAATATTGACTTATCTGCTAATATTACACAGGTAATCTGCCACCTTTGCAGAAAAATTAAAGGCGCCTGTTGTAAAAGGCCTATATAAAAAAGGAGAAAAAACACTAATGAAAAATTACTGTCTAGTGACATTGGTATCTATACTATCAAAAATATTTGAAAAAGTCATGCTCAAAAAGTTTATGAATTTTCCTAAATACGTTTAACAGAATAAACTCAACCCAGTATGGATTTCAAAAATCAAATTTCATGACACTGGCTGCTTTTATTTTAATAATTTTTTCCAAAATATTAATGACGGACTATATCATCATCATCATCATTACAGCCACTCACAAGTCCACTGCTGAACATAGGCCTCCCCCAAGATATGCCACAAAGCACGATCCCGAGCCACCTGCATCCATTGACTTCCTACATGTCTTACCTGGTCGTCACTCCATCCAGTGGGGGGACGCCCTACACTGCGCTTGCCGGTACGAGGCTGCCACTCGAGAACCTTTCTTCCCCATCGGTTGTCGGTTCTTCAAGCTATATGGCCGGCCCATTGCCACTTCAGCATACTAATTCTTTGGGCTATGTCGTTCACTCTGTTTCTACTGCGGATATCCTCGTTTTTAAGTCTATCACGCAGAGAGACGCCGAGCATAGCCCTCTCTCCATAGCTCGCTGAGGGATTTTGAGCTTCCTCATACGGCCAGCAGTGAAGGACCACGTCTCAGATCCATAGGTCATCACTGGCAACACGCACTGATTGTATAATCTAGTTTTAAGGTTTTGAGGTATGTCTGACGAGAAGATGTGTCGTAATCTCCCGAACGCTGCCCAGCCAAGTTAAATACGTCGAATGACCTCTCGGTCAAAGTTGGACTTACCTAGACGGACTAGTTGTCCCAGGTAAACATATTCGTCAACAACTTCGAGCTTAGTGCTCCCAACAACTACCGGTATAGGTGTGACATGGATGTTAAACATGATTTTTGTTTTGTCCATGTTTATCTTAAGCCCTATCCGTTGGGGGACACTATTGAGGTCATTGAGCATAGTACTTAGGTCCTCCAACGATTCTGCCATAAGGACTATATCTTCGGCAAATCGAAGGTGAGTGATGTACTCGCCATTGACGTTAATACCGTATCCTTTCCAGTCCAGTAGCTTGAAAACGTCTTCCAACGCAGCGGTGAAGAGTTTCCAGGATATTACGTCACCCTGTCTTACACCTCTCTGCAGTTGGATAGCTTTCGTACTCTGGTTCTGTACTCGGATAGCCATCGTAGCCCTACTGTACAAACACTTCAGCACTTCGATATACCGACAGTCCACTTAGCACCGCTGAAGAGACTGCAGCACTGCCCAAATTTCGACGGAACCAAAGGCTTTCTCATAGTCCACATACGCAAGACAAAGTGGCAGATTGCACTCTTCCGTCTTCTGTACAATTTGCCAAAGGGTATGTATGTGGTCTATGGTCCTAAAGCCTTTTCGGAAACCGGCTTGTTTGGGAGGCTAAAAGTCGTCGATTCTGCGTGCGAGAGGATTCGTAATGACTCTCGAAAACAGCACGTAGACGCAGCTCAGAAGAGAGTCCCAAATATGTAAAAGGCTTGAAAAGGATTATTAGAGTGGCCTGTAGATTGCTTCACAGCGTCCGAGACCGAGGTAAACTTGGACACGCTAACCGATGTGTCCTAGACATATCATCTTAGTGCCGGTGGTAAGCGGGTTTGTTGTAGCAATACGACTTACCCGTATACATCGCACACCCCTACCGTTTGTGGGCAGCGTCTTAGCGCATAGCGTTATGATACGTCGGCTATCTTTCGGATTAGGGTGAGTGTATTCGGTAGTACTTTTAAGTGCAGCAAGTATACTCAACTCCATGTCTTAGTGCAATAGCGCTATAATACGTGGAGTTTTGGCTACTGGCGTCTTAGTAGCGTGCTACTATGATACGTTGGTGGTATTTTTAGTTTAAATCAGTATCAATTATGTTACCAAAGTCGATAGGGATCATGTGGGTGTGTTGTGAGGGGGCGCTATTCGTATGATCGTTGCATTGATGCTTACTGCTACTTGCGGTATTTCGTCTTGTGATGGATCTGCGGGTATGCTGCGCCTGATTCGACGCATCTTGTGGTTCTGGTCGATGGAGGTATCCGGGTTGTGATGTCTGCTGGGATTGTATGGGATGGTGTAAGCCCGATGATAGTCGTATTGATGCTTGTTGCGTTCTGCAGCATTGCTTCTCTGCGATGGTTGTTTGGCGGGTCACTATTTTTAATGGCGCTCTTTGTGTCTTGCTTTGACTCACAATCTCAGTAGCTTTGCTTAAGTCGGTTCCTTCATTACGGGGCTGCAGATTGTCTGACCGCCATGATGTTTTATATAACAACATAATAATATATCTCTGTAAAGTTCCCACCTTCGAATGATTGAAGACTACTCAACGTCAGTGACACAAACCCTTACTGATGGCGAATTATTACTATTATCTTATAACTGCCTATTGGCTATATCTGCCATTGTCTTGGTTGGTGGAGCATATGTAGCGACCTCACGCGGGTGGTAGCTGGAGAGAGAATCTGAGGAAGCTCTCAACGCTGCGGCCGAAAGCTACGCAACGTGGAACCCCATTCTCTTGAGGTGAGCGGTAGACTCATGACACGCTCTGCGGCTAGTTAGCCGTGCTGTTCATGCAATTGGTGGTGATACCTTACACTTACATCACGTCTGCAGGAACGGCGGTCTAGCAGGTGGTGGCACTCACGGACGGCTTTTTATGGCCAGTGTGCCTATTATTGCCTAATCCGTGTGACGTACATTCACTGTGACTTGATTTGATCGTATTCAGTATGGCGATTACAAGCATTGACATGCCCGACTTCGGTCGATGTATGTGCTTACGCACTACCAAGGGGCCAAGTCCTCTTTTACTGGTTCGCCAGTTATTTGCTGTGGACTACGGTCCAGTTCCCAACTTAACGTCCCCTTCGGGGGAAGCGCATTAGTTGGTTGGCGCTCTCCGCACACGACGCGTGTGGAGCCGTGTACCTCCCCCACATTTTTTTTAATGTGGGAGAGCTATATCTGGTATTTAATATAAATATTGTGAGCCTTTTTCAAGCGGGAAGGGATTAATTAATAAGGAATTGACTGATGTGAACCTGATACAAGTGAAATAGGGACGATTTAATGTTCACAACCTTTTTGAGCCCTGTTTTCGTGAATGGGGTCCTTTAGCTTATAAGGCACTACCAACAGCTTTCGACTGCTCTAGTGAATATTCATTCTTCCAAGAGATACCTAAAAGAATTAAGTTACTGTACAATCACAACGTAAATAAGGGTCCTTATTAAGACGATCACACCATAAATTTCTAAATATGGTTCAAAAGATCAATATATGGTTAATATACTGGTGACGTAAATTTTATATATTTATATATAAAAGAGAGGGCGGAGGGAGCGTTACAATATGAAGAATATAACAAAACTCTCTACATCGCATTTATTGATTACTCAAAATCTTTCGACTCTATTTACCATGATTCACTTTGGTTGGTATTGAAATCTCATGGAATATATAAGCAATAATAAAAATACTGAAAGTAATTTATAGTCGAACTATAGCACCAATAAAAATGGAAAGACCAAGACAGCCATTTAAAAGCAAGAGGGGTGTAAGACAGGGGGACCCGATCTCAACTAATCTATTTACTTGTTTGTTAGAGTACATTTTTCAAACCTAGACTGGGACAAACAAGGCATTAATATTAACGGAGAAATTTTGAGTAATCTACGTTTCGCAGACGACATTACCATATTAACCGAAAATCACGAAGATCTTATATATTATATGGTCCAGTTTTTAGACATAGAAAGCAGAAAATGTGGCCTAACTACAAATAAACTCGGATAAAACTTGTATATTGACAAATAGCATAAAAGTGCCTATTCAGGTTCAAAACCAACTATTTTTGACATTAATAAAATAATCTTTCAAGTAACTAAATGGCTAAGTAATAAATATTTAACAATAAACTTAATATATAAATTTCGATACTATAAATAATAATTTAATAAATATTAATTATAATGGACGAACTCTTTGTAGTGCTACTAATGCGATATTTCTAGGTTTAATAATCATTTATGGTGTTGCCCCAGATATCTCATGCCGACATCTATTCAAAACACTTTGGATCATACCCGTGTATTGTTTGTATATATTAGAAGTTGCCAAATTTGTTAAACAACACGGAAAGAGTTTTTATAAACTTAATAGGGAAGTGGTGTCCATGAACACGAGATACCCAGATAGGATAATAATTAGCGTAATACCAAAAAGTAAATGCTTTAGCTAAAGTTGTTACTGGATGGGTAAAATAATATACAAGTAAATACCGCACGCAATTAAAGACCTTCCTACACAAAAATTTAAAAAAATACACACCAGTGGCTTCTCCAAAATACATTTTCTCGGTAAACGAATTTTAAAATCACTGAGGACAACTTGGATAGGACTATAGCTGATAATCGACATTTTTATTATTAAAAATACTTTTTTCACATAAAGCAGCTTCTAAAGCCGTGGCAAGCAGATTAGAAAGTAGAAACAGATATTTATAAAAAAAACCTTAAATTCAGTTGCCAATTGACAAAAATATCGCGTAACATATACAGGGTTATTTTTCAAAGAGTTGCCAAATTTGAAACTTAAGTTCAAATATATAAATAGTGATATACCGTTATTGCAGTTTTAGAAAATACGAGTAAATAAGGCTTCCACTTTATTTGAAATTATCCCAAATTGAATGTGATTTATGGGCAACAACGTTTTTGCCTACCGATCGACCCGAATGTGTGTGTGTGCAGTAAAATCAGTTAAAATAATGCGTTACAACGCATTTTAATTTAAAAGGTAAAAAGGACAGAATTTTTCTATATTACTTATTCTAAACCTTGTTTGCAAGTTTGGTCGGTTATTGCAAAATAACCCTGTATACAAAAAAAAAAGAAATAACCTACAGTTTGAGGTTCTCAATCTACTCCTTTTTTTGAAGCAGCTGAAAATAATTCAAAACAGACAAGAATAATGGTAAACATAAATGTAAAATGTATATTTTAATTAATTATCTCAGCTTTCACAAAAATCCAACAAGCATCATCGTTTTTCCACTAATGGACTCCTTTCATGTAGCGACGTTTCTGTTTAGATTATGTTTTTCATATGTTGAAACCTATGTTGATTTCCAGTCTAAGTAAATAGTTTTCCTAATTGCAGTGGTTTAACGCATATCTTAAGTATTTTTATCACATCAAAATTATGTATAATAATTTTCAAGTGTATTCAAATGAAAGAAATTTGTTTTTAGTTTATCAATAACTAGGAATGGGAAAAATTCTGGCAAGTGCTGCATAATAAATATTGCAATTATGCCTTTTATATGTGAATATAAGCATATAATATCTGCAGGCAAGTGGATATAGTGGTTTATAGACGCCAACATTTATCCTCTATGAAAAATCAAAATTGTCGCCATGTAGTGGCGCCGTAGAAGAATCCAATACCCCATTCATCCCGTGGGTAAGAGGCGACAAAGGAAACTGAAACAGTAGATTAGTAGGAGGATCGTCCTATTAGTCCCTCTGAATCATTTTTGTCATCAAAATAATATACAATATACACATGCAATTTACATTTTTATTATATGTACGAGTATAGGCTAGGCTATGAAGTTTAGAAAAAATCCAACTTTTGTGATTTGAATGTTCTACATTTTCCTTTAATTTTTTATATTATAAAGTAGTTCTGAAGGATAAAAAACCGACTTTAAAAACTAAAAATAATGACAATAAGATTTTTTTGAAACGGCTGGACCGATTTAAAGATTCTTATTTTATTAACTAAGTAATGAAATCCAGATAAAATCCAAATTTTGGGTTGGAAAATGGGGTTTGAAGATTTTAATGTAACTATTTGAACAATGTTTTAGTAAAGGTAAAGGTACAGCTTATATACGTCCCACTGCTGGGCACAGGCCTCCTCTCATTTCTGAGAGGGTTTTTAGGGCAAGGAAATGTCCGCCGCGCTGCCCCAATGCGTGTTGGCGAACTTCACATTTCATCGAAATATTTTTTTTTGATTTCTCAGACATGCAGGTTTCCTCACGATGTTTTCCTTCACCGCCGAGCACGTGGTAAATCAGCACTTAAAATTGCAATTAACAATTTCATTGGTGCCGGCGGGGATCGAACCCGGGTTGCTCGCGTACTGTGAAACTTACAGCGAGCGCTAACCATCTGAGCTACCACGGCTCAGATGGCTAGCGCTCGCTCTAAGTTTAATGTTTTAGTATTTCCTTGAATTTGTTATATTATGCTGTAAAAAAACCGACTTCAAAAACTAAAAGTAATAATATAATTTCCCCATAATAGAAGAAATCATTTTATTATTTTTAGTCGTTTGTTAGATTTAGCAAAATATAAATTTTTAAATATTTCGTACCGGTTTCTCTTCAACAGCATATCTTAATATACTTTGCTAATCTGTCTCTTTGTCTCTCTTTTACTCAGTGCACTGTATTTTATCCCGGACTTAGTATGCAATTTTTACATCTAAAAATTTAAAGTAGGGACGTAAACAGTTATTGCGGTAAAGTCATGATATTTTTGAAGTTAGTTTTCCCCAAAGTGCTTTTAAACGTTAAGTGAATGCTACTGCCTATATCATCTCTATATACTCGTATTACAGGCACCAGAAGTCGGAAATTTTGTTCTTTACGATCAAACAAATTATCAAAACTTTTTTTAATAACAATGTAAACAAATAAAGGTATGAGATGCTACTATAATAGCATATATTAAAATGGATGAAGTTTAATATTTTTATAATTAGCTGCACCAATCAGTTTTCATATTTTAAGGATTAAATAATAGTTTATTTTCAGAATTTTTTTCTCACGCTCTAAAACTAAGGAGTGGAATGTACCAATTTTTTTCTCGATATGCAAATCCTCGAACAAGTCTCTGACAGCAAATAAGAGCAGAGTATTCATTCGAAAATGTCGAAACCAATTCCAGCAGACGGGTAATGGAAATTGGCATGCAAGGGGCAGTGCTGTTACCCTCGAACTAGTATCGACTTTCCACCTACCTAATCGTCTGCCAAGCGTGGTGATCTGTTTTTACAGAAGTAAGGGTGACTAACAAGCACAGTCTTATATGATGATAAGTTAATGCTGTGGCCCATAGACACCTACACCTATCCTCGATTAGGTATCAAAACAAAGAGGCGTTGCCACCCCTGAGGACTAAGATGGACTTACCTGTAAATGTCTGTGACAGCGTGGTCCTTTTACTGGTCGTACCAACTTATTCGCGCAACAAATCTTTTAAGGTTGCACGCCTGTATGAGACGTAGACTGGTGATAAGAAAAGCAGAATCAGTGCAAGGATGTTTAATGCCAACCTTACTACACTGCTAACTAACGACGACGCCCCGGCGACCAATAAAAGGCGATATTGCTATTTGAAAATGCTGAAACCAAACTCGTTGACTAGTGTGATAAGATAATATTTAAGATTTATAAAGATATAATTAGTACGAGGATGTAAGTTCTTTGATCGCCAGTGAAGTGGAGTATGGGAATATCTTGGAGTTTCTGAGTAAAGCATGTCTTTTGGTGCATTATAAGAGGCCTTTATCCACCAGAGGATTAAGAAAGGCTGTTAAAGTTTATGATTATAAATTTCTTTCTTTTGTGCTGATTTACAACATACGCACACAGTTTTCGGCGGAAAAAAAAACATTGTGAGGAAACGTGCATGCCTGAGAAATGAAATATTTCGAAGATTTGTGAAATCAACCAAGATGCACTAGACTAGCGTGGCGTACTAATTGCTCTATTACCCGCTCAGAAATGAAAGACGGCTTTTGTAAGACGTACGTTGTTTCTTCGTGGACATTCTTTAAAAAATATCTTTGTTTGTTATAAAACGCCAAATAGATATTAATCATTAACGATGACGATTTAAATTTTAAGCAATTCAAAATCTACATTTCTATTTTAAGGAAACATTTAAATCGAATAAAAAACAGAAGCTATTCCGATAACTGTATAAGTGCGCATTAAGATTTTGGTCGTGATTGGGTGAACCGTACGACGAACAATGAGATGAAAGAAAATTTGGCCCTACAAAATGGATCAGTAAGATCTTCTAAATTTTATATTTTTCACAAAGGTAAAAAGAGATATTTCGGAAATTTACTTAACTTTTTAATAATCATGTGATTTTTAAAGCGAGGCTTAGAAGATTTTTTACAGTGTTGCAATCAGGAAAATTGAGTTCTGTAACCATTTCTTTTTGTAATCATTCACAATCGTGGGTTTTGTTTTGTTTAAAAACATTGTTTAGTTTATGCACTGTATTTTATTTTTATTTAGTTTTCACATCTCGTTGGGCTGTATAAATATATAAATGATGAAATATATAAATAATGCTTCCTTTTTTCGTTCCTAAGTCTATCAATGGCTTCAGTATATTGCACTAAAATATTCAAGGTCCGCTGTCTAAAAGGGAAATAATCGAAATTATTACACTTTCTGAGCTTAAGGATTAAATTAATCCAGATATCCTTTGTTTAACGGCAACTTTTGTAAAATTTGGGGAAGAAAAATATATGATACTAAAAAAATATGAAATAGCGTCATATTTCTTACAAAACTAAATACGAGTTTGATCTTGTACTATGGGCGAAAGAAGAATGCTATTTAAAAACATAACGTGTTTTGATAACTTGGCTGTCTTTTTCCATTTTGAATAATGTTCTGTGTTGATACCCCATAGCAATATATTAATTATATGTTTATATTGAACACCGACTAAAAAAACGATATTGTAATTATTTAAAAAAAAGTTGCTGCTGTATAAATGTAATATCAAATATTCAAAAAAGAAAATTGTAATAGCCAAGGACATAAACATTAATACGCTGGAAAATGATTATATAAAGACTGCATTCACGGATATTATAAAAATATTTAATTTTCAAAGACAATCTTGCATTGGTCATGTTATTAGTAACATACCAAATGCCACTGCAGCAATTCTTGTGCTTTCGTTATGAGATCACGAAACTGCTCAAATGTTAAGGTTTACCGTAAACAAAAGAAAGGTTGTACCAAAACTTGTTTTCTATTTTAAAAGAAGTTATTCTTAAGAAAACATTAATAAGTTTCAGACTTTTATAGAAAGTTTATCGTTTTCTGAAGTGTTTTGGAAACTGACTTAAATTTAGCTTTTAATTAATTTTATAAACTATTTCATATGTTTTACAATTTTGCTTTCCGCTAGTAAAAATTAAATCTAACATCAGACCACATATAAACTGGATATCAAAAGGTATTAAAAAAAGTTTTTCTACGAAAAAAAATATTACGTTACAAATATTACACAAATAAAACAAATCATAATAATGTTGTATATAACAATTACACAAGGCTTTTAACAAAATGTATCAATTACGCAATTGAATGAATGAATGAATATACTTTTATTGTACACCACGAACAAATATACAATATCAATACATGCGATATATAGACAATACATGCAATAAAGTAACATATAAAAAACTAATACATGAAATAATATAAATTACTAATACATAATAAAAAATAAAGTAAAACATAATATATATACATATACATACGTATATATAAATATATAAACAAACTTACATATCTACCCAAAAATACATATATAAATTACAAAATTCCTCAAACAATAATATAAAGCTGATAAATATAATAAATACATAATCACATAATTTATCCTAACGGTATCCGAACGATTGAGACAAGTAATGCTCTTTAAGTAGTCGCTTAAAGATAACAATAGTTTGTGCTTCACGTATATGCAAAGGTAGGGCATTCCAGAGCTTAATAGACTGTACAGTAAAAGATTTATTAAAAAATGATGTATTGTGAGTTGGTACCCTTAAAATTAATTTTATTGAAGAGCGTAAAGGTTCCCCCGGAAGCCCTACAAAATTAAACTTCTCCTTTAGATAAGGAGGAGTAAAAAAGTGAAATAATACACAGTACAGAATAGAAAGAATATGCATGTTCCGGCGAAGTCGGATAGGTAACCACTTGAGACGTGAGCGAAGTTGGGAAATATGGTCAAATTTGCGCAATCCAAATATGAACCGAATACTAGTATTTTGAAGTCTCAGTCTCTCATAGCTTGCGTCAGCATAGTCGAGAATCGGAAGGAGAAGAGACTGTGTGAGCATAATTTTGTAGGAATGGGAAGAAATAATCGAAGGCGACGCAGTGAACAAAGAGCGACAAAAGTTTTCTTACTTACCTCATTCAGTTGGCGTATCCAATTTAAGGAATTATCAATGTAAATACCAAGATTTTTGACATTGTCAAAGTAAGGGATTACAACTCCATCGAATACGAATACTCTGGATAGCCTGAGACTTTTTAGGATTGACATTTAGGCCATATGATGTAGCGATTGCATTCGGTAAATTCTCAAAAGTTGACTGGGTGTAAATCTGGACATCATCCGCATACATGTGGTAGAGAGAAGATGTTTTATGAGTGATTGTATTAAAGAAAATGGAAAAGAGTAAAGGTGACAACACGCCGCCCTGCGGCACGCCTGTAGTAATATACATCAAGATGAGTGAGTTTCATCGACACGAATACACTGCCGACGGCCACAGAGATAACTTTGAAACCAGTTAATCACTGATGGAGATATATTAAGGGAACACAACAGACTCAACAGTATATCGAAGTCAACAGTATCAAACGCATTACTGAAATCCAGCAAGGTCATGACTGTGAGTTGTTTATTATCCATACCCCACCGTATGTCATCAGTAAATTTGATTAAGGCAGTGGCCGTACTATGACCAGGACGGAAACCGGATTGTAAGGAATTCAATAAATTGTACTTATTAAGGAAAAGGGTCAACTTAGTTGGCAAATAAGTTTTTCAAGGACTTTAGAAAGGAAAGGTAAGATTGAGATGGGACGGAAATCAGAGAGGTTGACGGAATTAGATCTCTTCGGAAGGGGTATATGAGCACTCTTCCAGGCTTGAGGGAATTTAGAAGAAGAGACACATGCATTAAGTAAATAAGTGATAATGGGAGTGATAACATCAAGAATAGGAACAATCATATTACGGCTAATGTTGTCGCTACCGACAGCATTTGAGGAGATGGATAATATGATCTTCTTAACATCAAATTCAGTGAACTGACTAAAAACGAACGGAGGATAATTAGGAGTCAGAGTTACAGAAAGAGAACGAAATGTTTGCAGTTTATGTTCACTATCAAAAGAGTTAGAAGGATTAGAAAAATGTTGATTTAATAGTTCAACATCAATACTAGGAGGTGAAGCATTTAGGGATGTTCTACCAACTCCAACTGTTTTAAGAATTTTCCACACCTAGATGAGTCGCCTTTCTCGACTGATGTATGAATATAGCGTCGTAGCGCATCTCTACTTAATGTGTTGCAGCAATTCGTGATTTTGGCGTATTTCTTTGGCGTATTTTTGACAATGCCGCATTCTTCTTCAAAATTAGCCTTTTCAGATCATCAGGGAGCCATGGAGCAGGTAAGTGTTTAAGTCTCACATAATGCATTGGCGCGTGAACGTCATAAAGCTGAGTAAGTAGGGAACAGAAAAGTTCCACTTTATCGTCAATGCATGGTGCTCTCTCAATCACTGACCAGTCAATATTATAAGCATCCTCACAAAGTTGGTCAATATCCATTCCTCCAAAATTACGTCGCAGAACTAATTTAGGTTTGATTTTAGGAGGGCGTAGTTTATACGAAAAGAAAATTAAATCTTGATAAGAGAATGCATCAACAGGACACTGTCCGTGCTTGAAAACTAGATTTGAAGATGAGACCATTAATAAGTCAAGGAGCGACGGAGTACTGTTAGGAAAGTTATGAATAGCAGTTAGGGGTAGGATTTGCATATTACATGCTTCAATTATAGACTCAAGTTTTATAGCCCGATTGTCGCCTTTAAGCAAACAGGTGTTAAAGTCGACCATCAAAATAGTGTGACTATACGTAGGGACTAGTGATTCTAAAAGAGATTCGAAAGAATTAAAATAATTTATAGAAAGAGAGGGACTGTAGAAAACTCCAAGTAGGATTTTATTCTGAGACAGGGAGACCTCAACCAGCAAATGCTCAGCAGAATCAACAGGAGGTGATTGACTTGACGAACTAACAATTTTAAATGGAAAGTAGGATCTAAGATAAATCGCCACGCTTCCACCACCCCTATTAGTGCGATCATTTCTAATTAGATGAAACGCAGGCAAAGAGTAAGAAGTAGAAGGCAGACAGGGTTTTAGCCAAGATTCTGAAACTAAAATGGCGTGAATATTTTGGGATTCCAATGACGCAAGCATATCAGGATAATGAGCCGGAATGCTTTGGGTGTTAATATGAATAGCATTGAAGTTATTCACACAGTCTGAGAAACAAGAATTTAAGGTGATGTTGAGTGAAGGAGAAGCAGTTGTACTGTGATAACTAACATCACTAAGTGTCTCATCATCGGAAGACAACGACAGAAAC
Source organism: Parnassius orleans (assembly GCA_029286625.1). Taxonomy (NCBI): domain Eukaryota; kingdom Metazoa; phylum Arthropoda; class Insecta; order Lepidoptera; family Papilionidae; genus Parnassius; species Parnassius orleans. Next base: position 2,970,526 of record JAGSMP010000168.1, read on the forward strand.
AAATCACTCTCGTTACAAATGTTTGAAGATATCATAAATGCTATATTAAAATATACAAATAAATTCTTATATACACTAAAAAATAAAATATAAATATAAATGCAAGATCGAACGGTACCTACACTTTTACAACCACCAGCAGCATGAAAGAGATGTTTATTACGAAACAACAACTTAAAGAAATAAAATAATCAGTTCACAAAAACTTGCAGTCTGACGCCAATAAATTGTAAGACATTTTGAAACTATTAACGTCAGACTAGGCAGTATGGGTTAACATGCCTTTGGCTAACTATTAAAGTAAAAAAAAAATACAGAAATCTAAGAATGCCTCTGTGGTTAAAGGCACAGAGAATATAATCACTACGTTTAGTTAAAGTAGCTTGCAACATATTTATTCATCTATGGTTACAAACAGGGTGATGCAACTTTGTATGAAAGCTGAAAAATCTGCACACAATCATGATTTTGTCAATGTGCATCTTGGGCTTGTAAAAATAAAGCGAGAAAAAAATATCGCTGTTTCTTTCCTTGTTGTTTTAAATTGCCATTTTAAAAATTAGATACAAAAATTCATATTATATCGGAAGAAACTAAAAATGTTAATTCTGTGTTAAGCTTTTTTTGGTTTGCTCTTTAAAGTATAATTACATACATATTACTCTGAGATTTGCACAGTTAATTTACCTATTAATTGATTAAAATTAAATTATTAAATATTAGCAGAATTCTATCAAAAAAAGCAATGAATTAATAGAAGAAAAAAATGATATTTGTTTTTTTTATTGTTCAACGTCTTTCATATTGAAAATATTTTCTGAAATTTATTCAAATTTATTTCATAGTTTTAGCTTTTAATATTTATTATTGATTTTTGCTTAAATTTAGTTATTATGGGCTCAGAATACTTCATTTTCGTTCTATTATACGGGTTCCCTCGGTAGGGTTTTTAAAAAAGACTTTTAAATGAGCTGCACAAATAAACGTTTAATTACGAAATATGAACTAGAATTATGAACTAGAATTACGAACTGGCAGACACGAAAGCAAGAGATGGTAACGATTCGGCGTTTGAGATAGGACTGGCGCTCCCGAGGAGCGCTGGGCAGTAGTGTCCCTTAATGCTGACACCGCGGTTTTGATGAGACACTTACCTAATCACTTTAAGATGATTATTAAGCATTTTACTTAACATTGACAATCTATAACAGCCCCCGATTTAGTGTAAACTACACTTTTTCTTAAGTGAAGTTTACCTATTTTAAAAGTAAATGAATTATATTCTAGCCAATTCTAAGAGAGGGTCCCGTATTGATATTTGAAGTGCTAATTTCATCTAATTCGTGGTTATCATTTTCAGGAGTATTATTTTCTTTAGATTTCCTTAGTCTTTTGTGTATGCCAGTTTTATACAACTTATAGGTAATAAACAAGACGATAAAGATTACAGTTACAATCATAATGCTAGAATAATACCTTTGATACAGAACAATATGTGGTTTTTCAATAATATTATTAAGGCTTTTCAGAATTTCAGGATTATCATAAGCTAACGAATCTAAATTTACATTCTTAAGGTTAACAACAGGTAAGTTTGATACAATATTATTATATGCTATTACATTACAACAAGAGTCGTTTAAAATATTAAAATTAGAGACAATAGTTTTCATTTGGATTTCACGGTTTTCATGAGGTATTAAACGGGTATCTTTACAATAGGCGATACATTCAGCAGGTAAGTATAGTAAACCATTTCCATTAATTTCTAATTCGTTAGATTGAGAGTTATTACATTCAATGCTTATTTTAGTTTTTCAGATATTACAAATAACCATCTATTATGGCGTAGTGGCTGCCAAATGCTGACGTGGCCGTGAATGAATTTAGTTTTACAAATCGGCGGTATCGAGGTAAGTACCTTTGTAATAATTTCCGTTTCACAGGAAGGTGTAGCAGAGAGGAGTACAATATTGATGTTTCACAAAGGTAATGATTATTATTAATTATTCTACAGTAATCTAGCTTATCTAATTTACAATACATTGACTTATCTTTACTTATACCTATGTACTTAGAAGATGGGATGATGGTCGAATACGACCTTGGATTATTTTATCATGAGGGACCAGAGAGGGTAAGTTATGATATACATTTAATTGTAAAGGATTAATTAGAGGAATTTTACTATAAACACTACTTTTTCTTTATTGAAGTAACTAGATATTTCAGATATATTCAAAATAGTATGAATGTTATCAAGATTTAAAGGAACCGGAAGTTGTTTGGATTCAGGTAAGAATCTGTAATTATCTACCAGTTCGGTGTAGAGTTCTTTAGGTGTTAAGATAGTGGATATAGGATGTTAGACTTACTAAACATGATAGAGTTAATTATGTCTTCAACCTTGAAAGATAAGGCTAGTAGGCTATTTTCTATCATAGACGTTAATTCTAGCATGCGAGACCTAATACCTAATTCTCTTGAGACGTATGTCAGATTTAGAATATCTTGAGATATCGCGTCAATTGCATTTTCAGGTGTTTTCATTTTCTTTGATTGTGGATAGAGTTTCATTAACCGATTTAAGTAAAGAGGTCTGTTTCACCTCATTAATGGCATTGTCATATCGAATGGCATCGTCTTCATCCATAGTGCCAAATAGTTTTTTAGATAGAGTGCCTACGAAACCTAGAAGTGCAGATCTTCTCGACTGGCGAGATGTAAGGTGAAAAATAGCTTCGTTATCGTGAGCTATATCATTGAAACGCGTATTTAATGGTTCAAAAAGATTTGTACATTCTAAATAATCGAAAATTTTATCATTATCACATACTTGTTTAGATTTATCAAGAATTTGACGGAGATTTATAATATGGGTTAATAAAGGAAATATCATATGGGATAACTATACTAAGGTGACTATCAACTAAACTTAAGGAACCTATAGGGTCGAAGTAGATGCCAGAACTAGAAGGAAGTGACTTGATAAAGTCCTGGTGTGCGTTGTTCAATGTGCTGAAATAGAATGAACGAGGTTAGATAAATATATTACTGATTGATACTTTCTATAACTAGTATTACTGCGATACAAGATCTCTGACTTCCGCTGGTTTCATTTCATCGAAGTGGTGCGTCACGTGACGTCTATTAATTAAGAGTGGCTGTATTATTATTATTTACCTTTATAATTTTATATGGCCCTTTCCAAACAGGTGATAAGGCCTTTTGAGTCTCAGATGATTTTAAGGTAGACGTAGTCACCATCCTTGTATCGTGGTGGTGGTCTGTGTGAGAATCATAATAGGATTTAGAAGATTCTTTGGATTTTAGTATGTTTTCTAGAGCTTGTTCTCTAGTATATTTGAGTTTATGTTGTAACATTCTTATGTAGTCCGAGTATGTTGCGCTAGGTTCGTTATCGTATATAGAGTTGGGAATAAAAGGTTTGTGACCGAAGACTAGTTCGTAAGGAGTGAATTTCGTAGTAGAGTGCGTTGTTGTGTTATATGTTAGCATAGCTGTATATACATAGGTAGGCCAGTTATCTTGGTTTTGATTAACAAATGATTTTAAATATTCCTTGAGAGTTGAATGACTTCGTTCAAGGCCTTGTGTCTGAGGATGATAAGGCGATGACCAAAGTTGTTTAATCTTGAGAAACCGACACGTTGTTTTGAATAAGTCGGATGTGAAGTTGGTACCTTGATCGGTAAGAATAGACTTAGGAATTCCAAAGAGAGAAATAAAGTGGATAAGACAGTCACAAGATTCTTCAGCAGTTGTACTGCGTATAGGATAAGCAGTTGAATATTTCGTTAGGTCATCTTGTAAGGTTAGAATATATTTGAGTTTGGCGGTGCCGGATTCAGGTAAGGGTCCTACTATATCTAGTGCTACCTTTGAAATGGTGATGTGGATGTAGTTGTGATTTCCATAGGGCTTTGTTTAATTTTCTTAGTGCTTTATTTTCTTGACAAAGTTTACATTTCATCTATGTCGCTTCTCATGCCTTTCCAATAAAATTGTTCTCGAATTCTGTTATACATCCGTACACATCCCAAATGTCCAGATGCAGGGATATCGTGGTTTTCACGCAATATTTTAGGTCTTTCACTTAAGGTAGGATATATTATTTTATTTAGGTAAATATGAATTTGAATTTTTGTATTATTAAAAATATGAGTAAGAATATTGTAAATTTTAGTATATGAATGATGATCAAATGGATTTCTGAAGTCGGAAATGGCAATCTCGGTTGTTTGTTCTGATTTCAAGATTTCGTCTCTTACTTGTTTGAGAGTATCGAAAATAGCAGGATAGGATGATTCATCAAAATGATGAACTTTAGTGAAGATGAGGTAAACGGTCTTATTTTCGTAATTAGTTTTAGAAATCGGTGTAATTTTTTCAGAGCTATAAATTTCATCAACGTTTTCGGAGAAGGGATTATATCAGAAATATAGGGATTGGATTCGTCTAAGTCTATAGATGTAGGAATTATATGATTTTGCAATTTGTTTTCAAAAGGTTTTCGTTATGTTCCTTTAGGATTGTATTGTTGCTTCCTTTATTCGGATTTGTTTTCAGAAATTGCGAGTAGTTGTCGTTGTTTAGATTTGGTTGCGTTTCTGGCGAAGGGATCTGGAGTGAGTCAAAGTCAAGGTTGAGGTCTGCGCTGTCAGGACTGAGGTCAAGATAAGGTAAGTCGGGTCCTAGGTCAAGCAGTTCTGGAGATAATGTCGGTTGTGCAGGATTCGGTGGATTAGTAGGTATAGTATTAGAATCAGTGTTAAGATCCTGGTTGAGCAGGTCTTCGTTTTCAAAGGAGAATGGAGTGGGAGAAGGTAAGTCTAACAGAGGGTCTTGTAAGAGATTTTCAAGTTCGGAGTCGATGTTTTGTTGGAGAGAGTCAGGAATTGTAGGAGGTTCATCTTGAATAGGATTAACTGGAAATCGAGATAGAGCATCTGCATTCGTATTTATTTTTCCTTTCTTATGTATGATTTCATAGTCGAATTCTTCTAATTTGAGTCGCCAGCGAATTAGTCTGGATCCAGGGTCTTTACAGTTGAAAAGCCATTGTAAGGGCTTGTGGTCTGTAACTATTGTGAATCGATTCCCATAAAGGTAGGGACGAAAGGCTTTAGTTCCAAAGACGATAGCTAAGCATTCTTTCTCAGTAACACTGTAGTTACATTCAGCTTTATTAAGGGTTCGTGACGCATATGCAATTGGACGGTCTTTTCCTATAGGACCTTGTGATAGAATAGCAGAAACAGCGAAGTTTGAGGCGTCACAAGTGAGGATGAAGGTTTGGTAAAATCAGGGTAAGCAAGGACAGGTGACGTTACTAGTTTTTCTGTAACGTTTCGAAAGCAAGTTGTTGTTCGTTTTCCAATTAAAAGGTGTATCCTTTTCAGGAGAGAAGTTAGTGGTTTCGCTAGTTTGGAAAAGTCTGGAATAAAGCGTCTATAGTAGGAGGTGAGTCCGAGAAAGATTTAATGTCTTTGGGACATTTTGGTACGGGAAATTCCGTGATGGCTACGATCTTTTTGGATCTGCTTGTACACCGTCTTTGTTAATGACGTGACCAAGATAAGCGACCTCTTGCACAGAAATTCACACTTATCTGGTTGAGTTTAAGGTTATAATCTCTGAGTCTATTGAACACACAGGATAAATTTTGGATGTGACTTGAAGGTCAGGTGAGTACACGACGATATCGTCTAAGTATACGAAGCAGCGTGAGCCTTGTAGTCCACATAGGCATGTATTCATGAGTTTCAAAGTTGACGGGCATTTTTAGCCCAAACGGCATTCTCGTGAATTGGAAATGCCCTTGGGGTACGGAGAAAGCAGTTTTAGGGCGTCTTGCTCAGATACTGAATTTGATGGAAGCCTGAGGCTAAATCTAAAGTTTTGAAATATTGACTTTTCCAATTGATCTAGAATTTCTGTAATTTGTGGGATAGGATAAGTTTCTCCGATGGTAATGTCGTTGAGTTTTCTGTAATCTATAACGACTCTCCATTTTCGCTTTCCTGAACCATCTAATTTTTAGGCACGACCCAAATGGGTGATGACCAGGTGAATTTGAAGGTATCACTATTTTTGTTCCAACATCTTATTTAATTGATTTTCTACTTCCTTTTGTGGCATTCAGGAATCTATAGGATTTGGTTTGAATAGGAATGTCTGTGGTCGTTCTTATTTTATGTTCAGTGGCTTTAGTATAGGTAAGTTGTTCGTCTGGAAGGTGGAAGATGTCGGAGAAGTCTTTACAAATTTGTAGTAAGGCATTGATTCCTCTTCATTGAGGTGAGATATTCTAAGTTGTTCGAGGACCTTTTAGTTCGCGTAGTAGCGTTAGGTTGAGGCTTTGGTTCATCGTAATTAGGATAATTTTGACTATTTAAAGGTTCTATCGCTAGGTTAAGGTTAGATTGAAGGACGACGGGTTTTCGGAAATGTTTACAACTGTAATGTTGACACGATTATTATCTTTTACTTTAACAATGCATTTTGCGATTAGTAACGAGGCAGAGATGTGTTGGTCTAGTATAACACCTTCTTTTATATTAGGATTATTTACAGTGCACTCAATAACGGTTTCCGAACGAGGCGGGATATTGTATAAAGGTTCAGTGAATTTTAATTTAATACAGTTCTCGTCTGTTTGCAGCTCCTTGGTGATAGTCTATTTGACAACCTAGGTTCTTTAACAGATCGGTACCTATAATACCGTCATAACTGAGGCTAATATTTTTACAACGTGGAATTTGTGACTGTAAGGTTTGTTAGATTTTTGAAATATTTGTAGTTTAAAACTCCTAATGTTGAGGTTGTTTCACTTCCAGGGTCGATTCCTTTAAGGAGTATTATTTCATCACTTAATTCCGGAATAGTGGTCATGGAATCTAATTTTAGGAGGCTTACGCAAGAACCAGTGTCAACTAGGAAGGACAGAGGTCTGTCGGCTACTGAAGTTTGGATAGTGACATAAGGTAAGTACTTTTTTTCAGTATTCTTATTAATTTTATATAATTTCATATTATTTTTATTTTTCAGGTTTTGTAAGGAGTTGGGAGAAGAATCGTCTGGATTTGGAACTGGGATGGAAGCAGTGGATTTAGAAGATTTAGTATAAGATTTTTGCGATAGAGTGGATTTGGTAGATTTAGTAATTAGATCTGTGGATTTAGTAGATTTGGTATGTGATGCAGAGGATTCAGTGGGTTTTTTAATTGATTTAGGAGATTCAGTGGAAACAGTGGATTTAGTAATTGATTTAGGAGATTCAGTGGAAACAGTGGATTTAGTAATTGATTTAGAGATTCAGTGGAAACAGGATTTAGTAATGGATTTAGGAGATTCAGTGGAAACAGTGGATTTAGTAATTGATTTAGGAGATTCAGTGGAAACAGTGGATTTAGTAAGTTTAGTAGTAATAGAGGCATCGTCTTTGAAATAGTAGGAATAATTTCCCGTGCGACGCATATCGGGAAATTTTACTCGTTTAAATCGTTGCGATCAACTTCGTCGACGCCCTCTTCGTTATCTAGGTTTACGTTAAGGACCCTGCGCGTTGGGTTTGAATTAGGATTTTGGGCAAGGTTTGGTTGGCGACCGTAGGAGTTGGAAGCAGAGGGCTGATTTCTGCTATTGTTATATTGTATTTTAGCGACAATTTTCAATACTGTGTCCTATATTTTACAATAACGACAGATCATGTCGTTGGTATTGATTGGTTTGGAATAGTCAGGACGATAATTGCGCGAAATTGGTTGAGATTCGCGGTGAGAGTTTGTAATTTTGGTTTATCATTGTAAAGTTCACGTTCGGGTTTGACCTTCTTTGTATGCTGGAAATAATTTTTCTTCTTCTACCGCGAAACTTACAGCAGAGTTCAGTGAGTCAGGGTTACGACATCTGACTACTTGTGAGATGCGAGGATTGAGTCCTGTTATAAAAGTGTGAGAGAGATCCTGTATGGCAGCGACACGTCCTGCTAGTTCTGTTTTTCTTTTGGTTGGTATAGAAATATTTATTTCCGTTAGTAATTTCGCTAGGCACGTTTCAATTTTAGTGCAAACTGATTAACTGTCTCGGTCGGGTTCTGTTTACAGTCTTGGAGCTCCGTGAGTAGGTGAGCATAATGTTTCCTCTCACCAAATTGTTGTTTAATGAAATCAATGAACTGTTCGAAAGAATCGAAGTCTTTAATACTACACGTGCTCTCGGCTTTGTCAACTAATTGACTTAGTATAAATTTGAACAGAATGGGTTTTGCGATTTTGTAGCAATTTCGAAAGCGCTTTGACAGTTAGTAATGAACGGATTTAATTTTTCTCGCGATCCGTCGAAGGGTTTGATGAACTTAAAAGAATACTGAGTTCGATTTTTCGTCGATTTCTAATTTGGGGCCTTTAGAGCCGCTAGCGCCATCTTCAGATTTAGAAGTCATGGTTTAGTAACACAGAAAACAAAACAACAAAACAAAACAACAAAACAAAAAAAAAAAAGAATAAGAGTGATATACAAAAGGTCAGGTCCTCCTTATGCTAGCTTACTTATACACTATAGACGTTTGTGGGTGAGTCGCCGCAGCGCATGGTCAAAACAAAGTCGAGCGCGAGTCTTATCAGCTCTAAGTTGGACGCGCAATGAGATAGTTTGGTATTCGCACAAGGGAATAGTAGGTTGTTTTAATCACTCACAGGAACGTAGCTGCTATGATGATGATCAGCATCGTTTCCACAGATCACTGTGGACTGCGGACCGTGGAACAGTGGTTGCTGGAGACCTCCGTTTCAACGGAGGATGAAGAGATGATAATTAATGATTTTGTACAAACACTTTAGCACTTTGGCACTTTAGCACTTTGGCACTTCACTTTAGGAACGCTATTATGACGTAGTAAGTTCTTCGGAGCGTGGTTGGGTGGGGATTTTCGTATCCACCGCTGCCACCAAATATTATACGGGTTCCCTCGGTAGGGTTTTTAAAAAAAAGACTTTTAAATGAGCTGCACAAATAAACGTTTAATTACGAAATATGAACTAGAATTACGAACTGGCAGACACGAAAGCAAGAGATGGTAACGATTCGGCGTTTGAGATAGGACTGGCGCTCCCGAGGAGCGCTGGGCAGTAGTGTCCCTTAATGCTGACACCGCGGTTTTGATGAGACACTTACTTAATCACTTTAAGATGATTATTAAGCATTTTACTTAACATTGACAATCTATAACAGTTTGTAGGCGAATACACAGTCATAATATCGTCGTGAATATACAGTAAAGATTTTTTTGTGAGATGTTAACTCTGTATAAAATATTGACTTATAAATGAATTAATTATTTCAAAATTTTATGCACGATGTGTGATCATCATCGAAAGTAAGTTAAGTGTTGTGCAAATAAAAAGCACAAAATCATCTGATCACTTTCTGCAGGTTTCCTATAATAGGAAAAGAAAAACTTATGACAATATTGTGGTAAGACTATAAACATTTTGAATTTATTGACCGTTATTTGTAGGTATTATTACTATATTGACTCGAATTGTATCTGTTTCAGATCACGTATTTCGGCTGAGTTAACTTTTCACCATAAGAATTTTGCTGATTTAAATTTACGTTAATGTTCTGTGAAGAATAACTCTCTGACAATAACATGTGGTATATATCAGTAACAAGCGTGGAAATATTATGTGCAAAAGCAATAAAAACATCAATAATAACGTATAGTTTATAAAACAATCTGTCTTCCAGAAAATAAAATTACATAACTATACATATTTATAGTTTTATTTTATCTCACATACTAATCTAAAGTATATTCGAGTAATTTTGGTGCAACCTCTCCAATGTATGGGAATTTACCCCATAGGTTTGTGAGGCTTGAGCCAAAATTACTCGAATATGCCTTAAATAAAAAGTTCGAAGTAAAAATACAAAGGTTTGAAATTACCGCTAAAAAGTTTTATATGGGCGCTCACCGTAGCGCTTTTAGTGTACACTCATAAAGACGTGTTTCCGTTTTTTAGTATGAAGTTGGCGTTCTTCTCTTGGTAGAGAGTAATTGTGTTCTGTGGTTACAAATAACAACTGTCAGTATAATTATATGTGAATAATAAATATTATAAAATTAAACAAAAATCAATTAATCAATCTGTAATGTGCAATAATTAAAATAATTTGAGTAACAGTCAATCAAACCAGTGCAAACCTATTATGAAATTTATGTCATAGAAATGAATGGCAAAGAATTGTAATTTAATACCTGATTAATCAAAAGTTACAAAAAAAAATGAATTGAGCTGCTAGAGTAAATGAGTAAAAGCGAAATCACAAGAAAAACGCGCCACTAGCCGGAACAAGATTCGGTGTAAACATGCAGTTTGGCGAATTCTTCGTGACGACAATCGTCACCCTTGTCACTATCGCTGTTCACAGTAGCTGATACCCTCCGATTTTGCACCCAGGAGGAACTTCTGCGAGTGGTACCTCAGGCAGTTAGAGGAAAACCCTAATTACGTAAACTATGTTCTTTGGACGGACGACAACATTCACGAGGTCACGACTTTCAAATATGCATAACAATCCACATGTTTCACGGCAGGGCAGATTCCAACACCAGTGGCGGCTGAATGTGTGGGCTGGCCTTTATGACGGGAATGTCATTGGTCCCGTCATTATGCCATCACGTCTGAACGGTAGCAACTATCTAAAGTTTTTACAAACGGAATTCGAAGAGGCGATTGACGACTTTCCTGTGGCTGACTGGGATTACTTTGAGAACCAAAAAGACATGGTGTTTCAGCATGATGGAGCTCCGGCACATTTTGCTCGCAACGTACGAGAACATCTTAACGTTCGCTTCCCGCGAGGATGTATTGGCCGCGGGGGACCGGTGCTATGGCCTGCTCATTCTCCGGACCTCACACCCGTGGACTTCTTTTTGTGGGGTTATGTGAAGGACAGAGTGTATTTCTCGGATTGCCCAACGGTTGCCGAGATGGAACAGCATATTAGATCGGTTTTAGCATCATAACACCGACGATGGTGCGAAATGTCACACTTTGAGCCGTTTCTGTAAATTTGACGTTTATTATGAAAAAGTAAGTGTTCGTTTCGGTTGTTTAGTTAGGTTAGGTCTTTTAAAATTTTTGTCGTTCCGCGAATTAGGTAAAAATGTAGGTACATTCTGCGTAGCTTACTCTTTAATTTTACTTAAATAGGGTTTGCACATCAGTGAAAATAATAATATTTTTTTATTTTTTTGGGGTATCTTATACAGTTTTACTACGGTTCTTAAATATTGTGAATAGACTGGTTATAAGGCCCCATTTAACCTCCTTTCGGCTTTACGGGTAGTTTTGTAACACCCATTATACTTAATTAAACACAATATCTCTATAATAACTGAAGCTATGAAAATAGCTAAGGCCTTTAATAATTAATACTTTAATTTTACAAATAAAATAAAATAAATAAAATTATAAATTAATGTAAAAATAGACTTAATAAAATTTTTATTCATTTAACACCGGTTGATGAATACGATTTATGTAAGATAAAAATGATATTAAATAATACAAATTCATAAGGTTATGATAGCATATGTACAAATGTTATCAAGGCGTGCAAAAATCAAATTAGTAAGGTAGCCTATTTAGTTAATTTGTCAATGCAATCTTTTTTTATTTTTCATTCATAGAATAAGGGTGACAAACGAGCACCTGATGGTAAGTGGTTGCTGTGGCCCATAGACATCTACATCTATCTTCGATGCGAATTAAAATGCAGATGCGTTGTCAGCCGTGAGGACTAAGATAGAATGCCTCTTTTCCAGTAAGTAGGTTCTCCGGTTCTCTACACTCACCATACTAAACACAGCAGCGTTAAGCTGCTATTTTCCGCTGGTATTCTGTGAGAGCGTGGTCCTTCCCCGGTCGAGCCGACCCATTCATGCTACAACTATACTATTAATATAGCTGCAGCATGGCTCTACCACGTATATATGCCACCTTTGCAGAAAAATTAAAGGTGCCTGTTGTAAAGGACCTACATAAAAAGGAGAATAAACACTAATGGAAAATTACCGTCTAGTGACATGAGTATATACTCGTATAATATCAAACATTTTTGTAAAAGTCATGCTCAAAAAGGTTATGAATTTTCCTAAGTTTTACAGAATAAATCCTTTATTCTATTATTCCTCGGTCGGCAGACCGCCCCACATGTCGGTCCAGATATTTTGTTTGATTATGTGTTTCGGCTTTCACAAGGTTCTCGTGATACGGAATGGTAATATCGACCAAAAATTTCCTTGACTGTGCCTGATCCATCAGCACAAAATCAGGCTTATTCGCAATAGTCCTGTCTGTGATGATAGCGTGGTCCCAGTAGAGCCTGGCGCGGTCATTTTCGAGCATGGCTTCCGACGAGTACTTATAATAAGGCAGTTTCCGATCCACGAGACCGTTTTCAAGACTGAGCTAATAGTGTAGAGTCCCGGCTACTAGATTGTGTCTGTGCAAGTACTCAGAGTTAGAAAGCGCCGAACAAACGGAGATGAAATGCCTAAGTGACTCTCTGGGATGGCGACAAGCTCGACAGATGTCGACGGTGCCATTTTTTAAGATGTATCTCCGATAGTTGTTGGTCTTAATAACCGGATCCTGTATTGCACATATCCATACGGTCTCCCGGTCGGAAATGCTTTGTACTGCTGAGTCCTGCCATTGCTCGTTGGCTAAGCATAGAGGGTTAAAACTTTATCACATGAAATGACGTCCGGAACGGATCATGCGATCTTATCAGGAAGTAATTACTTAGGCTGCACACTTCGCAATGCATGCATGGTAAGATAGCTCAAAAAGCCACGCCCACCATGTTTCCGCGGGAAGTGCAGCCTCGCTAATAACGATTTCGGGTGATGCATCCTATGGGACGTCATAGTAGTGCGGACTTTTCTATTCAGGGCGTTCAGTGCCGTTTGATTTCACCTAGGTATGCCAAAGGTATACCCAACCGTTACATGTGTATGTATTATTAACACCCCACAAAAGGCCGTTAGGCACTTTTGTCAAGCGTGCACAAAACACATCGCAAATGACTGATTCATATCTGACTAATTGATACCTATGTTCTTGGAAATACCCAGGTATCGGTATGTTGCAGTCTTTGAAAGGGTCTTTATGTTGATGGGCAAAAATTATGAATTAGCAACCCTACCACTTTCGACATGGTGGACCGCATACTTATCCGTCCCCAGATCCATTCTGATAGAATTGCTAAATTCACCATTGATATTTAGCAATACCATAAGATGGGGGCGACTGGAGGTGAATAACATCATATAGAAAGTTGGTAAATTTTGACCCCCTTTTTGGAAGCTGAAATCCCCTCCCGGAACCTTCCAATAAGGTACTAAGAGGGTTCAGAGAGAGGCAAAACCAGATTGGACTTAAACAATCCCCCTGGAAGATACCCCTTCTTATCCTTATGCGGCATTCCGCAGCCGTCATCCCCGTCATTGCCCGACAAAGTCTCTAAATGTACAGTCAACCTTGTACAGCAAGAGGACCCAATTGCTTTTCTGTAGTCTATCCAGGCGATAGAAATATTTTGACGGTTGTATTTAACCACCTTTCCACGTTCCACGACCACCGCCTCGACATCCATTCTGAATCAAAATGGATGTCAGTGTCTTATATATGGTTGGTAGACGGATCGGTATTTGCTCGGGTCTGTGCTATCCTGATCTTTAGGAACCAAATGAGCGATCTCAGTATTGAAGAGGCTCGGGAGCGACTTCTGGTCGAAAGTGGTCATAAAAGTTATGCTAATAGTTGAACTTAGCTGTAAAATAATACTTCTTAAAATGTAAGAGGTTAATATTTCCATTGTCCATTGAAATTGAGAGTGACCGATGTCCAGCAGTGACTAAAGATGTCATTATTTTAGTCATTTCATTCCTATTAATTCGTTTTTAATATCAATATTTGTATTATAACAAATACTCGCGAATTTAAATACAACGGAAAAGTTTAACAAGTTTGCAAATGTAGCTTGCAAGTGACAGAACAGAATGAGTTTTGTCGTGGCGTAACAGAAAAGAAAAACAAAAAACAATGCGACTCTGCAAATGGAATGGAAAAATTTGATAAAACGAGGGGTTACAATATTTGAATACAAAATATAACTATTACTTAACCTTGTTACTGGAATTTTTGATCAATATTTCAAACGTGCAAGTCAAGAAATGTATTTAGGTACAAAATAATTTAAGTATCACTTCAGTAGCTGTATTGTTAATATTAAAAACTAAAAAAAATTTAATCATCATTTTATCATTACAGTCATTCTCTAGTCCACTGCTGAAGGCTTCCCCAAGTAATGCCTCAAAGCACGCTCCTGAGTCACCTGCATCCATCGACTTCCTAAATCTCTTACCAGGTTCTTACCATATTATATTGGGGGACGCCCTACACTTCGCTTACCGATACGAGGCTACTTGAGAATCTTCTTACCCATCGGTTTTCGGTTCTTTGACCTATATGGCTGGCCCATTGCCACTTTAGCTTATGTATTCGTTGGACTATCTCGGATACTCTAGTTCTACTACGGATATCCTTCATTATGTGAAGAAACTTAAACGCTCTTCATAGCTTGGGGAGCAATTTACAATTTCCTCATACGCTTATCTCAAATATATACAGCTTACAAATATTAATAATAATTCCTTAACTTGAGAATTTATTTAAACAAAATAGGACCATGTCTCAGATACATAATACGTCATCACTTGCAACACACACGCTAAAATCTATAAAGCTTATTTCAAATATACAAACAACTTACATATATATTTCAATATTAAATCCTTAACCTAAAAATTTATTTAAACAAACACTTAACATTATTAATGATAGCCCCTCTACCTTCTATCCCTCACTACTATGGGAAAGACCTATGGCTGGTATTGGTCTTTAACTGCTGACGAAGGATAATAACCTGTATCATCTCTTTTCAAGTTATGCTGGCCCACAACCCACAAATTACACACCAATTCAACTTTATCAATAACAACGAATGATTGTCTTTCTTTTCTTTTCTTTTACGAAATAAAATCGCATAGTTCTTTTAAAGTGTGAGAGAGCTACGTAATAAAATGTACCTAAAATGAACTTTACATTAAAGTAATAACATAATATATTTTATAACTTTTAGCAGCTCGTAAAACGTTACGGGTATGTAACTTCTCTGAAAATGTGAGATAAAATTTACTGAAAGCTTAATAAGCGCGAACGTATACAAAATTACAACGTAGGAGGAAAGTAATTAATGAAATATAGTTTTGCAGTGCGAATTAGTTTAGTGAATAGCGGTATGGTGTCGGGGAAAATCCATGACCCAATTTGTTCACTTTGGTGTCGTAAGAGATGACTATGAAAAATACCAAAATGGGATCCCATTCGCGCCAGACGTAAACATGAACTGATGGTAAATGTATGCTGTGAGCTGTGACCCATAGACATTTACTCTATCCTATATCAAAATTTAGAATGTGCCGTCACTCCTAAGGACTAATATGGAATGCCTCCAGTAAAAGCGGTCTCCGTTTCCCTACACTCACCAAACACAACAGCGTCAACCTGCTATTTCACGTTAGTATTCTGTAAGAACATGTCCTTTCCTGGTCGAGCCGACCCATTCGTAGTAAAACTATTATCTAACTGCAGGGTGGTTTCATTATGTATAAAAACTTAATATAGCAAATAATCACCGCGTATACGTCTGTTTCCTGTATAAAAATAATAACATAAATTTGTTTATTATGGCTTCTTCAACACAAAAATAAGTAATAGAAAAACACAAAGAGAAAAATATATTAATTATTAACAAAAGAGTCTCGACCCACGCTCATTATTTAACTTCTCACTTCAACGTAGTGAACGGAAATTTTTCATGTGAACATTACTGAAAGAATTTAATATAACCTATTTTACATAAATGCAAATTGCTTATTTATCTGCAATAAGGTTTAAGTAAATAAATTATTGAATAAAAGAATAGGATTACTAGCGACATTACGTTTCACCATCATCATCATTACACCCTATCAAACTCAACAGCCGAACATAGGCCTTCCCATAAGATTTGTGATTGTTTCATAAGGGAATATTTGTCATAGCCACGCTTCGCAGGTGGGTTGACTACCGCAGTTTTGATTTTCTTGTTGTCATTAGGAAGACTATCTCCTGGTTTGTTTCCTTTTGTCGCCTCTAACGGCGCCTACGGTATGATATGAGGCAGTGGATATTCTTGCATCTTCAACACACGATAGGTAAACATTACGTTTTCACCTTACTAATGCCGTTATAATGTTTAAAAACGCTAAACATTTTAACCGACTTCTAAAAAGGAGATATCGATTTGACTGTATGTTCTGTCTCATACATAATACATAAGCACTCACGCCTGTCACCCAGAGGGGTAGGCAGAGACTACGGACTTCCATTTGGCACGATCCTGACACACTTCTCTCGCCTCCTTTACATCCATATATTTACATACATGCTCGTCGGTTAAGGGTACTCTAATCTGGCCCATTTTCAATATATCGCCAATTTGGTCGATAAACCTTCGTCTAGGCATCCCTTCCCGACTCTTCCGTTCACTTGCAACATAAATTTGCTTTGTCACTCTTTCCTCGTTCATTCTTTCCACATGACCACACCACCGAAGCAT
The DNA here is from genome assembly GCA_029286625.1 of Parnassius orleans. Lineage (NCBI taxonomy): Eukaryota > Metazoa > Arthropoda > Insecta > Lepidoptera > Papilionidae > Parnassius > Parnassius orleans. The sequence continues at coordinate 2,987,287 of JAGSMP010000168.1, forward strand.
TCCTTTCTTAATCCTGGTCAAAACGTCATCTTGCAAAACACACTTTTCTCTTATCACACTATTTCTCACCCTGTCATTCAGATTCAACCCTAGCATACTCCTTAATGACCGCATTTCTACAGCATTTATTCTACTCTCATGCTTCTTCTGCCAGACCCAACTTTCACTACCATACATTAAAGTAGGGACTAACACAGCATTATGATTGCCAAACGTGCCTTTTTGACACATTCTGACTCTCCATAATAGCGTGTAGAGCCCCATTCACTTATTTCCTGCGTTCACTGTCGTTCTATATCCTTATCATATCTACCATCCCTGCTAAATAAACATCCCAAATATACAAACTCATCCACTTGCTCAATCAAATCCCCTTCTTTTCTTTTTTCAAATAACGTTTTACTTTCTTCTCTTTCTAAACCATCACTTTCGTCTTACTTGCGTTCACTTTCATACCCCTTTCTATTAATGACCAGTTCATTAAAGTAACCATCATTTGCAACTCGGCCGCCGACGATGCAAATATGACTTGATCATCAGCGTACAAAAGGCATTTGACGGTTAACTCACCCATTCTCAACCCACATTCTTCAACTTTCAAAGTTTGCAAACAACTGTCCATAAATAGGTTAAACAGCCACGGGGAAGCTACACAGCCCTGTCTGACATCTTTTGGATGCCAAACCAGTCTGAGAGACCCTGTTGATCCTAACACAAGCACTAGAGCCCCTATATAGAGACCTTAATGCCTGTATCAAACCAGCGCTCAACCCAAATGAGTTCAGTGTTTGCCATAACACATTCCTGTCCACTCTGTCATAAGCCTTTTCCAAGTCCATGAACGCACAAAAAACTTTCTGGTTTTTGGCCAAAAACTTCTCCGCAATCATGCGCATGGAAAAGACTTGGTCCGTACACCCCATCCCCTTTCTAAATCCAGCTTGCACATCCCAAATTTTCCATCAGTTTCTTCCATAACTCTTTCAATTAACACCTTAGCATACAGTTTACCCACAATGCTAAGCAAGCTAATGCCACGGTAGTTTTTACAGTCCTGCTGTGACCTTTTTCCCTTATATATTGGGACTATAACGGCTTTGCACCAGTCTTCCGGTACCCGCTTCAGTTCCCAACATATATTAAACAAGGTGTACAGCAGGCTGCCACCACCCCTCTCCAGCCCTTAGCATTTCGAGTGATACTCTATCATATCCGGCTGCCTTACCTGCTTTCATGCTTTTCATTGCTTTCATTATTTCATCTACACTTATCTCCCTACCTCTCTCCACTTCTTTCGGAATTTCTATTTCACTTAATTCAGACGACTCTTCACTCATAAACACGCTTTCAAAGTATTCCTTCCATCTCTTTAAATTAGAGACTTCATCATTCAGCATACAGCCATTCTCGTCTCGTATAGCATTCATTCTAGGCTGTATTGAATTTCCTGGCAGTTCTTACGAGTTTCCAGAACATTTTAATATTTGTCTCATTGACCCGTAAAAGAACCTTTGTGGACCACGGTGCTGACCGCAAAGTGGCGGTATAAGAAAATCCACTAAATCATACACACTACATCAAACAAGGCAAACTATGGAGAAGGCCTCTGTTCAGCAGTGGATTTTGATAGGCTCTAACAGTAAGGGTTACACCTCGGTGACCTTGGTGCCGGGCTGTCTATAGATAAACTGACCATTTATTTTTAACTCAAAACGGAACATGGATTTATTTATACTCTAAAACTGTAAATTTATACAATTAGTGTTCACTACAATTATATTCACGTTAATAGTAATTATTTTTATTATAAGAAATTGTGAAAATAAAAATCAATCACCAGTTCACCAGCTTCATTAAAACAAAATTCCTCAGAACTTAATTATTAAATGCAACATATATTTTTAATTATATTTACATTTGTCAGTGGAACAAATTTAATTTTATAAAGTTGGTGATGATTTTAAATAAGAAGTAAATTCTGGGCATGTTTTTTATATTGACCTTTGTTATCAACATCGCCTTTAGAACTGGAACCTGTAAGTGATTTTTTCAGACGTCTACAATTTGTTTATTATAGAAAATGCTCTTTCTACTGGAGCATTTATACCATCATCATCATCATCATTACAGCCCTTCACAAGTCCACTGCTGAACATGGGCCTCACCCAAGGAATCCCACAAAGCACGGTCCTGAGCATCACACCTGCATCCATCGACTTTCTGCATGTTTTACCAGGTCGTCACCCATCTAGTAGGGATCGCCCTACACTTCTCTTACCGGTACGAGGCTGCCACACGAGAATCTTTTTCCCCATCGGTTATCGGTTCTTCGAGCTATATGGCCGGCCCATTGCCACTTCAGCTTACTAATCCGTTGGGCTATGTCGATTACTCTGGTTCTACTGAGGATATTTTTTTTCTATTTTTTTTGCTGTGGCAACCCTAGAGATAAGTTGTAAAAGTAATTGGTCCCGATAAATTTTAATAATTTAAATATTAAATTCATAATATCCACCTCAATTTTATGTTATAGTTAATAATTACTGCCGCTTTGTATTTAAAATTTAAGAAAGTCGGTACATAAATATTATAACAACATTTTGTGTTGGAACAAAAGTGACAGGTAACGAACATTATTTTAAAATCATTGTAATTTTATTTCATATCATTCCTTTTATAAATCATAGATCTATTCTATTAATATTACTCGATTTTACATTCTTTGCGGGTTTCTTTTCGAATTATTTTAACGATAATTTGATTTGAGATCTGTAAATAGAAAAAACAAAAACAACCCGACATTGGCTTACTCTGCTCCTTTTGTTTTCGATCCTTGTTTTCTTTTATTATTTACAATAAATAGTAAAATGAATACTCGCAACGCCAAGACGCGCCAGATGGAGAACCAACTCCAGCTTGCGCTCTAAGAACTTAAGGCGTCCAAGGAGCAGTGTGAACTGTTGCTTAAGGAAAGGGATGATAATGAAAAAGAAATAGTTAACATAATTGCCAAAAACACACAATTGAAATGTGATATGGTTAAGTTACATACAGAATACACAAGTGTTATAAAAGAAAGAGATCAGCTACAGGAAACGGTTAATGAGTTTGACCAATGCAGCAAGAAATATGAGGAAGCTCTCAGGTTTATTGCTGCATTGAAGTTACAGTTGAATGAGGCTAATGAGCAAATAACACAATTTAAAACATATAGATAACCTTAACGCCTCCCAGACTCAAAGCCTGTTCTCTGAGCTTGTGCAATGTAATACTTCAAGAATTTTACAGCAACCTGCAACTTTAGATTTGACTGGTGACGACTTTTCCACTTCAGGAAACACGGTGAGGATTAATTGCAGCAAAACCAAATTGAAGAAGTATATAAAAGTTAATAAATACATAAGGAAAGTACAAAATTAATAAAAATAAGATCAATACCAAAAATTATGTTAATGTATGTAAAGAAAAGCAAGCATTGATATATGAACTTAAGTTGTATTCAATTGAGGTGGATAACATAAAAAAATGTTATGAGACTGACGTAGAGTGCCTTAAATCAGAAATTTTATCACTTACTAACTCCCTTCAAACTGAGTCCAATAAATATAAATCAGCCCAAAACGAAATAACAGAACACATACTGGCTATGGATAATCTGGTAAAGACATGTAAATATAATGAGGAGCGTTTTGACTTCTTATTTAAACATCAATGCGAGTGTCAGCGTTTAATACCAGCTTCTTCAGAGTCGGTGTGTGCTAATAATATACCACCACCAAAACTCTATGACAGTGCCATAGCAGAGGAGCTTAAAATAAAAATGACTCAAATATTAACAAAATAATATAATTGTGTATAGCGATGACATGGGAAAAATCTAAGCATAACTTTAAATAACTCTTTAAAGGGACAAAAAATTACAAATTGCTGCATGCCTGGAGCATCTTTTAGTGACATCCTAAATAAAATTATAGTTACTAAATTTTGCCCAAATAGTACAATAATAATTTTTGTTGGTAGAAGAGGCAGTGTAAACAACAAACAGTTATTAAGATATATTGAACAACTTAATAACTTAAATGTACACAAAATTGTCTTGTTCACACTGCCTTACATACAGGGATTGCCACAGGAAAATAATCTAAGACATAATTTAAATATACAAATGAATAATTTAATATGTAACAATAATTTAAATTTGACATGTAATTGTGATAATAATGACAAATTTCATTTAATTGACATAAATAATTTAATAAAAAAGTTTTGGACAAAAGATAGGTATTACCTATCCAAATATAATTTAAGACTGGTAGCAAATTTGCTATCTTATTATTTACTTTTAACTCAGCCAAGCTTTTGGCTACCAAGACTGCTTTTATTGAGCATGATAATCATTTGACATTTAATTTGGAATCAGTTCCAACTAATTTAAATTAGTAAATGCGACAATAGAGGCAATCTCTAGCAATAATAAGAGTTTCATTAATTTTGAATGCAGCCCACAAATAAGTAATAAAAATTGTTTACACTGGTGCATCAAAATATACAAGGCATGATGGGCAAAGAATTGGAAGTTGAATTGTTTTAAATAGTAACAATATACATATCCTTTGTATTACTGAACATTGGCTAAAGATTATAATTTCATGTTTAATTTCAGAAATCACCAGGTGGTCAGTTCCTTCAATAGAGAAAAAGTTTACGTGGTGGCTCCTTAATATTAGCAGATAAATCATTATTATATAAAGAACGTAAGGATATTGTGAGCCTCTCTGTTGAGCGAACTGTAGAAATGGCTTGTGTCGAGCTCGAGCACCTCATTGTTGTAAGTGTTTACAGACCCCATGTGCTACTTATGACTATTTTGAAAGAATTGTGGAAGAAGTTTTGCTCAAACTTAGTAAACAGAACAAGTCTGTTGTAATATGTGGAGACTTTAACATCAATCTCCTGAAACTTCTTCCATTAGTATTAAATTTAGCTCATTGTTTAAATCGTATAATCTTGTTAATTTATTCTTAGAACCAACACGTATTGCTGGGCCTAGTGCAACCTGTATAGATAATATTTTTACAGATATTAAGCCCTTGCATAAATCAATTATTCAAAATTTAAGTTCAGATCACTGTGGACAGTTGGTATCATTGCCTTACATACACAAAAACAGAAAAATAAGGAAGTTGTGTTTGTTCCAATAAATGACCATCGCTTGGAGAGGTTTAGAAGTAATATAATAAAAGACTTCCATCACTTTCATTTAAAAATAGTGCTAATTATTTGTATAGTATGTTATTTAAAATTATAACTTGTGAATTTAGTAGAATATTTACTTCTAAAACTTTCTCTTTAACAGTCGCAAATCATTTAATGAATGGGCGACAGTAGGAATTATAAAAGTAGACGAAAGTTATATGAGCTTTATAATGAAAGATCATATAATACTAGTGTTATATTTAGAGATTATGTAAAACATATTCTAACATATTTAAAAAGTGTGCTACACAGCTAAGGCTTTACATTTAAGTAACAAAATTAAAACTGCATCCAACAAAATTAAAATGACCTGGAGAATAATAAATAGTGAAACAGGCAAGGTCAAACCGCGCAACTCGGATTTTCAATTGAATATTAAGAACAGTTTAACTCGATCTGATCAAAAGTTGCTATGGCTTTTGAGAAACATTTTACTGATGTTCCTTTTTGACAACAAAATCATTAAATTCTTCTCCTACTGTCGCCGAATCATTGCTTAAACAAAATGTAAAGGCTTGTTCAAATACTTTAAATTCCATAGAGTATTGCCAAAAGATATCGTTAAATATTTTAAAACAATTGATGTTAAGAAAACGGCAGACTTATGGGGATTTCCGTTAAAGTTATTTTATCTATAATAGATATAATAGCACTTTATCTAGCCACTATATTTAATACAAGCGTCGAATGTGTGTTTCCTGATTTAATGAAACATAGTAAAGTCATACCTTTATTTAAATCTGGTAGTACATTAGACCCCGCCAACTTTAGACCGATTTCTGTACTACCAACATTTAGTAAAATTTTGAAAAAATAATTTTAGATCAGATCTTAAGTTTCTTTAATATTAATAAATTGCTACATAAAATCAATTCGGTTTTACAAGGGGTCGCTCGACAACTGTCGCTGGAGTTGACCTTATTAAACATATTTTTTGTGCATGGGAGAATTCAGAGGATGCTTTGGTTATATTTTGTGACCTTTCCAAGGCCTTTGACTGTGTTCACCATGAGACATTAAGCAGGAAGCTACAGTACTATGGTGTCAAGAACACAGCGCTTAAACTTATTATTTCATATTTAAATAACAGAACGCAGAAATTTATTATCAATGGCAAAAGTTCTTCCGGGTCACCTGTACTAATGGTGTCCTCAGGCTCGATTCTCGGCCCATTCCTATTTCTGGTATATATTAATGACTTACCTTCCTTGTAGGGTATAATCATGATATAGTATTATTTGCTGATGATACTTCCTTGATTTTTAAACTTAAACGTCAATCATTTAAATGTGACGAAGTGAATAATGCTATATCAAAATTAGTGCATTGGTTTAACGTTAATAATCTACATTTAAACGGAAATAAAACTAAATGTATTAAATTTACAACAACGAATGTTAAAATCTGGGTACCAATGTGTTTTTAAGTGGGAAGAACTGAGCCCTGTTGAATCCACTGTTTTCTTGGCATCACTCGACGCAAAGCTTCAGTGGGGCCCCATATATCCAAACTAGCAAGCAGACTAAGTTCTGCAGCCTATGCTGTAAAAAAGATTAGAGGTCTCACTAGTGTCGAGACAGCTAGATTAGTTTATTTCAGTTATTTCCATAGCATAATGTCTTATGGGATTTTGCTATGGGGAAATGTGGCTGATTCAGAAACTATTTTTGTTTTACAGAAGAGGGCCATTAGAGCTATTTACAACCTAAAACCGAGAGAGTCTCTTAGAGATAAATTTAAAGAAATAAATATATTAACTTTGGCCTCTCAGAATATTTACGAAAATTTAATGTATGTTCACAAAAACAAAGGTAGTTTTATTAAAAAAGTGATATACATTCTGTAAACACTAGGAACAAACACAAGCTAGTGATACCAGTTTCTCGACTCCACAGAGTCAGTAATTCATTCTTGGGGCAATGTATACGCTATTACAACAAGGTCCCGGAAAGTGTACAGGCTCTCTCTATTACCAAGTTTAAATGTTTTGTTAGCTGAAACTGTATAAAAGGGTTATTATAGTATAAATGAATATATGATTGATAATAACCCTGGGAATGAGGTGGTCGCTACCAAGCAGTTTCTAAAATAAATTTTGTACTTAAATAGTTTGTACAACCATTAATGTAAAACTTACTTTAAAAAAAAGTCCGCTGGGTTTCTTGCTGGTTCTTCCCAGGACAGAGGTTTTTTTCGAACCAGTGGTAAAGTAAAAATGACTTTCAATAAGAATTACACATGTAATCTATATTGAATAAAAAATTATTCTATTCTATTCTATCCTCATTTCTAAGTTTATCACGCAGAGAAACCCCGAGCATAGCCCTCTCCATAGCTCGCTGAACGACCTTGAGCGTCCTCATACGGCCAGCAGTGAAGGACCACGTCTCAGATTCATAAGTCATCACTGGCAACACACACTGGTTGTACAATCTCGTTTTCAAGTTTTGAGGTATACCTGACGAGAAGATGTGTCGTAGTTTCCGAACGCCGCCCAGCCGAGTTGAATCCGTCGATTGACCTCTCGGTCGAAGTTGGACTTACCTAGTCGGACTATTTGTCCCAGGTAAACATACTCGTCAACAACTTCGAGCTTAGTGCACCCAAAAACTACCGGCATAAGTGTGACATGGACATTAAACATGATCTTTGTTTTGTCCATGTTCATCTTAAGACCTATCCGTTGGAAGACACTATTGAGGTCATTGAGCATAGTGCCATCGAATGTAAGTGATGTAATCGCCATTGATGTTAATACCGTATCCTTTCCAGTCCAGTAGCTTGAAAACGTCTGCTATGCAAAAACGTCTGAAATGCAGCGGTGAAGAGTTTCGGGGATATAACGTCACCATGTCTTACACCTCTCTGCAATTGGATAGGTTTCGTACTTTGATTCTGTACTCGGATAGCCATCGTAGCCCTACTGTACAAATACTTCAGCACTTCGATATACCGGCAGTCAACATGGCACCGCTGAAGGGACTGTAGTACCGCCCAAATTTCGAAGGAATTAAAGGCTTTCTCATAGTCCACATACGCAAGGCAAAGTGGCAGATTGGACTCTTCTGTCTTCTGTACAATTTGTCGAAGGGTGTGTATGTGGTCAATGGTACTAAAACCTTTTCGGAAACCAGCTTGTTCGGGAGGCTGGAAGTCGTCGAGTCTGCGTGCGAGACGATTCGTAATGACTCTCGAAAACAGCACGTAGACGCGGCTCAGAAGGGAAATCGGTCTGTAGTTCTTCAAGAGAGCATTGACGCCTTTCTTGAAGAACAAGATCACCGCATTTCTACTCAACGCCTCCGGAGTAGTTCCACCATGGAAGACGGAATTAAAGAGCTTCTGAAGGACTTCAAGTACCGGTTTTCCACCCGCTTTAAGAAGCTCCGCTGTAATTCCATCCTCACCTGGAGCCTTGCCGTTTTTAAGGTGCTGGAGAGCCATTCTAATCTCGTTCAGACTGACGTCCGGGATATCATCGGAATAGTGTCGGATAAGACTCGCTCTTGGATCGTTACTCACATTTGCGTGTGGCTCCAACGATGACGTGTACAGCTGCCCATAGAACCTCTCAATCACACTCCAAATTTCAGATGTCCCGGAAACGATGCTGCCACACTCGGTCTTCAGCTTTGACAATTGGCTTTTTCTGGCAGACAGATTTCTGGCAAAGACTTTGGAGCCTTGGTTCCACTCGATCGCTTCTTCAATACAAGCTGTATTGAAGTTGTCTAAGTCCCGCCGTATGCATTTGGAGATCTGTCTGTTCAGTTGCCTGTATGCTGTCAAATCTGTTGAAGACTGCAGCTTCATTTCCCGTCTAACAGACATAAGATTAAGAGTGTGATCGGAGAGTTTTTATGTTCTTTTTTACCAGGTAGACATAAAATATTTGTACCAGGTAGACATGAAATATATTCGATTTAAACGCAAAAAAAAATATGTTGAAGATTGTTGGTGCGAAAATGTTTGAATACTTCCACTTTTAAATTTTAAATTATCCCATTCGATTATTTTTGGTCAGTTTCGCTCTCGCACCGTTCGTGTCTGATGAACTTCATAGTTTTAAATTTTCGCGCTGTTTTGGAAAATGGGACTATTTTGCGTCCCAAAGCTTTGATTGGGGACAACGGGACAGGTGACCGAAAAAAGGGACAGTCCCGTTCAAAACGCGACGTATGGTCACTTTATCTATAGACGAGAAATATTTTACGTAGATAGTTACGAAATTGGTAATATTATATATTTGGAAAACACACAGTCACCTTTACACTAACTCGTAATGGAACGAAATTTTAATTTGCCACGTAAATAAGTTTTTGAGATTATCGTATAGCATGTGGAGTATCACTAAAACATTTGAAGCAATGTTTTAAAAACTACATTATTTTACATTATTTTGCATAAATTTATCTAATATTTTCGAAAGAAATATTTCAAGTTTTAAATGAAAAAATCTATTAGTAGTGGCAAAGAAAATGATCTAATATAAATGCGCATAAGTAGTTGCAAAAGTTTCAAGGGGATACATCATAAATTTACTTACAAAGCCGTTACGATATTGTTGGCTGTCAAAGTATGACTGCAATAAGCTGCCGCTTAGAATTCCTAAGTTCATTAAAATTCCTAAACGACAAACAAAGAAAATGGCAATGGTTGAAGTATCTAAATTTTTAGCTTCCCGCAAAAATTAACAGCGTTACTTAGGAATTCCACGTTACGTGGAGTGGGCCCAAGTGGGCTTTTGATGGACTGTAATAATAGCGATGATACAAGATAATGCCATATTTTAAATTTATAGCAACAACATTATAATAATTATAATAATTATTTAGTAGCTGTTGTTGGTAACGCTGGTTGATAAAGAAGTATATTTGCCTAGGATAAATTAACAATTATGACCGAGAAGTCAATCGACAGATCCAAGTCAACTAGGAAGCGTTTGGGAGATATAGACACATCTTTTCGTCACGTATTCCTTAAAGCTTAAAAAAAGAATGTACATTCAATACGTATTAATAGTGATGATATATATTGTTCTTCACTTCTGGCCATATGAGGAAGATCAAGGTCACTCAGCGAGCTATGGCAATAGCTATGCTCATAGTTTCACTGCGTGATAGAATTTGAAACGAAGATCTTCGCAGTAGAACCAGAGTAACAACATATAGCTCAGACAACCGACGGATATGAAAAGTTCTCTAGCGGCAACCTCACAACGGTAAACGAAGTGTAGGGCGACTACGCATGGTAAGTAACTCAAATAAATTTAAAAAACTACTGCGGTTAGCCACCCGCTTGCTAAGCGTGGCAAGTATTGCATATAGGGTAGGTATATGCAATACCTGCCTGCCCTATGAGGCAATCTAAGGGGAGGTCTCTGTGAAACCGTGGTATTTGATAGGCTGCCTGATGATGATGAGCTATTATTTGAATATAGAATGTTATTTTGTGGTCTGTTTGTTCTTAGGCGAACAATGTATGACAGCAGAGGTATGTCCGTTGAATACTAAAATGGCCAATGAGCTAGAGTAGCGTTAGGTATTTAAGTGAATAGACAAGCGTATTTACCTTTAACTATTAAGTATTTTGTGATAAAGGGAAAGTATGTAATACGAAGAAAAAATTATCATACATCTAAGCGTCCTGTTATTTGAACAACAACTGATTGAATTATGAATCTGTATTTTAATTATTTATGCAGATTTAAACATTATAATTGTTATTTTTTTTAGTTTTGTTAGGAGTAGTGGTAGCTCAAGGGCTAAGCACTCGGGTTCGATCCCCGCCCAATAAAGTCGTTAATGGCAATTTTAAGTGTAAATTAGGTACCACGTGCTCTTCAGCAAAAAAAATAGTGAGGTAATCTGCATATCTGAGGACATTGCCTACCATAACTCTATCGGAAATGAGAGGAGGCCTTTGTCCAAAAGTGAGGTGTATATAAGCTGTAACTTTATCAGATTTTTTTTTAATTTTTTTTATACTTAATGAATATATGACAAAATCCATTTTCTCTCGTCACAAAGTAAATACTCCTATTTAACTACTTTTATCCGTAATATTCGTGACTAAGCGACTTGACGGGGGAACAAAAGCGTTGAGCATATTTTTGCACAAAGAATACTCCGCAATACTCCGCAGTATATCACTGCCTGGTGAACTTGAATTGAAAGGATTTATCGCCATATCGCCATTTAGCCAGGGATATTATATCCAGAAATATCACCACATTTTTAAATAAAAGTTAGTTTAATGTTTAGAGAGGTGTTTATGTTATTGAGCTAACTGACTCTCGACATTTTTAATAGTAACACTGTTATTGTTTGCTTTTTCGCTCATTAATACCACAGTAAGTAGTCAAATATTGTATATCTTCATCAAAAAATATATATTTTGTTCAAGAATTCCTCTAGATTTATATTATTTCCTCCTTCCTTTTCTTTTTCTATGCTGTCTTCTTATTTTATTGTCATTTTGAGAAAAAAAATTATGCCACAAAGGGGTTTCGAGTGTTTTCCCTTTACTTTGTTTCTACCAATAAATTGGAATTAAATTATTTAAGAAACATTCACTCATCACAGCCTATCAAATTTCACTGTAAAACATAGTCCTCTCCTTTAGACTGCCTCGTAGGAAAATATTTGTCATAGTTGCAACGCAAAATATGCACAAAAACAATAACTCTCACGCTTTTACACTCTTGCTTCTTATTTTGCTTTGCTTCTTATTTTAAAATTCATTAGTTGTGTTATTTTTATTTAAATATTGTATAAATAAAAAGTTCATTTATTATACGGTCTCGATTATGATCAATGGGAATAACTACCGCAAACTTCGTTCCCTCAGTCATTATTTATCCTCACACTTCAACACTGCGGACGAAAATTTTTCATGCAAATATAATGGAGAGTCAGGGTGCGCGGCATGACCCTTCTAGGAGAGAATTTAATAAAAGCTCTAGTTTACATAAATTTCGAAGTCATAATAATTTTCAATGTAGTTCACTTTATTATTAAGTTAAAATAATGCGTTTAAAGTGGACAAAAAGTAGTTCGTAGTTAAGTTACAAGGAATTTGTCTTGAATAACTTCAACAAATTAAATGAAAGGCTTAAGAAAATCCATCATCCCATTTTATCATTTGGGAAGAATAGAAGAATAGATATTACGGCTCTTGACAGATGAGGGGATATAAGTATCAGATAATTATACCACACGTAAATCACACAAACAGCTCATCTGTTGTGTGCAGTTTCAAAGGCGCGAGTCGTCTGGAACTATGATCACCAATCCTGCCAAATGTAGTAATTATGGAAAATCCTCCCTACGAAGGGAGAGGACCGCGTCCAGCAGAGGATTTTTATAGGCTGATTAAGAAGAATTTAAAATTAAAAATGAATCGCAGTAGTAATCAAAACAACATATTATGACGCATTAACATGTGTGCATTCCGCTTGATCCAAATACCGCATACTATTTTATTTATATTATTTTATTATTACCATAAAATTAATTTATTCGTCCTTTTTTTGCAAACCCTTGTACATTTACACGCTACCATTGCTGCTTCTCAAATAGTTATTAAGCGTACGTACTTCTATAAACGCTTTGATTTAAGTATCAAAGTTTTTGGAATAAGTTTGTTCGGGACTACGCCAAATTACCATTCTGTTGCTTTGTTTCCAAACTTTATTATCTACTCGCAGTGTTACGTCCTACTTAAACGTATTGTAAAACTACTCCCTTAATAAAGTCGCCTTTCCATTGCGATAATGTGATGTTTCACCGTCTATTTATTTATTTCCCTCTTTGGTAAAGGCTTTATTTTATTATTAAAAGGGTTATGGGATAGAAGTCAGTCAGAAGAAGTTATCCGCGTTGTTTATTTTGGCAGCCTTCAGTTGGCATAGAAATGTTTTTCTTTTATCTTTAATATGATGAGTTAGTCATGATGCTTTCCTACCAACTTCGAGCATGTAGTAAATTAGCGTGTAAATTTCAATCCCCCTGATCCATCAAGGCTTAGAAGACGTATATTTCAGAAAATTTTATTCAACGAAACCTGTGCCAAATTGTATATTTATGTATTAGGGTATGTCCATCAAACAGGAGCTTTGTGTTGTCGTAGACTATTTCATTATCATAAGTAACCGATTTATTTACTCGGCTTTAAAGAGAGACGGTATAATATGGACACACTCGTAAAAGCAGCTTTAGACCTCATGGGATTAAGGTTTCTTAAACAGACGCTTAATGTCGCTTTGAGAGTCATCAAAACAACTGGATATACGTACGATTCTATTCTTGTTGTGTTATTAAATGTGACTTGTGAAATGCTGCCTTGTAAACTTTAAATGTGCATTTAAATATATAAGAAATGATTATCGCATTAATTTTAGTATAAACCAATAAAGAATCACTGAATAAAGAATTTTGAATTTGAATTTTTAAATCTTAACCAGACAGGTTTTGTTACCACGGTTTTACTACATTAATTAAAAAGTATCTGAACGAATTTCGGAAAAAAACAAGATAATTATAAGCATTTTTATTAAAGCTTTAAGTGCGGATGCTCACAGAGTTGCTAAATTATATAATTTTACATGGGGAATGTCTTCGCATACCAGACACTCGTGGGCAAGGGCACCCAATGTTGAACTTGCATTATCATCATCATCATTACAGCCCTTTACAAGTCCACCGCTGAACATAGGCCTCCCCCAAGGAATATCACAAGGCATGGTCTTGAGCCTTGATTCATTCCGTTGGATTTGCACCGCCGCATATTGTCAGGACCACGGAAACGCTTTCAAACACATAGGTGGCCCAAAGAACGCCGGCCGTCCCACGGCTTCCTCTCCTTAGAAACAACCGAACACAAGGTACGTCTTCCTCCGTGTTCTCTAACTCCACTTATGTAACGAAACCCCTGACTACGCGGCCACTGAATCAACGGTACGACCGCAACAGAGTCGCGGACTTTGTCTCGGCTGCAGTGCGATAGGAAGATGACATCCTTCCTACTGCACTCCACCAAGACGCACCAGGAGTGGGCTTGTAAAGCTCTGTCGGAGAGACCACCTTGGGCCGGCCATTAACCTCAGGTCTCATCTCACCTTAGTGTTCACTGTGGGTGACCAAGTGACGGCTACTGAGCCTCCTTGCCAAGACAAGTCGGGAACCCGTTTGTCTTAGTTATATCTTAAAGCTGATTGCCATTTTTATATATTTTATAACCTTAAAATACAATTAAATTGCTTATCAATTATTGTTTTCAAATACCAAATTAATATGAAAATAAATATCAATAAAAAATTAAGAATAAATATATCAAAAAAAAATTAATGTATTTACATGGTACAGCCACGGTGCTACATATTTATTTTAGTTGCAGCACGAATGGTTCGGCTTGGCCCGTCAAGGACCACGCTCTCACAGATTACCAGCGTAAAATAGCAGCTTCAAGCTGATTTGTTTTGTATGGTGAGTATAGAGAACCAGATTTTTATATCAATGGAACCGGAGAAACTCTTTTACTGTTAACGAGGATTACAATTTAGTCCTCAAGGGTGGCAATGCAACTTCACAATCACAACTTTGATTTTAATAAAGGATATGTAGATGTAGATGTCTATGTGCCACAGCATCCACTTACCATCAAATGGTCTGTGTGATCGTTTGTCACTGTTACTAATACGGCTCTCAGCTACCAAGATTCAGAAAACCATTCAGAAAAGATTGATCACTGGTGATGAAAAGTGGATCACTTATGACAAGAACATGCGAAAAAGATCATGCTCAAAGCGTAGTAAAACTCCACAGACTGTAGCGAAACCCGGATTAACACGCAATAAGGTGATGATGTGTGTATGGTGGGATTGGAAGGGCATCGTTTATTATGAGCTTTTACCGCCGGGCAAAACCATCGATTCGGATCTGTACTACCAACAATTAATGACACTCAAGCAGAAATTGAGAAAAAACGGCCGGAATTGATAAACAGAAAAGGAGTGGTCTTTCATCATGATAACGCCAGACCACACACATCTTTGGCCATTCAGCAAAAATTGAGAGAGTTTGGTTAGGAAGTGTTAATGCATCCACCATATAATTCTGACCTTGCACCCTTAGATTTTCACCTGTTTCGGTCTCTTCAGAATTCTTTGGGTAGTGTTAGGTTAACATCAAGAGATTGTCAAAACTGTCAAAACTACTTGTCGTATTTATTTGATCAAAAATCCAAGATTTCTACAGCAACGGGATGTCACTACCCACAAGATGGCAACAAGATATCGAACAAAATGGCATATATATATATATAATTAGATGTAATTAAACTTTGAAAAAAAAATGTCTTGAATTTGTATATAAAATACGAAGAAACTTTTTTCCCGACCTTATACATATATAATATTGAAGAACCGACAACTAATGAGGAAGAAAATTTACTGAGTGACAACTCTTACCGGTAAGTGAAGTTCAGGGCAGCCACCCACTAGATGAGATGACGAACTGGTAAGAGATGCAGGAAGTCGATAGATGCAAGTGACTCAGGACCTTGCAATGAGACCCATTTTCAGCAGTGGAAATGATGATGACGTGTTCCTCAAAACTTGAAAACAAGAACGTACAAATGCGTGTTCACAGTGATTGCGTATTATGCCATACCAGTAAACCAAGTATATGGAGTGACGACCTCTCCCCCGCTGGATGGAATGACCACCCGGTAAAGTCAATTATTAAATTTTTATAATTATTTAGGCTTATATGTATCTTATACGAGTATGTTTTCACCAAGTAACGTACATACGTTTTTAATTTGAGATACATTTATTGTTTTTAAATAGTTAAAATGGTAAATTGAAAAAAAACGAAGCTTTGTTGGTATCTATCGTAATATTAATTTCTTTTGTAAAAATTTATCTTTATTACTTGATTAAAGGAGCTAAAGAAAACTTTTGATCCATAATTATAACAGTTCAAAATACGGTGAATGTTGATAAATACATTTTAAGAAAATTGTTTCTGACTTGAGTTTCATTAAGAATCTATTTTACCTCTGTATGCCTGATACTTTGCTAACTATACGTAAATTTTACACAAGACATTAATTAACCTTTGGTTAATTGATATACTTTTCTTTCAATTTTGACTTTCATATTAATTACGTATAACAAAACACTAAAATGTAATTAATTTTACGTAATTAAAATACTTTAAAAAGAAAAATACATAAAAATTTACTTAAGGTGATGCAGTCTCCGTAGTCTTCCTCAACTTATGATCAATGTACCTATTTTCAAAAATAAATTATTTATCTTTCTAGTTCTAACAAAGATACTTTTAATTCAAAATTTCAATCATATTTCTCCAGGAATAAAAACTGTCAGTGCGGAATCACTATGCCTGCTAGGTGTCTTATTGTTTTTTAATAGTATTAAACCTGTTTTAAAAACTAAATTTGATCAAGTTTTAAACTACTTTGATAAATTTTATACCTTCAACCCACTCATTGCTCTTACTGTTTTAAAATATTGTCTTCTTGTACCTAGATTTACATACTAACTCCGCTCAAGTCTAGTCTGGAAATGTTCGAATATTTTAAGAAATTGATGTAATCTTTAAATAGCTATAGAAAAATCTAAATTAACTTTAAATACAACCTGTACTCAAGCTACTTTACCTATAAAACTTTGACCTTTGCTTCGCAGCGAAAATGTTCAGTCGAAAAACACTGGGATATTCCGTTGGTACGGAGTATGCAGAATAATTTGTTTCATAATTTCCATAGTGACCAATATCAGGCCCGCCTTCTAACTTTTTCGACTGAGAAATCTAGTCACTTGTTACACGCTTTGATGGGGAAAACTTAAGCATAACCGTAGGAATCCGACTAAGAGCGGCGATTAGTCAAACTCTTCAGTGCTCTTGTTAGCAGCGTCAACGAGTTTAGTCTCCATGGATATTCATGAAAGAAAAGTGCTGGTAAATTGTCCCGTTACGGTTCTCAAAACGATGTCATCCGAAGTGCTCTTGTCGGACTTAGAACCTTGTCGAATATTTAGAGACGATGGAAGGAGACCCGATGGTATAACATTGGTCCCTTGGGAGAGAGGTAAAGCTCTAGTGTGATATGCTACTTGCGTAGACACTTTGTCAGCCTGTCATCTGAGGGGTACCTCGTTTAGAGCCGGGATGGCATCAGAGGCAACTGTACTAAGTATGTGGCGCAAATTTGATATTTGAGAGATGACTACGTATTTGTGCCATTTGCTGTGAAGACTATCGGTCCATGTAGTCCAAGTGCGATGAAGTTCCTAAAGTAACTGTATACGGCGGGGAGTAAGAATCAAATCATCTAAGTGAAGTGCAAGGAGACACGCACATTTTGGACTGGTTTTCTGACGATGGTATTCTTTGCCACAGCGGGGTTAACCAAGTTGATTTTTTACAATCGTTAACGTTAATGGAAAACTATGAAAATGAAAGGAATTAACGTTTAGTCGCGTGACAGTCACGATATGTCATTTCACTCAGAGTCACCAATTGGTCGTCACACTCCTTTCTCTTCGCGTGTTCTCATCAGATTGACGAGCTTGTTGGCGCGCACGCTGGGAACAGATGCGAGTACGTAGATGTTCGGTTTATGCGCGCGCTGCGTCCACTCTGATGAAATGCTCCTTTCATGTTACATTGCATATTACGTTGCATAAGTCTGTACGCAGCATTATATTAGTATTGGAATTGGATTTTGAATTCAGTTTTTACTCATTTACACATCTTATTATATGAAATATTGCAGATGTTTTAAGGACCGATAACAGTACAATAATTTCTTGTCTTTGACTAGTATTCTCAGTAGAAACAGAAACAGAAACTTTTTTATTCAATGTAGATTATAAATAATACTTATTGAAAGTTACTCTTATGTTCAAATTACTACTGGTTCGTAAAAAAACCTCTGTCCTGGGAAGAACCAAAAGAAACCCAGCGGGACTTTTAAAAAACAATAACAGCTTACAATCATGTATGTTACACAATTAAAAACACAAAATACATAAACTATAAATAGCCTTTTAGCGAATTGATCATGAACTTTGATGATACTACTGAGAATACTAGTCAAAGACAAGAAATTTGACCTTTCCAAATTTGGGGATGGCATTATGTTCAAAGATATATTTATATATATTTATATAAATATATGTTTGAACTGAAATAAGGGATTCGAAACCAGAACAATCGCACTACTACAACCACTAGACCAACGAGGCAGTCAATTACTAAGATTAGCGTTAGACTACAATTTAACGCTGTATATAAAAAAACTACAATTACTAAGATTAGCGTTAAAATATTCAAAACGATAGTCAGGTAATAAACGGCTTTACGCAGGTACTCCGAAGACGGGATTTAGTAAAGCCAAAGATGGATTGTTGCCATACGTCAAAGTGCCGTGAGGGTTAATAAGGGAAAGGAAAATATTTTATTTTTCTAGTAGACGTCAAATAAAATCAGTAAATTTAATAATTTACACATAATGTTTATTCAAAAATTGGAATACTAATAAAAACGTAACTATTTTTTGTTGCTGCAATCGTTATATCTTTTTGGTATTTTATTATTAAGTTGTTTTTTCTTTTTTGTGAAAGTAAGTTTTTGTACACATAAGTTGCAGCAATGAATAAATATGTTCTTTCTTTCTTTCTATTTACAAATTGTGGACATCTTTCTGCGTTTACTTAGCTAAACAAAACTCACAATTTTATCCACCCTTACCGATCTGAACTTGTCGCGACCATATCGTTTATATTAAAGGAGACAGTTTCTTTTTGTATGGAGAATAGGCCCACCAAAAATTGTGACGAAACTTAATGAAATGTATGTAGATTTATTCCTTATTATCTCTAGATTACTATAGTAATATTAGTTTTACCATATCTAAAGGGAATGCCGAGAAATTAACAATCAAACGGCCACCTCACTATAACCTACAATCTCAAACGAACGACTGTCTAATAGTTTTATCGATATTCTATGTTTTAATAGTGCACTGCTAATAATAAAGAGTATAAAAAAGTTGTAGTTTCTTCAAAATCTTACACTTAGTGTATGGAAATTCATTTTTGTAGTACCAACAACAGTAGGAATAAACATACGCGGTGATGTATTGATTCTTAATTGTATTTATTATCTATTGTGAATGTGATGCATTGATTACTAAGCACAGATCAAGAAAAAAAGAAAAACCGACTGCATACATTTCAAGTGAAGCAAAAAGTAAGCCAAAACTATGCTCAACTAATTTTAAAAGCAGGCACACAAGTACTTATTTATCTAATATCATTTGCAACCAGTAACATGGTTTTAGGTGCATATCTGTGCGTCTAATAGTGCACTTTTAAGGGGTGTTTAATAAGGTAATAATATAGAGGATGGGAAAGTGTAGGTACAAGAGTACATGAAGCTCTATTGCGAATTTTACCTCTACGGTGATTGTAATAAGAACGGTACAAATTCCAATGTGTAAAACCGTAAGAGGCCGGCAACGCATCTGCAATTCCTCTGGTTCCCCTGGTGTTGCAGTTGTTCATGGGCGGTGGTAGTCACTTACCATCAGGTGAGCCGCATGCTCGTTTACCCCCTCTCCTATAAAAAAAAACTCGACTGTTCAATAAATAAGACTGGTTGCTTTGCATTTGAATAAATAAATAACATGTAAGGTGTTTTGAACTGGTTGTGTTAGGATAAAAAAAACACTGTATTGTCACTGCACTTTTATTATTGCAAAATCATCACATTCTTAAAGCAGTCTATTAAAGCAGTTCAGTGCCAAGACATTGTTATTAAGTATGTATTGATTGATTAACAAGTTTACATCCCAAGCACCATTAAAACCAAAATAACTCGGTAGTAACATATCAATTTACGATATTAAACACGAAAAATAAAAAACATGTAAGGTGTTTTAAACTGGTTGTGTTAGGATAAAAAAAAAAACACTGTATTGTCACTGCATTTTTATTATTGTAAAATCATCACATTCTTAAAGCAGTCTATTAAAAGTAGCACAGGTCGCCAGGTGCAGTGCCAGAACATACCTACCGACTTCAAAAAGGAGGAGGTACTCAATTAACTGTATGTTTTTTTTATCTGTAACTCATAACTTTTTTCTAGGTGAACCGACTTCGGTGATTTTTTTTTATTTGAAAGTTGGTGCTTCTTATGTGGTTTCATATAAATTTGATCAAGGTCCGATCAATAGTTTTTATGTTATAACTTAACTTATATTGAAGTCGGTTATACAACATTTTTAATTTTAAATTATAATATGTGTTGATTGATTAGCATGTTTACATTCCAAGCACCATTGAAGCTAAAATGATAAGGTTATAACTTATCCATTCATGAAATTACACAAAGATAAGAAGTTTGTGGCAATGGGCCGGCCATATAACTCTAAAAACCGACAACCGTTGGGGAAGAAAGGTTCTCGAGTGGCAGCTTCGTACTGGTAAGCTAAGTGTGAGGGGCGGCCACCCACTAGATAGGGTGACGACCTAGTAAGACATGCAGAAAATCCGATGGGTGTAGGTGGCTCAGGAACGTGCTTTGTGGCATTCCTTGGGGGAGGCCTATGTTCAGCAGTGGACTTGTGAAGGGCTGTAATGATGACATTAACCAGAACACGGAATATCAAAACCACTCATTTTTTTCAGATTTCTTGATTCCGTTTAGATTTTCATAAAATCTATAGGCCATTTATTATAATAAATTGGTAACTTTTTTTGTATGTAATACTATAAAGGGTCGTTAAAATTTCTAGTGGGCCCAAAAACGACTGACTCCTTTACTTCAACGGTAATTAAGTTAGCTGTCTTAAATATATTAATATTTGTAATAAAATTTAACTTTTACAGAGAAGTTGCTTAAATTTATATAATTGATATATAATTAAATTATATTGTAATTAAAAGAGAGTAATAATATTAAACTTATAGTGGCGCTGTAAGAACATCCACTCACTTGGGGCGTCGTAAGAGGCGACAGAAGAGAACTGAAACAAATGAGCAACGGCATCTTCCTAATAACAACTCAAAATTATAAATAATGGACAGGTGGAAGAAATCAGACGTAATCTAGTGCTCTAGCTCATGGCAATTCACTACTGAAAATGAACCTTTACGTGGCAGGGCCACGCTGCAGCTACTCGTATATTATGGTATATCACGATTGGGTCGGCTCGACCGAGGTAGGTCCACGCTCTCACAGTAAAGTTAGTTAAATTAGTAGTAAGTAAAATAGTAGAATAAAGCTGCTGTATTTCGTATGATGAGTGTAGAGAACCGGAGACCCTTTTTATTGGAAACGAGGCATTCCATCTTTGTCCTTAGAGACAACAACACATCTGCATTTTGATTCTTAATTGAGGATAAATGTAGATGTCCATGGGCCACAGCACCCTTTTACCATTAGGTGACCTGTGTGCTCATTTGTTGTGAAGCACGGCGCTAAACCCTCTTGGCAAGGCACTGCACATACGTAGCCGTTTGGTCACTTAACTGTTACGTCGGCAGGCGATGGAGTAATCACTTCCCTACGCGTTAAAAAATTATTATTGTTCAACAAAAAATAACTGTTTCTTCGATAATAATCAGATAGCTGATGATAATGGCTCGGTAGCACAGTAACTTGAGGTTGATTGATTTGCTTCAGAAACGCAGTTTCAATGCACTAATCGAGTGGATTGTTTCGGGGCTGGATATTCCTTAAAATAAGAAAAATTATTGATATCAACGTCGTCATAATTTACGTAGTAAGTACGTTTCGCATTTTCACATCACTAAAGATAGAATATAGAGACGTCTATCATCATAGTGAACAACAAAATTATGTGAAAGAAAATCAAGCAAAATTGTTCCGGAGCTTGAATAAACTGATTTTATTTTTAAGCGGAAAATTTTTCCCAGATTTATTCATGACGTGGCCAAATATTTGATTAATTACGTATCCGAAGTAGACGAGCTCTCGATAAAGTTGCGAACTACTTAATTTAGGGAAAATATTGAAGCGGAAGCTTGATATAGTACAAGACTTTTTTAATTTACGTATACAAAAATTATTTTACGTTAATTATTAACATAGTATTATAATTTATTTAGTTTATTAAAATTATTTTGAATAAACTAAATACATAAAAAATTGTTTATTTAAGCACTTTTCTATGAAAAATATTTTTATACTTACATTAAATTATTTTTAACATAGTCAACGTTAAACCATAATACCCTACAACGGCTCTTCCGTTGTATTCCATATCCGGAAGTGGAAATCTACCTCAGAAGCAATGAAGAGTTAGAAGAAAAAAAACATGAGGCAGTTTCTAAATTTCCGCCACCGAACAACACCGTGGTGTGCCAAGGATGGACCGACAGCGAATACATGACGGAAATATTTATATTTGGTATGTGCCGATACGCTGCGTGCATGGCATGGCACGCGAGGTTACCAACTCCGCTCTGTCTAGGCGAACAAACGCGTTGTATCCGTGTACGCTCACCAATCTTTTAGCCTTAGATTACTTACTCTCAATCTAAACTTTTAGCAAACTATCCTAATTCTCTCGTCAATTCTTATAGTCACCGTTCAAGAATTTTAATATCAATATTTTTACGAAAACAACACTAAGTTTCTGCAGACATGCTTGCTTTAAATTTGCTTGCATAGTGGGATCGAATTCAGAAAACTGATGATAACAAAATCGTGGGATATAGTTTTATGTTGCAGCTACATACATATCTATCATCTACATCCAAATTTTAATTACACCATTCGATAGCTAAAGATTCAAAGATTTTTTTACGTTGAGTGAAGACTGTGACGCTTCGCTCGCGGTGGAGCGGAGAACTATGTATATCTTGTGATCGTATCGTTACGTACACGTATTCACGTAAAACACACGGCCGTGTTCACGACACAGTCATACCCCGATTTTTTTTTTCATGTCTGATATGTTCATAGTATGTTCATAGTTTGAAATATATATTTAAGTGGGCTGAGGTCTCAATGAGTTTTTATTACGATATATAATCATTTATTATGTTCGCTATATTTGTTTCTTCATGTTTGCATGACTTGTGCTTATAAATTAACTGTCTTCGTACCTTATACAACTTTGTTTTTACTTATTCATGTTTACGTAATCATGTTAAAGAAAATGATGGCTCTATTTGAAAATCTTACCCGTCTGAATATTTTGGAAACATTCGAATCAACATGTAAAATGCAAGAAGCAACAAATTTTTGTCCAATCTTGAAATGTTATTTTGATTTTATTTTTCTTGAAAAGGTCACGGTCCAAGATTTTTATTTCTGTAGCACTAGGGGAGGCTTTTGTTCAGCCCTGGACGTGAAGAACTGCAAAAATGATAATAATGACTAATTTGTGAGGCATCTAAAATATAAAATAATCTTAAAAATAAATATTAATTAAAACACTGTAATAATTTAAAAAAATCGGACACCATATATTTATTAACATTACATTATAATATATAATATTTATTAACATTATAAAAAAAAATAAAACTAAAAATATGAATTATCCTAGTACATTCCTACTCCCCGTAATATAGTGCTGCTTTCTTCGCTGAATGGCTATACTTAGCCTTTGAACGAGAAAAGAACCAGTCCCCTTATCATCAGTGGCGAAGACCAATCGCGGATTCAAGCTCTTCAGTTTCACCGCACATAGACCCCATGGACCGATAGTCTCTACAGCAAATATCACTAAAATATAGTCATCTGTAAGAAATTCAAATTTGGACCACATACTCAGTTCAGCCGCTTCTGATGCCACCCCGGCACTAAGCGAGATACCCCTGAGATGAGAGGTCGGCAAAGTGTCTGCCCACGTAGCGTCACACATTAGTGTTTTTTCTCTCTCCCAAGGGACCAAAGCCATGCCTTTGTGCATCCTGCCATCGTCTCTAAATATTCCGCAAGGCTCTAAAACCGAAGAAACATTTATAGAGACAAGATTTCTTTGAACAAAATCGTTTAGATAACCGTGCAAAGACCATCTTCCAGCACTTTTCTTACTTGAAAGGCCGTAGAGTCAGACGTCAACGCCGCTACCACAAGGGCTCTGATGAGGTTAACAGATAGTTGCTCCTATTTGGATTGCTATATATGCGCAAGCTTTCCCCATCAAGCTTATACGTAGTAGAGCCATGCTGCAACTATATTATATTTGTAACACGAATGTGTTGAATCGACAGAGGAAGGACCATGCGCTCACAGAATACCAGCGTAAAATAGTAGCTTAATGCTGTCGTGATTCTTATGGAGAATGTACCTAGATTCCTTGGTCGAAACAGCTAGTAGTCGGGCCTGATCTTGCTCACTATGGGGATTGTGAAACAAATCTTTCTGAACACTTAGTACCAACGGAATATCCCACTGTTTTTGTTGGTTAACTTCCAGTGGAACAGTTTCAAAATCAACATAAAAAATCAACATGTGAACATTGTCGCTTAGTAAAAATTCATATTTTGTAAACACTAAAATTATAAGCAACATATTAAAACAGATGGCCCTCTAAAAACCTAATAAGAAAGCGCTGTTTTTATGGGCCATTTAGCGAGTCTCCTACACCCAATTCTTCAATTTTTCTCCTCATTTTAATATTAAAATAGGTTTTGTTCGTAAACTGCCATATTTTGCCTTCTTTATTTTTAGAATTAAGTATTTCAGTTTACATATAATTAATTAACAAATAATAAAGTGGCATATGTTTTAGTTTTTTAACGAGTACATTTTTATTCCCATATATCAAATGAACTTTTCAGCGCCAATGAAAAAGTTAAATAAAAACCCATCCTAGCTGCCTTTATAGTTTGTATCAAATAGGTAAATCATACCTACAACTGGACAAGCCCATGTCAATGCTAAGAAGATAAATTTTGTACGTAAGTAAACAAATTAATTCACTGCGTAATTTTATACTGAACACCCGATAAAGTTTTTTTTATAATAGATTCAGTTGATTTTTTTAAATATAATCATATTACAAAATTTTGACGGCTCCGTGACGCAGAGGCTTAGCATTGAGATACTAGCGCTAAGGGCTCCAGGTCCTATTCCCGAGCAGAACTATTGGTATGCCCTACAAATAGTTGTTCCGGGTCCGGAATTTGTCCTTATGCAATGTAGGTGTTTAAACTGCCTCCACGATACAGGAAAAAATATAACGTGGAGGTAACATTTAGAAAAATACTTAATGCCAAATCTAAGTCTTAATCTGCCAAATGTAAGGGCAGACCATATTGCGTATTTTTGACTTTTCGATTTCTGGCTATGTACACGTAGTACATAAGAATATTCTACTATACTTCTGGTCGAATGTACCAAACATTTGTGGTAAAAGATAAAGTTACTTATTTAGGTGCTCCATTCTAATTAAATAATATTTTAGTCTATTTGCAAGAAAAAAAATAAAACAAAGCATGTATAAAAATAATAAATTGAGCAATGGCTAAAAGTCTTAACGTAAACCAATAGTGTCCCCGCTCTTATCAGGACTAGTACAATCGCAGCCACTCTTTTAGTACTTATTGAATAGCTAGGGGCGACCTTTCTGGATTAGGTAGAGGCAAAATTGCTAACAGTATCAAACATTCCTTGTCGTAACCCAATTTTGTTATCCAAGAAAGTTTTTTTGTCTAATGAAAAATTTGTACCGCGTATAAATATATATATATATAGATTAATAAACACATTTCCGAAAAATGTATCAATGAACTTATAATTAATTTTAAACACACATGTTAAAGTTTAAAAAGATATTTGGACGTATTTTACTTAATCAGACATAAAGGTTGAAACGGGTTGGAACGAAAGGCACACAATAGATAACACCCTGAATAAACACACACACACTAATGAAATGATTTGTTTCTCTTTCTTTAGTTGTCGACACATTCTGAATGAGAATAATCTTCGGGAGTATTAATGACGATGATGACACTGATCACACTGATATAAGTGATGATAGTTTAGTATTATTATAATATAATTGTTTTATTAAAAATATATCCGACATCAATTATTATATTCAGATATAAGGTGTTAATTTCATTTACAAGGTAAAGACTTCAGGCGTATTTTATTACAACCACAGGGTGAGATGAGGTGTTAGAACCTCATATGTTGCTACCACATTACGCTAGTTTTTGGTAATACAGATCTACGTTATACCTTTTTGAATTTAGACCGATTTTAAATTATTTTGATTCCGCAAGTAGTGGAACGAAAATTCATTTTAAGGCCTTTTGCACATTATAAGACACGGACACTAGACAAGAAAAACGTCTCGTCTGGTTTATCGCACACATTCATGCAAGACGTCTATCATCGGTCTGTAACCATAATTCACGGAGGATAAACGAGTACCAAATGGACAAGCGACAGCGTTTAATAGTGATTGCATACTTTTACCACAGAATAAAACGCCGTATTTGTAGGTGTCCATTCATCAGACTCTTGTATATGAATCGAGTAATGATGACCAAATAATTTAATATTGTATTAATAGTTAGCTTTTTCCTTTTTTCTACCATTGGCAAATCTCTAAAATTTTCTTATATGGAACATATTTCATCCCAGACGGCGGTCTTCTAATTTCTAGATTTTATACTCGTCACAAGTTTTGTCCCAAATTACCGGTCTTTCTTCTACAAGCGCTATCAAATGTTCAATATTCACTTTGGTACTCATGTTTGATAATTAAATTTAAATAAAAGTTTAATTTAAATGAAAGCTTGGACACTGCTCGTGTTTTTGCTCGCGCAGCCGCGCCGAATGTGCACGCGCAAACTTGTTTACATAGATGAGTAGACGTCGTGTCTAAGCAAGACGTCTTGTGTAGGCGCGACATCGAACGTGCAGCCGACAAAATGACTAGAATACGCGTGTCTGATGCGACATAAGAAAAAAAATCTTGTTAAATGTAGGGTCTCATATAACAACCAATCCTACTGAATTTCTTATAAGACATTTCTCATAAGACACAAGAAATTTTCTTATAATGTGCAAAAGGGCTAATAATACTTAAAAACATTATAACAAATATTTTAATAATTTAATTAATTAAATAAAACATATCTTGATACTTTGCGCATCTATACATCAATATAAATTGAAGAAATTTATATATTTATGTCAAACGAGTCCAATTTATTAATTTGAACATAAAATGTAATAGGTTTAGTATAAAATTAAGGTGGTAGTAGAGTTATAGTCGGTGTACAAGGAATTTTGTGCTAAAGCAGTCACTTGGGAATTTCAACAGAGCTTAGAGCATAGTTGGCGCAGAAACAAGGCGGATATTATGTTGTCTTAAAATTAATTTTCTTGTCGGCTTTTCTTCGTGTAGGCTTTTTTATCTTCACATTTACCTAACTTGTATAATTTTTATGAGTAATAACATTAGAAAAAAATATTGCGAAGTTTTGTAATTATATTTGACTTATTATATTTTTCATTTTACTATTAGAAATTTCCAATCAGTGAATGTATTTTTCTTTATAAAGTATTTTTTTCTAACTGTTAATGATACTAAGCATTAGACTACAAATCCTATGCAAATACGGATTTATGAATGTAGAGCAGGTGTTTATAATAATTGGTCCCCAGTATGACGTTCATACCAAACCAATTTATTTGCGAATAATTGGTAAGTGACATAAATGAGAATAAAAGTTTATTTCATACTAGCTGTGCCCGCGACTTCGTTCTAATGTATTTGTTTTGAGTATTTGTAATATTTTTTATAAGACACTGCGGATTACTTAAACACCGAAGATAAGTGTATCCGTTCTATATGAAGATTTAAAATAAAAGTAATTATCGTAGATATGCACTAAGCAAATATAAAAAAGAAACAAAAAATAGGGTAATAATTACTGTAATGTATTAATACATAAGGTCTCTTGCATTGCAATCTTCAATGTCAAGGAGTGAAATGTGAAAGTTCGTTTTCCAACTAAATCTACGGCTAACTAAATTGAATATAGCCATGGCAATATTTTAAAACTGTAATCGAAATTTTTACTGAAGTCTGTCCGATATAGAATGTACATAAATTTCTTATACGATATTTTAAAGAAAAAATATAAGTCGTGTGTTAAAAAAATGTGATTTATGTCGGCTTTGAAGATTTCTTTTAGCAAATCACAATATACATAAATAAAGTACAACATCGTAAAAATTTCCTTACAACTAAGTAACGTTCGAGAATTAATAAAAATTAAAGACTATTTTTGGTTTTATTGTGAAAGTCAGAAATTTCGGTATAATTTATGCATATGTAACATAAAATATTCATAATAAACAGGAGTTCAGTTTAGGCAGTTTATAGTCAGAAACATGCTATTTAGAAATATTTCTGCAACCATACAAATAATTTTGCATAATACATAAATACTCACGCCTGTCACCAAGAGGGGTAGGCAGAGACTAAGGACTTCCATTTGGCACGATCCTGACACACCTCTCTCGCTCCTTTACATTCATACTCGTATATCTACGCATACATGCTCGTCGGTTTAGGGTACTCCTAATCTGGCCAAAAAATATTTTTTAGTAATTAAACGAAAAAAATTACATTACATGTATTTTAAGAGAGATGGCACTGTTATCATCAGTACTTAAAATAAAAGACAGTTATTTCGACGCGATTGATACATTATACAAAAGAAGCTTTTAATCAGAAGGATAATGACATGTTTTCAATAATCGAAATCATAGGGGTAATACGTAATTTAATAAGACTCTTGTTAGATTAATAACAAAGGAGTGCCGCGGAAGCTCAAGAATTTAGTATCTACGCATAGTACGCGAAAATTCTAAGTTCAGACCTCACCGAAACAACGAAATCGTTAATAAAACTTTTAAAATTAGAATTATCATGTTTTCGGTGGTGAAGGAAAACATTATGATCAAACTTAAATTTTAAATATTGTAAGAAAGTAAATAAATTCGACAAGACGCAGTAGAGCAGTGGGATGAGCTCTTCCCTTTTCCAATAAACAATTAACTCGTGTAGGACATATAAAGGCTGTTAGGTTCCTCTTTAATTGAAGAAGAACATCTTACTTTTTGCCCATATAATAGATAGGCGCTATTTAAAAAAATACAACTTAAATCTTTTATTTGATCGGCATCCTAGCTTGTAGAGCTACGTTACAACATCTTTACCGTTAATATAATTAAGAACTACATAATAAAGTTTACCTTATAATATGAGCTGTTTCGCCTATGAGTAATATAAAGATCAGCAGCCAGCAATTATGAAGGTGAAACGGGAAAGAAAAACACTATACTACTCGTATCTATCGCTGACATTGCTACTAACTATTGTAATTTTTCTAACTAAGATGGCATGGGTGGAGTGGGATTATATTTGTGAGAAAACTTATAATTTTTTTGCTTACTGTGTTTAAGGTATAATTATATCATTATAAAATTATTATAATATAATATATTATAAAATATGTTATAAGGTATAATTATAAAATTATAAATATATCATTATAGACCAACATTTTACATCATTTAATCTGAGATTAGATGAAAATGCACTTGCGGAATCTCTCGCGCACGGCACCTACAGTGAACTTTATACTGCACAAACAAATGGGGGTTTCTCGATATACCGTCAATTCCACCTCGAAATGGACCCGTTCTTCGTTCTGCAAGAAAACGTAATCTGCAACAGAGAATGGCTTTACCTTGACCTTGGTGCTGTCGAATAGGGCTTTGTCTTTAGCAGAGGCTCGTTCCATGTTTCGTACTACTTCAGCTCTGACATTGTCGATATTGACCTCTGGTTCCTCATCGTCAGCCAACATTAGCTCTACAGGTCTAGCAACTTTACATGTAAGCAACTCCAGTGGACTTGCCTTAACAATGCGGTTCTGGGTGCAGCAAAGCGCGAGCTGCACATCTGGTAGAGCGTCTGGCCATGAACGGTTGCTGGTGTCTGCGGCGGTAAGCATGTTCTTCAGCTTCGCTGGCGAAACAGCGCCCTTGATCCGCAATAACTTGATTTGGTGCACCGAAGAGCGAGACGCAGTCTTTCAGGGCCTTGATGCTGCTATAGAAGTTAATGTGCAAGATATGGCGAAGCAACACGTACCTTGTGAATGCATCGATGATGACGGGGAAGTATTCCTTCCAAATTAAACAAACAATAACACTAGAAATTGAGCTTGGCTTTCAGGCATTTCTCTCAACCAATTAAAAAGTTAAGCACTTATTCTTACAAAATATTTTTAAGACAATATTTAAGATAAATTTACTTTCCTCATGTATAAAACGGTGATCGGTGGCAGCAGCAAATAATGTGTCCGCGGCGTCATACGTTGACAGCATACTTCCATTCGAGAGCGAGTGGCACAACACCACGCCTTCTACTAAACCCTCAACATCTAATCCCAATTTTGTCAACTACATAATACTCGGAGTAAACTGTAACACTTAAAACACATTAGAACACAAAAAGGCTACTTATTATTTTAATTCACAGCAAGTTAAAGTTAAACATTTTTTTCGGTACATCGCTTAAACATTTCGAATTTTAAAATGTACCACATGTAAATCATATTTCGCATGAACTATTAAGTTAGAACATAACTCGAGCAGTTTAAATTTCCACTGAATGCAAAATTATAATTTATCTAGAATACCTCCAACTTTTCTTTCGACTTTTGTTGACGTATTTGGGTACGTTAAGAAATAATGAAAGTACTTGCTAGTACTTTTAATATAAATCGAACAAAATGATTTAACTTTTGGCTTAAAACATTTCACTTAAAACTTTTACTCTACACCCTTAATGATACGTCAATGTCGTAAATAGGATAGCGAATTTCGTTTCGACATTTAATAAAAACAAAGTCATCAATGCGAAGTCTTTCACAAATGTAATAACTATCACACTATTCGAAGATTTTATGTGGGTGATTACAGGGACTTTATCCCACTTCTGATCTCGGAAATACATCAGGATATCGTTAATTGTTAAAAATAGTAAAAATGTGAGAGCGGATGTTCAACTTGCTTTCTTGCTTACGCAATTAATCGTTATCGGCAATAAAACTGCGTACCGCACTATACATTCAGAGTAGAGCAAATACAGTTCGACCATAGCGTAATATGTCCCCGTCACAATTACACACTGGTGTAACATGAAGGACATAATTAAATGATAACACGAAAGTATGCAAACCAACAGCGACAATACACGTCTCATTGTAACACAGAGCAGCCTCTCAGCAACACCATCCTCCTTGATTATGAAATACTCCTTCTAAGGTACCCATCAAAAGCGCCGCTGAGTTTGGCTTATGGGCTAAGGATTCGCCCTAGCTTTCACAGTAAGCAAACAACCTGAGTTCAAATCCCAAATATTTTAAATTGCAATTTTAGCTTTTGATTTACCACGTGCTCAGCGGTGAAGGAAAACATCATCATCAAACCTGCATATCTGTGGAATAAAATATTTCAATGACATGTGAAGTACGCCACCAC
Organism: Parnassius orleans; assembly: GCA_029286625.1. Classification (NCBI taxonomy): domain Eukaryota; kingdom Metazoa; phylum Arthropoda; class Insecta; order Lepidoptera; family Papilionidae; genus Parnassius; species Parnassius orleans. The sequence continues at coordinate 3,019,137 of JAGSMP010000168.1, forward strand.
GCACTAACTGATCCATAAGCATAAGCAGCAGGGCAGACTAACTGTTCCATAAACTTTTCAGAAATGAGAGGAGGCTTGTGTTCAGCAGTATACGCTATAGTTTTACTTATTTTATACATTAATAAAAAAGTGGTACAGCTATGCTGCTGCAGCAATATTATGATTGTAGCACGAATGGGTCGGCTCAACCGGTGTAGGACCACAGAATACCAGCGTAAAATAGCAGCTCAATTCTGCTCTTTCGGATGGTGAGTAAAGAGAACTGGAGACCCTTTTTACTGGAAACGAGGCATTCCATCTTAGTCCTCAGTGGTGGCAACGCATTTACATTTTGATTCTTAATCTAGGGTAGATGTAGATGTCTATGGGCCACAGCATCCATTTACCACCAGGTGGACTGTGTGCTCGTTCGTAACCCTTATTCTATAAAAAAAATATTATCGTTGAATTTTTTGACGTAGATAAGAGACTAGTCGCTCACCTTAAAATTCATAGTACTCGAGTAAACCGAGTTCGAACCCAGCGGCGCCACTGATATTATTAATCACAATTTAATGAGCTGCTTTACTACATGCTCAACGTTGAATTAAACCATTATGAGGGAACCTTCAAGTCTGTGAAATTATGACGTAAATCCTATTATGACGTCCCCTAATTCACACCGGAGTCGCATATAACCCTACTCCATAATCCTTTCAGAAATAAGAGGAGTTTGGCTGTTTTTTTTTTGTCTCAAATTGATCTCTATTGCTAAAGCATTTTTTATTTTAAAATATTGGCAAAACCGATATTTTAACCACAATTAAGTGTAAGCATAATAAATTTAAATTAAATTTTGAGTAAAATATAATCATAGTGATCATAATTAAATAACATGGCAGGTTCATATAATACAATTTATTCAAAGTTATTTAATGAAGTTTCAAAATCAATTTACCTTTTCTACATATCATAACTAGAGCACATGCATGTAATCAGAATTTCGATAGTAGGTGAAAGGGAGAAGGTGCCAACTTTTCTTCAAATGTCAATCTTACATGCACGCAGTTCCATGGCGTAATGGAGCACAACACTCTCATGTTCAACTATGACAAAACATTCATCTTCACGGTTGCAGCAGCATTACATTAGTGTGTGGGTATCGGTTTCACCAAATCATGTGCCAATATAATGACTATATGCAAGCAAATATTTGAAGTAATAAATTTTCTTTTTTCTCTTTTTTTTAAACGTTACCTTAATACTAGGATTTTCTCCTGTATCGTGGGGGCAGTTTACATACATAAATTTCACAAGGACAAACATCCAGACCCGGAAGAATTATTTGTAGGCCATACAAATAATTGTTCCGTACGGGATTCGAACCCACGGCCCTTAGCACAGCAATTCATTGCTAAGCCACTGCGCCTCGGAGCCGTCGAATAGATGCTAGAAGGGACAGAGTTTAAAAAAACCTTTTTAATAGTGAATTTAAAAAGACTCCTAAAAGGTCGAAGAATCATATAAATCAGGAAAAACTGCAACTAATATGAAAATACTACTACAATATGTATTATAATAGGCTAAGAATAGGATTAGCAAAGACATGGCATAAAATGGTGAAATTCCTATATTTTACAATTCATTTTAATTTTTATCAAATAAATACTGCAAATAATTACAAGCGTGCTTACAAATATAAATTGAGTATCACAAAGGGAAAAGTCTGATTAAATTTAAAAAAGAAAACAACGCTGAAGGAAGCTTTTTAAAACAAACAGAATAAAAGTGTTCTTTTTTAACTCGGCACTGAAAGAGTATTAAAAATCGGTAATTGACTTTGAAACATTTCCTTGCTTTTTAGTATTTAAAATTATAATATATTTTAAAGAGACATAATAACATGCTATTTTACAATTACAGTTCCTTTGTATACAAACTACATTTTAAGCAACACACAATGAGTTTTGACTGCCTAAAATTATAGTTGTGAACAAAAACATTTCATAAAATTTCCATTCATCAAATTAATTAATCAGATTTTCTGGGGAACTTCACAACCAATATATAATCTCTACATATAGAAATCAATTGCTGTCCGTTAATCTCTCTTAAACTCGAAAACAGCTCGACCCATTTTTGATGAAATAATTTTTGTGTGTTTGAATGGCTGATTTATATTCACATTTGGACCCGGTTAATGGCGTTTTTGTCGAGATCCAAAAATTACCCGTGCGAAGCCGGGGCGGATCGCTAGTATGAAATAAAGTTACTGGGCGCTTCACAACCATTGATATAGAATATAAAATAAAGTTAAAAAGAACGGATTAGTACGCTGAAGTGGCAAGGGGCCATATAACTCAAAGAATCAACAACCAATGGGGAAGAAAGGTTCTCGAGTGGCAGCCTCGTACTGGTAGGCGAAGTGTAGGGTGACTCCCCATTAGATAAAGTGATGACCTGCTAAGTTATGCATGATGATGCAGGTGAATCAGTATCACGCTTTATGGCATTTTTTGGGGGAGGCCTATGTTCAGCAATGGACTTGTGAAGGGCAGTAATGATGATGATGATGATGATACTTAAAAATCATACAATCAACTATATTTCATAAAATATGTAATTAGTTCTGAAGCACCCCAGTATATCTGAGACGGTTTTATGAATATCCACGCGGCAGCTGCATTATGGCTGCAGCAATAATGCATTCGCTTGAAAGGAAGGAAGGCCCGTGCTCACTCAGATTTCCAGCGTAAGATAAAAGCTTGAGATAACGCCGTGTTTTGTATGATGAATAACAAGAACCGGAGACTCCTTATACTGGTAACGAGACGAGGCATTTTATCTTAGTCCTCAGAGGTGATTACGAATTTTAATATTATACATATCTTACTATAACCTGTTGGATTTTATATCTTTATTATATGACTTTTAATCGTCACGAAGATCTGGAAAGACTCTAATGTGGATTAGAGTCTTTCTAGATTAACATTAACATATTAACTAACATTCATTTAGCCAGTCAATCAGACAAACTAGAGAACAAACAGACAAGTCCACAAATAGACTAACGGATAGACCCACAAACGAACCAAGAAACGAATTGTGCAAACTACACGCTTGTTTCGTATTGTAAATAAACAACAAAATGACCGCAATAACGTAATCCACAATTTGCTTACGAATTTTTCTAGCCAACAAATGGGCCCTATACAATAGATAAGAGATTGTCCTAAATAAGCAAGCTCCATTAACAATTATTGGTATTACGGTATGAAGCACCTTATTGCCATTAATATTTATAAATATATATGTATATATATCTGAAATTAAGTACCTAATTTCACTAACAAGGTGAATGAAATTACCTAAGTATCTACATTATGTAGAGAAACCTACAATCTGCAAAGAAATGAAAAATAAAACTACACCTAACCTAGTAGAGTCCTTTAACCTTTAAGTAATAGGTGTGATCAGTTTGGTTTCTATCAAGAAATTATCAGTAGCAGCCCGGAGTCAGGATGGCTACGTTATTTCGTCCCTGTGCCTCAAAAAGCACGTAAAGCCGTTGGTTCTGAGTCTGATTTCTCTATAGTCGTGTCGGATTACCGTCCTTTCGGACTATGAGAGTGAGGCAATAGAAAGTGCACCTGTTCTTGCGCAAATACTCGTGAACAATAATATAGAAGAATTATATTGAAAACTTTTTAATATAACCTATGGTAGAAACTAAACGATCTTTTAATTCAGCGCAAGCACCATCTAGTTGCTGATTGCAATAATAATAACCTTTACACAATGACAGATTTTTGTAAAGTTCTAAAATATGCACTGCTGGGCATAGGCCTCCTCTCATTTGTGAGAGGGGTTGAGGGCAAGGAAATGTCCGAAGCGATACCTCGATGCATGTTTCTTCACCGCCAACCACGTGATAAATCAGCACTTAAAATTGTAATTAACAATTTCATTGGTGCCAACGGGGATCGAATCCGAGTTGCTCGCGTACTGTGAAATTTACAGCGAGCGCATAGCCCCTGAGCTACCAAGTATGTTAAATATAAATAAAATTTTATAAACGCTATTTGAAAGTGAAATAAAAATAGACTTCTGTTATAAAATAAGGATTTCGTCAAATTTTAAGAATTTCTTATTAATAAACCCAAATTTTAAAATTTAAGTAAATAAAGCATATGCGTCAGCAACGAGCAGTAAAGCAGCGCGATAGACTCTTCCCTACTCCGAGAAAACCCTCTCAGAAATATGAAAATCTCTGGCATATACCCAGCAGTGGGCCACTTATAGGCTGTTACTTAACTTTCTAAACGAACTTGTTACTCTCTTTTTGCAATTTTAACGGATAAGCGCTATTAAACAAACTCTATATATATTTACGGTAAATTTATTTTAAGAACTATGTACTACAGTTAGTCCGTATTTATGCAAAAAGGAACCACCCAGCAAACACGCACTTCTGAGATATCAAAGAATTTACAAAAACATGTGCAGCTCTGTTAGATGAAGTAAAATTACTATTTCATTTATTCAAATTTGTTGATAAATTATTTATTTAAGTATGTGTATATAAATTTGCTCTGAATACTCCAAAACCTTCTAGATAATTAAGAAAATGTGCATGTGGTTCTTTTTTATTTTACTAATTGATAGGTTTTCTCATATACAAAAAAGAACCACAACCCATGGATTTACTGATATAAATGAAACTATGTACTTAGGTATGTTAACATCATAAAGCTTTAATTCACAAAAAATATAAAATAATACATATAGAGAGCGTTTATTCGACGTTATCATCAGATTAGATTTCGAAATCCACCATTTCTAGTCCATCTATGGTGTCTTCTATTGCATCATCACAAATGAGATCATTGCAAAATTCTGTGCATCCTGTGGAATGAGATATAATATGGACTGAATATCGGCTAGTTTCGCTGGTGACACTGGCTTCCGTGACGGCTACAGAGGAACTAAATGTTCCGTCAAGATTACAGCTGGTCTGCCACGAACAGGTGCTCTTCCAATATTTACTTCCACAGAACTACCAAGTAAATCTTTTTTTAAATAAACTGAGTTTTGTGAGTCTCTTTTTAGGTATATTTCCCGAGTTTGTAGCCAATTAATATATTCTTTATTAATACCACGTTTTCTGTTAATAATCATTTTTTCAACCTTAGAAGTTCCTAGAAAATCAGATTTTGACATAACTGTAAGCGGGGTCTTTTTCTTACAATCTTTCATAACCTGCACATAATCATCGGGAGTGTATAGTCTCGGATATTTCTTCTTTGCAGTTTCAATGTGGGAAAAATCTCTGTCATTGGGTAGGTAACTATGCGCGGGTATCAAAAATGTTTGTGTTTTTTTTCAAGGTGGGATGAGAATGCAAAATGCTTTTAACATCAAAACTATCTTCATGTTTCTGTTCTATCCACCACATGAATTGCTCCATAAAATTAGTTCCTCGAAATCTTCAGAAATATGCTCGCCTAAATATTTTGATAGACAAGAACCGAATTCCTGGGCACCTCTACCAGCCATTAATGGCTGTCAGAGGTGCCCAGGAACTCGGTTCTTGTCTATTAAAATCCTTTTATCCAGACAAAACACTCACTCAAGTTAGTCTTTGCAGAATAATTTCCCATATTGTACAGCCAAAGTTGTCGTTTATAGTAAATAATTCAGGTAGTCTCGGCAGTCGGTCTCTCAGTAGATCTTAGGCATTGGCAGTGTTTTTTGGAGATCAAACGTGAGACATTTCATTTCCTTACATTGAGTAGCCAGAATAAAGTCATATTTCATTTTATTTCGAGCCTCTTCCCATTTTTGGCAATGTTTTTCGCGTTCTGTATCTATGGCTGTTTTCTCCTCAGCAGTTTTACAACGAGTTAATTTCGCTTGTTATGTGTCACCCTTCTTACAAGTTTCTTTCTTAAGAGGCACTCGTTTAAGATTAAAATTTTTGTAAAATAACTTTGTATACATTGCCTGACTAACCTGATCAGCTTCTCTTATATTTTCACAGTATAAATCGTGCATCTTGTTTAAAATCATGTCTGGCATAAGATATTCGGTCTCGCGCTCACTTCTTCATTAGTGTGATTTTTTTATAGAATAGTGTGACAAACGCGCACACAGTCAGTAAGTGGATGCAGTGGCCCATAGACATTTACATTTATCTTCGATTAGGAATCAAAATGCAAATGCGTTGTCACCCTTGAGGACTACGATGGAATGCCTTGTTTCGCACAAAACAGGGGCCACGCGGGTTTTAAAATCAAACAAATAATTAAATAGCTGTCCCGGCACCGGGGGAAACCACGAATAATTTGCTGATTCACAACACTACCGTCAAATGCTAAAACTAACCAGAATGTATTTTACCAAACTAGTACCTAAACCATCGACAGTTCAAAAAAATAATAATATAATAACACAGTGGACTCCTCTTGTACTTACTTGTTTCACAATTTGTTTAAAATCACTCCACTCTTGGTTCCATTTGGTGTATTAAAAATAATTGTTAATAATAGAAATATGTGTAATGTATAATGGTACAAAGTATGTGTAGATCTGTTTGGTATAAAATGACATGGTAGCAATATCGTTTATTTGTTTGAACAATCGAGTCCCGTTGTGCTGTGGTTCGGTTCTGCTTAATATGTAATGATTGTTGTTTCTGTTGGTTCTGTTCTGCTTTTAATATACCTCATTTCCAAGGAAAAAATCATTTGGTTCTTTTTTGTATAAGAATTTAGACCACTTTTAAATTATTATTCTTCAAAAAAAGGAAAAAAACGAAATTTGTCGTGTGGTTCCATTATGCATAAAATCGGACTAATATAGGTATATATATACATATTATTATGTCTGCCTTTTTATTGACAAAATAAAAGACATATAAATAATGTCTCATATTAAATTGTTAAATAACTCTAATCAATTTTGAACGGACACTTCAGAATCTCGTTAACAATTATTTAGAAAGTGTTGTCCCGACTATTTTTATTTTCGCCATGTTTGAACGAAAACAATAAATAATTTGTTAAAGAGTCAGATTCGTTTATTATTACAGTTATTATTAAAGAAATAATAACTGTTTTTCGTTTGGATCACTTATATTTATATTGTAGTTAATAATACAGTTATTATTAGTTATAAAATTACCGCGTTGTGGCGGTGTAAGAATATCCACTACCCCATATTATCCCGTGATTATCATAGGAAACAAACCAGGAGATGGGCAGCAGCTTCTTCCTAGTAACAAGTAAAAAACAAACAAACTGCGGCAAATATTTCCAGTATGAGGCAAAATAGTGGACTTTGATAGGCTGTAAAGATAAATTATAAGATTATGAATTGTTCCTATTTAATCTACGGGAAAGTTTATTTTTACGTCTAATGATATGCCATTTATTTTTACGTCTATGCCGTCTGCATACAAATGGTACGAGCACTCAAAACTGGAGATGATAGAGTTAATGGAAATTGAGAAAATAATAGAAGAAATAATACCGCCTTGCATATTATTTATACTTGAAAGAAAAATTGATTAATAATAATTTGTTCTCTAATATTACAACGAGGTCTCGAATTTTGTTAACACTCGTCATCGTGGTATGATATATAGTTGTTAATAATTTTCATTTTATTCTGTAAGTTAAAATAAAACATTTATCTAAATTCAAAACTAATAAATTACGAGAACAGTAATTAGATAAATTAAAAATGTCAACTTATAATGCAACACAATCACTATCATTTTGATACATACAGAAGTGATTTACTGTTTATTAGGCAACTCTCAATATCGTTAGTATGCAAAGAAAATAACAAGGGACCGCGAATAGACACCCGAGGAACATATAAGGGCATATTTTGAAATTCTGAAATTAACGCTTTGACTAAAACTGCTTGCAATCGATTACTGATATTAGATTTTGTTCCAACAAAATAGATGACAACTTCAATTCACTGTAAATAATTTTATCCAGCATGGACAGATTGCTGAAAAATCGAAAAGGGGAAAGATTTACAATGAATTAATAGTAAATATGAAAAATTGTATTGTTATTTTGTATAACAAGGTAAATAATTTATTTAAAGTAAAAAATAAAAGTGAATATGAGTGTAAACAAAATATTATTAAGTGGCTACAAATTCTTGATTATAACACAACGGAATCTATGTTGAAACCCATAAGTTGATATATTGTCCACATACAGGTTGGGCCATCTAACGATTGGAACTATAGGTTATTTTGAGATTGAAAGGTTTGATAACATTTCCGATGTGACAGAAAGTTAGTTTTATGTGTGACATTTATGAAATGGGTCGCTTTTCTCTTTAACAAAGTTGGAAAATATTAAAAAGTTATTTCCAAAGTGGTGAGTCTTCTGAGTAAGAAATTTACGAAAAAAAAATTGACAAAAAGGATGTGCCAAAAACGCAGTTTGTGGATCAATTTGTGAAGCGAGTTCGTGAAATTGGATCGTTGTTGGATAAAACAATCCGTGTGCGTACTCGTCCAGTGCGCTCAACCCAAAAACATCGCTGCTGTAGCTCAGAGTGTACGTGAACAACCATCAACATCAACTCGTCATCGTTCTCAAGAATTGAACATTTCATTTAATTTTCTTTGAGAAACTTGAAATAGAAGTTGCCATTGACGAAATACAGGCCCAAACAATCGAAAATGTACTGAAAAATTGGACTGATCGAATGGGGGTATTGTAAGACTAGCCGTGGCAGTCATTTGAATGATGTTGTCTTCCATTCCTGAATGGAAAGTTTCAATCTTTCTAATAAACTCATAACTTTGAAAAATATTCATTAGTTTCTTTTTATAGCGGATCAAATGCCAAATTTTAAATGACCCATACTATAGCATATTTACACCCACATCCACACCCCATCCACACACACACACGCGCACGCACGCACATACAACACAAAGCGGTACATATGTTTGTTTTTCTTAAAAATTGTCAAATTTTTTATTTTCTTTTTACTTTACCCTTTCTTGAGCTTAAATTGCATATTGTGACACACTGTGTGACACTGGAAGAGTACTGACGTTTACATCAGGTTTTCCTATTGTAAGCGTCAGCTTAAACACTGTTGTTTATATACATATATATATATATATATATATATATATATATATATATATATTCACTTTTTCCAAATGAATTAAATTTAAAAATAAATTGACGCAACTTCTATCAGTAGAATTGACAGTCTAGAATATTTGAAAATTAAACCAAAATTATCGCTTATAAAATTATCTTCACTGTCCCCGCGTAATGAATCAAAACGCCAACTGTACAATGGTTTCTAAATATGTATTTCTGTGGAAAATACCAATTTAAACTTGTAACGAGGTTGGCGTCAAAGTTCTTCAATGGTGAATGGAATGAAATTAGAAACTGTGCATAGCGTTCAAACGGACCGACCGGTGTCAGGATGAGTAATTTTTTTCAAAAGGAACTTTATTATTACTTTATTGTATTTTAGCTGGAGTTTGCATATTTACTTCGTTAAAAACAATATCATTTTAAGTTTTTTGTAATAATATTGCAGGAATATAAGCCTGAAATTAAATTGGACGTACAAATTAAATACGTATGTATTTTATACGTACGTAATAGTACGTATAAATTAAACCACTTAACATACAATAAATACATATTTTGAATTTGAATTTGTAAGCGACAAGAAGAAGGTAAAGACTTTATCAAAGAAGTTATCTTGATTGGTGAAGTCTTTACCATATTATAAGTCCCATTACTGACGGGACTTAACAGGGTATTAACACTGCGTTGTTGAAATAATGATTTAGCGAAAAGGATCAACTTTCATATTTGGCTTTCAATATGCAGATTTTTCCCGAATGTTTCCCAATGTTTTTAACTCCGAACACGTCGTTAAATAGTACTTAAAATTTCATTGCATTTCATTGCAAAGTTAAAATTTCATTGCAAGTTAAAATTTTAAGCTGAAAGAAATTTTAAACATAACGTTATAAGTTATAACTATCGACATTAAAATATGTTTGCGTTGTTGAACTTACACCTCTCTTCTGGAATACTTTCTTAGGGTTGCGCACATAGTGTAACGCCCCCCCCCCTCCCCCTCTATATATAGAAAAAGAGGTCATCTATAAAAAATATAAAATTACGTAACCAGGATAATAAACATATATTAATCTTCCTCAAGGACCTTTTTAAAGGCCGTTTAATAAATTTATGGCGTGATCGTCTTAGTTATTTACGTTGTGTTTGTTATTAACTTAGTTCTTTTAGGTGTCTCTTGGAAGAATGACTATTCAACAGAATAGTCGAAAGCTGTTGGTAGTTACTTATAAATTATTTTAAGCTAAAGAACCCCGTTCACGAAGTAAGGGCTCAAAAAGGTTAGAACATTAAATCATCCCCATTCTTTATAATTAATCCCTTCCCGCTTGGAAAAGTCTCACAATATTTATATAAAAATACCCGATACAAGGGCTTCGCTCTCCCACATTAAAAAATGTGGGGTAGGCACAAGGCTCCGTACACGCCGTGTGCGGTGAGCGCCACACAACCAACTATGTTATGTTATTAAACAGACAGACATTGCATCTGTAGCTTTCCTTATTTGAAGAAAGAATTGAAAAAATAAATTCGAATGAGATTACAAATGTGTCTATGAAGTTTGACTTTCAAGTTCCAGTTATATGTCCTTTGTCTGGTTAAATAAAGAAACTGTGCTAAAATATTTGCTCGTTTTATATAAAAGAAGCTTTCGCTGCGACCGTAACTTTATAGAAAAACAGTTGTCCAAAATGTCCACATTACAACACTTTGCAACCCAAACAAGATTAGTTTAATAAGTTGGACGTATTGAAATCAACTTCATAAAAGAAATAAAACCGCTGTTACAACCACATGTGCTTTTAATATCAACGCTTGATGTTAGTAAAAAATAAGAGTCAGACGTTCCAAAGTATTATCCAATATTACACTGCGGCATGTGACAAAGAAATCGGAAATTCATTTGCTGAGTGGTGGAGCGAACTGGATAACTTTTTGCCTTTCGGACCATCAAGTTGAATTCGCATAGAGTTGAAATCTCAAAAAGTTGAACTTGTGTAATATTGAATCCTACAAAGTTGACTTCCCAACATGTTGAATTATGATTTCCCAAAAGTTGAATTTGTATAATGTTGAATCATAAAGTTGAATCCTTTAAATTATTGAACTGTTTTTTAGATTACCTACATCCCACCTATGGAATACCTATATGAATCGAATAACATTATAAGGTAAGGGCAATTTTGACAGATAAACAAATTAGTAGTTGGCGTACGCTGTTTTATTGAACTAAACTTAACTAAAATACAAAATCAACTTTCTTCCACTTAAAATACCTTTCGTACGCTGTTTTATTGAACTAAACTTAACTAAAATACAAAATCAACTTTCTTCCACTTAAAATAAGGTACGCTGTTTTATTGAACTAAACTTAACTAAAATACAAAATCAACTTTCTTCCACTTAAAATACCTTTCGTACGCTGTTTTATTGAACTAAACTTAACTAAAATACAAAATCAACTTTCTTCCACTTAAAATAAGGTATAATTAAAAAAATAAGTTAGAAACCAAGTTTTAATCTGGTTAAATGGATTTTCATTAGAAACATTTTTGGTGAAATTACTCTTCTTTTCAGTTGTTTTAATAAAGATGCATACTTAATGTCAAACAAAATATCTTTCGTCCGCCTATTTTTTTTGAATGGTGCAAATAACAAATACCTTTCGATCTTTATATCGTAATGCTTCATTTCTTTTAAAAGTGTACGGAATACGAGGTACAAGTTAGGGTTTCGTGGTAATCTCGCATTAATTCGCCGATGGTACCCCTCGCAATTATTTGTGGTCCTATGTGTGTCTCCTGCACAACTTATCATATTATGATCTTTGTCATACCATTGGGCTTGGAAGTATTTTAAAAAAGACTTCATTTTTAGCGTAGATGGTGCAGCCTGTTGAATACTTTTCCAGGCTTGTTTCATGAAAGTGGGAGGAATTAAAACAAAATAGGAGCACATTCTAACGATGCTTCTTGCTTTTCTGTCGCTACTTGTAGGTCTTGTCACTCTTGCAATTTTGCATTCTTTTGCTTTTTTCCAGACGGCTTGATTAAAGTGCTGAAACACCGGATAAATGAAAATCTGGAAATATTGCTTTGACAGCATTAATTTGAGCCGTTTCGTAATCACATTTAAATGTTTTTATTACCACAGGCAGCTTCTCTTTTATCAAATTGAATAATCTTGTATAGGTTTTTTCTGTTTTATTTGGAAGAAATGCATATATAACAGGAAATACATTAACTGTGGTTTCGTCTGAAAATACGTCTAGATGGATTATGTAAAGTTGATAAAAGGGCGTGGAGAAACTTTGAATGTACCATCACCACTGTAACTACACAGTTCTGACGATTTCATTGCTGTTATGGCAGTCTGAGAACAAAGTACGATAATTTTTCTTGACCTCCATCTTCATAAACCGTGATATTTTTAGGCAGTCTCTTCGGAACTATCATCTTCAACTCTATTGAAAACTAGCGAATTTGTGCCCAAGAATTTTTCCGGGTTCTATATAAAGTACTTCTTACTGAAATAAATGATGGTATTTCGGTTACAGAAATAAATGATTGGTTTCGGTGAAATGTTGCACCATTTCTTCATATATCTGCTCGATAGAACATAAATTAATACACACTTCTCTCTTAATGTCGTTTATAAGCCGTGTTACTTTAATTTTATTAGTATCCGGTGTGCAGGTATGTTTCGTTTCACGTTTTACGTCATTCATCTTTGGTTAAGTAACAGTTGCAGAACAAACGTCCTGATTTGTGCACTTCCATCGGAGGTGCCGTTCTGATTTGTTTTACCATCTTTGGTTAATGTATTTACCTCTTATTACGAAGTTTCTGTTTCTTTTTATTTGTTGTAAAGGACACTGTTTATAGAGAGCCATTTAGAATTTACAAATAAAGAAATTTGGAGTATCCTATCATAAACAATTTCATGAATAAACTGATTATTTACAAATGACATTGTCAAGTTTATGACAAGCATTTAACATAAACTAGTTATCTAGAGAGGTTTTAGTATCTAAAGAGGTTTTGCGTGTGTAGATAAAGCCCGTACTGGAAGCTATTTATAGTCAACAACATACTATAGCGATATCCAACCTTTAAGGATTTCAACTTTATAAGAATTCAACATTTTGCGAAATCGAGAAAAAACCACATTGTGGTAAATTAAACTTTTTGAGATTTCAACTCTATGCGAATTCAACTTGATGGTCCGAAAGGCTTTTTGCCTAGCATTGCTTCAAATCTTTATAAGCGCGCACGTTAATGCTGAATAATATTTGTGTCTTTTAATTTAAGAAACTCTTATTTTTCTTAATATCATAATAAGAATAATATCATAATAAATATCATGCAAGAAATTTAAAGAATATGTATTTAGCGATCTAATGCTGTCATGTTGTGTCCGAACGACCGAGTTAGAACTGCCGCTCGGTATGATTATACCTATAAAAACTGACAAAATTATTATTTCATATACCGCCTTTTTCCTCCTTCAAAATTTATTTTTCTTTCATTTTTTGTGATCGTTAAATTTGTTTCCTAGATACATAATAACGGCGGTATAACCGGTCAATATCTGTAACTTAAGAAGATTCCTAATTAAAAAATTCAAAGAAATAACAAAACATTGGAGTATACTGTGGTATTTATAGATCGTATAAAATGTTTGCTTTAGTGTGATAACCGTTACCGTCACAGCCTCTCAAAGTCCATTGCTGAACATAGGCCTCCCCTCATTTGGCCTTGTCTCATTGGGATTATATTTGCCATAGTTGCCACGTTTGACAGGCGGATTGGCAACCGCAATATTTATTTTTTTGATGCTGCTGCCCAGTTTGTTTCCCTCTGTTGCCTCTTACATCACTTACGGGACGACATGGGGTAGTAGATATTATTACCCCGCCGCTACACAGTTTGACGCTACACTACAACATAAATACTTTTTTTTTTCGTTATTCAAGTAATGGAGGCATTTGGTTTTGTTTTCTGATATTATAATTATTACCTAATGCTTTTAAAAGCAGTGGATATATCGACGCCCCCAAGTAAAAAGTTGGTAATCGCAAAATTTAAATTTTACAGGAAAATGATTTACCGTTTTTATTATAAGGTCGGGTAGTATTTTATATACAAATTCAGTGCATTTTATTTCAAAGTTTATTACATATAATTATAATATACATGTGCCATTTTGTTCGATAACTTGTTGCAATATTGTAGGTAGTGACACAATCTCGTTGCTGTAGAAATCTTGGGATTTTTGATAAAAAAAATGCGACAAGTAGTTTCGACAGTCCTCTCTTGATGTTAACCTAACACTACCAAAAGAATTCTGAAGAGACCGAAACAGGTGAAAATCTGAGGGTGCAATGGTCAAGACTATGTGGTGAATGCATTAACACTTCCCAACCAAGCTCTCTCAATTTTTGCTGAGTGGCCAAAGATGTGTGTGGTCTGCCGTTATCATGATGAAAGACCATTCCTTTTCTGTTGATCAATTCCGGCCAGTTTTTCTCAATTTCTTGCATGAGTCTCATTAGTTGTTGGCAGTAGAGATCCGAATCAATGGTTTTGCCCGACACGGCAGTAAGAGCTCATAATAAACGATGCCCTTCCAACCCCACCATACACACAGCATCACCTTATTACGTGTTAATCCGGTTTCGCTACAGTCTGTGGAGCTTGACTACCTTTTGACCATGATCTTTTTCGCACGTTGTTTTCGAAGGTGATCCACTTTTCATCACCAGTGATCAATCTTTTCAAAAATGGTTCGGTTTCATTACGTTTCAATAGAGAATCACAAATGAGTACACGATTCATTAGGTTTCTTTCAGTGAGCTCGTGTGGTACCCAAATATTGAGCTTTTTGTATAGCCAGACTTTTTCAAATGGGTCAAAAGTATTTTGTGGTCAATCATCAAGTCCTCGGCTACGTCCAAACTACTAATATGCCGATCTTGCTCCACTTTTCACACCACAAAAACGGCATCGACTTCATCCGTATGAGGGCGACCAGATCGAGCTGCATTTTTGACATCAAAATTCCCGGACTGAAAATGCTTGAACCAACTTTGTGTTACTCTTACTGACACTGCATTAGGCAAAAAATGTGTGACTCCATGAACGTCACATATTGTTTTCGCGGCTTGAGTCACATTTTTACCTTTTTTGTAATAAAACTTCAGAATGTATCGAATTTCTTCGTTAGATTCACTCATTTGATACTGGATCAAAACTTATCTCAGGATTTGATACTGCTAGAAAATGGCTTAATAACCACCTACTAACACTAAATTTAACCAAAACTAAAGTACTAAATTTTTCTATACGAAACAGTCCTCAATCATTAGCAAATTCACTTAATATAATAGTTAATACTTCATCACAACCTAGCAACACTACAACCGACAATGTGTATTATTTAGAAAAAGTTACTTCTATTAAGTATCTTGGCATAATAATTGACAGTAATTTAACATTTAAAGACTATATTGAATATTTATCTGTTGGAGTACGAAAGTAAATTTACATTTTTAAATACCTTTGACATTCTGTCGACACATATGTTATGAAAATGATTTACTATGCCCTGTGCCAATCGGTACTAGGTTATTGTATATCTACCTGGGGTGGGGCTACTAAAACAGTCTTTATGCAAATTGAACGTGCCCATAGAGCTTTACTAAAGGTGTGTTGTTTTAAACCTCGCTTATATTCTACAGAACTACTTTATGAGCATTGCCAAGTGTTGACTGTACGGCAACTTTTTATATTGTATACAGCTCTTAAACAGCACTCCTTAACTAAATATAATAAGAACGCTGCACGACGCAATCATCTTGTCGCCAAATCGATTCCTCTTAATACCTATTCCATTCATAGATTTTTTGTATTCCTTGGCGTCGCACTCACATCTATATTTATAATTTTTTTACCTTAAAAGCTTAGTGATTATTGGTAAATAAGATGGAGGCCTGGTGACCTGTAACTCGGGTTTTAATTACTTACTTCAGGCACCAGCGATCCATAACCATTCTTGTTTAATAGCTATTAATTTTGAGTGTTAATATATTTTTGTGGTTTTGTGGTGAGAAAATAAATAAATTTTCAATTTTCAATTTTTCAATTTTGGCGGACAGACAAACAATTGAAAATGGCGGGAAAGTGTTTTTAACTTTTAATTTTTCTTTTTCTTAATGTGCTTTATGTATTGATATTTAAACCAGCCAAACAGTACAAGCAAAGAGATTTTTCTTCAATTTTATACAAAAAAAAAATACGAAGAAATTTTTCCCCAAACTATTATTAAATTAGTAGCATTTATTTAACTTCACTTGTATGTATGTCCTGGAATTTTGCAATGAATATATCAGTCACTTCCACTGAAGCTATCAGGCCAAAATTTGGCACACACAATTGGTTCTTGTGACAATGCACCATTATCTATATACCGCCATTTTTAATCCAATATGGGGGATGGGTACAAAAAGCTGGTACAAAAGCAAATGAAAGGGCTTGATGATCGAAACACAACCTATCTCAAAAAAAGTCTTATTAAAGACGTGTTTCACGTGTTTTGGTTTATATTATGTACATATCTCATTTTGGTTTTGCCAAGTTTCGAATAACCCATACAAGGCAAAATGTACTTAATTTTTCCTGGCCGTAGCAGCCATCAGTATACTCGTAGAGTGAAAATTTTTTTTCATTATCAGTTTTAAAAAAGAAGAACATTGATCCCTATTGGTTTGAAAAATAAATATTTGTATTGTATGGAAAACTGTACCTATTAGTTTTTTGTGGCCATCGGAAAATCTACGTAATCTTATTTTAAAAATTAAATAATTTATAAACGATAAAGTTTTGAAATATTGAGAGCATTTGAACAGTATTTTCGGTTAGAGGTCTTTTTTTATATCTAATTCTAACGGTATGTAAGGAAACATATGATGTTGTACCTTACGAATAACTGATTTTATCGCGTTTAATTTAAACTTTTTAATTCCCAACGTTTCTAATGTAATGGCGGAGACTATCTTGATCTTAGATTTGATATATCAAAGGATATTGATATTAAAAACATTCAAATCTCAATAGAGAAGATAGATGGGTGCTACCATCTGCTTTGGATCCTAATTCCAAACCCAAGCATACCACAGCAAGACTTCAAGATACTTTAAGCGCATTCTGCGTGGATGACCAAAAATTTATATTCAACAACTGAAGGTAGACGGGCTAACTATGGCATCGGGACGTCAAACACCTTAGTCCCCCCGTGACCATAGATGCTGCGAAGCGCCCAAAACGTCGGGAATTAAAAAGTTAAAATTAAACGCGATAAAATCAGTGAAATTACTTTCATTTAATGTGTATTGTTCGCGTAAATATTTGAAATCATTATAAATTATTATTCTTATTTTATAAGTAACATCCCATTGTGATAAGGGCTTACACCGAAAAAAAGGAGCTGGTCCAAACTCTATATCACCTTACTACATCGCTGAATGTACCATAGAATTATCTACTCTTCTTTGCCTTATGTATAACAAATCCTTACAAACAGGACGCTTTCCAGATATTTGGAAGCTTGCAAAAGTTGTCCCTGTATATAAAGCGGGTGATGATACTTTAGTTAGTAATTATAGACCGATTTCAATATTATCAACCTTTCCCAAAATATTAGAATTATTAGTATGTCCCTTTATTCAAAATTATACAAGACAGTTTATTACACATAATCAACATGGATTTGTCAATTTTCGTTCGACTTGCTCTAAATAATTTAGTTACGTTTGTTGAATTCTTGGCCAAAGCTGTAGACATGCAACAGATAGACAACAACTTGATAAAAGACAGCAATTTAGATATTACAGCCAGACATTTCAATTTTATTTATATGTATAGATTTACAAATCTTAGGCGATATATAACATCACATTAATATAGCCGCCTGTCTCAGAATTCTTTCCTTAATTAACAATTGCAATAAAAGATATACAACATTCATGCAATTTGGTGAAAGTGATAAGTATATTCGTACACAAAGTAATACAACGCAGAGCAAGAGCTTCTCTAGAGGTATGCAATGATGACTTAGAAAGTGTAAAGCGAGCAGACAAAATAACACAGCCCCCAAAACTATCATATCCATTATGATATTACACAAAGGAATATGTATCCTATGGTATTAAGCTTAAAGTCCTATTGAATTTATGTGGGGTTTGCATGTCCCTTACATTTATTCTTGCATTTGAAATGCATATCTTCTTTTGTGCTAGGCAAAAGCTAGCCAAACCAATTGAAAGCTCCGAGTACTCGTATAAACAGTAAAGTTTAGGAGAAAAATTTCACAAGAGATTTTTAAGTTTTAAATTGTATGAGTTACACATAAATATTTGTAAAAATATTGACATGACAGCTCCGTGATGCCATAGCTTAGCATTGCGTTGCTGTCCACACTTTATAAATATATATTAGTGTTAACAAAAAATATCCGTCCGTGTAGTGGCGGTGTAAGAATATCACAGCCCGTATCATCCCGTGGGTGTCGTAAGTAGCGACAGAGGGAAACAAATCAGGAGATGGGCAGCAGCGTCTTCCTAATAACAAATAAAATAAAAATTTGCGGTTGCCAACCTGCTTGCCAGGCGTGGCAACTATGGCAAATAAATAGTAAATAAAGGGGTATCTATGAGGCAATCTATGGGAGAGCCATATGCTCAGCAGTGAAATTTAATTGGCTGTAACGGTAACGGTAAAAAAATACTGCTAACAACCACCACAGGCTAACGGTCGACGAGGGCAGTATATCTATAAGATAATGGCAAACATAAAGTTGTTACTTTCAAATTGATGTACTAAATTGTATATTGAAGGTCGGCTCTACGCTCATCTAGCCCCTAGAGCAGCGTGGTGAGATATTAAGGAAAATTTTCAAAGTATTCAGAAGCACAGTAGCAGTAGTTTACTAGTTGATAAAATCACATGTTACTTTTCAGAAACTCAATATTTTAAAATGAGAAAATTATTTACGTAAGTTTCACGTAAAAATAAAATGGTTTGTCTTACCTAGTTTGAGGAGCATCTCTCTCTTCCTGAAATGGCGTGCGCTATCACTGTCACCACTAAAAGTAGAAACCAAAATAATTTTACGAATTTTATCAGGTTTAATTTACCTTTTTAATTCCCGACGTTTCGTGTCATAGTTAACAGGCTACCTTCAACTTTTAATTATTAATTTTAATGCAATTAGATAGGTTTCGTACTCTGGTACTGTACTTGGATAGCCATCGTAGCCCTACGGTACAAAGACTTCAGCACTTCGATATACCGACAGTCCACTTGGCACCGCTGAAGGACTGCAGCACCGCAAATTTCGACGGAATCAAAGGCTTTCTCATAGGCCACATACGCAAGGCAAAGTGGCAGATTGTACTCTTCGGTCTTTTGTACAATTTGCCGAAGGGTATGTATGTGGTCTATGGTACTAAAGCCTTTTCGGAAATTGGCTTGTTCGGGAGGCTGGAAGTCGTCGAGTCTGCGTGCGAGACGATTCGAAAACAGCACGTGGACGCAGCTCAGGATGGAAATCGGTCTGTAGTTCTCCAAAAGAGTGTTTTCGCTTTCTTCAAAAACAAGACCACCGCACTTCTGCTCCACATTTCCAGACTAGTGTCATCATGGACGACGTAATTGAAGAGCTTCTGAAGAACTTCAAGTTTGGTTGGTTTTGCTCCCGCTTTCAGAAGCTCCACTGTAATTCCATTCTCGCCCGGGGCCTTGTCGGTTTTAAGGTGCTGGAGCCATTCTAATCTCACTCAGACTGACGTACGGGATATCATCGAAATAGTGTCGGGTAAGACATGCTCTTGAATACTCACAATTGCGTGTGGTTCCAACGATAACGTGTACAGCTACTTGTAGACCTCACTCAAAATCTCAGGTGTCCCGGAGACGATCCCAACACATTCGGTCTTCAGCTTCGACAGTTGGCTCTTTCTGGTAGACAAATCTCTGGCAGAGACTTTGGAGCCCTGGTTCCGCTCGATCGCTTCTTCAATACGAATTGAAGTTACTTGAGTCCCGCCGCATGCATTTTTAGATATGTCTGTTCAGTTGCCTGTATGCTGTCAAGTCTGCTGAACACTGCAGCTTCATTTCCCGTTTAACAGCCATGAGATTAAGAATGTGATCGGAGAGTTTTGTGTTCTTCTGCGGCGGGTCATGCAGAACTTAGCTCCGACCGCATGGACAGTTTCCAAGAGCTTGTCATTCATATCGTACACTGTATTGCTGTCTTCTAGGCACTGATTTTGTAACTCGAGCTGAAAGTTTCGGGGCTTAGGATTAGAGCACGAGGGAACGCAACGTTGACTTCATTAGACGTGACCACTCCAACTTAACGTTTATGCTCAGTGTGTCTCTCACCATTCGGTGATTGCTGCCAGTTTTCACCCTCGCTAACACTGAGACAACATTGAAGAATGCCGTCTAGTCGTCATTATGAAGTCAATCTCATTTTGCCAGACCTTTGGGGCTAGACCAGGTCCACTTACTATGGGCCGCTTCTGGAAGAAAGAGTTCATCATATAGAGTCCCTCATTCTCCATGAAGTCGGCCAGCTGCTGGCCCCTTGGGTTCTGTTGCCCTATCCCGAATTTCCCCACCTTCAGCTCACCGTTATCTCTTGTGCTTAGTTTTGCGTTGAAGTCTCCCATTAAAACACCGTATAGTGGGTTTTGCAAAAATCCAAGGCTCTGGAGATATTCTCATACATTTCCTTCACCTCGTCATCTGGGTGTGCCGAGGTTAGTGCGTAAACCTGTATGACCTTCAGCGAATATCGTTTGCTGATTCTGAGTATAAGTTATGGATCCCTCGTCGACACACTCTCAATCTTTACAATGTTGTTAACGAGAGACTTGTGGACGATAAATGCGACACCTCCTTGGGACAGATGATCGCCCTCTCGGTGATAGAAACCTACAAACGGACCCACAAACAAACCAAGAAACCAATTGGGTGAACTATACGTTAGTTTATCATATTGTAAATAAACAACAAATTAATCGCATTAACGATATCCACAATTTGATTCCGAATTTATCTAGCCAACAATTGTTTCCCACAAAATAGATAAGAGGTTGCCCTAAATAAGCAAACTCCATCTACAACTATTGGTACAACATTAAACAGTCCCTTAGTACGATTAATATTAAAAAAAAAATTTTGAAATGAAAGCTACAATCTAACATAGAGCAACACGGGCCACCGCCTACTCTATAGAGTAGGAAACGTCGCGGCGACGTCGAACGGTTATCGTATTGCATTTTTATACTCGTGATAACTTCGAAATGAAATGTCGAATGAATTGAAAAGTATTTTACTGTTACATACAGCCCTTGATGATAAAATTATCTATTTGAATAAGAATGAATACTACGATACGAATGTAACCAACTTTTGTTTCTACCGGCGATCTAATAAAATTTTAGAACACAAAAGCTACTATTGTGACTTATCTATGATTGTCAGATATATTCCCTCGCGGACTTTTGTGTATGTAATAATGAGTACTTTAAACATGTAGTAAATTATTTTTATGTATCATCCATAGTTTTCTTATCTAAATAATGAATTTTATAGGCAAAATTTCGCTACTTTGGGTAACACTATTGCAATTTTCTTAGGGATCTCTAAATAAATTATAGTTACTTCCTGATAATATAGATTTCAGTTGGAGAAAAAAATTTTAAAATCGGTCCAGTAGTTTCGGAGCTTATGCGGTACCAACAAACAAACAAACAAATTTGTATTCAATAATTTTAATAATCCAATTTTAAATCAACATTAACGTCAAATAAAAAAGTTAAAGTAAATTTTATTTTATATTGACTTAAATATGTATTTAAAAAGAAAAGTTCAACAAAACAGACTTGAAATAAATGTGAAATGATTCTGCTAACACTAGAATCCTTTTACAATTTTCGATATCTGGATTCAAGTAAATCAGGCAATTTCAATAAGTGCTATGCCTTGGATCGAATCTACATATTTTATTCCCCAGAACCGTAAATCTCGTCAGGATGGAGGCTAACAGCGTATCTATATTGACATCGTAAATATTCCTCGCCTGGTCGTCTTAATACCAAATTACCATAAATTCTAAAAAGACCTAAATCTTGGACGACTACATCCTTTTGGATTAAACACAATGCTATCAGAATAAGTAAGAATTACGCAAGGAGTATTTTTATAAATATTTAAAGTAAAAAATATTAAGTTTACGAGTGAGTACCTTGGCGCCATAAAAGATCCCATTTCGTCCCGTGGGTGTCTTAAAAGGCGATATTGGAAAAAGCCAAAAATAATTAAGAACTTAGATGGCGATAATACTACCTCATGCACCAAATGTAAAATACCCAGATTGCTAAAGGACAACAGCTTTGAAGATGCGAGGTTGGCAAAGATGTAGAAGATATTATGGCAAATTATGGCTATGTACAACAAGAGACTATTACATACTGGTAAAGAAAACGAGGAGGAAAAAGAATGTGTTAACTATTTTGACATTACTTTTAAAGTATTTTTTAAATCTAGGGTTTCTTAGTAAATTGCAAATTTACCAGAAATATCGAAGATATAAGATCCAGGTATATATAATTAAGTAGTTAAATCTAGATGATTAAATTTGTTAACGTGCAATGGGAGACACAAACTTTTTTTCTGTCGTTCATAAAGCTAACCGATCTCAGATGATGTCTTTTTTATTTTTGCTCAGTAACACTGGTACTAAGCGTTAGGCTATGTCGCATCAAGTTTTGCTTTCGTTCGAGAAAAGTATTTACTACTCACTTGTGGTCGCCTAAGGGTTAAAACTCGACCATATTATTTTAATTAATACCGTCATTAATTTTTTTGGTTTGTATATTAAGCAAGCCGCATTTAATTTCCGACTGCACATTAATATATAAAACTAAGATGTCTCATATACAAAATATAAAATTAACGTTTTTTTTTTGGCCTTGACATACACTCCACATACAATTAAAAAAGGAACATTTGAAATCACATAAAATTCTCTGCACGTTTAGTCAATCTGTGAGTAATTATTTGTTGGCAACATTTAAAAACTCTTTGGTTAAATCTCTACTCTGTACAACTGTTTGACCACAGACTATTAAGTGGGCGTAAGTTCGGTCGTAACATAGGCCTTAGATTAATAACATACATATAGGTACTACTTGTACTTTCTCTGAGACATAGGCAGTATGAACGTTAACCAAAGACATAATTTGTCCAAGCGACAATTATGTGTGTGACATTTTATATTATTTAATATATTTGTAACACATATTATATATAAATTTTAGTTTCCACCATAGACTTAGAAAGTAAATCCTAAGTCTATGGTTTCCACACTCCTTTTGCATATAAACTTTGACTATGCCAAATGTCACACTCCTCCGTTCGAAACAGTATTAACAGTACAGAGTAGAGAGTAACAGCAGTTAAAAACAGTATTTTTATAAAGAAACAACAATTTTAATGATGAGGAAAATAATGTAGACAAATTAAATAAAACAACGCTTCTAGTGACGTACTTGAAGGGATCATTATTCTTGTAACAATTAATTTAACAAGATACCTACGCTTCCAACCTCGTTATAAAATATGATGTATTAATGTATTTTACATACCTAAATTAGGTTGCTACATATTATATTGAAATTAAGTATGATGCTTTTTTTGTGTAAGCAGCTATGCAGGTCTAGAAAGACCAGTATCTGACCAGATCTTAAGTGATTTATTGTGATAAAGAGTGGCCTTAGTACCATATACCACATACATACCTCCGGCAAATTGCACAGAAGACCAAAGAGTAAAATCTGTCATTTTTTCTTGCGTATGTAGACTTTGAGAAAGCCTTTGATTCCGTCAAAATTCAGGCGGTACTACAGTCCCTTAAGTAGTGCCAAGTTGACTCTCGGTATATCGACATGCTGAAGTGTTTGTACAGTTGGGCTACGATAGCTATCCGAGTACAGAACCAGAGTACGAAACCTATCCAATTGTAGTGAGGTGTAAGACAGGGTGACGTAATATCCCCGAAACTCTTTACTGCTCCATTGGAAGACGTTTTCAAGCTACTGGAATGGAAAGGATATGGTATTAACATCAATGGCGAGTACATCGCTGGAGGACCTATGCACTATGCTTAATGACCTCAATAGTACCTCCCAATGGATAGGTCTTAAGATGAACATGGACAAAACAAAGATCATGTGTTACGTCCATATCACACCTCGAACGTTAGAAGCTACTCTCGAAGTTGTCAACGAGAATGTACCTAGTCTATTGACCTCAGGTCGAAGTTAGACTTGCCTAGTCTACCGAGTATGTTAACCTGGGACAAATAGTCTGACTTCGACCGAAAGGTCAATCGATGGCTTCAACTCGGCTTAGCAGCATTCGGGAGATTACGACACATCTTCTTGTCAGGCATACCTCAAAACTTCAAAACAAGATTGTACAACCAGTGAGTGTTAATAATATTTCGTTCCCATTTGTGTTGTCTTATATTTATAAAATCGCTTGTAAAAATTTATAAATTTACATTATTAGTGACATCGGATTAATAAGAATTTAAATAATGAAAACATTATTTTATAAAATATCACAATAAAAGTTGAACTTACAGATTGGATGTCATCAAATGATAGCCTGAAAGAAACTTGTGTATGTCGCATGCGAGCAAAAATATGTACTTAATAAAAAACTTGTCTTCACATCTAAATCACGTACACGGATAAGACGTTCTGTTTAAAAATACTAACATACTGCTGATTACCACTTACATAGTGCTGATTTACTATACGCTCTGCGGTGAAGGAAAACATCATATGAGGAAACCTGCATGACTGAGAAATAAAAAAACACAATATTTCGAAGACATGTGAAGTCCTCCAACACGCATTGGGGCAGCGTTGCGGACACTTCCTTTACCCATAAACCCTCTCAGAAGTGAGAGGAGGCCTGCGCCCATCAGTGAGATACATAAGTAACATACTTGAGATTAGTTCTTTCTTATATTATTTACCCGAATGCCTACAAATGTTTATAATTCAGATATTGGGAACGTTTGGTGATGAAAGCATAAATGAGAATGGTGAAAGCCTCCTCACTGTATGTGTGGAAAAGAATATTTTTTGTGACGAACACTTTCTTTCGTCATAAGAAGATTCACATGTATACATGGAAAAGAGGTGGTGATAGAAGCATGATAGATTTCATAATTGTGGATGAAAGAATGAGAAGCGCAGTGGTAGATACAAGGGTTTACCGGGAGTCCAACGTAGGGACGGATCATTACTTGGTCTTATGCCGAATTAATGGTCTATTCAGACGTTGGCGGCATCGGACATCTGTGTCTACCACTGCGTTAAAGCGTATAAGAACAGAGAGGTTACAAGATGAAGGTGTGAAAGAGAAGTTCAAATGTAGACTGAGAGAAAATATAAGTGGTATGGATGAATTGTGTATGAATGATTTAGACTTGGAGAATGTGTGGTATAATGTCAAGAAAGGTTTGGTGGAAACAGCTACCGAAGTATGTGGTGTAACTAAGAGAACGAATGAAAGGAAAAATAACACTTTGTGGGATGATGAGGTACGGATGAAAGTTGAAGCAAAGAAGAGAGCATGGCTAGATTTACTAACAACCAAGGCTAGTCATTCTAGCGGTATGAATGATGATATTGAAAGAAAAAACGCAGTCTTTAGAGATCTAAATAAGAGAGTAAAAGAAGTAGTTGAAAGGAAAAAGCAAGAAAGAACGGATAAGAATGGTAGAAGAATATCGAATAACTTCCAGGCAAATATATTATAACATAATATATGTTCTGGAAACTCGTAATAACTGCCAGGGGACATTCAAAACAGCCTATAATGAATGCTATACGAGACCAGAATGGCTGTATTCTGAATGACGAAGTTTCGAGTTTAAGGAGATGGAAGGAATACTTTGAAAGCGTGTTTATGAGTGATGAGACGTTTGAATTAAATGAAATAGAAATTCTGAAAGAAGAGGAAAGATATAGAGAGATAGGTATAGATGAAATAATGAAAGCAATGAAAAGTATGAAAGCAGGTAAGGCAGCCGGATATGATAGAGTATCACTCGAAATGCTAAAAGCTGGAGAGGGAGTGGTGGCAGACCTGCTGTACACCTTGTTTAATTTGTGTTGGGAACTTAAGCGGGTACCGGGAGACTGGTGCAAAGCCGTGATAGTCCCAATATGTAAGAGAAAAGGATCGCAGCAGGACTGTAAAAACTACCGTGGTATCAGCCTTCTTAGAATTGTGGGAAAACTGTATGCTAAGGTCCTAACTGAGAGAGTTATGAAAGATACTGATGGAAAAATTTGGGATGTGCAAGAGGATTTAGAAAGGGAATGGAATGTATGGATCAGGTCTTTTCCATGCGCATGATCGCGGAAAAGTTTTTGGCCAAAAACCAAAAGGTTTTTTGTGCGTTCGTGGACTTGGAAAAGGCTTATGACAGAGTGGACAGGGATGTGTTATGGCAAACTCTGAACTGAACTCATTTGGGTTGAGCGCTGGGTTTGAAACAGGCATTGAAGTCTCTGTATAGGGACTCCAGTGCTTGTGTCAGGATCAACGGGGCCTACTCGGACTGGTTTGGCATCCATAAAGGTGTCAGACAGGGCTGTGTGGCTTCCCCGTGGTGGTTCAACCTATTTATGGACAGTTGTTTGGAAACTTTGAAAGTTGAAGAATGCGGGTTAAGAATGGGTGAGTTAACCGTCATATGCCATTTGTACGCCCATGATCAAGTCATACTTGCTTCATCGACGCCTGAGTTGCAAATGATGGTTACATTAATGAACAGGTCATTAAAAGAAAGAGGAATGAAAGTGAACGCAAGTAAGACGAAAGTTATGGTTTTTGAAAGAGAAGAAAGTAAAACGATATGTGAAATAAGAATAGAAGGGGAATTGGTCGAGCAAGTAGATGAGTTTGTGTATTTGGGATGTGTATTTAGCAGGGATGGTAGATATGATAAGGATATAGAACGACGAGTGAATGCAGGAAATGGAGTAAATGGGGCTCTACACTCTATTTTCTTTCACTATTGTGGAAAGTCAGAATGTGTCCAAAAAGGCACGTATAGCAATTCACAATGCTGTGTTGTCCCTACTTTAATGTATGGTAGTGAAAGTTGGGTGTGGCAGAAGAATCACGAGAGTAGAATAAATGCTGTAGAAATGCGGTCATTAAGGAGTATGTTAGGGCTGAATCTAATTGACACAGTGAGAAATTGTGTGATAAGAGAAGAGTGTGGTTTACAAGATGATGTTGTGACCAGTATTAAGAAAGGAATGCTTCGGTGGTTTGGTCATGTAGAAAGAATGAATGAGGAAAGAGTGACAAAGCAAATTTATGTGGCAGAAGTGAACAGAGTCAAGAAAAGTGAAGCAGAGTCTGCATGGGACGCCCTAGGCGAAAATTTATCGACCAAATTGAAGATATATTGAAAATGGACCAAATTAAGAGTACCCTTAACCGATGAGCGTGTATGCGTAGGTATATGGATGTGGAGGAGGCGAGAGAGGTATGTTAGGATCGTGCCAAATGGAAGTCCATAGTCTCTGCCTATCCTTCTGGGTGACAGGCGTGAGTGTTAATGTATAACGAACTTCAAAATATTTTAATTTAATCCAGATTTGGCGTTTATATTTCGGAGATGAAAGTAAAAGTAGTTCAGCATATTTGAGGCAAAAACTCGTCATCACCATGATTATACCTGGTTGGTTACCCAGCATTATTTTTAGCTAATGAATAGAGTCTGGTAGTAGTCAGGCGTTTTTGATTGATTCAAATATCAAAAATAATTAGTAAGTTGAAATTGAAATTGCACAACCAACAGTTAATGCAACTGTTTTGGTAAGTTAGCAAATGACGTAAAATTTTGCTCTAGGGGTATAATAATTAAGAACTTAGGTACATTTTAATCATCTTCCTTATAATGTAGTCATCTTCTTTCTTTTAATATGTGGGCAAGTGTCCATAGTCTATAGCAGCAATTTCCATTAGGTGAACTACAGCGTGTAAAGAAACCCCTGTCAAATGCGTTGGAGTTTTAATCAGTGTTGCTGTTTGATTCGACAAGTGCGATTATTTTCATTAAATAAATAAAAAATTCCCGAAAAAGAAAAAGGGATTTAATGGGGAAATTTACACGAAAACTTAGCACTCAATGGCGGCAATTACAAACGAATAGCTGACAACCGCGAGTAACAGCGCGGCTAGATTTTAAACCTCGCTAGAAATACTGATTTAGTGCTTAGAGAATTTACTAGACGAAGTCATCAATACGACAGTTTTTGTGTCGTAAAATATTTGTACTTTTCATTTGACGCTGCATGCTTGGTCTCTCTCTCTCTCTCTCTTACATACATTACTCATGCACACCAAAAATGTTAAAATATTATTGATTTAAGTACGACATTACGCAAGTCGCAAATTACAATTTATTACAGACAAACAATTCACACGAATTATTGTCTGTCCGAAATTAGAACTGCTTGAAAGGTCAGGCGGGCCGGTGCCGGTACTTTTGATCTCAAGCAGCACTTTTGATGTTAGCACCAGAGAGAGCACCCTGCAAAAAGCGGCGAAGTACATTTTATAATTCAAATATTTTATTATTATTATTATCAGGAGTATTGTTAGGTTTTTAAAGATTGGTTATTTAAGGATAAACGTTATATAAACAAAAATACTTTAAATTAGCCTTACCGGTACAATCTATCAAAAGTAAACGCAGCTTTTTTTGTTAAGTTTGTAAGACGCTGCTGCCTATCTCCTGGTTTGTTTCCCTCTGTCTCATTTTACGACAACCACGGAAAAATATGAGGTAGTTGATATTCTTATACCGATAATAAATGGGGTACTTTATATATTACATAATATTTTAACTTTAAATACCTTTTTTATATTCAAATGTTTTCTGTCTTTTAGGTATAAATAATGTCCCTTTTCTGATCGGACATGGTTTTCTACAAGTTTTATCATTTAGTTCGTTTCTCTAACGCTGTTAGAACAGAAGCAACTGTTCTATTTTAAAATCTTCTAAAAATGATGTGCTAGTTTTTTCCAATTATTTCATCATCATCATCATTTTTGCCCTGCTAAAACAAGTCCAATGCTGATGGCAGGCCTCCCCAAAATAATGCCATAAAACATGGTTCAAATTCACCGACTTCCTGCATGACTCACCAGGTCATCACTCCATTTAGTGGAGGCTGTCCTACACTTCGCTTACCGGTACGACGACTCGAAAACCTTTCTTACCCATCAGTTATCGTTTCTTCGAAATATAAAACCCGCCCATTGCCACTCCACTTTACTGATCCGTTAGTAATTCTATCGCTTTAAATAAAATTCTGAAAATAGCCCTCTCTATACCAGCTCACTGAGCTACCTTAAGCTTCCTTATACGCAGAAATGAATGATCATGACTCTTATCTATTTATGTTCACGAGCAACGCACACTTGTTGTACACTTTCGCTTTCAAGTTTTGTGGAATACGTAACGACATGTGTTGTGCTCTCCCAAACGCTACACAGTTGGATCCATCGACTTACCTATGCGGAGAAATTGTTTAGTACTATGATATTTGCACTATTCGAGAATCTATCAGCTAGAGAGTGCATGGGAGCAGCACTGGTTACCTGTAATTGCAGTAAATAAACGGTTTATTAAAAATATTTAGTGCTATAAGTTAGACTTTTTAACACACAGTCTCTGTTGGATGTCGAATAAATTATAACAACAACTCGAAACTCAAGAGCGCCTATCACAAGCTTGATAATTTACATCCCCTCGATTCAAACACAGACGACTTAGATAAGGGATCATCATAATTAAGTAGAAGTAAAGCAATTATACTCATATCTAAATATTAATTTTTTAGAATCGTGTGCATTTGTGTATTGTAACTGTAATAACTACATTTATAATACGTACGAGTTGTATCGTACTGAAACTGACGAATGTGTATGTCGGAGTTGAAAATACTCATTTGGTATTTTAATCACCGGTATTGGATGCAGTAACCGTAATTAATCGACATATCCTAGTCGTGCATGAAATAAAGACTGCCTATAACGAGAGGGGTTGATCGTTCGAGTGTACCGCGTAAGAACGATTTAAATCCCCTAACGCTACATTTAACTTTAAATTACCATCGTTTTTTGTTTCACGGAGACTTACCTTCTATACCTATCTCTCTGCGTATACAACATGTAACAAAAACCCTGTGGTTCCCGTTAAGTGCGTTATCAGAATTAGTATTCAAACGTATAGAATATTTTTTTCAAAAAACTCGACCATTAAAAAATGTATTTTAATAAAAAAAAAAAATTGTATGTGGTTTTATTACCTCTACATTGTCCGGGGAGTAAGAGGATTGCCAAAGACTCCGCTTTACCAGTGTTCGTGTCGGTTAGAGATAATAAAATCATTTTGCATCATTTTGCAAAAAAAAAAATTTATTAAATTATTTTTTTAACAGTCGAGTTTTTTGAAAAAAAAAATTCTATACGCTTGAATACTGATTCTGGTAACGCACTTAACGGGAACCACAGGGTTTTTGATACATATTGTATATGTACACAATAGTTTATATTCACTTTTACATAATATAAATACCTAATAATATACAAAGCTTTGACCTGGAATACAAACCAAAGACGCGTACACACAGTCGCAACATGTATTATAAGTAAACATATCTATGAAAGAAATTAGGTAAACAATTTTATGACAGTTTAGTAAGTTTTTTTAGATATAATTAAATATGTTAAAGAAATTAATGTAGAGTTGACTTGAAGTAGTGAAACAGTGGAGTGCGAAGCTTATTTATATTATTATCAAAGGTGACTGTCAAAACCATATCATTATAAGATCGACACATTCGTGTCGTTTTCCAAATAGCGTCAGTAAAAGAAATATGGAAGTAGTAATAAAAAAAACTATAAGTAAGTAACGTGGCAGAGCCATGCTGCAGTATTATAGGAGTAGCACGAATGGGTTGGACCACGCTCTCATAGAAAACCAGCGTAAAATAGCAGATTATTGCTGCTGTGTTTCGTATGGTGAGTGTAGAGAACCGGAGGCCCATTTGTATTTTGATTCTTTATTGGACATAGATGTAGACGTCTATGGGCCACATCATCCACTTACCATCAGGTGAACTTCGTTATGAGCTCGTTTGTCACCCTATTTCTATAAAAAAAAATATAAAAAAGAGTACAAGTAAAACAACACTTTAAATACAAGTAAAACCGACTTCAAAACTTTTTTCCACATAATAGCCTCTGAAGTCGGTGCCAAGATATAGTGTATCGAAGAATTATAGCCCTTTTAGGGTTGTAGTAGTAGTAGTAAGAGTATATAAAAGTACACACACACAAGTGTAATAATAATCCTATATAATCAAATTTATTAATACAATAAAGAGTCTTATATCATCATTCGTTTGTTTAACTCCTCTCCTAACATTCGCCCTACATGGCGACCCTGCCGAAGTAATTCGCGACGCGAATATGACACCCTCTGCCATATTTGGGTGGAACATTTTTCTGTGTGCAACTGATGAACTAAATCAAGCTATGGCGTTCTATCTGGAGTTACGCGACTGTGTATACGTGTTTAACAAAAGTTAACGAAAATAACATCCAAGATGGGCGGTAAACAGACTAAAGAAGAAACCGTAATTGTGCAAAACGCAGTGGGAAGCAATAAGGCAGGAATTGAACAATTGCAATTTCACCTGACTACGAGTAATATTTTGCTGTCTATCATTGTGCTGGTACTTCTACTGGGGTCCCTATATTGCTTGTATCGAACATATAGGCGATGTCATATAAAGTGGATTAACACAGAGCTAAACAGAAATACCCTAAGAAGGTCTATTTTCGGCAACCACAACCCCCACAAATGTGGAAGAGCAAGTCAACCAAGGGCGTATTATAAAGTATGACCGTCGCGGATCGAAGTTTAAAAGTGGCGTTTATGTGCATATAAAATGAGTAAAAAGTGCGTGTCTATTAATAGTGAAAAAAAAAAGGGGGTATAGTGTTTATAAATCAACTACATTAATCTGGGACTCTAGTCTATATTACTGAACTTTATATTTTAATTTAAATCATGTATTCGTTGTACTGTCTTTAATCGTCATGTAACCGTATTATTATTATATTAAATATTTCGTAAAATTATTTATAGTATACTCTATTCTACGTATTGGTAGTAAGTTATGAATATTTCTTTAGAACAGTTATATGAGCAATTAAAAGTGAGAACATATTTAATTAAAATTGGACCGAGTAGACGTGAAGGAAAAGTTTTAGATACTAAACTTAAAGAGGCCAATGAAATATTTAGTGAATACTCTAAGTTGTTAATAAATTTTAATAGTAAAGTAAAGGAAGGTAAGATTAAATCTACTGATATTCCATCTTATCAAACCTATTGTAAAATTTTGAATCATTATATCAGGATATTATAAAATTGTGTAAGCCAGTGTGTACAATCTGAAAATCCGAGCAATATGGATACTTTCGATTTGAAAACGGCTTTGACTTTATTACCTGTTATGTTAGATGACGAAACAAGTGTGAAACAATTAATCGACAATATTCAGTACTATAATTCTTTGTTAACAAAACAGGAATGCAAAAATAATTTAATTAAATTCATATTAAAAAGTAGATTATCTCAATCTGCTAAATTACGTCTTCAAGACGATTACTCTAATGTTGAAGACTTGGTTAGTGACATGCAGAAAGAGTTGTTGCCAAGAAAAGGAGCAGCAATTCAAAATAAATTGCAAAATTACGCCAAAATGATATGTCAATTCCTGATTATGGAAAACAAATAACAGAGTTATTTGTGGACCTTCGATATCGCAAGCCAACGGTAATACCGCATATTACAATATTTTGAAAACTGTTAATGAAAAACAAGCGATCAAGCAATTTTCCGATGGCTTACGAAATCGTCGAATCAGCACAATAATTTCTGCTAGAAATTACAGCTCTCTGAAAGATGCCATTCAAGCAGCTCAAGATGAAGAGGCTTCATCATCATCGGCCGCAGGAGAGGTGATGGGTATGTCCAGTAAGAAATTTTATTATCCTAGGAATTTTCATCATAATTCTAGGTACCCACGTGGCAACGGGCGTAATCGGCAAATGTTTTCTGGCAGGGACACTACCATGGAAACTCGCAGCGATCGAGTTCATGGAACCATTCGAACTCACGTGGCCAAGGACAGCGAAGACGATATAATCGAGGTACGTTTCGTAATTATCGCGGAAATCAAGGGATAAAAGAAATGTAGTCAATATAATTAATGAAAACCAGGAATCAACTTCAAATGAACCCCGACTAGATAAGTTTTTCGAGAATAAACAAAATCATTTAATTTTGGCTAGTAGTAATAGCAATTGTTTTATTCATTTACCAGTTTCATCATGCAATAAGACTTATTCTTTCTTAGTCGACACAGGCGCATCTTTATCCGCCGTAACATATAAACATGCTATCGAATTAAGTGTTTCATTACATAAAGAGAATGTAATTATAAACGGTCTAGGTGGCGAGGTGCAAACAATCGGATATGTTTATGTTCCATTAATGATTCATGGATCTGTTATTAATCACAAGTTCTTTGTTTTTAATTCGTTACCAATTTCGTCGCATGGAATTCTAGGTAGAGACTTTTTGAATAGATTTGGAGCATGTTTAGATTTCGAGAAAAATATTTTATCTTTGAAATTAGGGTCGGGCCACACTTGTTTCTTGCCTTTCACTAATAATTATAATATTAACGTATTGGAAATTCCCCCAAGAAGTGAATCCATACATTATATTCAAACTGATTTTCAAACCGATTGCATTATTTGTTCACGAGAATTACAAGATGGCGTTTATTTGGCTAGCTCGATAGCGACACCAATTAAGGGAAAAATACCAATAAAAATATTAAATGTTACCGAAAAATCAGTAACATTGTCAGGAATAAATCCTGCAATTCATGATCTTAACGATTATAACATTTGTAGTTTTGAGAAAAATGAGAATAATTCAGACCGAGTAAAACGATTATTTTCCTCATTAAAATTAAATGATTTAAATGACTTAGAAATTCAAAGTATTCAAAATATTTGTGCAAAATATGCAGATGTTTTTTATTTAGAGGCGATAAATTGACAACAACAGATATTTACACTCACAATATTTTTGAAACCAAACGTTAGTCCAGTATTTTCAAAACCTATAGGTTACCAATTAGTCAGAAAAATTAATCGTCAAATTAGCAACATGCTTAAAGAAGGGATTATAGAACCTAGTAAAAGTGACTGGTGTAGTCAATATTGGTGCCTAAAAATTAGATAAATCGGGTAATAAAAATGGCGATTGGTAGTGGATTACCGTAAATTAAATAACTGTATAGAGGATGATAAGTACCCCTGATATCACAGAAATCTTAGAATCTTTGTCTGGAAGTGTATATTTTACATTTAGATTTATATCAAGGGTATTACAATGTTAATTTAGATAAAAGTTGTCGAAAATTTACTGCTTTCGATTCTGGTCAATATCAGATGACGAGAATGCCCATGGGATTAAAAACAAGTCCCAGCTCTTTCTCGCGAATGATGAATTTAGCAATGTCAGGACTAAATAATGAAAAATGCTTGATTTATTTAGATGACGTCATTGTTTTGTGAACAACTAGACCACCACAATAAAAACTTACAGGATGTTTTTGAAAGACTTCGTTCAGTAAATTTAAAATTAAATCCGTCAAAATGTACATTTCTTAAAAACAGATTTTATATTTGGGACATATATCTAACGAAGGATTTTACCTGATCCTGAAAAATAAATACAGTAAAAAACTATCCTTGTCCGCAAAATGCCGACGAAGTTAAAAGATTTGTGGCGTTCACAAATTATTATAGAAAGTTTATACCCAACTTTGCTGAAATTGCACAACCATTAAACCAACTTTGTAGAAAAAATACTAATTTCGTTTGGACTGAAAAATGTCAAAAGTCTTTTGAAACACTCAAAAAACGTATTATGTCCCCCCCAGTTTTAGATTACCCTGATTTTCAAAAGAAAATTATTTCATTTTACAAACCGATGCATCTAATAAAGCAATTGGAGCAGTTCTGTCGAATAAAAATGGAAGACCAATAGCATTTACTAGCAGATCTCTGAATAAGGCTGAATCAAACTATCCAGTTATAGAAAAAGAGTTGTTAGCGATAGTATGGGCCGTCAAATATTTCAGACCGTATCTGTATGGGCAATATTTTAAAATCAGGACTGACCATAAACCTCTAGTATACCTATTTGGCATGAAAGATCCATCGAGCAGGCTTATGAAGTTTCGTTTGGTATTAGAGGAATATAATTTTGACGTAGAGTATGTAAAGGGTTCAGATAATGCAGCTGCAGATGCGTTATCTAGAATCTGTTTGAGTTCGAAAGAGTTAAAAGAGTTAAATGAGAACATTGTTAATGTCATGACACGAGCAAAATCGCGAAAAATAAATAAACCAGGATCCTCCTCGTTGGACATGATACCCACAGACTTGAGGCCTGATCAACCGAAAGTCGTAAGTAATCATGTCAAACCAGCAGAATCAGTGGAGTTGCGTATGGTTAATAAAGATGATTTGAAAACATTGAGAAAATTAAGAGTTATTAGTAAAGAAAATAATACATTTTGTTATGTTGAAAAGGAAAAGATAATTTATATTAAATATCTAAGTTCCGACTCACGAATGACGCGACGCGAGTTTGTGAGGAATTAGATAATTTTGTAAGTTAATAAATGTTAATGAAGTATGTATAATAAAGAAGGATGGTAATAAGAATTTATTAAAAACTAGTTGAAGAAGTTAAATCTATGAATGATAGGACCGGTCCACGTGTACATATAATAAATAATGTAAAACGATATATAGTAAGGATGACAGAAAGGTGATATTAAATGACTTCCATCTCCTACCTAGCAGTGGCCATGCAGGTATGAGAAGGATGGTCAACAATATAAAAAAGTATTATTATTGGCCTGGGTTAGATAAGGATGTAAAGAACTTTGTTAGGCATTGTGACAAATGTCAGCGTCAGAAATTTTCGTTACCCGTAAAGAGCCATTAGAAATAACAACGACAGCTAACACAGCGTTTGAAAAGATATATTTAGACCTAGTAGGTCCATTTGAAGTTGATAATAATAATTACTCTTATGGTTTA
Source organism: Parnassius orleans (assembly GCA_029286625.1). NCBI lineage: Eukaryota > Metazoa > Arthropoda > Insecta > Lepidoptera > Papilionidae > Parnassius > Parnassius orleans. Next base: position 3,055,645 of record JAGSMP010000168.1, read on the forward strand.
ACGCTACAATGCGAACTCACTAAGTATGTCGAAGCATATCCCTTAATTTCTAAAAAGCCAACGAAGTAGCAAAGAGTTTTGTTACTAACTTTATTCTTAGGTATGGAGAACCAAAAGTAATAACTACTGACAGAGGAAAGAGTTCACCGCATCATTATTCCAAGAGGTATGTAAATTGCTTCAAATAAAACAATTAAATTCGACTGCTTACCACCACCAATCACTAGGTGCGTTGGAAGTGTCACATAAAAATTTAAATGCTTTTCTTCGCATTCAAATTGATAATCACCCTGAAACATGGAGCGACTGGTTACCATTTTGGTCGTTTGCCTATAATACGACAGTTCATACAGAGACGAAATTCAGTCCTTATGAACTTGTCTTTGGTAAAAATGTTCACTTCTAGTAATTTGACAGTAGATTTAGAGCCACTTTATAACTACGATCATTATCCATGTGAGCTCAAATACAGGTTACAATTGTCACAAAGAGACGCAAGAAATAATTTGATAAAGTCTAAAGAAAGAGGAAAATTATATTTGATAAATATACCAAGCCTATAAAATACAATGTAAATGATTTAGTACTCTTAAAAAATGAGTCAGGTAATAAACTAAGTGATCTATACTCTGGTCCTTATAAAGTTGTTAAAGATGTAGCACCAAACGTAGAAATAATTAAGAATGGTAAAAATGAATTAGTACATAAAAACCCTTTTGAAATTGTATATCCAATAATAAATAAAACATATTTTATATGCTTTGTCTAAGTACATTTATTGTTATTATTATTATTTCTTTCTGTAGATTACTTAATATTACGTAATTATAAATATTCTAAATTAAATAATCAAAAAAAAAAATCTTCTTAAAATAAATACCTTATATATTATTTTATAATGTAACTGTTCCTAATATTTACAAAAATAAAATCTTTTAATGTATCGATGTTTAAAAAAAAAATGTATCCTTGTATTGTCACATTTTTTTTTCTTTTGGATGGAAGGTGTAGTAGTAGTAGTAAGAGTATATAAAAGTACACACACACAAGTGTAATAATAATCCTATATAATCAAATTTATTAATACAATAAAGTGAGTCTTATATCATCATTCGTTTGTTTAACTCCTCTCTAACATTCGCCCTACAGGGTGGAAGTTTTCTTCAAATCTATATGAGGCCATCCCTTATAAACTAAGAAGCAATTAAATTGCTTTAGCCGTTCCCGAGAAATCGGCAAACATAGAAATAAGTGGGTTAACTATATAACATTTAATTCCTTAAAACGTCCACTACTGGAGGATTTATCATAATCGTAGCACAAAAGCAAATATAATACATGTCACAGGATATTTTTTATGTAACGATTTTGAGGAGGTCGTTGCGTTTTCTATCCAAGAGGAAAAGAATTTTGTTACAATCCCGTAATAGAATTTTACGAATACTTTTATGCTATGACCATTGCCTAGTTTATGTTTAAAAACCATTTCGTTTTCGCTTAAACCCATTTTACAGTGATTTATACACACGAAAAGATTGGTATTGGTTTGAGTACTAAAACGAATTGTTAATTTTTTTTAATCATCGTAAGTTGTCCAACGAATAGTTTGTAATAAATACGGTTTTTATATATTATGTACATATCTTTTTAAATAAAAAGGATCGTAAGAGTTCAAAATGTTTCTTAATTATAGGATTTCTTGTTTAAGGCAAATTTGATCAGTTGAGAACAAAGCGAAAATTATAACAGTTTTTAAATTGGTTTTACAACTTGAAAGTGCATAACTGCTATTGCGTGATGTAACGCTTAATAAATAAATATAACATGATTCTAGATGCATTGCCTGGTTCTTCACTGCTGGTCATATCTGAGCGGCCTGAGGAGAAGGCTATACTTGGTATTTCCCTGCGAAATAAAATTTAAAATAAGATTACCAGTAGTATTTCTCTTTTAACTGAGAACCTAGTACACGCAAGTCGGCTATTAAAAGGGAAAAAAACTATCTGTCGAGTAGACGTAGTGTAATTTAACTCGAGGTTTTTAACTATATACAACTCCGTGCGCCATTAATTTTTTTAAGAATACTAACAGTACTTTTTAGTACTACTAATACCCCTTTAACCACTCCAAGTAAGCTGCAAATGCTTGTGCTAGAAGTGATTCACGACAGTAGTCGAATGGCGGGTTCGAACCCACGACTTTTGAGTTTCGCAGCCTGTATCCTTAACCTTTAGGCTACTGTCGCCTTTTCTAAATTTATTAATGCACCAGAAACAAGAGTAATTACCACAGAAAACATTAATCTCTTTTTGTTGGATCTTACTTTTAATCTATCATAATATGTATTTAGTTATAAAACTGATAGAAAATCATACCTTCATTGAATGATTTTCATCAGTTCATTTTCAATCATTTCATTTTTATAAGAAGTTTATGGAGTATTTAGTCCGCAGCGCTGTTTCTGTGCGTGTAAGCGGACTTCACTTGTCTTCGAAATAAATTTTATTACTCAGACATGCAACTTTCCTCCTGGTATTTTCCTTCACTGCCCAGCACGTTTAAATCAGAACTTATAAAAACAATTTGGTTGGTCCCGACGGGGATCGAACTCGGGTAGGCTGTACTTTTAAATTCATTTTATACTGCTCTCAATATAAAAAAATAAAAATGACTATTTTATTGTAAAGTTGTGTCGCCACTCTGCAAAATTTTATGTTTCACTTAAAAATATACTCCGTCACGAAGCCTTTCAGAACGAAATATAAATGTAACATATTGAAAATACCGCTCACGGTGAATTTAATGGATATAATGCATCAAGCTGCTTCATTGTGCTATAGCCTTAGTCGGTGCGGCGACGTAGAGGTTTCAGTAGAATGATTTCTTATTGCCACTGTGTATGTACGTTTGGGGGCTAAGGTTGAAACAAGTGATTAAATTTTTTAAATTATTACAGTATGTATAGCTGTTGGATTTTCCATTTTAGATTTTGTTTTCATATATCTTATTTTTACCATTTCACTAAATGTTTACCTATACCGTAAAATCAAAAGTAATTATAATTCGCGACCGACAGAATAATTATAATTCGTTTGTGAGAATAATATTTATAATATACTTTTGAATATAATATATTGTCAGAAATGAGGGTAAAAATATAAAGGAAAATAAGAAGAATTGAGGGGGGAACTGCCTCCCAATCTATCTAGCAGTATAAAGTATTGCGCGGTCGACTAAGAGGGATCAGTCGGTAATTCTACGAGTCTCACTGTCGTTACTATGCCCGTTGGGGCATTCTACTAGTGTAAGTAAGCAAGATCGTGTTGCTGAGCGGCTGCCTAGTGTTACATTGAGATGAGTAGTGTTGCTGTTGCTTTGCATACTTTGGTGTTATCATGTAATTATGTCCTTCAAGTTACACCATTGTGTGATTGTGACTGGTACATATTATGGTTGGTCGAACTGTATTTGCTCTATACTAAATGTGTAGTGCAGTATGTTGCCTTATTCCTGATAATGATTAATTGCGTAAGCAAAAGAGCAAGTTGAACATCCGCTCTCGCACTTTTATTATTTTTAACAATTAATCGCCAGAGTAATTTCTAATACGAGTAATATTCTTTTATTTAAATAATTTTGAAAATATTTTCTAACATCAGAAGTAGAATAATTTCTTACAGTATGTATATTATCGTATATACTAATAAAATAATATATATTTAGGGTATTACTAGCTGTTCCCGGGACTTCGCCCGCGTGGAATTAATTACGTTTGCATTTCATGGGTTTTGATTTTTTCGCGTGGAACCCTATATTTTTCTAAAATCAAAGTAGCTTAAGTTACTCCTTATGATATCAGTTATCTGCCAGTGAAAGTCCCGTCAAAATCGGTTCAGCCATTTCAGATATTAGCCGGAACAAGCACACAGACAGAGACCGACAGACAGACAATTTTTTTAAATTTGTTTTTTTTTTTTTTGTTATGAGTACCGTATATACTTTCATACGCATTTAGTAAAAGATGTTATTTTGTCATTACAAACAGACACTTCAATTTTATTTATTTAATATAGATATAGATAAAAATATCACCACGGTATTGGGATATTTTTATTAACATTGACCAACTAAAAAGTACTGACCACTTTAAAATATTTTTAATATCAAATTGTTCATCATTTATTCCAGATTGATTCGAAATTTGAATTAAAAGTAAAAAATTGTGTTGACGGTAAAATTGAGTTGAACTTTGAATCTTTGCGTTACAGCATGGTGCGGGTTACAGCTTACACTTTTGGCGTGTCTAGAGATGGAACATTGTTAAATCGATTTAAAAAGGCGATTAACAATACACAAAGCAAAGCAAAATTATCGATTAGCTAACGATATTAAAATTAAAACCGAAATATATATTTGTTTATAAAATACAATACATGTAAAATTAAGTTAAATTTTAATAAAAATTATGATATAATAGTTACATAATAGCGGTGCCGGACTCCGCCGGCTTGGTATTTATTACGATTGGATTTCATGGCTTTTAATTGTTTTGCGGAATCCTAATTTTTTTCTAAAATAAAATTAGCCTGTTTTACATATAACATCAGCTATCTGTCAGTGCCAGCTATAAGCCGAAACAAACAGACAGTAAGACAAACATTTTAAAATTGTTTTGTCTTTTTGTTATAAGTACCATATACTATCTGTGTGCAATATCAAAATAAAAGGCTGTTATTTTGATATTACAAACAGACACTTCAATGTATAGATACTATGTATTAATTTGAAAATAAAAATCATCTTCTATTTCATGTTGATTGCAACATTCATATTGACATTTAAACAAATAAAATGGCTGCCAGCATTTGTAAATTTCAGTACGGCGTAGACTGCACCGGCAGCTTTTCGGTACGAGTGATGTTTTGTTTTGTCTGGTCCAATGGGCCAAATATCGGGACTGAAGGTAAAAATAATCGAGAATTTGGTTTATAAATCTAATGAAATAAAAATAAAAATTGTTTTTTATTTTATTTCATTAGATATTATAATAAAGTCTTTTGACACAATGCGTAATTTGCTTTACAAGTTTTATTGTCTGAGCTGACCAACGAATAATTTATCGTCCATGCATCGGTAACACTGCATATTCCTCTATGTGAGTTTTCTTTCCGTAAATCAGAATTTGTTGAACGATTAGTTCCAATTGCAATACATATTTACGTGATTTTTATATATTCGATTTATTTCAAAACCGATTTTTATAGTCTGTGGTTGTTCGTTATGGCATGGCATAGTTTAGCATGGCACATCACTGTCGTAAGTGGGCGGTACCCATCCATGAAGTACAACAATATTTGTTTATCTAAAAAATACGAAACTTCATAGGCGTGAGCCGTCACCCGCACCATGCTATAACGCAAAGACTATAGAGGGAGCGAATTTTGTACTCAGTTTTTTTTTTTGTTGAAAACCTCTATTTACATTTTTGATTCAACTTGGGTTGATTGTGATAATTTGACATTTTATTGCAATGCAACGTCGACATTTCACTTGAGAAGAGGTGATAAGAGCAGTGGGAATGCTGCAAGCTGGTGGAAACGTGTTGGTACTGATCGGGCGGACATCTAGAAAAGAAGTTGGTCATCATCATTCATTACAGCCTTCAAAAGTCCACTGCTGAACATAGGCCTCCCGCGAGGAATGCCACAAAGCACGGTCCCGAGCCACAGGCATCCATTGACTTCTGCATGTCTTACCAGGTCGCCACTTCATCTAGTAGGGGACGCCCAACACTTCGCCTGCCGGTACGAGGCTGCCACTAGAGAACATTTCTTCCCCATCGGTTGTCGGTTCTTCGAGCTATATGGCCGGCCCATTGCCACTTCAACATACTTATTCTTTGGGCTATGTCGGTTACTCTGGTTCTACTGCGGATATCCTCGTTTTAAGTCTATCACGCAGAGAAACGCCGAGCATAAGCCCTCTTCATAGCTCGCTGAACGACTTTGAGCTTCCTCATACGGCCAGCAGTGAAGGACCACGTCTCAGATCCATTGGTCATCACTGGCAACACGCACTGGTTGTACAATCTAGTTTTGAGGTTTTGAAGTATGTCTGACGAGATGTTTTGTAATCTCACGAACGCTGCCCAGCCGAGTTGAATCCGTAGATTGACCTCTTGGTCAAAGTTGGACTTACGTAGTCAGATTATTTGTCCCTGGTAAGCATATTCGTCAACAACTTCTAGCTTAGTGCTCCCAACAACTACCGGCATAGGTGTGACATGGACGTTAAACATGATTTTTTATCCATGTTTATCTTAAAGTGTCTCCCAACGGATAGGCCGTTGGGAGACACTATTGAAGTCATTGAGCATAGTGCTTAGGTCCTCCAGCGATTCTGCCATAAGGACTATATCGTCGGCAAATTGAAGGTGAGTGATGTACTCGCCATTGACGTTAATACCGTATCTTTCCAGTCTGAAAACGTCTTCCAATGCAGCGATGAAGAGTTTTGGGATATTACGTCACCCTGTCTAACACCTCTCTGCATCTGGATAGGTTTCGTACTCTGGTTCTGTACTCGGATAGCCATCGCAGCCCTACTGTACAAACACTTTAGCACTTCGATATACCGACAGTCCACTTGGCACCGCTGAAGAGACTGCAGCGCCACCCAAATTTCGACGGAATCAAAGGCTTTCTCATAGTCCACATTCGCAAGACAAAGTGGCAGATAGTACTCTTTGGTTCGCTGTACAAAATGCCGAAGGGTATGTATGTGGTCTATGGTGCTAAAACCTTTTCGGAAACCAGCTTGTTCGGGAGACTGGAAGTCGTCAAGTCTACGTGCGAGGCGATTCGTAATGACTCTCGAAAACAGCACGTAGACGCGGCTCAGAAGTGAAATCGGTCTGTAATTCTTCAAAGAGCATTGTCTCCTTTCTTGAAGAACAAAACCACCACACTTCTGCTCTACGGCTCCGGAGTAGTGCCACCATGGAGGACGGAATTAAAGAGCTGAAGGACTTCAAGTACCGGTTTTCCACCCACTTTCTGAAGCTCCGCTGTAATTCCATCCTCACCCGGGCCTTGCCGTTTTAAGGTGTTGGAGAGCCATTCTAATCTCGCTCAGACTGACGTCCAGGATATCATCGGATAGTGTCGGATAAGACTTGCTCTTGGATCGTTACTCACATTTGCGTGTGGATCCAACTATGACGTGTACAGCTGCCCATAGAACCTCTTAATCTCACTCAAAATCTCAGGTGTCCCAGTAACGATGCTGCCACATTCGGTCTTCAGCTTCGACAGTTGGCTCTTTCTGGCAGACAGATCTCTAGCAAAGACTTTGGAGCCCTGGTTCCGCTCGATCGCTTCTTCAATACGAGCAGCATTGAAGTTGCGTAAGTCCCGCCGCATGCATTTGGAGATCTGTCTGTTCAGTTGCCTGTATGCTGTCAAATCTACTGAAGACTGCAGCTTTATATCCGTCTAACAGCCATGAGATTAAGAGTGTGATCGGAGAGTTTTGTGTTCTTCTGCGGCGGGTCTTGCAAAACTTAGCTCCAACCGCATGGATAGTTTCCACGAGCTTGTCAATCATATCGTCCACTCACCCTCCAACTTAACGTTTAGATTCAGTGTGCCTCTCACCATTCGGTGATCGCTACCAATTTTCACCCTCGCGATCACTGAGACATCACTGAATAGTTGCCGTCTAGTCGTCATAATGAAGTCAATCTCATTTTTGTCGAACCGTCTGGGCTCGACCAGGTCCACTTCATGTGGGGCCGCTTCTGAAAAAAAGAGTTCACCATAAAGAGTTCATTATCGGCCAGCTGTTGGTCCCTAGTGTTTCATTGCCCTATTCTGAATTTCCCTACTTTCAGCTTACCGTTCTCTCTTGTGCCTAGTTTTGCGTTGAAGTCTACCATTAACACCGTATGGAGGAATGCATGGCTCTAGTGATATCCTCATACATTTCCTCCACCTCCTTATCAGGATGTGCCGAGGTTAGTGCGTAAAACTGTATGACCTTCAGCAAATACCGTTTGGTGATTCTGAGTATAAGGTACGCAACCCTCGTCGACACACTCCCAATCTTTACAACGTGAACAAGAGACTTTTGGACGATAAATCCGACACCTCCTTGGGACAGATGGTCACCCTCCGGTGATAGAAAAAGTTGCCGGATTCGAGGATTACCATGTCCTCCCCTCTTTCGTACCTCGGATAATCTTATAATATTCCAGCGCAACTTGTATATCTCTTTTCCGGCTCCAGGATCTTCTCGTCAGTCCTCAGGGTGCGTGCGTTATAAATTGCCAGAGTAGGATAGAATTGGGGCTTCTGCGTCACTTGCTCTCGCTTCGCTCGAGCTACGTGCCGCTGACGGCCAAGATTCTCTCCAGTAGAAGTCCACATTTTTAGTCAAATCAAATTAGTGCCTACATGTTCGAAAATTTCTATATTATATCTATTTATTTAACCAATGGTGTCTATCGCAACGGTCTAGTGGTTTGTACTACGAGCGGACTACAAAGCGTGATGGTTGCGGTTCGATTCCCACACAGTACAAAAATTAGTGTGCATGAACACGTTTGTTTGTATTGTTGGAGGCCTTTTCTATGTGTAACTAGCGAACGCCAGTGGCTTCGCCCGCACGGTTTACAGTTTTTCTATCCCGAGGAATAAGTGTACTTCCACTTCCAGTTGAGTTATTAAGCATTATATTCAGAGCGTTTGTAAGATACTGCTGGTATTGCTGCTTCTAAATGATTAATTTCTAAGGATACGACTTGTTTTGTCTAACCTCATTATAATCAGTGCAAATACAACAATGTTTGTTTTTTTGGATAATTATACCTAATATAGCAATAGCTCCTATTACTTGCACGAGTACAATTATCATTCCTTATTAGAAAAATATATCGTGTCAATATAATACCTCTACAATTTCTTCTATTTATGGCCAGGTATTCCAACATATGTAGGAATCAAATTAAAAGTGTGCGAATCTGATCTTATGCTATTTTTTATTACTGTTTTTATTCTCATAGCGAGTGCAAGTTGATTACAACGTTCGTCAAATATCTATATTGGTGATTTTAATCATTTTACTATTCAGAAATTCAGTCGTGATTAACTTTTATTTGTTTGTTTTTTGACTTCATACTTGTTTTGTTTATTGCAGATCATGGCCAACACTGAGAAAACATTGATTCTAATCCTATCACTAATCCGTATTACTATTCTCAGGATGTGGATAAATTTATACTATTACAACCAATAGAATAGCTATAAATAAGAGCAGCAATCGAAATCAAAGAAATATTACAGGAAGAGAAGCCGTTCTCAAGAATCATCATCATCATCATACATTATCCGCCAAGATAAAGATAAACGAGGCTGTCGTCTAATTAAAATCAACATTTACGAACTTAATGAGCAAAAACAAAATGTCATCGACGATATTAGTGCTAATATAAGTGTTCAATATGTCGTGCATTCAATGTATGATGAAGTGTTTGATGCTACAAATTGTCTTATAAAAAAAATAGTAATTTAAGTAATGTAGCTTGTAAAATATAATAAAAGTTATTATACATTGAATTTTATTGTTGTTTCATAATGTATCAACATCATTATTTAATTATGTAGAGCGAAACAAAGAAAAAGGCCATTGTTCCAACGAATTTATTTATTAGTAAATATAAAGTTATAAACATGATAATACATGATTATAACTTTATATTTAGCTATACATTACTTAAGCTATACATTTATCTCTTACTTACTTATTCCGTACATAGTAGTAGAATTACATAGTTTTACATTCAAATTTATTAAAATACAGTTTTGTAATGTCCCCATGGTAACGTATTGTAGCCATCTGCCATAATTTGTCTTTTGTCATCATCTCTATTAAGTACAAGTTTATCAACTTTTGAGTAAATATTTGATGATTCTTTGATCTAATTATACACATACTCTTTCTAATATTTTCATTAGACCATAACGTTCGTTTATATTTTTCAATATTAAGGTTTTAGTAACAGATTTTAATACCCTAAGCTTTTCTTATTGAGGTTGTTTTGGAATCTATACAATATAATTTCGCTCTTAATCCAACAAATTCAGTTATTATATCACCACCCATTTTGTCTTTGAAAACCCTGGAATTTTACAATTTACTTTAAGCAATACATACTGATCGTTTTGAAATTACTTGTATCAAAATATTTTATATTTTTTTTCATGTCTTCATAAAAATCATCTGTATTCATTTATTAGATACAACAGACTATCAGTATCAGTATAACAGAGTTGCAGTGAATTTTTATACAGGCGTTTCATTATAGAGTAATGAAAATGGTACAAATGACTCTTAGCTGAATCCAAAATTGAAAACCCAATGTAAATTGGGCGATCAAGGATAACTTTTGCTAGTTCTAACTGGATTGCTACTTAACGAATCTGAAATTATCGACAAATTTTTAAAATTAGGAGCGCTGACATATTTTTCAGCTCCACATAGTTTATTAGTCTTATTGGATGTCCATACACTAACCAATTTTACATCGACTTAGTTTCGTTTATTCTTTATTGTCTTTCGAAAAATAGAATTGTTTTGTTTTTTTAAAAAATCTCTTTCAAAGTCTGAAGTCGCATTTTGTATAAGTGTTGTATTTAATAAAATATATGGTGCTAAAAATGCATTTGGACTAAATGACAATATCCTATAAACTTTGAGCAAAATGAAACCATGACGTAAACATTCTTTTAAATGCAGATAATGAATAACATATTTACATTTATCGTACAAACTGGCTATTAATTTTCAGGTTTGCTTCCTGGTGGAGCAAACTTCTCTGCTGCAAATAGTAAATCTGAATGATTATCATGTTTTCAATTGGATAGTGCAAGTCTACTTCAAGAATATATCCAATATCACTATCATCAGGAACACTCATTACATCAAATTGATTTATTTCTTTTCACTTAGAAATTTAAAGTCCCCTTGGTAACTTTTGCATCATAGCAAAACCATATAAATTACACAATCTAGATAAAATTGTTTTTATCCTTATTGTCATAATAGGACATGTATTTATTGTTTGCTTTTGCATGTCTTAGAAAACATTGAGCATGACCACCGCGAATTCCTTTTCCTAAAATTGGTACTTATCAATATCTGAAAGTAAATCTAATTGTATGTTCGTATAAAATAACATAGCATCCCAACTTAATGAAGGAGACGACACATAGTAACACGGGTCAAGAGTATAATGTTTTAAACTCATAGCCGGAATTTTTCAAAACATCACACAACAGTAATACATAAGATAGATATTATAAATCTGTGTATTCACCTAAGTTACGGATTTTAAAATCATTCCATACCTTCAATGCATGACTGTAATCTTCATCTGAAACAGATTGTGATGTAAGGTGATTGAAAAATTTCGATTGCTCTGGTAATTGATTTCCTTCATACCGATCCCATGAATCTATATGGTCATAACAGTAGATACCTTTCTTTCGAACTAAAATAAATAAATGTTTATCTTCAAAAACTTGCGTAAATTTTTAAAATCTTTTCACTAAATTATCTAAACTCGAACTCAAAAAGTTGAAAGAGTCAATAAATGTCTTTTCAAATAGAAGACAAACACAATCAAAATATTCTAGGCTCTTTTACGATTACGAATCTATATAGTCATAACAGTAGATATCTTTCTTTCGAACTAAATTAAATAAATGTTTATCTTCAAAAACTTGCGTAAATTTTTAAAATCTTTTCTCTAAATTATCTAAACTCGAACTCAAAAAGTTGAAAGAGTCAATAAATTTCTTATCAAATAGAAGACAAACACAATCAAAATATTCCAGACTCTTTTTACGGCTACGAATTACAAAAACTAAATTTCCAGACCTTTATCTTATTGAAAAAGTTATTAAAAGAAAAGGAAATAAGCTTTTAGTAAAATGGTTAGGCTTGAGTGATGAAGAAAATAGTTGGGTGGACAAAAGTGAATTAGTAGTGTAGGTATATAAATAACACATTATTGAAGGAAGGCGGTGGTATAATTAATAACGTGATAGATAATTTACCGTTTGAGTTACATTTACCCGGCTATCAATTTTGTGGCCCCGGAACGAAACTTCAAAAACGGTTACTCAAAGGCGATCGAGGGGTAAACAAATTGGATGAAGCTTGCATGCTCCATGATATTGCTTACATTAACAAAGATTCGAACGCTCGACAAAAAGCGGATTTAGAACTTTTGAATATGGCTAAGAGGAGGTTGAAATCGAAAGATGCTGGGAAAGGAGAAAAAATTGCCTCATGGATAGTCAAAAATGCGATGAAAGCAAAAATCCGGGCGGGGAGTGGTATAAAAGCATTTAAGAAGGGGATAAAAAATACAGTCTCAGTTAAAAAAACTAAAATCCAAAGACAGCCACTCGGCTATAAAATATGCCTATGCAGCTGCAAAGAAAATATTTAGTAATAAAAAAGGAATAAGTTTACCTCGTTGTATTCCTCTTCCAAAGTGTGGAGGACTTTTACCGCTTATTCCCATATTTGCGGGATTGTCAGCTTTAGGATCATTAGCTGGTGGAGCAGCGGGTATAGCAAAGCCTATTAACTAAAAATATTCTTCAGGAATCTGAAAGACACAACAGAATGATGGATGCGGTTGCTCTAGAAAAGGATTATATATTAAACCTCATAAACAAGGAGCAGGTTTATATCTTAACCCTCAAAAACTAATTAGACGGCTACCCAGACGTGCTCTCACTAATCTAGACATATTAGAACACGCAAGTGACATTCCATATTTTCGCGGCGTTTTCATGAGAAATAAATTACTTTTGAAACCGAAAAGATAGAATGTAGAATATTGAATTTGGATAGCTATAGAAATCCTGGTACGCATTGGGTAGTCTTTGTAAAGCACAATAAATACGTAGAATATTATGATAGTTTTAAGTAATTTAAAGCCACCGTTAGAATTAGTTAAATATATGCATAACTTACCTATCAACTATAATTATGCATGACATCAAGCGTTTGGAGCTACAAACTGTGGTCATCTTTGTCTAAAATTTTTAAGGAATTACTGAAAAAGCATTTATATAGTGTATAAAATAAATAAAGGTATCAGTATAAAATGTCTTTCACTGGGTCTATAACTGGGACAGGAGCTCTTTATCAACAAACTATTCACCGACATTAGAACTACGAGGAGACTATGAATGCGGTCTTTGCATTTTCAACTTTCAATTCTATTATCAATATAGATTACAATAAATTTTATTATGGTGAAAAAGAAATGATCGAAATTCCTGAAGGGTCTTACGAGCTTCAAGATATTTGTAATTATCTAAAAATAACATTAAGAACACTGTATTAAAACTAAATTGTAACAATAATACATTAAAACAAATATTTTTGCTCTGAAGATGTTCACTTTAATAGAAGCAAATCACTGGGTAAAATTTTAGACTGGTATGGAAACAATAAAGCAAATATAAGTACTGAATCAAAGTATCCTATCAGCATTCTATCGACAACCATCGTGTGGTTTGAATGCGATTTTGTTAGTGGTTCATTTGTCAACGGGAAAGCAAGCCATATAATTCATGAATTTGTACCTAATGTACCACCTGGTTATCGAATAATTGAAATACCTAAAAACTTAATTTATTTTCCTGTTAACTAAAGTTCTATAGGTGCTATTAATATAAAGCTGTTGGACGCTGAGAATAAAGAGATAAATTTACGAGGTGAAGAAGTACAACTGTATTTACATTACCGAAAAAATGATAAATTTCAATAAAAGCCCACCTACGTCAAGTATCCAAGTCAGTTCTAAAAGAAAATCTCATAAAGGCACACCTCTTTAGCTAAAAGAAGCTTACCAAGACTAGCAAAGAATTTCTTAACCTAGTTGGCTAGTTTTAACAAGAATGACGAAATACGTATTCCTATTAATCAGCAAGACCTGTACCTGCTACCTTCACTCAGTAGTTTATATATCGAGAGAAAAAGTAATCAAAAAGAAAAGTATCAAACGTACATTTCGTCAATAATCCAGCACTATTTCTATTTTAAGACATAAGATATGAACTTAATGGAGTAGAAATAGATAAAATTAAGAATGCGGGTATCACTACTACAATAAAATCTTATCTATCCTTAAATGAAAATTAATCCAAATGTGCACGAGTTTGGGGCTGGTCAACTGCAGAAACAAGCAATACTACTGGTGGAGTGTTTTCCGCATCTATACCATTGAACAAGATATTAGGATTTGCAGAAGGTTATAAAAAAAATTATAATTAATTTTAAACACGAGTTAGTATTATTACGAAGCAATACGAATCTTAATGCGATCAAGTTAAATACAGGTCGTAGATAATATTATAATAAATAAAATTATTTGGCGAGTTCCACATCAAAGTATCAGATCGTGAAAGAATCAACCTATTAAAACATTTAGAGAAAGATAGAGCTATTCCATTAGCGTTCCGTTCCTGGGACTTATATGAGTATCCATTGCTACCCAAAACACGTAAACATACTTGGTCTATAAAAACTTCATCGCAAATAGAGAAACCACGATTTGTTGTCATCGCCTTACAAACCAACCGCAAACATAACGCGGCATTATCAATGGCAGAGTTTGACCATTGTCACGTACGTGATGTAAGAGTCTTTTAAACACATCATATTATCCTTATGAGGGACTGAATGTCAGCTTTTCAGAAGATAAGTTTTCTTTATTATACGAACAGTATGCGAGATTTCAACAGTCGTATCACGGACGCCGGTCAGAGCCGTTGATGGGTTTAAAGGAATTCAGAGACGTAGCGCCATTATTTGTAATTGATTGTTCAAGACAGCACGAAACTTTAAAAGGTTCGATCGACGTGAGAGTTGAAATCGAAACAGACCAAGAAATACATGATCAGACAGCTGCTTGTTGCTTGATTTTAAACGATTGTATATTCAGTACAAACCACTGAGCAATATCGTTAAGAAAATATCATGAATAGCAGTACAATAATCGTAGATCTTCAAGGATTCAAAAATCGCAAAATGAATTTATAGTAAAAGAATTTGCTATAGCCACTCTAGAGTACACCAAAATATTCCTAATTAAACCTCCTACGCGTTCACTTCACTATCTCTTGAAGAGAAAAACAAATTTGCTGGATTTAAAAGCACAGAGGGTATCGATGGAGTGAGGGTTTTGTTGAGTATAGGGAGTTTCACAGAATTATCAAGACATATTTGAAAGATAAAAAGATTTATTTAAAAGGATCTGAAAAAATAAAATGGGTACAAGATCATTGTGACTAAAATAATACTATCGTAGATATAACTTGCTTAGGAGCTCCCAATTTAAATACTCTTTGTGAACTTTATTGTAAAGATACTTTACTGTATAACTGTTATATTCATAAGAAAATATGTGCGTTAAAAAATGTTTAATGTATTAAGAAGTGGTGTTTTGAAAACAAAGTGATCGTTTGATTTTAAATAAAATATACGTAAATAAAAACTTCATCTTTTAATTTAAACTACCCTTGTGTTCGAGAAAAAACAATAGCAACGATTAGTATTATTAAAGTAACTGTTTTTCTTTGTACCACATTGCACTTTAACGATGAAGGGGAACCTCTACTGGAGGGGCCTTCAACGGCACGTAGTTCGAGCGAAGCGAGAGCAAGTGACGCAGAAGCCCCAATTCTATCTTACTTGCCAGGTCGAGTCGTCGTAGGTGGTAACCGAACGGCCACCGGAGATTCTTAGCACCCCCTGCCCCGCCGTTACTATGGTCGCCACCGTAGCCAGGAATAGTGGGGACGCTGGGGACTGGGGGCCGTCTTTTTGTAACTTTCGTCATGGGGGGTATATTGCCATAGTTGCCACGCTTGGCGAGCGGGTTGGCAACCGCAGTTCTTTTTATTGCTTTTTGCTTTTATCAGAAAGATGTTGCTGCCCATCTTCTGCCTCAGTTTCCCTCTGTCGCCTCTTACGACACCCAAGGGAAGATATGGGGTAGTGGGTATTCTTATCCGCCACTACACGGGGACACGCTTTTCAAGGTACGAGTGCTAGCGCCCTTTGCTATATGTGTATTAGTTTTGTCAGGTCCAATGGGCCAAATATCGGGACTGAAGGTAAAAATAATCGAGAATTTGGTTTATAAATCTAATGAAATAAAAATAAAAAATTGGTTTTTTGTAGCCATTTTGGCCGCCATGAGTTATGATAAAGTCTTTTTGACACAATGCGTAATGCGTTTGCTTTACAATTTTTTTTTTTTTGCCAGAGCTGACCAACGAATAATTTATCGTCCATGCATCGGTAACACTGCATATTCCTCTATGTGAGTTTTCTTTCCGTAAATCAGAATTTGTTGAACGATTAGTTCCAATTGCAATACATATTTACGTGATTTTTATATATTCGATTTATTTCAAAACCGATTTTTATAGTCTGTGGTTGTTCGTTATGGCATGGCATAGTTTAGCATGGCACATCACTGTCGTAAGTGGGCGGTACCCATCCATGAAGTACAACAATATTTGTTTATCTAAAAAATACGAAACTTCATAGGCGTGAGCCGTCACCCGCACCATGCTATAACGCAAAGACTATAGAGGGAGCGAATTTTGTACTCAGTTTTTTTTTTTGTTGAAAACCTCTATTTACATTTATTTGATTAACTTGGGTTGATTGTGAAATTTGACATTTTATTGCAATGCAACGTTTAACTGGAGAAGAGGTGATAAGAGCAGTGGGAATGCTGCGGGCTGGTGCGAACGTGTTGGTACTGATCCGGCGGACATCTAGATAAAAAGGAGTTGGTCTTCCTTTTTAAATCTATGTATATTTTATTAATAGTTGATAGAACTATTGATAATAACTTTACCATGATACATGATTACATTACTACTATAGATACTCACAAATAAAAATACCAGCCTAAAAAAATGTACTCATTAATATACACGAACTTGCAATTCACAGCAATTTCCGGGCGTAATTTGGACCGTCTCTTATTATTTACATCTGCAGTTTTAAGCTGCAGAAAGAATTTTTTATGCAAATTTTGGTAGCGCATTGAGGTGCACTGCGGCTTCTCTAAAAGAGAAATTTGGTGTATTTTTTCTTTGTGGTTTTAAACTTAATATTTGAGTTTTAATATTATTTGTTTTTATTTTCTTAGTATTTCTAAACTTAATGTTGTCACAAAATACCAAGTGTAAGAGAATCAAAATCTCCACAAGTAAAAAAAAAAACTTTATTTAGAACTTGAAAGCAACAATGAAAGTATATTTAGCTGCAAGGTGGTTGAAAGTTGCAAAAGGTACTATGTATAAGCACTCGTGAAAAGAATCCACAAAGTAATTTTAATGACAGTATTAAAATGGAATTAGTTACCAAAAGTTAAGTTGAAGAAAAGTACTTATAATAATCGAAAATTACGTTTTAAATTACTATTTTTATTATTTATTTCTCTCTCTTACCTATTTTATTATCACAAAGTAATTTTAATGACATAGTAATAAAATGAAATTAGTTACCAAAAGTTAAGTTGCAGAAAAGTACTTATAATGATCGAAAATTACATTAAAATTACTATTTTTATTATTTATTTCTCTCTCTTACCTATTTTATTATCACAAAGTAATTTTAATGACATAGTAATAAAATGAAATTAGTTACCAAAAGTTAAGTTGCAGAAAAGTACTTATAATGATCGAAAATTACATTAAAATTACTATTTTTATTATTTATTTCTCTCTCTTACCTATTTTATTATCACAAAGTAATTTTAATGACATAGTAATAAAATGAAATTAGTTACCAAAAGTTAAGTTGTAGAAAAGTACTTATAATGATCGAAAATTACATTTCAAATTACTATTTTTATTCTTTATTTCTCTCTCTTACCTATTTCTGCCGCCATATATCAGTGCCTGCACTGTTGTATTCTGGTGTGGACGGTATAGAGAGACAATATTATTACAGGCTATGAAGCATTCCAACTTAGTCCTCAGTGGTGACAACGCTGTAGCTTTCTTTGTTAGAAGTTTCTTGCAGGTTTCCACGGACAGCAATAGCCATCAGGTGGACTGTAATTTTGTTTGTCACTTCAATTTTATAACAAGTGGTAAAATTAAAAATTTTGTACAACCGACTTCAATATAAATTATTAAGTATAACTCAAACACTACTGGTCAGACCTTGATCAAATTTATATGGGACCACATGAGAAGCACCAGCTTTCAATCATCAAAATCGGTTCACCTAGAAAAAAGTTATGAGGTAACACACATAAAAAATAAATTAAAAAATACAGTCGAATTGCGTACCTCCTTCTTTTTGAAGTCAGCTAAAATACGTCAATGCATTTGATAAAGGATTAAAAAAGCATTTCAAAGTAGCAAATCAACTATGTTTGAGTTCCTGAATTTGGCCCCGGATGATGACGGCATTTGTGCAAGAAAATAATGGTTTCCGTTTTCGTATTGAGGTTGTGATTATCTTTCTATATTTTATAGGTCACGATTAGGTTAAGACAAAAGACTGAGTCGTCTGTTAGTGACTACACCTGTAACTTAAATATAATATCCGATTTTTATTAAATAAGTGAAATATTAAAAGTTGCCTAATTGTACATAAGTGCTTTATATGAAAAAGCAATGATGAATGCATTGAGGGGCGCTTTAACTTCAGCCCCTCGCTTTAACTTTCATATTTTAAACTGATAATTGCATTTTTGGCGTTGGCGTGCATTATTATTCAGTTATTATAAGTGCTGCACGTTATCAGATGGAAGGAATGGCCATAAAAAACTGAATATGTGAAATAAAAAAAATTAAACAAAACATTGTGATTACTTCGTAGTGGTTCCTTCTTTTGTTAAATATCTTTTCATATCCTTTATTCGTGTATTATATCACTTTTAGTGTAATTTTGGGCGTTTTAAAATAAAATTATTTTCATTATATATATTTTTACACCCTAGAAACGCTCCAATGCTGAGCGCAGACATCCTCTTATTTCTTAAAGGCTTTTTATATATGAATATTTTATATATGAATAATATTTTATGTCAGACGTAAAATGCGGAGACTAAAAATAGACAACAGCTAATCAGAATCAGGCGTTATTTTGCGGAAATCCATCATTTTAAAAATGTTAAAATTATTAAGTTAAGATCAGCATAAAAATAAAAATGATGTATCTTACATAGTTTGAAGAGCGCCCCCCGCCAATGCCATGTGGGGACCACTAAACACGACCTGAGACTGGCTTTGACCTGGAAAGCCTTTCTGCCGTATCGAAAGCGACCCCCCTTAGGGAAAGGAGGCGCAGGTACAGGTACGGCAGCAGTGACCCAAAACCGCTGCTAATTTATACAACTCGCTGACGCAACCGTTCCCCACCTAAATAGTGAGCGACTACTTCATGCAATAAAACATGCAACCAACCACCCACTTGAGGTACGCATCCGTTTGCCGTAAAATCATCATACAAATCTCTGCGAAACGCCGTGGTTAAGAGAGGTGAGTTTGAAAGATTTGTTTGTTCATTCAACAGTGCAACGTTACTAATTTTTTTTAACTAACTCTAACTGTTCCAGCACACATAGTTGCACCTCTTTTGGCGGTAGTGCTTTTGAATTGTTAAGACACATCATTTTTTAAGTGAAAAGTTCTTTTGGCACCTTGGGCACTTTTGGGATGGGGAAAAAACACTGAACTCGCGTGACCGTCACGCTCAGATACATAAAATTGATGAAAGTAATGTTGAAAATCCAATTGACAAAATTTTATAAAATTGATATGTATTTATAAATTTGTTTGTATTATATAGACAATAATCATTATTTTTCATGTAAAACAGCGCAATAAATGAAAATTTTATTGCTATATTTAATACTAGAATTTTACCCGCGGCTTCGCTCGCGTGAACTTGAATTTAGAAACATCATTAAATGCTATTCCGTGCCAAATTTAGCAAAATTCGATTACTTTTAGAGTCACCTCGGTGTCTGTATCTCTATATCTGTCAAAGATTGTTTTGAAATCTAAAAGACTATTAGACGTAGATGATTTGTATTTGGCACAGATATAATAGCTACAGGAACACGTGCATATATGTATATGTCTAGAAACACCTACTATTTTTTATAACGGGCGTGTCTTCCGATGTATCCAGAAGAAAGGTAAATTGTCTTGGAATCAAAATGTATTATTATTATTATTTACATTTTACTATTTAATTCATTCATAATTAAAGTCAATTTAGTTTTAACAAAATAATGATGAATTTCATGGTCTTCTATCAATTTACGGTATAATGTTTATTTGAAATATTTAATTCATATCATTGGTCCTATTTAATATAGATTAATACCATAAAATAGATGTAGATATTTTTTGTACGTTCGAGTAGACTTCAAAATTTCATAAATGCAGTTCAATAATAATGTACATACTACACATGGAATAAAACTAATGTCACGGATTTTATCACATTTCATTTTAACTTTTTTTACGAGGAGGTTTTTACGCATCTTTGGATGAAAGTTCCATAAAAACCCGCGTAAAGTAACATATCGTTAATGTGAAGCACCGACGCTCCGGGAAGTCTAAAGTATGTCATGTCATACGTCAGTGATATGTTTAGTATCGTCCTAACCATTATATCGGATCTGATAGACAACAAATCTTTGCATTAGAACACCGATTCCTACCAATGATGATTCGCGAGGCTATTGAAATTCAAAAACATCCTAATTTAAATACGGAAGATGGCTGAGTGTTACCATCTGCTAAGGAACCCATAATTAATAAAATTAAATTCAAACCCAAGCATACTACTTAATAAAGTTAAAATTAATCGCAAAAAAATCCTTAAAATTTGTTTTATTCCTTATAAATTTTATTCACAGTGAACGTGGGAAGCACTCATGAATGGGAGTAGAAAAATGTTCGCCTTGTTGTGGCGGTGAAAGAGAATCTGCCACCTCATACCGTCCCATCGTAAGAGGCGACATAGGAAAATAAACAGGAGATGGGCAGCATAATATCTTCCTGACAACAGATCAAAATAATAATAGCTGCGGTGGCCAACCCGCCTACCAACCGTGGCAACTATAACAAATATCCAGCCACTTGACAATTTATGAGGGAGGCCTATGTTAATTTTAGTAGACTTTTAATAGGCTGACGATAATGAGTTCTACTCATCTTTGAAACCCTTAATATTTACGGTAGAGTAAAAACAAAAAAGAACATACCCGAAAATATGAATGAAATATAAACTGCATAGATTGCCCCATAAAAAGTAAAAAAGTAGCAGCTTACATACATGTTACATCAATCAACAGATTCATCCTCGAGGGAATCGTACACGTTTTGCTCCCGTGCCATGATGAAATCTCATGGCGGCCCTCGTATTTGTTTAAATACAAATCATAAAAACTGAAATTAAGCTTTTGCATGATTGTTGACCACATCTACCTACCTAGTAATTACACATCCAACGATGCCACGAACGAATTTTCAATTATTTACATCGTATATTCAGTAGCATTCTATTATTTAATTTTATCACGACTAACCATTTTAGTTTATTTAGAAGTAAGTACATGGCGCTGGTAGCTCAGATGGTTAGCGCTCGCTGTAAGTTTCACAGTACGCGAGCAACCCGGGTTCGATCCCGCCGGCACCAATGAAATTGTTAATTGCAATTTTAAGTGCTAATTTACCACGTGCTCGGCGGTGAAGGAAAACATCGTGAGGAAACCTGCATGTCTGAGAAATAAAAATAAAAAATATTTCGAAGACATGTGAGTTCGCCAACACGCATTGGGGCAGCGCGGCGGACATTACCTTGCCTAAAATCCTCTCAGAAATGAGAGGCCTGTGCCCAGCAGTGGGACGTATATAGGCTGTAACTTTACTTTTACATGGCGCTATTGTTAGATGAAATAATGAAAGCCAAAACTATACTATCTAGTAATATCAGCGATAGAAGCGAACAATATAAAATCTCTTAGAGTGTTCAATAAGCAAGCTATTATAAATACTCTAAGAAAAACCTTATCAATTTTCATATTTTTGATATGTACGTCATTTTTATCTACTAAAATTATTACACTTTTAAAATAAAATAACAATAATACTAAAAAACTAAACGTTAGAATTTTTAAATAATGTAAAAAATCTAATTATTTAAATTTTTGTAAGTTACTTATATTATTTACTTTATAACTATGTAACTGAAGGCAAAATATACTACTTTTTCCATTTGATGACAGATGGCGCTGTTTTGATAATAAATCAGTGTAGTTTCAAATTATTTTACCAAGGCTATAACTATATTTGAAAACACCAGTCATACCGCCTATAAGAGAAAATTGACATCTAATGTATGGAAAATACTTAACCTTCTTTTTTCGATGTTCCGTAATCGGATAAAAAGTAGCCTATAAGTTGCTCCGGGTTACTAACTACCTACATACAAAATTTCATGTAAATCGGTCCAGTAGTTTTTGTGTGAATCCGGAATACACAGACAGACAGACAGACAGAGAGACAGACAGACAGACAGACAGAAAGACAGACAGACAAAAATTCTAAAAACCACTAATTTGGCTTCAGAACCCTAGTTATTAGTCCCCTGGACTTGTTTTTTCAAGAATATATTATAATTATTACAGACACGACTTTTCTACAGATTTATTATATGTATAGATGTTAATAAAAATAATTTCTAATAAAAAATACTTCCTAAAAATTTTTTTCTTTACAACCCGAAAATAATGTTTACAAGTTTGTGAAGCTAAGAAGTTTCACTTCTGACGTTGCAGTCCTACGACTTTTTTATTTTTATGCGGATCTTAGCTATAATTAATTTTAATATCTTTAATAGACAGCATCGTCAGAGGTGCGTGGCATTTGGTACTGCGATTTCCAATCCACCTGCCTAGCGTGGCAATTAAAGCAAAATATTCCCTCCTACAAGAAGACTCGGGCTGGACTTTCACGAGCTGATGGAGAAATACAAGAAGATTTATTTAAAAAAATACAATAAGTCGTATTGCTACGTTTCAGAAAATAAAAACTTGCCTTCAATAATAAATCCCGATTACATAAAACAGTACAATGGAAATGCAACTGCTGCCTAGCAATGTTTGCTCAAAAGACAATTCCATGACAAAGAAACAATAGTCGCTCGGAATGTTTGAAGAAAAATGAAAATTGTTCTTTTCGACGTAACCCAGATTGACGAGTGAATATTATGAACTGCAAAATTTAAAAAAAAAAATCCTTATATTTATTTTACTAATAGGGTTTATTCTTTGTAATAGAAAGATATGCAACGTGGGTGGCTTTTGTTAAGCTAAATCAGTGTGCTTTACCATATTCGGCTAAATCACCAAGAGGTGGGAAAGTAATAAAGCACTGACTTTCGGTAGTTAAAAAAATAATGATAAATCTCGGGAATTCGCAAAGCGTTCCTTATAGTTACTTTAATAAAAATACAAACATTGTACTTTAGCTTAAGAATAGAAATGGTTGATCATGTTGTATCTAGTTCGACAATACTAATATGGACATTTTCTCTTTTACCTTTTAAAACGACGCTATCTCGAACGATTTTCTCCTATATCGTGGTAGCGACACACATCCAGATATGGAACAATTACTAATAGACCATAGAAACAACTTGTTCCTTGCGGGCTCATTGGACGCAACACATTTGAAGTGTGATGTGCCCAATAAAACGTAGCTTACACTAACTAATAAATTACCCTAAGATGCACAAAGTATTTTGGTTTTAGTAGACACGTAACCTATGCTGCGGATTTGTAGCTACGATCCAAAGATATGATTCATAAGTGTTACGATAAAGAACTTAGGCAACAACATACATATGTTGCGCGAGGAAGAGTGAAGTGAGTGAGCGAAACTAGGATTAATAAAAAAACTTCGAGACGGGTTGACAACCGCAGTTTTTTATTAACTTGTAATAAGGAAGATGCTGCTGCCCATCTACTGTTTTATTTCCCACTGTAGCCTCAAACAACACCTACGATATTAAGATATAGTGTGGTAGATTATCTTAAGTCGCCATTACACGGCATCTAGGCCCATCCTCTTCCATAAAATAAACATGGAATGTTTCAAAATATGCTAGCAATTCATAAAAACCTATTTATACAATGGTATGTCTCGTATGCATTTCTATACAAACATCCGATTACGATGAAACTCTGGTAAGTTGTTAGCACACCTGCAAAAGTTTCTAAAATATAAATATTACTATTTGTGTCTTCGTTATCTATGCGTTTTTCTTTCTATACCTATTATGATGAAACTAAGTAAGGCGAATGCCGGCAAATGTTTCTGAAAAAAGGTATTGCAACGCATGCCCGTCCCAGCTGTGGCTGCGATGCGTATTGGCTTAAATATAAAATTGTATTTTTTTACAGAATAAGGGTCACAAATGAACACATAGTCCGCCTGATGGTAAGTGAACACTATGGCTCGTAGACACTCTACGTCTATACTCGATTAAGAATAAAAACATTTATGCATTTTCACCCCTAAAGACTAAGATAGAATGACTCGTTACCGGTAAAAAGGATCGATACGAAACACAGCAGTATTAGCTGCTATTTTACACTGGCATTTTGTGAGAGCGTAGTCCTTCCCCAGTTGAGCCAACCCATTCGTGTTGCAAGGATAAAATACACCTGTAGAATAACAGTAAATTTATAATTTATTAAAAACGGATATTAATCAAATAGTAGCATGTATTTCATATACAAATAGTGCAAAACGAATTCGCTTATTCGCGTCTGTTTGCGTATTAGCTTTAAAAAAAAATTAGCGTGTTTTTTTTCAATTCGCTAAATGTAACGCACCGGTGTATTCGTGCGAATCCGAGGTGAGCCGCTAGTTATTTATCATACAATGTAAAGTAAAATATAAAAATATAACGGATATGACTTAGATACCTTCAACTAAAGAGCTTACACCTTTTTAAACGGCCGGTAACACATTTGCAATTACTCTGGTGTTGCATATTTTCATAGGCGGCGGCGATCACTTACCATCAGGTCAGCCGTATGCTCGATTTCCTCCACTTCCAAAAAAAACATAACACAGCTTTGCTAACAAGTATAATGCATTAATAAAAAATTACTATCCTTAAATGTAATGCTCAATTCGTACGGTAGCGAATTTGATAAAAGGCTCACATGAGCATTTTTATTAAATCTGAATTTCTGTTCAATATATATCTTAAATTTTTACTGCTTAAAATACAATAAGGAGAAGGTTCAACTTTAAGTTATATTTTTCCCGATTTTCAGGTAACGTAATGAAGCGGAACTTTGTACAGGAATACAGGACATACCTACACATAAAACTTTTTGCAGGAACATTTTAATTCATAATCAGTGGCGATTGGACGCCTTAGGTACTTTATTATTATTATTATTAATGCTATTTGACGTTTTATAAATTTACAATATTTTTTACATAAGACCGAAAAACTGTTAAATTTATCGTTTTAAAACTGTCAAACGTCTAAAAATTACAATTTTTTTAATGTCAACGCAGAAAGTAATAATAATAAATATCTTAGAACAGGACAACAATGTAAGATATTTCTATAAAAACATAAAAAATGTTCCAAAAAGTTTGATTGCAACTCCGTGCCGTTTCAATCCTGTGCAGTTTTTAATTTCGTTCTACTCCACAGCGAGTAGCTTCGACACTAACCTTGTTACAAGTTTAAATTGATATTTCACAGAGTGTTGTTTAGAAACAATTGAATACTACTCTTTGGATTCTCGTTCTGTTTATAGTGAAAAATTTGCATTAAAAATAAATTTTAGTATTCCTGTATTTTTGAATGGTTTAAATTCAACATAATAAAGTCTTCATTTGTTATTTTTCCAAAAACACAAAATTTTCTTACTAACTGATGCACATTCAATTAATTAAAAATAGATATATGGTATTTTGACTAATGAAAACAGTTGCAATTTTTTCTGGTTTTCAACAGATCTTGAAAAAGACATATCAACAATACCTGGCTTAGCATGAAATGTTTTGAAAAACTGGGGCGACAACCAATCCGTTAAGTAAGTGTGGCTAAACTGTCTTATCTATTATATTATAAGTATGTATGTCGATGGTGTTTTAGTACCCAATTTTAGCTTTACAACTTCGGACAATGTCACTGATGTCCGCGCTAACTGAGAGTCACTTACTTTTTTTATCTTATACTCGTATGTGTCCAATGTAACACTAAAGGTGTCGTACTACTATAAAGGTTTATACTATTAAAGTGCTGTGAACGTATCAGGAAAACCAAAAACACGACAGTCACTACTACGCTCTCTAGAATTCGGTTCGGGGACCGTTATTTCATCCCCGTTCAATATGTGTACGACTATAATACCCATCATCCTCATCATCATCAGTTGTTGCTCATTTTGTTCATAAAGATGCGCCAGGGGGAGCTAAAAGTATTGTTGTTGTAAACATTATTTAGTATTAAAATACCTATACAGTTTAATTACTACAATTTCTCTTACAGATAATTTTCTATAGCGGCTACTAGAAAATTATCTGTAAGAGAATTAGCAATTATATCTATTTTTGCACATCGGTGAGCATACACAGTTATAACGCGTATGGTCCCCGCGTACTAAAGCTTAGTGTTGGTTATAGTTGGTCATGAGCTGTACCATATATTAATAGTATTAATAGCATTACTACTATTCTTTATAATAAAAATATCATAAAAACCAAACCTACATTTAAGTAGTTATAAGTAAGCAGCGAAAAGAAACGATTTACTAAAAGAATGATGATGGATGAATATCTTTTCTGTAATCCCCATTCTCGTGGACATTTAGTCTTACAACACATCATAATGTATAGCCATTTGTTATGCCGTTGTGTTTATTTTTCCTGGAACTTTTATATTCATTATGAGTAATGGAGGGCTTAAGAGAGAGTAACGTGCCGCCACCCTAATGCGAAATAGGCCTATATGATGCGAAAGAATTTAGCACAAATTTTTGGCACGTTAGATTAAAGCTCATTTCTTAAAAAATGCTTTTATTTTTATAATTATAAAGTATTTTTATGACCCATAACATGTATTCACAATTAGTAAATGAAATATTTTGGAAAATTAAGTAATTTATTATTATTAACGTTATTAGTTATTAAAGTTATAATTGGGGTACAACGCTACAAAACATAGCAACATTAAGCTGCTACTTTACATTGGTGGTATTCCAGCCTGTCGAGCCGAACCATTCGTGCTGCAATCATGATATAGCTGCCGCGTGGTTCTATTTTATTTGTTTTCGTTTGTGTTTAACCATATTTGTTTTTTTAATCAGTAAGGAATTGTATAATTGTAAACACGGGAATACTATGCTCCAAATTATTGAAGAGTTTTTGTCCCTGGGACAAAATATCTGATTAGATAAATGCAATTTCAACCAAAAGGTCAACTAAAGACTTTAATTTGACTGACTTCGACGTAAGGACTCTAATTCGACTTCTGACGTTCGGAAAATTGTGACAAATTTTAGCCTCTGGTATATCTGCGAATCTTAAAACAAAAGTGTAAGCCAGTGCGTGTTGCCAGTGTTAATTTACAGAACCAGGACGTGGTCCTTCATTGCTTGCCATATAAGAACGCTGACTGAGGAATACTAAGCGAGCTATAAAGAGGCCTATGCTTGAGGTTTTTCTGCGTTATAGAACCCGTATCAAGGATATCCACAGAAAATAACTGAAACAGTGCACACCTACGAATAAAAGGTTCTAGTGGAAAAGGGCAGCCATATAGCTCAAAAAACTAACAATGGGAAAGAAAGATCTGAAGTGGTATACTCGCTCTTGGAACGCAGTATTGGGCAATGAATTGACGACCTGATGAAACATGCAGAGAACTAAAGGTAAAAAGGCTCAGACCCTACTTTATATCAATATATTTTATTTATTAGCAGCGGACTTGTAATGTTATGCAAAGAAGACGCTAGGAATAGTGAAAATTTTACACTGAATTCAATATTACGTCACCTATACATATATACCAATTTCTTGACGCAATAAAGATAATTGAGTTTTTTACAAAATCGAGCTTCAGGTTGGAGGACATTACACTTTATTAGTTTTTCTTACCATATACCTATTATGGAAAGTTATTTCCATTAGATTTAGTAATTTATGAAAACAATACCAAGCCAATAAAAGAAAACTAAGATTGATAAAGCGAAGTAATAAACAGTGTTATTCATTTTGTTTCTTTGTTAGATTTATATTAAATACACCTAGATGTTATTGAATTTTATAAGTGACAATGATTTATGAATTCTCTTTTCTTTTTGTTATTTTTTGTTTTATGATGTCACCGCTGCCCAGGTAGAGTTGTTTTTGTTCCATATCTTAAATTACGTTTTTTTTTTTTCATTAAATTACATAGCTAGTGGTTAATACCTAGCTAAATGTTTTTTTTTTAAATATAAATAAAATTATTATAATTATTTAAAAACTATTATACTTTTAATTACATAATCTATACATACATATAAATAAACCTCGTACCGATAAGCGAACTGTAGGCAGCCCCCCATTAGATAGAGTGACGGCCTGGTAAGATTTGCAGGAAGTCGATGGATGCAGGTGGCTCAAGACCGTGCTTTGTTGCATATCTTGGGGGAGGCCTATGTACAGCAGTGGACTTGTGAAGGGCTGTAATGATGATGATGATATAAATGAAATACAAACGTCTGTTTGTGATATCGAAATAACTGGCTTATATTTAACTAAAAGGGTTATTTGCGTGCAATTAAGACATAAATAACCATTTCTTTTTTTGTCTGTCTGTCTGTCCGGGCTTATCTTCGGAATGGCTGAACCGATTGTAATGAAACTTCACAAATAGATAAAAAGTAATGCCATATTTTATCCGAAAATCTAGAATATTTTTTTTAAAATAAATTTGAAATTAATGGTCTATGATTATCTTAAATCTAAATATCGCCACATTAATAAATCCTACTCAGGCGAAATCGGGGCGGATAGAAGTTACATATTAACCTTATATTTCTATTAAATTGCAAGTATCTTCATATTTTATAATATGTTAGGAGTTATATAAACTTATCACACGTATTGCGTTCGGCGAAACGGGTTGACATTAAAATGAAAAGAAAAAAAATGTTACATGATGATTGATAACATAAGCTTTGTAGAAAAAATTAACTTTAAAAAAAAGTTAAATGGATTTCAGAAACAAAAATAAATCCACGTAACGTACCGCAACACGTCCCCAAGATACTGATGCCGATAACGGTGTTGCCATATTTTAAGCATTGATGAATTTTAAGCAAATTTTAATGAAACAAGTATTTTAAATAACAATGAGATTTTTAAATTAATTAATAATATTATGATATTACTACTTGCGGATCGGACAGGGTGTTTTTTTTAAATATTGTATAATTTAGCTACCACACAAATCCACAATTGAATTCTGTGCTAAAAAAATATAGTTATTGTTTAATATAATATTCTATTTAACTTTTGTGTCCTACCAAATTTTAAATCCAGAATTATGTTCTTTTTATTCGAATATTATAAAAAGTTCCTGAGCTAGGACAGTTTTTTATAAAAGTTTAGTAACCTCGATGAAAGCTACCAATTAAACTAGATAAAATGGACTATCTTTAATTAGAACTCTGCTCCGAATTCTGCTCATTAAGATTTTTATCAATGAGTAATTGCTCCCTGCCCCTATAAATTCCATCTGGTGGGGTTTTTATTTATTTATGTATTTTTATTTATATATTTTACTATATTTTATGTATATTTATCGTATTTTTTTATATATTTATGCAGCCCAACCAGATGAGGAAATAAATTTATACCCCAAGTAATAATAGCAAAAAATAAACAACTTACTTTAAAATTGCTTATAACAATATACCCCTATAAACTTTATACTTTAAACATAATTCATTATTTTCACGTCCCATGAGATTAGAAATTAGAGCGCCGTGTTCTAGTTTTTGTTATTTAATATTATTTGAATGAAATATATTTACGTGTGTAAGAGAAATTCAACTTTTATAAGAAATTTAAAAATTACTCTAAAATACTAAAAAGATGATTAGTTTACACATTTGCTCCTGGAGTTGGTGCTAAGACAGTGTGTCGTAGAATTAAAGCCCCCGACTTTAGAAGCTCTTATGTTTGTAGATTATAGAATGAAACCACAATTTCACGAGTAAATTGAAAGCGTTCGAAGAACCGTGCCGCGTTCTACGAGTGTATGAGCGCAAATGCCCGCGGAAGGAATAAGCCCCGATAATGTGCTTGTAGGTGCAGCGGTTGTTCGAGAGCGCTTCTTACTTAATTTATTTCTAATATGAGGGTATACAAGAATCAAATAATGTACATAATATATAGAATGCGTTGCTTACACTTTCTGCCTCCTTAGTGCTAACTAGTTAGCACTGCAATCCCGTGGTGATAAGAGCGACGCGCGTTACCGGTCTCCGCAGCACACCCGTACGTGTGCGAACATCTACTATTCGAACGCGTCCGTCACTGGCTGCATGGGTTGCACTCACTACCCCGTGTCGCCAGCAATTGCGATGAGCATTAGGTTCGACAAGAATGACATAATCACCTACCTGTAGGGACTTCGACTCTTGTGTACAGCAAAACATGTCTGCTAGCCTTTGTGCTACGCGCCAGCGTTTTCTTAAGCAAAGATCAAAATCGTCAAACTTACCAAATTGTGGGCTTGTTGATGATGCACCAATCAGAAATTGATTGGGCGTGAGTGCCTTTGGGTAATTTGGGTCATTGCAAACATGCGTAATTGGTCGACTATTAACTTACGCCTCCACCTCAGCTAACAACGTTACCAGTGTATCAGGATGAGAGGCGCGTTCTTTTAAAATTACCTTTAGTGAGGATTTGACTGTACGTATCATCCTCTCCCAAGATCCCCCTATCTCAGGGGCACCTGGTGGAATGAATCTCCATTCCATGCCTTGTATAGCTCCAGCCTCGCGGACTGCCTCCGTGTCTAGCTCGGATATACTTTTCTTCACCTCTGCATCTGCGCCCTTCAGGTTCGTGCCGTTATCGGAAATAGTTACCAGAGGCATACCACAACGAGCTGCCATGCGTCTTAGTGCCATTATTGTGGAATCGGCTGTAAGGTCCTCAGTTACTGCACGGACTGTGAGGTAAGTAAAGAGCATTCCATATCTTTTTTGTCTTCTGCGTCCGACGGTTTCTTCGAGGGGGCCGAAGAAATCAACACCGGAGTAGCTGAAATGTCGCCTAATTGTGTTGTAGTCTAGCGGTGGGCAGGTCAGCCATACGTTGTGGCTGGGGCATAGCGCGCCTATAGCGGCAAAATAAACAACGTGCCAGAACAGTGCGAACGGTAGGTCTAAGCTTTAAAATCCAATAATGTTGCCGTAAATTATTTACGACAAGCTCATTTGCACTATGAAATACTTGCCTGTGGTAGTGTTCTACTAGCAAGCGTGTAATCCTATACCAACCGTCTAAAATAGCAGGCCTGCGAGTGTTGTACTCAACAACACCCACTACCTTATCAATACGACCGCTCACCCGCAAAATGCCTGAGTCGTAAACATAAGGTAACACCTGCAGTAAACGACTGTTTGACGGCAGATGCTTATTTTTTTTCATTTATTTTGGCAGCAAACAGTCATATTTCTTAATATATAGTTTACATACTCGTATTACATTTACATGTGACAAAAAATACCAAATAGTGCCAATAAATCTACATTAACAAGCCATATTATTTACATTGTGAGACAACATAGTCGGGCAACAATTTTACTGCAAAAACTTTTTTTAATTTGTTTTAAGAAGATTAGAACTAGTAATAAAAAGATCTATTTCTGAAAAATGTATGTTATACATGTTGGTGGAACGACACATAAAAGAGTTACGTATATAGTTTTTATGAAACCGAGGAGGAATGAATAGTGATAACGAACGTGAGGAGAGCACAGGAAAACGAACGCTTGCTGCAAATTAAATCATAGACAAAAGAGTCGGTAAATCAATTAAAGAATTTAGAATTTTATATAGAAGAATAATGTCAAACATTTTTCGTCTGTTAAAAACACTTAGCATTTTGTGTCACAAAGCTTCATTATATGATTCGTTCTCAATACTATAACGATAGTTAAGGGATTTCAAAAACTTTTTTTGTACTTTTTCCATTCTCTCATTATGTATTTGATAAGAGGGGCTCCATATCGTGCTGCAAAAATCAAGGATTGAACGTACAAAAGAAAAGTATAACAGTTTGAGAGTAATACCCTTATTAAATGGTTTTGTTATTCTTAAAATAAAACTCGAACTTCGAAAAGTTTTACTTATAATATGGTCTATATGAGAGTTAAAAGATAATTTTGAGTCTACGATTAAGCCAAGATCTCTTGTTGTGGTAACTCTTTTCAGAATGATGCCATTCAGACAATATTAAAAAAAATATTTGGTTAACTTTACATGAAAAAGATAGCACATGACATTTGTCAGTATTAAAATATAATTGATTAGCAACAAAATATTTTTCTAAAGCAAGCAAATCTTGCTGCAGTTAGAGACAGTCCTCTCTTGATTTAACAATTTTATATGTTTTGCCATCATCAGCGTAAAGAAGATGTTGACTCTCATTTAATGTTTGTCCGATATCATTAATATATAAGGAAAACAGAAGCGGGCCAAGATGAGATCCTTGAGGAACACCTGAAGGTACAGGTAGAAATTTTGAGGTAAATCCCTTAATACAAACGGCTTGACTTCTATTTTTTATGTACGATTAAATCCATCTAAGGAGGTTGCCTTGTACACCTGCCTTTGTGAGCTTTGCTATTAGTAAACTGTGGTTAATTTTGTCAAAGGCTTTAGAGAAATCAGTGTACACGACATCCACTTGTAGATTGTCATCCATGACTCTTCGCAAATATTCCGTGAAAGTTATCATATTCGTATCCACAATTCTGCCCTTGATAAATCCATGTTGTTGTGGGGATATATATTGACGAGCAGAGGGTGATAAGGAAGTAGTAATAATTTTCTTAAGGATGTTCTCCAAGACACATAATTTCAAGATAGGTCTATACTCGGTTACTATATATTTGCTATTATTTTTTGGAATAGGCGTTATTAAAGAGTATTTCGATATGTTGGGAGACACTCCACTTTTGACAGATGTGCGGAAAAGTAATGTTACCGGGACTGCGAGTTCGGTTGCACATTTCGAAATAAGAAGAGGATGAATAAAATCTGAACCCGCGTCTTTATTGATATTGACTTTTTGTGATTCTTTAAGAACTAAGTCAAAGCTTATATCAGTTAAATTTATATCTAAAGTTGTAAGTGAACTTTGACTACTTGGTAATCTTCGTGACTAACATTGCTTACGGTTGTAAATACGGAATGGAATTATTCATTGAAGGCATTACAAATATCTATACCACCAGAAACAACTTTACCTTTGTACAACATTTTTTCAGTAAAATCACTAGTGGCATTTTTTGAGTTTATAAAAGACATAAAAGGAGACAGTTTCTTTTTGTATGGAGAATGGGCCGACCAAAAACTGTGACGACACTTAATGAAATGTATGTAGATTTACTCCTTATAATCTCTAGATTACTGTAGTGATATTAGTTTTACCATATCTAAAGGGAATGCCGAGAAATTAACAAACAAACGGCAACCTCACTATAACCTAAAATCTCAAACAAGCGACTGTCTAATAGTTTTTATCGATATTATATCTTATAATAGTGCACTGTGAATAATAAAAAAGTTGTAGGTTCTTCAAAATCGTAGTGGATGGATTTTTTTTAGTAGTACCGGAGTCAACAGTACGAATAAACAGACGCGGTGATGTATTGATTCTTAATTTTATTTATTATTTATTGTGATGTATTGATTACTAAGCACAGATCAAGAAAGAAAAAGAGACTGAGCACTGCATACATCTCAAGTGAAGCAAAAGTAAGCCAAAACTATGCTTAACTAATTTTGAAAACCGGCGTACAAACTTATTTATCTAATATCATTTGCAACCAGTAATATGGTTTTAGTTGCATATCTGTGCGTCCAACAGTACCTACACTTTTAAGGGTGTTTAATAAGGTAATAATATAGAGGATAGGAAAGTGTAGGTATAAGAGTACATGAAGCTTTACACTTCTATTGCGGGTTTTACCTCTACAGCGATTGTAATAGGAACGGTACAAATTCCAATGTAAAACCCTACGAGTTTCGACTGTTCAATAAATAAGACTGGTTGCATTGCATTTGAATATTTTTAATATGTATTGATTGATTAACAACTTTACATCCAAAACACAATTAAAACCAAAATGTCTGGGTAGTAACATATCCATTTACGATATTAAACACGAAAAATAGGTGTTTTAAACTGGTTGTGTTAGGATAAAAAAAAACACTGTAGTGTCACTGCATTTTTATTATTGCAAAATCATCACATTCTTAAAGCAGTCTATTAAAAGTAGCACAGGCCGCCAAGTGCAGTGCCAGAACATTATTTTCTACCGACTTCAAGGAGGAGGAACTTAATTCGACAGTATGTTTTTTTTTAAGGTGTGTCACCTCATAACTTTTTTCTAGGTAACCGATTTCGGTGATTCATTTTTTATTTGAAAGCTGGTGCTTCTTATGTGGTTCAAGGTCTGACCAATAGTTTTTGAGTTATAACTAATAACTTATATTGAAGTCGGTTATACAACATTTTAATTTTAAATTATAATATGTGTTGATTGATTAGCATGTTTACATTCCAAGCACCATTGAAGCTAAAATGATAAGGTTATAACTTATCCATTCATGAAATCACACCATGATAAGAAGTTTGTGGCAATGGGCCGGCCATATAACTCGAAAAACCGACAACCGTTGGGGAAGAAAGGTTCTCGAATGGCAGCCTCGTACCGGTAAGCTCAGTGTGGGGCGGCCACCCTCTAGATGGAGTGACGACCTGGTAAGACATGCAGAAAATCCGATGGGTGCAGGTGGCTCAGGACCGTGCTTTGTGACATTCCTTCCTAGGCCTATGTTCAGCAGTGGACTTGTGAAGGGTTGTAATGATAAATATGAAATGATGAAGAAGTTTTAAACTAGTTGTGAGGATACGGCTCGACCGGGGTAGGACATGCTCCCACGGAATACCAGCGTAAAATAGCAGCTTAATGCTCCTGTGTTTGGTATGGTGAGTGTAGAGAAGACCCATTTCACTGGAAACGAGGCATTTCATCTTAGTCTTCAGGGCGACAACGCACCTGCATTTGATCTTAATCAGGGATAAATGTAGATGTCTCTGAGCCATAGCATCCACTTACCATCAGGTGCACTATGTACTCGTTTGTCATCGTTATTCTATTTAAAAAAACAAAGGAGATAGTCAATTAAAAGAGATAAGAAAAGGTGCCAGAGCATCAATACAACTTGCTCGGCGTTTATTTATAAATTACACATATAACATAATACATAACAGAAAATAAGGCACACAGTAAATAGAAATAGGTCAAATAAGCAACAATAATCACAATTTTTATTGATCATTATTCATCGTTACAACAGTCCACTGCTGAACAGTGGGCCTCCGCTAAATGAAATATATAATGTAAAATATTATATAGGCCTTCCGTGAACTGCAATTCCGTTACGTCCCGTATGGTGTTGTAAAAGTCGAAACAGAGAAAAATACCAGGAGATGAGCAGCAGAATCTTCCTATAGAATACCACAAAAAAACTTTGGCTGCAACAAGCGTAGCAACTGTGGCAAAAACAACCATTTATATTTATATAACTATATTAATAAGCATCATTGTTAATAAAATCATCATTTTCTATATCATCATTTGAAAGTAATATATCATCTAAAAAAGATGCAGGTGGTTCAACGTCATCTCGATGCCGTGCCCAAGATAAAAACCAAACAACAGACATGACATGTGCACAGCAGCCAATAGTGCGTCTGCCTACCAAACAGTTGCAACAGTACCCAGTAAGAGCAGCCCTAGTGTTAGCAATTGATGGGTTGGTGTCAACTAGTATATAAG
Source organism: Parnassius orleans (assembly GCA_029286625.1). Lineage (NCBI taxonomy): Eukaryota > Metazoa > Arthropoda > Insecta > Lepidoptera > Papilionidae > Parnassius > Parnassius orleans. Next base: position 3,091,889 of record JAGSMP010000168.1, read on the forward strand.
TATAATAAGTTTTCTTACTTGTGTGCCTTGATTGTATCCTACCTCGCAGTAGATAACTATTTGGACCAAAATCATGGACAGATTGCAGGTATACCTCGATTTTATATTCTCCAGAGGCCCTGACATGCTCCCCGTAATAACTACGAGCTTGTTTAATTTGATATATTCCTAGACTAAACAGAATTAGATCCTGGAATGCCAGTCGTGGAAAATTATCCAGCTCTGGAAGATTACCATCAATGCTGGCGAATCGCACTCTCACTCTGTTTAAATTGTGCGCTTCTACATAGGAGGCTAAATTATTTGGAGTGTTTAGTTTGGCTTGAGCAATTGCTAATATCTCTACAGCATGAAAATTATCACGAATCAATGTATGAAATCGATTTATTAAGGCAGCTGCAATTTTAAAGTACAGCATAAGATGAGTAGATGCAGTATTAAAATATTCCTGACGGAATAATTTGAAGTCCCGTTTAAATCTCCCATTTACGATTTCAACCACCCACCTACACAAGTCACACATCTGGACTTGTTGGCTGCAATGGTTGATAATTGGATTTCACCAGCTTATATCACATGTATGTGATATAAGCTGGTGTAAATCAGGCATGTGAGCCTTGTAACCACATTGCTGCAAGAATGGAATTGCATCCCTAAAACCTCTATCAAGAATAAATACATCATTTTCTCTACAATAGGTTCGCAGTGGACTATTATCGCTGAACAGTCTAAGCATTATAGAAGCATCTGATTCTGTCGCAGGATATGGTCCATAAACATCAAGGATATAACCATTACAGCACACAAGTAAAAATGGCTTAACTAAGTTACGATACTTATGTAAACTGTATGTTTGCTTCTGGTAAAAGTAATTACTACTTTTTTGCACATAAACATATGTACCATCACATATTATTATGGCTGGCATAAATTCAGGATCCATGTCTGGATTACCAAATAAACCATTTGGTATTGTCAAGTTAAATTGAGCAACTTGCTGAATGCATAAGGTATTTGTCCCTAAATGCAGTTGGATGAGTTGCTCTTCAAAGCACTGACTTACAATATTTAAGTGTTTGAAAACAGTCGATGAAGCTATTCGTTCATTGCTATCACATGTACGAAGTTTTATTAAGAACATAGCTAGACTTCTTTTAGGTGATCTAACCTTTTCACTGATAGATGGAATTTCAACTAGTAATTGTTCAAATTGGTATTTAGTAAATCCTAACCAATACTTGCATAACGTTGAATTATGTTCAATGATATTTAAAATATTATAATTCTGAGTAACACTACTTTTAAGTAGTGAACATAGGTTGTCTATTTGAGATGCAGTGAAATCTGAACAGTTACTATTTGTGTATAAATTATTCCAATCATTGTGAGGTTCATTTAAGTGGTATTCGCAAATACGAGCACACAGTGGCACATAAAATGAGTGATCAATCAGCAATCTCTCTTTTAGTAGTTTAGGTATTAATAATCTAGATGAATGATTACATAACTTAAAAATACAGTGACGGGAAGTAGAAGCAGCACGCTTATAATTAGCCATAGTAATTGTTGATACCGCTCTGGAAATGGCAGGAGTTACAGTTGCAGGCATAGGTGGTGCTTGTGGGATGTTACCGTTGTCTTCAATATTCATGCATTGTAATTCCATATCCCTGTTATCATTTTGTTGTCTCTGTCTCTGTACAGTTCTGGAAGCTCTCAGCCAACAACTATTGCAGACTCGTCCTAAACGATCCACCTGCAAAAAGTGTTTTTTTCATCAAATAACCGAACGGACAATAATTTTACAGTGTGGACCCTAAATAATAATATTTATTAATATTTTATTTATTTCAATTTTTATTAAACTAAATTGTCTTAATGCCTTTTAAAATTATTTATAACAGCATGTATTTGTTTCCCTTCATAATACTTAAACCAGACGTAAACCAGATTCCACTAAGGTAAAAAAATAACAATACATCTAATAAAGACAGGTGAACAAGTGAAGAAGTAGTTATTTTAGAATTATAATGTTATTTGACTAAGCACAAGTTCTTTGACGTTTTATTTACACTAACTTTATTTAAGGTAAAAATATAACTATTAAGTACAAAGGCATACAAATATGGGTGTAAAGTAAGAAAGAACTAGCATCTATCTAATAACAACAACTGAAGATAAAAACTGTGGTTATCAAATATCCCCTATAAGAAATCTATGGGGAGGTCTATGTTCAGCAGTAAACTTTTGATAGGCTGTAAAATAAAGATGACCTGGTGGTGAACAGCCAAATGTGTGGAGTGCAAGGTGTATGGTACTACAAACATCAATCTGTGTGCCAAAGTGATTATGGCAACTCCTCTGGTCAGGCCTATTTCAGGCAGGGGATCATTTACAGGCTGTTAAAGTAAAGTAAGTACCTGGTGTGATGGTATCCACTGCAAAATAACATCTCTTTCTGCTGAATTAATAGGCACAGGACGTGTGTGGTGTGCTCTTAAAATTGAATACAAATATTCCTATACCCAAATCTTCTAATGGAATGAGCACTTGCAATACTTTCCTGCAATATTCTTAGGCAATTACAACAAACTGCGTCAAGTGGGTGTAACTGAAAAAATTGAGAATGCAAATAAAAAATAAAAAAATATTAAATTCAGAAGGAATGTACGTTACCTACAATCGATTTTGAGGGCAAAGAGGCAGGAGAGAGAGGCGAGGTTGGTGTGAAACCCCAGCGAAGGGTTGACACAGAATCCTATCCTTCCTGTATAATAAACTAATCATATCCTATAGTTTTTGCGAAACAATATATTTTCAATTACAAAGATTTATTGGAAATCCAAAAGAGAAATATCGATTATATATTATGATTTTACAAGATTATCAGTATTTCAAGCACATATTATATTGATAAATAAACTTTATAATATTAGAGTGGACTGAAAATCTACTTATTGCACTTTATTGAAAATAACTTATTTTCTAATTACATAATATTTTATTCTTACTATAAATATTAATACATTTATATTATTTTTTGATTTTGATTTCTGATTGACTGACACCAGATTTATTAAATACACATTACATGTGATATAATATACATAATTACCTATCGTTCGACCCATTGATTACTATTATAGATACTCTTTTAACATAGACAAAAACTTCTTTTGTGTATATTTTGTGTGATCTTATTTTATCTATTAATTAAATTAGCTTTTACCAATAACATAAAACTTCAATACTTTGACACTTTTAACATACTAATATGACCTGTGTTTGTTATTTGTTTTAAGTAATTCAACATAAATTATAGATTTTCCAAAATTCTAGGATGAAAAGTAAACTCTTGTATTACTCACATAACACTTTTAATTAAACTAATCATTTTCATTTTCGAATGTAATCATTAATATTTAACTAACCTGTTTAATATAATCCAACACTTGTTGCTTGTTGCACTGATAAAACATAGACATATAAACCTACTTGTTGGCAGAAAAACTACGTGAATTAGGTACCTGTTACAAGTGGAAATATGAATTTTTTCAAACTTTAACACGAGCACAGTTTATATCCTAAATAAAGTAACTTTTATATTCGATAAATGTATTAAAACTACGACTTTATTCTAACCTTCAATGCAAAATTATTATTAAGTTGGTAAGCACAGATTACTGTATGCAGTTGGTATTTGGTTAGTATAAACAAGAAAGTCAATGCAGTGTCTACAATTTTAAAAGATGTATTATATTATTAAATATGTATTATAATCATAGATTAAAATTATATCTGTAGAAAGTATGAATTTGGTATAGTAATATGAAGGATATTTATTAGTATTTTACAAACTTAAAATAATTAGGTACTCAAACATGTATAGATCGTTAAGTGTGTCGTTTATTATTATTTCTAAAAATCGTATCATATCCATATTCAGTAAAAATTAAAAATAAATAAAATGTGTTATAAAATGTATAAATATATAATATATGAATACATTAAAAACGAAAATTAGTAGCTTTCGTTTCTGCAATATTTTTAGACTAGAACGTCGAGCTTCGAGAGTGATAAAAATAAGATATATTTCTCATAAAAGTTTGAAACTTTAAATCGATTATAGGTTTGGTACAGTTGAATTCAGCGCATTCCATAAGATAAAATACTCACCTCGTTAGAAATCCACACAGATAAAAGTTGGCGCACATCTGCTCCTGTCTCGGCTAGTAATTGTCTTCGCACACTGCGTTGAAATCTAACTCCACAATTAATACAACTATTTACAGTGTATGATGATCTTTCAGATGCCATTTTCTTAATATCGCAAGTAAATACCAAAAAACAGCAGCGTGAAGAAAGTCAAAGCCATAAAGTAATACCCGGCCGCCGGTTATTACCCAGACACGGAAGTCAATGACCAAATAGCGTTTCGTTCCACGGTCACTTTGAACGATGTTATATGACATTTTTATGATTAGCTAACACTTTTAGAAGTAGGATTAAATACAAAGTTCTCAATGGTATCTCTTTTAAGTAATAAATATATTATATAATATATCTTTGTAAAAATATATTTGTTGTTGTCTTTGTAAAAATATATTTTTCTTTTTATAGAAACTGCAAAAATGATCCATTACACGCATTTTCCTCCCCATATTACATTAATCACAACACGAATATCAATACAACTCATTTTTTTTTCAGATTTCTTGATTCCGTTTAGATTTTCATAAAATCTGTAGGCCATTTTCTATAATAAATTGGTATCTTTTTTTTGTGTGTAATACCATTAAGGGTCGTTAAAATTTCTAGTGGGCCCAAAAACGATTGACTCCTTTAGGATGTGTTTTTATTTTTTATTTTCGGAAAGTTCAATGAAGTTTTTATAATAGACACGCAGCATTTTTTTAAATCTGCTTCTTAATAATGAAATAGTTTGATAGTCACTCATGTTGCTGTATACCTTCCATTTTTTATGGTATTTACATTTTTCCTTCGATAATTTAACAAGGGGCTTAGTATACCACACTGGGTATTTTAAATTACAATTAAAATTAGAAACGGGAACATATTTATTTAAAATATCATTTAAAGAATTATAAAAGTAGTTTGTCATGCATTCCACATCGGTCATATAACTAAATTTTTCTTCCCAGTTAATAGATTTTAAGGCTTTTTATAGATACGAAGTCAGCTTTGTGAAACTGTTTTTTGTACCTCTGCATAGGTTGAGTGTAGGAGCAAAGCTTAGTTTAAAATCAATTTCTAATGCCTTATGATGAGGATCCTCTGTAACAAGTGGAATTTTGCAAGATGATATTAGACAAGTTTTATTGCTAAAAACTAAATCTAAAAGCCTGCCGTTTACGTTAAGTTGATTATTGTGTTGCGATAATAAGGATAAACTCATAAAGTCAGCTGTAAGACAAGCTAAGCTATCGTTATTTGTATGTATATCTAAAGAATTATTACATGTATTATAAGACCAATGAGCATAACTGATGTTGAAGTCGCCGATTACGAAAAATACAACATCAGAATTACGAATTATAAAGTCACTAACTTCGTCGTTCGTAAAACAACTCGACAACAATTCGTGATTATTACCGTGCGCAATATACGTTGATATTATATGCAAGTAGTGAGATGCGTTGTGCGAGCGAGGAGTTAACGTGGTGGGACAAGAGTGAATGTGAAGCGGCACCGACATCCGACACCCATACTTCTTCAGCGGGCGGTGGCGCGCGCATGTCAGTTCGGTGCGTTGCGCAAAGATCGTGGCGCACCGTTATTATTACTCCACCTCCGCGCCCGTGTCCGCTAGCAGTTAGGTTACGATCGCATCGATATATTTCGTAGCGGCTATCAAAGAACTCGCAGTTATGAAAATTATCATTAACCTCAGTCTCTAGCATGTATAGGTATGACAAAGAACAGCTTCTAAAAAAGAGTGTGATTTAGTGCGTAGTCCCCTCACGTTTTGATAGTAAATAGAAAGTTTAATTTTATCGTATTTTATAGTATAGTATTTTTATTATGATATTTATTAGAGTTTCATTAACACAGAAAATATCTAGCAATAAATACAAACACTTAGGACTAATGACAAAAGTTCTTTTCATACTCATAAACCTTAAACTATTTTGAAAGGGATAGTAACATAATAAAAGTGGGGTGATAGATGGAAAGAAATATAGTCATTTTGTTTTCATAAGATCGGCTTGGCAAGACACTAGTAAGGCTTTGGAAGTGTCGTTTTTACGTACCATAATTTTACACTCGGACAACCAAATATACTTAAAATTATTTTCTTTGACGAGAAGCCGAGCTTGCTTACATAAAAGTTTGTTATCCGGTGTTAAGTGATCACTTATGAAGATTGGTTTAGATGGACTGTCCAATCCAGCATCAGCGGTAGTTAAACCTCTCCGGGCGTGCACAGCAGCAAGCATTTCTCTCTTACGTTGTCTTTGCGTAAACCTCACGATAATGTTGGGTATTGAAGATAAATTGCGTGAGGGTTGAAAATTGTATCTGTCGAAGCTAAAGGAAACCCAATCTTATTTGCTATGTTATGGACAATACTCATCAGATTCTCTCCTTTCATGGTAGGTACCCCAGATATTTCTAAGTTATTTATTCTTCCCTGCTGCTCCTTAAAGCGAAGTTGTTGAGAAAGATTATTAATAATTGATCGTGAATCTTCAGCATCCTTCATGATTGAATTTATCTTGTGATTGTTAATATTATTATTTGATATTAACTGGTCGACTTCTTTTTGATTGATGATTGCTCCTCCGACAGTTTTGAATAGTGACGTTTATTTCACGTATTTCTTGTCTAAATATAAACAAATCGTCGCGTAATGCGTTCAACGTGCTATTAATTTTTTCGTTTTGGGTTTCAAGAACAGACTGAAAAGAACTCATTATTTTATTTGGAAAGTCAGACAGTATTTCTTGATAATTACAGTGACAATCTGGTGATTTTCGTTTTCTTTGCATGATATTAGTAGGAACATCGTCGTGTATTTTGGATAAATCTGGTTGTGATGAGGAACATCCACTTGGTGGCGTTCTTGATTTTTCAGAAACACTTGAACACTCATTCATTTCATTAGGTAAAATTAAAGGGAGTATTAGTAATGTTCATAATAGTGTTCTTTAAAATATATATATATATATATATATATATATATATATATATATATATATATATATATATATATATATATATATATATAAGATTGATAACTGGTGATGAAAAGTGAATCACCTACGACAAGAACGTGCGAAAAAGATCATGGTCGAAGGGTAGTCAACCGGATTAACACGCAATAAGCAACAACTTAAATTCATGAAAATATCTCGGTATCTTGAATGATCACAATTGGGATTGGGACAAATCAACAAAAAAATGACATTATTTACCCTCTGATCATTTGGGATGTAGATCCTGGAATGCTCTGTATAGTAACAGTGGCTTGTGGCAAGCGGTGTATTGTCCTTTGTCCCGTTGGTTGGACAGTAGAGCTAGTATAATAATGTACAGTATTGCCAGTAATTCGAGGCGGCGCTGCAATATGTGCCACAGGCACGCTGTGGACCATACCGCTAGTAGTTGATGAGACTGTTACGCACTTTGTATTTTGATTACCAGTAAACTGAAAAAAATATATAGACCAAAATGTTATTTTGTTTTAAGCATAACAGTTCTGTGCTAAAACTGTCGAGTTGACACTTTTTTATTAAAAGGTTCTCTGCCTCCATCATTAGAAGATCGTCAAGTCTACAAGCTTTACGCTGACATCTTCTAATGAATAGCAAGACCCTGGCCGTGGTGCGCACAAGAGTGGTCCACCTCGAGATATCATCTTCGTTAGGCAAAGGTAAATTTGAAGTATCGTGTTCTACGACCACATGCACTGACCGTTCCTCACATATTGCTTCCTCTAGAGCTCTGATACGCTTAAGGTCCTTGGGCCACTTATCTTCCGTGCGGCGCAAAAAAGAAGGGCTTTGAAACCAGTCACTAGAGTAAGCAAGCGGAAGGGCATCTTCGCGCGTAACTATATCCGCCGTGTTAAAAGCCAGTGTGAACGTGACGCCATTCACTCGACTTCGTCAATTCGTCTATCTCACCTATTCACTTCGGATCCAATGTAGCACAGTACTTGAGTCCGTCCAAAAGTACCGTTTCCCGGGCTGTGTATCTTTGTGCTCGTGCTGTACTGTAGTATCGAGTCGCGCCACTAACAGTGCAGCTTGGTGTTCAAACCTTGGAATAGACACCGGACGTAACGGACTTAATCTGCTTATACTAGCTACAAAACAAACTAGTACACGACCATCCAAACGTTTAAACCGCCAATAAATAACAGCTGCATACGCTTTTGAAGAAGCGTCACAAAAATATGCATTAATTTGTTTATCAACAATGTGGCGATCATGGATATGGTTATCGGTTGACAAGTTACGTACATTTTTCCATTGAGCGCCCGAGTAGCATCCAACGCATTCATGTGCACTGTAGTAGTGCCGTGGAATACGCAGTGAACTTAAGCTTCGTAAATCGTTTAACCAACTGATCCACAAAGCATGCTCTTCGGGTTGGATGTGGCAATTCCACTCAACTCCGCTGCTATGAGCGTTCTGAAAAATAATTTCTCCTTTAATTATAAAAGGTGAAAGAAAACTTGCGCTTTTATAGGTGATTCCAACACATTCAAAACATTTGGTGAAATTCTATTAAGAACAATTTTAAATCCAAACGTATCATCGTTCGGATACCACATCAAACCGAGAGTGTGCTCAGTTATATTCGTAGCTCCATGTTTGAATTCCAAAGCAGTAGGCGCGAGCGCATCGGAGGGGATTGATTGAAACCCTGTTTGCTATTGCTCGCCCAACGCATTATCTCGAAGCCACCTGACTTATGTATAGCTGTTATTTGTTGCACCAATTGAATCGCCTTACTTTCCGAGTTGCATGAATGTAAACAATCGTCCATATAATGATTTTTTTTATAGGATAGGGTGACAAACGAGCACACAGTCCATCTGATGGTAAATGGTTGCTGTGACCATAGACATTTATCCTCAATAAAGAATCAAAATGCAGATGCGTCGTCACCCGTGAGGACTAAGATGGAAAGCCTCTTTTCCAGTAAAATGGGTCTCCGGTTCTCTACACTCACCATACGAAACACAGCAGTGTCAAGCTGCCATTTTACGCTGATATTCTGTGAGAGCGTGGTCATCCCCGGTCGAGCCGACCCATTCGTGCTACAACTATACTACTAATATAGCTGCAGCATGGCTCTACCACGTATAATTACATCGACGGCTTCGGGATATAAATCTTGATATTTTGCAGCATTTTTATTTTTTATATATTATGCGATGAAAGGTGAACAAGTGGCGCCGAATAATAAACTTTGCATAACACATTTTTTCAAAGGCGCCTCTGCACTTTCTTGCGTAAGAAATCGAAATACGTGTTGATCTTCAGAACGAATTTTAAATTGGACAAAAAAATCGTTAATATCGCCTATTAAAACAATTTTGTGTTAACGTAATCTTAACATAACACCTAATAAAGAATTATACAAATCGGGGCCCGTAAGTAAGTAATCATTTAGGCAAACATCTTTCAACTTTCCCGCACAGTCAAATAATAACCTTAGTTTTCCAGGCTTGTTAGGGTTTTGAACCCCTAAAGTGTGACAGGTATCAAACGTGGCCAGCAGTCGAGAATTCATTTTCTTTAAGTTTCCGCGCATAACCGTGATCGAATAGCTTTTTCATCTCGTTCCGATATATTTACGCGTAATCACTGTCTGATTAAATTTTTTTTAACATAGCTTATAGTCTGTAGTGCGTGTAGTCATATGTGTATGGAAAACTCGTCCTTAACGAAAGGTAATCCAACCTCCCATTGATTACCGACGTGACGCGCTGTCTCGTTAAGTATACGTACCGCTCTCAGATGTGCCGTATTTTCGCGTCATAAAGTCGTAACTCCAATGGAATCCAATTCAAATAATTTTTTAACTATATCATTTAATTCATCTATATTGGTTAACTGTTCCTGCTGCTCAGAATGTGCGAGATGCAATATGTGCCCGTTCACGGAGGAGTGAGTGAGACCGTAGCAACCATGAATGGACCATTCTAGTCGGCATCTCGTAACGTATGACTTTTATTTGTTGCCATGCAGTACTTCTAAAGGCGCTAATAGGAAGTAATTATCTTGCCCTATCAGTAAGCAAGGCACCACACATTGATTACATACAAAATCTTTTACATGTAACAAGTATTTACAGTTTAAATTATCGACTATAGACATGTTTTGCTTAGGTAATTTTAATTTATCTACCTGTCGAAATGTTACATCATAAAATTCATTTTCAAAAAAGCCAGAAATTTTTGTACATATTTTAGGAGCGTCAGACTGATATAATTCAATATCAAAAGCATCAATAAATTTTACAGGATTAAATTGAGTAGGTAATAGACCTAATTCCTTAAATAGATTTTACTGATCATCGAAACGGATGCACCATGATCTAACAACGCGTAAGTCGTTACACTACCACTTGGGCCACATATATTCACTCTTATTACTTTTAGTAGTACTTCACTGCCGCTAGTATGACCGCCGCTAGAGGGGGCGGCGTCGTTGCTCGCTGTGTGCACGCCCGCATTGCACGGTGCGAGCGCGCCCTGCTGTCGCCGCGCGTCGTTCGGGTTCGGAGCCATGACATGAGCCACAGTCTCATTTCGTGACAAAGGCTCCAATACAGGTGACGTGTCCTCTTCTCACTCCTGGTCAGGCATTTGTATATAAGGTGCATTAGGCTTTTTAAAATGAAGCAAACGATGATGTACTAGTCCGCAGCCGTCTATGTTGCATAAGGCCGCCGGACAAGATTTCTGATCATGTCTATATAGTAGGCAGCAATAACATAAGCCCTTCGATTTTACATACCTCCATCGACCTTTTCTCATAGCCCTTTTAAATAGATGACAGGCAGGTAATATGTGCATCGATTTTTTCCAATAATTGCATAACTTAGTGCTAGTTGTTTCCGAGGCTGTAGTAAAGACAGGTCGGTTGTAATTATTGCAGCGAGATTTTTCATCAAACTTCCTGCCAGGTGCTATGGGTTCGGTTTTTTATAGTCTCGCAAATGTGTGACTCCTATAACTGAAAGCTTTTCAGCTTCTTGCTTGAGAAATGAAGCTATCATTTGAAGCTTAGTTATATTGTGTTATGTCATAGATACTATTTACTTTATATTATAAGTCCTGTATACTTTGTATTGTTTATTTACTAAATTACTTTCTTAGAAGCCAAACTAATGTTATGTCATAGGATACTATTTACTTTATGTTATAAGTCCTGTATACTTTATAAATCATATTGTTTACTTCCTTAGAAGCCACACTAATAATATATTATATGCTAATGTTTATAGTTTACCATAAGTTAACCATAACACCAAGAACAATGTTGTTCCCTTATGTTTACACCCACCTCCTAGCTTCCTACACTATTTAAACCAAATCTTTCGATCCCTCAACATAATTCCATTCCCAAGTTCTCTGTATCAACTACTATATTTTAAGTTAGTTTAAAAGTATTACATAAATTTATTTTTAAAGAGTTACATAACAAATTTGGCGCAGTCAGTAGGACCTTGCGTGATTCATTCGCTTAAATCGCGTAAAGATGAAGTAAAAACGTACCATTTTCGACGGGACAGCATCGCCCAACAAGAAGGCTTTTGAAAACTTCGCCGAACCATGCAGCTCCACATTTTATTGTTACTGTGGTAAGTGGCTAAACTTGTTTGTTCGAATTACTATTTTTCCATTTTACCAAAATATTTTCCTACATCCACCACCTCATTCACATTCATTTTTTAATATAAGTAATCGTACTATTCTATTATATACTACTTACTATATTATACTATTCTATTATATCAATTATTCATTGCCTGTGTAAAACAATCTCAAAAGAAACCTAAAATGGCCTTAGACATCACCACATTACTTAAATTAATTCCCTCATTCGACACAGATAATAACGACCAAGTGTACAGATTCGTTAGGTCATGCAATTCAGCTTTCGACTTAAGTTCAACGGACCAGAAGTCAGTACTTTTAGTATACGCGTTAAACAATATCATTGGTTCGGGCGTGGCAGACGTTCACATTAAAGAGCATGCCTCATGGAACGGTTTAAGAATATTCCTAATTGAAAAATTCTCTACCGTTAAAACCATAGCACTCCTTAACCTTGAACTGCATTCATGTTCCAAAAACCTACAGAAACGTTAACCGAATATTTTCACAGAGTCGACCTTTGTCGCTCTAAAATAATTGAAAAGTTAAACGCTGAAATATGTGCGATAAGACGTTATTAGGTCGCTTAGCGACAACGGAGAAAACGGTTCTTAACGTTTTTATTAATGGCATTAGCTCCGACATCGGAGCAATGTTAAGAAGAAAAGAATTTCCTAGTCTTTGCGAAGCAGGCCGATTCACACTTCAAGAAGATAAAATTCGTGCAATGAACAAAGCTAGGCAATCTTTATTTAAACTGAACACAACGCGTCTACCAACTTTTACAAAACCACCATAATTATAATAATAATTATAATACAAATAAGCCTATGAGTCGAACTCATCTACCGTTTACACACACTATGTACAATAACGCAAACACATCACAAAAAATTACGAAACTATGTAGCTATAATAAAAATATTAGGCATAATAGTACAGAATGCCGCAAAAGAGCTTACAATAACAGTTTAAGAAATAATAAGCCCAACGCGCACTTCCTGCGCCTCCTATCCCAGTTAATCATGTAAACTACCAAGCGACCAACGAGACGAGCAACTCGTTGGAAATCGCTTTAGTATCCTGCTCACCGATCCCGACTCAGGATATGGAGAAACTACAAATATAAATTCTAGCAAATCGAATCCTATTTTTCGAAGGCGTCTTCAACTGCCAAACCATGGAGATCACACTACACAAACAAACAATGTACCTTCCAAATCACCGCTTAAGTGTCAGACACAATTGAAAAATGCGTTTACACAAACTAATCACTTAGCTACTACACATCACTCAGTACTCACAAATTCTAGTTCTCAAACGGAAACCTACGAACAGGGTAGCCAGCCCCAAACCCTTGGTTTTCCAATGCTTTTTATTCTTTCTACATCCACTGACTCTATTATTACTATTTCTACTACATCCATTGACTCTTTCAAGACCACTGCACTCACTATATCCACTGATTCTTTCAAGACCACTGCACCTACTATATCCACTGATTCTTTCAAGACCACTGTACCTACTATATCCACTGATTCCATCAAGACCATTGCACCTACTAAATGCACTTCTTCCACTGTTTCCAATAAACCAAGTTTGAAATCAAAACCTAAAACTAAAAAGCCTAAATCAAAACTTCTTTAATCCAAATCTAATACAAAATCTTTTGCTTTAAATGATACCACCCGATAACCTCTTACACTGCACTTTTCATATAAAAGGCAAACCAGTCACATTTCTCATAGACACCGGAGCAGGGATCTTGGTTATAAAAAAGGATAAAATAGGTTCTTCACTCTTAAATAAATTAAACATCGTGTCAATCTTAGGCATTTCCGGTAGCCAAAATTCAATTATAACCTCAGGCACCACCGATATATCTCTAGATTATTTACCTAAATATCGTTTCCATGTCGCCTCCCTTAACATTAAAGCAGACGGTATACTAGGTAACGATTTTATGATAAAGAATAATTGCAACATTTACATTCAATCCAAAACTATGAGAATACGTATAAGATCCTACAAATTACATTATTTGAACGAAAATCTTCAAAATATAATCGACTCTAATAACCAATTCCTTTCTAGCCGCTCTGAGAGTGTAATTATGTGTAGAACAAGCAATATAAATTCCGGGACAGCAATAGTCGAAAAACAAATAATAGATAACGGTATTCTTATTCCCAATGCATTAGTCGAAGTCAAAAACAACTCATTTATTATCACTTGTGTAAATATAAACAAATCCGACAAAGTAATTAGCATTCCAAACATCGAATTTCTCCCTTACCAACCAAATCAACAAACAAACAACATTCATAACCACTTAATTAACAATCTTAATCACATATCCGTCACCGATAGACGAAACCAAGTACTCACCCTTATTAGACGCGAACATTTGAACAAAGAAGAGTCGAACTCATTAGATAAAATTGTTTCCAAATATCCCGACATATTTTTCATCGAAGGCGACTCACTTACATTTAGCTATCATACAAAACATCAAATACCTACCACTACTGACATTCCAATTCACACAAAAACCTATCGCTTTCCTCAAGTACACGAACAAGAAGTAAAATCACAAGTCCAAAAAATGTTAGACCAAGACATTATCAGACCTAGCTCATCTCCTTGGAGTAGCCCCATCTGAGTTGTTCCCTAGACGCATCTGGGAAACAGAAATGGCGATTAGTTATTGATTACCGCAAGTTAAATAAAGTCACAGTAGGAGACAGTTATCCTCTTCCCAACATCACAGACATTCTAGACAAATTAGGTCATTCACAATATTTTACCACATTGGATTTCGCCTCAGGTTTTCATCAGTTGAAGTAGATCAAAAAATATTCCTAAAACAGCTTTTAGCACTCCATACAGTCATTACGAATATAAAAGAAGGCCATTTGGCATGAAAAACGCGCCAGCGACGTTTCAGCGTGTAATGGACTCCGTTTTGTGTGACTTACAAGGTGAAATATGTTTCGTTTACTTTAACGACATAGTAGTATTTGCTTCTAGCCTTCAAGAACATGAACAAAAACTTGAAGAAGTTTTCTCTAGACTTAGAAAATATGAACTAAATATCCAACCAGACAAATGTGAATTTCTTAGACGCGAAGTTGCTTATCTCGGCCATATCATTTCCAATGAAGGCGTTAAGCCGAACCCCGATAAAATACGGGCAGTTCAAGAATTCCCTATTCCTAAATCGTGTAACGATATAAAAGCGTTTCTAGGTCTTACAGGATACTACGGTCGGTTTATTCTTAACTTCAGTAAACTCGCTAAACCTTTAACTAGCCTTCTTAAAAAGGACACTGCTTTCATATGGGGCGAAACCCAACAACAATCCATCAATAAATGTAAACATCTGCTTACTAACCCTCCAATCTTACAATATCCTAACTTCACAAAGGAATTCATACTAACTACAGACACTTCGATAAACGCCTTAGGTGCTGTGCTATCGCAAGGCGAAA
Source organism: Parnassius orleans (assembly GCA_029286625.1). Taxonomy (NCBI): domain Eukaryota; kingdom Metazoa; phylum Arthropoda; class Insecta; order Lepidoptera; family Papilionidae; genus Parnassius; species Parnassius orleans. The sequence goes on from JAGSMP010000168.1 coordinate 3,107,237, forward strand.
TAGGCAAGGACTTGCCTATAGTATATGCATCTCGAACACTCAATAAAGCTGAAGCCAACTATTCCACTATCGAAAGAGAGTTATTAGCTATCGTTTGAGCCGTCATACATTTTAGACCCTATGTGTTTGGTAGGAAATTTAAAATTGGATCTTACCACAAACCGCTTACATGGCTTTTCTCGATAAAAGACCCTGGTAGTCGGTTAGTTCGTTGGCGACTTACACTCGAAGAGTACGAATACGAAATAGTATATAAGGCAGGTAAAAACAATACTAATGCAGACGCTCTCTCACGCCCATCAATTCTCCACACGAACATATATAATTCAGAAGACTATTTACAACTAAACTTTCAACACTACTTAGAAATCGACTCTCACACATTTAATACTCCATATCTCCACATTTCACCAGACTGCCTCTTAAACGAACGTCACAAAAACATTCTTATCCCAATCTCTTGTCAACTTTCTGATAAAAATACCCTTTTCAACCAAGCAATTTCCACTTGCTCTCAAGTAGACCCATATTTAAATAAACCAAAAACACTTTACGAAACTGATTTATTAGTTTCGGATAAGAAACAAAATATTATATTTGGCTGTTCGAGACCCACTCACTTCGATCCTTGGGATTCTGAAAGCTATTTTAAAATATTACTCGCTTGCCTACACAATCATAAACTAAAATCACTTTACATTCCAAATTTAAAAAACGACCCCACTTGTTAACTTTAAGGAAACGAACAGTTACACATCACAGTTTATTTAGCAGACATTTACGAATGCAAAATCACGATATGTGAAAATAAAGTTAAAACTCCAGAAGAGATAGCATCAATCCTGAAAACCTTCCATGATGATCCCCTATCAAGACATCGTGGCATTATCGAAACAACACACAAAATACGATTTGAATATTTCTGGAAAGGAATGACAGAAACTATTAAAAAATTATATAGATAATTGCCAAATATGTCAACGAAACAAAATTCAACGTAAAACATATAAAGCTCCCATGGTTATTACTTATTTTTCTACTGAAGCTTTTGAACGCGTAACTATTGACTTAGTTTCTTATTCAGACATAACTAATGACTTTAATAAATATATACTCACATTACAAGATGACTTAACTCGTTTTGTTCAAGCATACCCCATTCAAGACAAACAAGCAACTACAGTAGCCAAATCTCTTTTAATTTTCTGTCAACATTACGGTGTACCTAAACGTTTCCATTCCGATCAAGGTCCAGAATTTCTAAATAGCGTGATCAAACAATTGATGAAATTACTAGGATCCAACAACACAGTTAGCACCGCATATCATCCTCAAACTAACGGTTCATTAGAACGATTCACATCCGAATGTACCACAAACGTAATCAATCTAATTGGGATCAAATTGTGCCATTTGCCGTTATGTGCCATAACACATCAATTAATCAGTCCACAAAATTTACACCTCATGAATTACTCTTTGGTTACAAGCCGCGTTCTCTATATTCTTTAAAAGCAAACAACGACTACACAACTCATGACTACCTACGAAATTTAAAGGAAAGAATCAAGGTATCACGGGACATAGCCCGCCAAAATGATGCATATTTATATTACTATATAAATATGCATCATTACTACTTGTGTATAAATTATTCCAATCATTGTGAGGTTCATTTAAGTGGTATTCACAAATACGAGTGCACAGTGACACATAAAATGAGTTATCAATCAGCAATCTCTCTTTTAGTAGTTTAGGTATTAAGAATATAGATAAATGATTACAAAACTTAAAAACACAGTGACGGGAAGTAGAAGCAGCACGCTTATAACTAGCCACAGAATAGAATAGAATCATTTTTATTCAATATAGATACATAATACTTATTAAGTCATTTTTTACTTTTACCACTGGTTCGAAAAAAACCCTCTGTCCTGGAAAAAACCAGCAAGAAACCCAGCGAGACTTTTGACGTGACAACGTCTTATAAATTGGTTTGCCGGGTGACACTTCAAGAAACTGCGTTACGCTCCGCTCACGTTATGCGCTCACAATGAGAGCGAGTGAGAGGCACGCGTCCCTTCCACTCGGGCATGGTTAGCCCGCCTAAGAGCGAGAGAGACAGACATAATAAAATTATTTTACCACTCAAAGTCGTTGTCACGTAAAACTTTCGCCCGTATACCGACTTTACAGGCAACCAATTTTTTTTAAAAAACAAGCACAATTTACAATATAATATTTTACACAATTGTTTTGAAAACATTTAGAAACAGCATGGTAGCGATCACCTCATTCCCAGGGGTTATTATCAGTCATGTACTCTCTAGTAGTATAATAACCCTTACTAGACAATTTTTGCTTAAGAAATAATTTAAACCTTTTGATAGAAAAAGTCTGCATATTATTATAGTAATTGTTGATGCCGCTTTGGAAATGGCAGGAGTTACAGTTATTTACAGAGTATAAAGTTACAGTTATTACAGAGCATAAGGGGTGGTTGTGGGATGTTACCGATGTCTTCAATATTCATGGAATTCCATATCCCTATTTTCATTTGTGTCTCCATACAGTTGTAGAAGTTCTCGGCCAACAAGATTGCAGACTCATTCTAAGCGAATCACCTGAAAAGTGTTTTATTTTTCATCAACTAACCAAACAGACTATAGTTTTACAGTGTCTACCCCCTAAATAACAATATTTATTAATATTTTATTTATTTCAATCTTTATTACTAATAAAAAGTCTTAATGCCTCTTAAATTATATATAAATAGCATGTACTCGTTTCCCTTCATAATACTTTTGTAGTAAACTAGATTCCACTAAGGTAAAAAGAAATAAAAATACATCAAATCAGAAAGGTAAACAAGTGAAGTAGTTTTTTTTTGAATTATAACATTATTTGACTAAGCACAAGTTCTTTGACGTTTTATTTACACTAATGTCATTTAAGGTAAAAAATATTACTTGTATATTATGTACAAAGACATACAAATATGAGTGTAAGGTAAGGAAGAAGTAGCATCTATCTAATAACAACTAAAGATAAAAAAACTGTGGTTATCAAATATCTCCCCTATGAGCAAATCTGTGGGGGAGGTCTATGTTCAGCAGTAGACTTTTGATAGGCTGCAAAGTTAAAGATAACCTGGTGGTGAATAGCCAAATTGTTTGTAGTGCGAGGTGATGATACTACAAACATCAATATGTGTGCCAAAGCAATTATGCCAATTCCTCCGGGCAAGCCTATTTCAGGCAGGGGATCATTTACAGACTGCTAAAGTAAAGTAAATACCTGATGTGATGGTATCCACTGCAAAATAATACCTCTTTCTGCTGAGTTAATTTGCACAGCCCATGTGTGGTGTGCTCTTAAAATTGAAGATCCACATTGAATACAAATATTCCAATACCCAACAAACCTTCTAATGGAATGAGCAGTTTCAATACTTTCTTGCAATATTTTTAGGCAGTTCTTCTTCTTCTTCTTCTTTTAAATTATGGCTTCTTTTGATAGAATTCTGCCAGTGTCAAGTCAGTCATGGGAGTGACAAGTAAATATTTATTACATTTAGAGTTCTCAATTTTACGAGTGGGTTCGCAATGTACAACAGACGTCATTTTTAAACACCATCACCAAAATTGATTCGTAATTTTACAGTTTAATATTATTAGTATGAATAAAATCACACAAAATATTTACATAAGGAGTTTTTTTCTAATTACATAATATTTTATCACTACTATAAATATTAATACATTTATATTCCTTTTTGACTTTGATTTCTGATTAACAGATTTATTACATACACATAACTTAAATCCCTTGACCAATAGGTTATTGATACTCTTTTAACATAGATTTGTGTATATTTTGTGCGATTTTATTTTATCTATTAATTAAATTAGATTTCACCAATAACATAAAACTTCAATACTTTGACACTTTTAACCTTTTAACTTACTAATAAGACCTGTGTTTGTCATTTGTTTTAGGTAATTCAACATAAATAGATTTTCCAAAATTCTAGGAGGAAAAGTAAACTTGTATTATACACTCACATTGACTTTTAATTAAACTCGTCAGTTTTCATTTTCGAATGTCAATGGCGAATTAAATACATTATGTTTTCGCATTATAATATTTTTGGACAGACAGAGATAAGATGCTTATATTATGCAAATATGTCCACAGGTTATTACGCAGCACGGAAGTCAATGACAAAATAGCGTTTCGTTCCACGGTGACTTTGAACCATGCTATATGATATATAAGCTATCACTTTTAGAAATAGGATAAAAATCTCATCAGTGGCATCTCTTTTTAGTACTAAATATATAATATACAAATAAGTATAATATGCATATAATAAGTTATCTTTGTAAAAAAAGAAACATTTTTCTTTTTATAGAAACTGCAAAAATGATTCATTACACGCATTTTTTTTCCCGTATTATATTAACCAGAACACGGAAAATCAAAACCACTCATTTTTTTTTCAGATTTCTTGATTCCGTTTAGGTTTTCATAAAATCTATAGGCCATTTACTATAATAAATTGGTATCTTTTTTTTGTGTGTAATACCATTAAGGGTCCTTAAAATTTCTAGTGGGCCCAAAAACGATTGACTCCTTTAACGTAGGAGATAAAGTTATGCTTAAAGTCCCTAATCCAAACAACTTAAATAGCCTATAGGACGGGCCTCATGTTGTTGTTAGAATAGGTTTTAATGAAAATTATATTATACAAAAATCTGGAAAAAATCAAATAGTGCATGCGAATCGCTTAAGACCATTGCATGACTTCATTCAATAATCATAATATTTTATTCTAAGACTAGATCGTAATTATTCATAAATATTTAACTTTAAATCTATTTCAGGGTGGCTCGAATAATGGCACACCCTAATAAAACCCTTAGTTTAATTGAAAATCTTTTATATCTTATAAAAACTAATACATTAATTTTACTATTTGTTTTTTTTTTTAAATCATTTTATACAAAGTTTATCTATTTTCTAAGAATTATTATATAACTAAATTTAAAAGAAGTCAAAACAATTAACTAGGTTTATTTTAATTTTCAGGTACTCCACAACTTTTATTGATGGGAATAAATCCTATTCCTTCTAATTCTGGACTCTATTTCGAAAACAATGGTGAAATATTAATATCTGAAAATTCCTGGAAATTTATCGTATATCGTAATCTTGAACCTTTATTCCTAGCTCGCAACTCTATCAAACGACTTATAAATAACTATCAATCTTTCATTACCACACATTTAAATTTACCTAACGTTATAACTACTACTTCACTTATAAAAATAAACATAGACAGAATATATTCTAGACTCGACGAACTTAATGCTTACACTGACAACAAGCGATCCAAACGCGAAATACTAGACGGGTTAGGTTCAATTTTGAAATGGCTCATTGGTGTTCCAGACTCAAAAGATGCCAAACATTATAACGAATGTATTGAACAGTTAGAGAAACAGCAAATATCTACTAATGATATCTTAAAACAACCATTACAAATTATTTCTCCAACGATCACGAATTTTAATGAAACATTACATAAAATGTCTTATGATGAATACGTTATTAACGAAGATATTAGAAAAATAAATTCATACTTTACCTCAATAAACAAACTTATATTTAATTTAACTATTCTTGAAGAAATATCCACCGTATCAATTCAAATTCTAGAAGCTATAGTTTCTTTGGAACGAGATATCGATGATGTCATTACAAGCATACTTCTCATTAAATCAAATGTAATTCACGCTTCTATAATATCCACTATGCGCCTATACAAAGAATTACTGTCTTCTTATCCCGCTAGGCTCAATAAAAACTTAGTTGCCCTAATAGCATTACCTAATTTACACAAAATACTTGAATCTGCCTCTATTACTTCCTATATTTATATGAATAAAATTATATATATCTTAGAATTTAAATCCCTTGACCAAAAAAAATTTACGTAAAAAACGAATAATTTACATTATACCATTTATATTCTATCCCTATTCTACATCCTGACTATTCCTTATATTCTACTATCCTTCCCGAACAAACATGAGTACCACTACAATATGATGACTACAACATCTTCCCATGAGTACCACTAGACAGCAATACATCATCATGAGCTCACTGGACAAATGCAAAGACTTTGCAACGGAATCCAAAGTCTGCAAGGATCTTCTCATCTACAACATCAACACCAGACCCATATGAAGTTGTCATCTTAACAACGACAAGTCAACAAGTTCCTGAAGTTTGTGATGTAACTACGTTTTATGCACATCAACACTTTCCAAGCTCTTAGAAACAACAACTGGATCTACATACTCCAACGCAAGACTCCGTATGCTTTAGAATGCGAAAGCAAAACGACTCACGGCGAAATCTCTGGAGCAGGTATCATCACTCTAGAACAAGGATGTAAAATGTACACCGCGTTTGTTACACTCCTAGCTGAGGACACAATATCGATCAACATCAGCCATCCTTTTATCTATGTGGATAATGAACACATTTGCGTCCCAGATGAAATTAAGCTGCAATAACCAGAACTTGCACCAATCCAGTTCAACAACATTCAATTCGACTCTCTTAACTCGGTTAGAGAACAAATAAAAACTCACACAAAATTGCTTGAAGATAATAAACCTACATTCTTAGAAAAACTTGTAACAAAATTTTCCATATTAAGTACGATTACTGGCATCATTATGCTAACATATTTTTGTTATAAATGTTATAAACGCTTGCCATGGAATAACATACCTACAAATCCACATGGTAACTGTATACAAATTTTTAATAATTGCTTTGACTGTTCTCGTCGCCCACAACACGTCGAGATTCCCATATCATCACTAAACACCACTGCTACAACATTCTGTATATCAGAAGATGAAGACGAAGCTGCTGACTACACTCAAAAATCGAGCAAAACCGCTCAATCTTTGTTCTAAGGGGGGAGGTGTTATGTCATAGGATACTATTTACTTTAAGTTTTAAGACCTGTATACTTTATATTGTTTATTTAATTAAAAGCTAATTTTTTTTCTTAAAAGCCAAACTAATGTTATGTCATAGGATACTATTTACTTTATGTTATAAGACCTGTATACTTTATATTGTTTATTTACTTAAAAGCTAAATTACTTTCTTAGAAGCCAAACTAATTTTATGTCATAGGATACTATTTACTTTATGTTATAAGACCTGTATACTTAATAAATCATATTGTTTTCTTCCTTAGAAGCCACACTAATTCGATTGTAATATTATATGCTAATGTTTATAGTTTACCATAAGTTAACCATAACACCAAGAACAATGTTGTTCCCTTACGTTTACCCCCACCTCCTAGCTCCCTACACTTTAAACCAAATCTTTCGATCCCTCAACATAATTCCATTCCCAAGTTCTCTGTAAAGTAAAGTAAAAAAGTTAAGTTACAGCCTATATACGTCCCACTGCTGGCACGGGCCTCTCTCATTTCTGAGAGGGTTTGAAGGAAATGTCCGCCGCGCTGCCCCAATGCGTGTTGGCGAACTTCATGTCTTCGAAATATTTTTTTTTGATTTCAGACATGCAGGTTTCCTCACGATGTTTTCCTTCACCGCCGAGCACGTGGTAAATCAGTACTTAAAATTGCAATTAACAATTTCATTGGTGCCGGCGGGATCGAACCCAGGTTGCTCGCGTACTGAGTTGTCTGTATTAACTACTATATTTTAAGTTAGTTTAAAAGTATTAAATAAATTTATTTTACAGAGTTTTTGTCTCACATAACAATTTCATGATAGCTTATTATATGCGTAGTCGGTCCATTTGCTTAACAATATAACTAGGTAGCTTGAGAGTATTGTAGCTGACAGTTCTGGACTACGTAGATAATCATGCTGATTTAATGCGTATAGAGTTGCGACATAGTTATTAACTTTCATTGAAAACAAAATGATACCATGCTGACAATTAGTAGACAACGGAGATAGCTTTTTCATTTGAGAAGTGAGATATTGAATAATTAAATCAGATTGACCAAACCTCAGTTCCAGTGCCTCCATGACAACAGCTGGTGACGTGTTGCCGATTAATTGGTCAGTGACTGCCTCCTTGGTATCACCTTTGAGTGCTCGACGTAGTCGCCATAGGTTCTCGCAGTCACTAAATTGACACACACATGTAGATTCCTCATAGGAACTCTGCAACCACTCAATGCAATCTCCACTAAATGCAGGTAGTTCTCGAGGTGTAAACATTCGGGTAAGCAAACGTTCCTCCTGGTTGCTAGACGTCGTGCACATGATGTCCTTAAGTGTGAGCGAGTTGAAGGATACTGTCGACAGGCGTGTGGTGGGCCAGTGCACGGCCGGTCAACATAAGGTGCCCGCGCTGCCTCCGATATCGCCGTCACTGCCTCCGATGTCGCCGACGCTGCAGTCTTATGTTGCAGTAAAGGTGACGGCTGCAAATTACTGGGCTCCAGCTGCTGGTCTACAAAAGTCTGCTTCTTGATGCTTCTACTAACTTGACTCGTCTTTGAATGAAATTCTGACGCACGGCTGCCTTCCATCTTTGCTAAATCAAACTCAAGCCTTTTGTCAATAAGCTTAATCTGAATTCTCACTTTCAGCAGCTGTCAGCTCAAGCTGTTTACGTCTTAAGCGTAACGATGAATATTCCGTGGCCGAGGTGACCGATTCATTTTTAGTCAATGTTTGCAGAGATGGAACTTTATTTCCAGAAGGTTCAACTTATTGCAAACTGCCCGCAACTCCGTCGTTCGCAAGCACGTGCTCGGACGCGTTTTCTAACCTCTCGTGTAACTTTTCGCGGTTTTTTATCGACATAATTATATTATTTGGTGGAGTACTAAACACAGTCCTGGTTAGATTTGGCGCGAAGGATCAATTTATAGATAATAGAATGAAACCACGAATTCACAAGTAAATTGAAGGCGTTAGAAGAACCGTGCCGCGTGCTACGAGTGTATGTGCGCAACTGCCCGAGGAAGGAATAAGCCTCGATAATGTGCTTGTAGGTGCAGCAGTTGTTCCGGCGACTTCGCCGCGTGTAATATAAGGTTTTATTTTTTTGCACGGAATCCTAAGTATTTTCTAAAATATAAGTAGCCTAAGTTACTCCTTATAACATAAGCTATCTCCCAGTGAAAGTCCCGTCAAAATCAGTCCAGCTGTTTCGGAAATTAGCCGGAACAAACAGACAGACAGACAAAAATTTAAAAATTGTGTTTTTGTTATAAGTACCGTATATACTTTCATATGCAATTAGTAAAAAGCTGTTATTTTGACATTACAAACAGACACTTCAAGTCTCGTACCGGTAAGTTCAGTGTGGGGCGGCTACCCTCTAGATGGAGTGACGACCTGGTAAGACATTCAAAAAGTCGATCTATGCAGGTGGCTCAGGACCGTGCTTTGTATAATTCCTTGGGGGAGGCCTATGTTCAGCAGTGGACTTGTGTAGGGCTGTAATGATGAAGTTTTAAACTAGTTGTGTACAGATACGGCTCGACCGGGGTAGGACACGCTCTCACGGAAAACGCTACCAGCGTAAAATAGTAGCTTAATGCTCCTGTGTTTCGTATGGTGAGTGTAGAGAACCGGAGTCCTTTTTTACTGGAAACGAAGCACTCCATCTTAGTCCTCAGGGGTGACAATGCATCTGCATTTTGATTCTTAAACGAGCATAAATGTAGATGTCTATGAGCCACAGCATCTACTTACCATCATGTGGACCGTGCGCTCGTTTGTTACACTTATTCTATAAAAAAAACAAAAGGAGATTGTCAATTGAAAGAGATACGTAAAGGTACCAGAACATCTATTCAACTTGCTCGGCATTTATTTATAAATTAGGCACTTTATTTATAATAAGGCACAAAGTAGAAACAGGTCAAGTAAGAAACAATAATTACAAGTTTTAATGATTATTATTCGTCATCATTACAACAATTCACTGCTGAACATAGGTCTTCCTAAATTAAATATATAATGTAAAATATTGAATAGCCCTTCCGTCAACTGCCATCGCGTTTCGTCCCGTATGGTGTCGTAAAAGTCGTAACAGAGTAAAATAAAGATACCAGGAGATAAGCAGCAACATCTCCTATAGAATACCACAAAGCTTTGGTTGCCAAGCGTAGCAACTGTGCAAAACAACCATATAGTAATGATGCATATTTATATTACTATAAAATATGCATCATTACTACTTGTGCATAAATTATTCCAATCATTGTGAGGTTCATTTAAGTGGTATTCACAAATACAGGCACAGTGGCACATAAAATGAGTTATCAATCAGCAATCTCTCTTTTAGGTTAGTAGTTCTTTTTAGTTTAGGTATTAAGAATCTAGATAAATGATTACATAACTTAAAAATACAGTGACGGAAGTAGAAGCAGCACGCTTATAACTAGCTACGGAATAAAATAGAATTATTTTTATTCAATATAGATTACAATACATAATACTTATTAAGTCATTTTTTACTTTTACCACTGGTTCGCAAAAACCTCTGTCCTGGGAAGAACCAGCAAGAAACCAGCGAGACTTTTGACGTGACAACGTCTTATAAATTGGTTTGCCGGTGACACTTCGAAACTGCGTTACGCTCCGCTCACGTTATGCGCTCACAATGAGAGCGAGTGAGAGCACGCGTCCTTCCACTCGGGCATGGTTAGCCCGCCTAAGAGCGAGAGAGACAGACATAATAAAATTATTTTACCACTCAAAGTCGTTGTCACGTAAAACTTTCGCCCGTATACCGACTTTACAGGCAACCAATTTTTTTTAAAAACAAGCACAATTTAAATATAATATTTTACAATTGTTTTGAAAACATTTAGAAACAGCATGGTAGCGATCACCTCATTCCCAGGGTTATTATCAGTCATGTACTCTCTAGTAGTATAATAACCCTTACTAGACAATTTTTGCTTAAGAAATAATTTAAACCTTTTGATAGAAAAAGTCTGCATATTATTATAGTAATTGTTGATGCCGCTTTGGAAATGGCAGGAGTTACAGTTATTTACAGAGTATAAAGTTACAGTTATTACAGAGCATAAGGGGTGGTTGTGGGATGTTACTGATGTCTTCAATATTCATGGAATTCCATATCCCTATTTTCATTTGTGTCTCCATACAGTTGTAGAAGTTCTCGGCCAACAAGATTGCAGACTCATTCTAAGCGAATCACCTGAAAAGTGTTTTATTTTTCATCAACTAACCAAACAGACTATAGTTTTACAGTGTCTACACCTAAATAACAATATTTATTAATATTTTATTTATTTTAATCTTTATTACTAATAAAAGTCTTAATGCCTCTTAAATTATATATAAATAGCATGTACTCGTTTCCCTTCATAATACTTTTGTAGTAAACTAGATTCCACTAAGGTAAAAGAAATAAAAATACATCAAATCAGAAAGGTTAACAAGTGAAGTAGTTTTTTTGAATTATAACATTATTTGACTAAGCACAAGTTCTTTGACGTTTTATTTACACTAATGTCATTTAAGGTAAAAATATTACTTGTATATTATGTACAAAGGCATACAAATATGAGTGTAAGGTAAGGAAGAAGTAGCATCTCTAATAACAACTAAAGATAAAAACTGTGGTTATCAAATATCTCCCTATGAGCAAATCTGTGGGGGAGGTCTATGTTCAGCAGTAGACTTTTGATAGGCTGCAAAGTTAAAGATAACCTGGTGGTGAATAGCCAAATTGTTTGTAGTGCGAGGTGATGATACTACAAACATCAATATGTGTGCCAAAGCAATTGCCAATTCCTCCGGGCAAGCCTATTTCAGGCAGGGATCATTTACAGACTGCTAAAGTAAAGTAAATACCTGATGTGATGGTATCCACTGCAAAATAATACCTCTTTCTGCTGAGTTAATTTGCACAGCCCATGTGTGGTGTGCTCTTAAAATTGAAGATCCACATTGAATACAAATATTCCAATACCCAACAAACCTTCTAATGGAATGAGCAGTTTCAATACTTTCTTGCAATATTTTTAGGCAGTTCTTCTTCTTCTTCTTCTTTTAAATTATGGCTTCTTTTGATAGAATTCTGCCAGTGTCAAGTCAGTCATGGGAGTGACAAGTAAATATTTATTACATTTAGAGTTCTCAATTTTACGAGTGGGTTCGCAATGTACAACAAAAGACGTCACATTTTTAAACACCATCACCAAAATTGATTCGTAATTTTACAGTTTAATATTATTAGTATGAATAAAATCACACAAAATATTTACATAAGGAGTTTTTTTCTAATTACATAATATTTTATCACTACTATAAATATTAATACATTTATATTCCTTTTTGACTTTGATTTCTGATTAACAGATTTATTACATACACATAACTTAAATCCCTTGACCAATAGGTTATTGATACTCTTTTAACATAGATTTGTGTATATTTTGTGCGATTTTATTTTATCTATTAATTAAATTAGATTTCACCAATAACATAAAACTTCAATACTTTGACACTTTTAACCTTTTAACTTACTAATAAGACCTGTGTTTGTCATTTGTTTTAGGTAATTCAACATAAATAGATTTTCCAAAATTCTAGGAGGAAAAGTAAACTTGTATTATACACTCACATTGACTTTTAATTAAACTCGTCAGTTTTCATTTTCTTATGTCAATGGCGAATTAAACACATTGTGTTTTCGCATTATAATATTTTTGGACAGACAGAGATAAGATGCTTATATTATGCAAATATGGCCACAGGTTATTACGCAGCACGGAAGTCAATGACAAAATAGCGTTTCGTTCCACGGTGACTTTGAACCATGTTATATGATATATAAGCTAACACTTTTAGAAATAGGATAAAAATATCATCAGTGGTATCTCTTTTTAGTAATAAATATATAATATACAAATAAGTATAATATGCATATAATAAGTTATCTTTGTAAAAGAAACATTTTTCTTTTATAGAAACTGCAAAATGATTCATTACACGCATTTTTTTCCGTATTATATTAACCAGAACACGGAAAATCAAAACCACTCATATTTTTTCAGATTTCTTGATTCCGTTTAGGTTTTCATAAAATCTATAGGCCATTTACTATAATAAATTGATATCTTTTTTTGTGTAATACCATTAAGGGTCCTTAAAATTTCTAGTGGGCCCAAAACGATTGACTCCTTTAACGTAGGAGATAAAGTTATGCTTAAAGTTCTAATCCAAACAACTTAAATAGCCTATGGGACGGGCCTCATGTTGTTGTTAGAATAGGTTTTAATGAAAATTATATTATACAAAAATCTGGGAAAAATCAAATAGTGCATGCAAATCGCTTAAGACCATTGCATGACTTCATTCAATAATCATAACATTTAATTCTAAGAGTAGATCGTAATAATTCATAAATATTTAACTTAAATCTATTTCAGGGTGGCTCGAATAATGGCACACCTAATAAAACCTTAGTTTAATTGAAAATCTTTTATATCTTATAAAAACTAATACATTAATTTTACTATTTGTTGTTTTTAATCATTTTATACAAAGTTTATCTATTTTCTAAGAATTACTATATAACTAAGTTTAAAGTAAATCAAAACAATTAACCAGGATTATTTTAATTTTCAGGTACTCCACAAATTTTGTTGATGGAGATACCCACATAAATCCTATTTCCTCTAATTCTGAACTCTATTTCTAAAACAATGGTGAAATACTAATATCTGAAAATTCCTGGAAATTTATCGTATATCATAATCTTGAACCTTTATTCCTAGGTCGCAACTCTATCAAATGACTTATAAATAACTATCAATCTCTCATTACTACACATTCAAATTTACCTAACGTTATAACTACTACTTCACTTATAAAAATAAATATAGACAGAATATATTTTAGACTTGCCGAACTTAATTCTTACTCTGACAACAAGCGATCCAAACGCGAAATACTAGACGGCTTATTTTCAGTTTTGAAATGGCTCATTGGTGTTCCAGACGCAAAAGATGCCAAACATTATAACGAATGTATTGAACAGTTAGAGAAACAGCAAATATCTACTAATGATATCTTAAAACAACCATTACAAATTATTTCTCCAACGATCACGAATTTTAATGAAACATTACATAAAATGTCTTATGATGAATACGTTATTAACGAAGATATTAGAAAAATAAATTCATACTTTACCTCAATAAACAAACTTATATTTAATTTAACTATTCTTGAAGAAATATCCACCGTATCAATTCAAATTCTAGAAGCTATAGTTTCTTTGGAACGAGATATCGATGATGTCATTACAAGCATACTTCTCATTAAATCAAATGTAATTCACGCTTCTATAATATCCACTATGCGCCTATACAAAGAATTACTGTCTTCTTATCCGCTAGGCTCAATAAAAACTTAGTTGCCCTAATAGCATTACCTAATTTACACAAAATACTTGAATCTGCCTCTATTACTTCCTATATTTATATGAATAAAATTATATATATCTTAGAATTTAAATCCCTTGACCAAAAAAAATTTACGTAAAAAACGAATAATTTACATTATACCATTTATATTCTATCCCTATTCTACATCCTGACTATTCCTTATATTCTCTATTCCTATATTCTACTATCCTTCCTGAACAAACATATCTTCCCATGAGTACCACTAGACAGCAATACATCATCATGAGCTCACTGGACAAATGCAAAGACTTTGCAACGGAATCCAAAGTCTGCAAGGATCTTCTCATCTACAACATCAACACCAGACCCATATGCGAAGTTGTCATCTTAACAACGACAAGTCAACAAGTTCCTGAAGTCTGTGATGTAACTACGTTTTATGCACACATCAACACTTTCCAAGCTCTTAGAAACAACAACTGGATCTACATACTCCAACGCAAGACTCCGTATGCTTTAGAATGCGAAAGCAAAACGACTCACGGTGAAATCTCTGGAGCAGGTATCATCACTCTAGAACAAGGATGTAAAATGTACACCGCGTTTGTTACACTCCTAGCTGAGGACACAATATCGATCAACATCAGCCATCCTTTTATCTATGTGGATAATGAACACATTTGCGTCCCAGATGAAATTAAGCTGCAATAACCAGAACTTGCACCAATCCAGTTCAACAACATTCAATTCGACTCTCTTAACTCGGTTAGAGAACAAATAAAAACTCACAAAATTGCTTGAAAATAATAAACCTACATTCTTAGAAAAACTTGTAACAAAATTTTCCATATTAAGTACGATTACTGGCATCATTATGCTAACATATTTTTGTTATAAATGTTATAAACGCTTGCCATGGAATAACATACCTACAAATCCACGTGGTAACTGTATACAAATTTTCAATAATTGCTTTGACCGTTCTCGTCGCCGACAACACGTCGAGATTCCCATATCATCACTAAACACCACTGCTACAACATTCTGTATATCAGAAGACGAAGACGAAGCTGCTGACTACACTCAAAAATCGAGCAAAACTGCTCAATCTTTGTTCTAATGGAGGAGGTGTTATGTCATAGGATACTATTTACTTTATGTTATAAGACCTGTATACTTTATATTGTTTATTTACCTAAAAGCTAAATTAATTTCTTAGAAGCCAAACTAATGTTATGTCATAGGATACTATTTACTTTATGTTATAAGACCTGTATACTTTATATTGTTTATTTACCTAAAAGCTAAATTAATTTCTTAGAAGCCAAACTAATGTTATGTCATAGGATACTATTTACTTTATGTTATAAGACCTGTATACTTTATAAATCATATTGTTTACTTCCTTAGAAGCCACACTAATTCGATTGTAATATTATATGCTAAAGTTTATAGTTTACCATAAGTTAACCATAACACCAAGAACAATGTTGTTCCCTTACGTTTACCCCCACCTCCTAGCTCCCTACACTTTAAACCAAATCTTTCGATCCCTCAACATAATTCCATTCCCAAGTTCTCTGTAAAGTAAAGTAAAAAAGTTAAGTTACAGCCTATATACGTCCCACTGCTGGGCACAGGCCTCCTCTCATTTTTGAGAGGGTTTTAGGGAAGGAAATGTCCGCCGCGCTGCCCCAATGCGTGTTGGCGAACTTCACATGTCTTCGAAATTTTTTTTTTGATTTCTCAGACATGCAGGTTTCCTCACGATGTTTTCCTTCACCGCCGAGCACGTGGTAAATCAGTACTTAAAATTGCAATTAACAATTTCATTGGTGCCGGCGGGGATCGAACCCGGGTTGCTCGCGTACTGAGTTGTCTGTATCAACTACTATATTTTAAGTTAGTTTAAAAGTATTAAAAAATTTATTTTTACAGAGTTTTTGTCTCTGCCACATAACAATTGCATGATAGCTTATTATATGCGTAGTCGGTCCATTGCTTAACAATATAACTAGGTAGCTTGGAGAGTATTGTAGCTGACAGTTCTGGACTACGTAGATAATCATGCTGATTTAATGCGTATAGAGTTGCGACATAGTTATTAACTTTCATTGAAAACAAAATGATACCATGCTGACAATTAGTAGACAACGGAGATAGCTTTTTCATTTGAGAAGTGAGATATTGAATAATTAAATCAGATTGACCAAACCTCAGTTCCAGTGCCTCCATGACAACAGCTGGTGACGTGTTGCCGATTAATTGGTCAGTGACTGCCTCCTTGGTATCACCTTTGAGTGCTCGACGTAGTCGCCATAGGTTCTCAGGTCACTAAATTGACACACACATGTAGATTCCTCAGGAACTCTGCAACCACTCAATGCAATCTCCACTAAATGCAGGTAGTTCTCGAGGTGTAAACATTCGGGTAAGCAAACGTTCCTCCTGGTTGCTAGACGTCGTGCACATGATGTCCTTAAGTGTGAGCGAGTTGAAGGATACTGTCGACAGGCGTGTGGTGGGCCAGTGCACGGCCGGTCAACATAAGGTGCCCGCGCTGCCTCCGATATCGCCGTCACTGCCTCCGATGTCGCCGACGCTGCAGTCTTATGTTGCAGTAAAGGTGACGGCTGCAAATTACTGGGCTCCAGCTGCTGGTCTACAAAAGTCTGCTTCTTGATGCTTCTACTAACTTGACTCGTCTTTGAATGAAATTCTGACGCACGGCTGCCTTCCATCTTTGCTAAATCAAACTCAAGCCTTTTGTCAATAAGCTTAATCTGAATTCTCACTTTCAGCAGCTGTCAGCTCAAGCTGTTTACGTCTTAAGCGTAACGATGAATATTCCGTGGCCGAGGTGACCGATTCATTTTTAGTCAATGTTTGCAGAGATGGAACTTTATTTCCAGAAGGTTCAACTTATTGCAAACTGCCCGCAACTCCGTCGTTCGCAAGCACGTGCTCGGACGCGTTTTCTAACCTCTCGTGTAACTTTTCGCGGTTTTTTATCGACATAATTATATTATTTGGTGGAGTACTAAACACAGTCCTGGTTAGATTTGGCGCGAAGGATCAATTTATAGATAATAGAATGAAACCACGAATTCACAAGTAAATTGAAGGCGTTAGAAGAACCGTGCCGCGTGCTACGAGTGTATGTGCGCAACTGCCCGAGGAAGGAATAAGCCTCGATAATGTGCTTGTAGGTGCAGCAGTTGTTCCCCGCGACTTCGCCCGCGTGTAACTTAAGGTTTTATTTTTTTTGCGCGGAATCCTAAGTATTTTTCTAAAATATAAGTAGCCTAAGTTACTCCTTATAACATGAGCTATCTCCCAGTGAAAGTCCCGTCAAAATCAGTCCAGCTGTTTCGGAGATTAGCCGGAACAAACAGACAGACAGACAAAAATTTTAAAAATTGTGTTTTTGTTATAAGTACCGTATATACTTTCATATGCAATTAGTAAAAAGCTGTTATTTTGACATTACAAACAGACACTTCAAGTCTCGTACCGGTAAGTTCAGTGTGGGGCGGCTACCCTCTAGATGGAGTGACGACCTGGTAAGACATTCAAAAAGTCGATCTATGCAGGTGGCTCAGGACCGTGCTTTGTATAATTCCTTGGGGGAAGCCTATGTTCAGCAGTGGACTTGTGTAGGGCTGTAATGATGAAGTTTTAAACTAGTTGTGTACAGATACGGCTCGACCGGGGTAGGACACGCTCACGGAAAACGCTACCAGCGTAAAATAGTAGCTTAATGCTCCTGTGTTTCGTATGGTGAGTGTAGAGAACCGGAGTCCTTTTTTACTGGAAACGAAGCACTCCATCTTAGTCCTCAGGGGTGACAATGCATCTGCATTTTGATTCTTAAACGAGCATAAATGTAGATGTCTATGAGCCACAGCATCTACTTACCATCATGTGGACCGTGCGCTCGTTTGTTACACTTATTCTATAAAAAAAACAAAAGGAGATTGTCAATTGAAAGAGATACGTAAAGGTACCAGAACATCTATTCAACATGCTCGGCGTTTATTTATAAATTAGGCACTTTATTTATAATAAGGCACATAGTAGAAACAGGTCAAGTAAGAAACAATAATTACAAGTTTTAATGATTATTATTCGTCATCATTACAACAATTCACTGCTGAACATAGGTCTTCCCTAAATTAAATATATAATGTAAAATATTGTATAGCCCTTCCGTCAACTGCCATCGCGTTTCGTCCCGTACGGTGTCGTAAAAGTCGTAACAGAGTAAAATAAAGATACCTGGAGATAAGCAGCAACATCTCCCTATAGAATACCACAAAGCTTTGGTTGCCACAAGCGTAGCAACTGTGCCAAAACAACCATATAGTAATGATGCATATTTATATTACTATAAAAATATGCATCATTACTACTTGTGTATAAATTATTCCAATCATTGTGAGGTTCATTTAGGTGGTATTCACAAATACGAGCGCACAGTGGCACATAAAATGAGTTATCAATCAGCAATCTCTCTTTTAGGTTAGTAGTTCTTTTTAGTTTAGGTATTAAGAATCTAGATAAATGATTACATAACTTAAAAATACAGTGACGGGAAGTAGAAGCAGCACGCTTATAACTAGCCACAGAATAAAATAGAATCATTTTTATTCAATATAGATTACAATACATAATACTTATTAAGTCATTTTTTACTTTTACCACTGGTTCGCAAAAAAACCTCTGTCCTGGTAAGAACCAGCAAGAAATCCAGCGAGACATTAAAAAAAAGCACATTTTACAATATAATATTTTATACAATTGTTTTGAAAACATTTAGGAACAGCATGGTAGCGATCACCTCATTCCCATGGGTTATTATCAGTCATGTACTCTCTAGTAGTATTTTATTCCCTTACTAGACAATTTTTGCTTAAGAAATAATTTAAACCTTTTGATAGAAAAGGTCTGCATATTATTATAGTAATTGTTGATGCCGCTCTGGAAATGGCAGGAGTTACTGTTACAGGTATAAGGGGTGGTTGTGCTATGTTACCGATGTCTTCAATATTCATGGATTGTAATTCCTCTATCTTCAAAATATAATCGACTCTAATAACCAATTCCTTTCTAGCCGCTCTGAGAGTGTAATTATGTGTAGAACAAGCAATATAAATTCCGGGACAGCAATAGTCGAAAAACAAATAATAGATAACGGTATTCTTATTCCCAATGCATTAGTCGAAGTCAAAAACAACTCATTTATTATCACTTGTGTAAATATAAACAAATCCGACAAAGTAATTAGCATTCCAAACATCGAATTTCTCCCTTACCAACCAAATCAACAAACAAACAACATTCATAACCACTTAATTAACAATCTTAATCACATATCCGTCACCGATAGACGAAACCAAGTACTCACCCTTATTAGACGCGAACATTTGAAGAAGATTTGAACTCATTAGATAAAATTGTTTCCAAATATCCCGACATATTTTTTATTGAAGGCGACTCACTTACATTGAGCGATCATACAAAGCATCAAATACCTACCACTACTGACATTCCAATTCACACAAAAACCTATCGCTTTCCTCAAGTACACGAACAAGAAGTAAAATCACAAGTCCAAAAAATGTTAGACCAAGACATTATCAGACCTAGCTCATCTCCTTGGAGTAGCCCCATCTGAGTTGTTCCCTAGACGCATCTGGGAAACAGAAATGGCGATTAGTTATTGATTATCGCAAGTTAAATAAAGTCACAGTAGGAGACAGTTATCCTCTTCCCAACATCACAGACATTCTAGACAAATTAGGTCATTCACAATATTTTACCACATTGGATCTCGCCTCAGGTTTTCATCAGTTGGAAGTAGATCAAAAAGATATTCCTAAAACAGCTTTTAGCACTCCATACGGTCATTACGAATATAAAAGAATGCCATTTGGCCTGAAAAACGCGCCAACGACGTTTCAGCGTGTAATAGACTCCGTTTTGTGTGACTTACAAGGTGAAAGATGTTTCGTTTACTTTAACGACATAGTAGTATTTGCTTCTAGCCTTCAAGAACATGAACAAAAACTTGAAGAAGTTTTCTCTAGACTTAGAAAATATGAACTAAATATCCAACCAGACAAATGTGAATTTCTTAGACGCGAAGTTGCTTATCTCGGCCATATCATTTCCAATGAAGGCGTTAAGCCGAACCCCGATAAAATACGGGCAGTTCAAGAATTCCCTATTCCTAAATCGTGTAACGATATAAAAGCATTTCTAGGTCTTACAGGATACTACGGTCGGTTTATACTTAACTTCAGTAAACTCGCTAAACCTTTAACTAGCCTTCTTAAAAAGGACACTGCTTTCATATGGGGTGAAACCCAACAACAATCCATCAATAAATGTAAACATCTGCTTACTAACCCTCCAATCTTACAATATCCTAACTTCACAAAGGAATTCATACTAACTACAGACACTTCGATAAACGCCTTAGGTGCTGTGCTATCGCAAGGCGAAATAGGCAAGGACTTGCCTATAGTATATGCATCTCGAACACTCAAATAAGCTGAAGCCAACTATTCCACTATCGAAAGAGAGTTATTAGCTATCGTTTGAGCCGTCATACATTTTAGAACCTATTTGTTTGGTAGGAAATTTAAAATTGGAACTTACCACAAACCGCTTACATGGCTTTTCTCGATAAAAGACCCTGGTAGTCGGTTAGTTCGTTGGCGACTTACACTCGAAGAGTACGAATACGAAATAGTCTATGTTCAGCAATGGGCTTTTGATAGGATGTAACGGTTGTGGATATAGTTACTCTGACAGACACTTTTAACATCGATTTGTGTACTCGTATATTTTGTGTGATTTTATTTTATCTATTAATTAAATTAGATTTTACCAATAACATAACACTTCAATACTTTGACACATTTAACCTTTTAACATACTAATAAGAATTGTGTTTGTCATTTGTTTTAGATAATTCAACATAAATTATAGATTTTCCAAAATTCTAGGAGCAAAAGTAAACTTGTATTATACACTCACATATACTTTTAATTAAACTCGTCAGTTTTTATTTTCGAATGTCATTGGCGAATTAAATACATAATGTGGAATATTTGGCTAACCTGTATAATATAATCCAACACTTGTTGCATTGATTAGACATTGACATATGAATTTGTTAGTAATATGAAGGGATATTTATTAGTATTTTTACAAACTTAAAATAGTTAAGTACTAAAACATGTATAGATCGTTTGTCTGTGGATGTGGGTCGTTTATTATTATTTCTAAAAAATCGTACCATATCTCAATAATCAGTAAAAATAAAATAAAATGTAATACATTATAAACGAAAATTAGTAGTTTTCGTTTCCGTAGTGTAATATTTTTGGACTAGAACTTCGAGAGTGACAAAAATAAGATATATTTCACATAAAAGTTTGAAACTTTAAATCAATTGTAGGTTTTGTACAGTTGAATTCTTCGCCATAAGATAAGATACTCACCTCTTAAAAAATCCACAAATATAAAAGTTGGCGCACATCTGCTCCTGTCTCGGCTAGTTAGTCTTCGCACAGCGCGTTGAAATCCACAAATATTATTTAATTGTTTTCAGTGTATGCTGATCTTCCAGATGCAATAAGTACAAAAAACAGCAGCGTGACGAATGTCAATGCCGTAAAGTAATACCCGGCCGCCGGCACAGACATAAATATTATGATGCTTATATTATGATAATATGGCCGTCGGTTATTACCCAGCACGGAAGTCAATGACAAAATAGCGTTTCGTTCCACGGTGTCTTTGAACCATGTTATATGATATAAGCTAGCACTTTTAGAAATAGGATAAAAATCTCAGTGGTATCCCTTTTTAGTAATAAATATATAATATACAAATAAGTATAAATATAATATGTATATAATAAGTTATCTTTGTAAAAAAAACATTTTTCTTTTAATAGAAACTGCAAAAATGATTCAAAACACGCATTTTTTCCCATATTACAGCCAGAATTATATAATATTATAACAGGTTAGCCAGAACACGCAATATCAAAACCACTCATTTTTTTTTAGAATTCTTGATTCCGTTTAGATATTCATAAAATCTATAGGCCATTTATTATAATAAATTGATCACTTTTTTTGTATGTAATACCATTAAGGGTCGTTAACATTTCTAGTGGGCCCAAAAACGACTGACTCCTTTAAAGAGAACCTCCATTGGGGGGGTAAAAACTATTTCTTAAAAACAATCATTTAAATCTATTCACTATTACTGAAGTTATTATCACGTAACATAAATACAAAATACATAAAGTCGAAATGAGCCTTCTTCTACTTCTTCTACCTCCTTTTTTTTGAAAGACGGTTAAAAGCAATTAAAAAGTTAAAAAATTTGCAATAAATATATTTAAATTTTATCTTTTGTAAAAATTGTTACTTACTATGAAGACTGTTAAGCAGTATTCCTCAATTCAAAAAATAAAACTCTCTCGCAAGTTTCTTTTCCTTCATTTTACTTCTAAGATAAAGTAGAAATATGTCATATTTTTTATTATATACTTTACACAAACATTATATTCCAAAACTCGTAGAAGCCACGAATATTTAACGGAAAATTTATAACATGCTTACTATCGTTGTTGCTCACACATCTAGTGTCGCTTATAATATATTCATAAACTAGATACTTTGTAAAATACTTCAAAGACCAAGAATAATAAAAAAATTAAGTCAAAAATTTTACATTCGGTTGATGTAGGAATTTTCAACGCTTTTTCATCGCTAAGTCAACTGCCCTTTAAATGGGGACATATAGTTATTATACAACACACGTGCCTGTTGGAACAATCATAAATTATGTAAAAGTTACCCGTTAAAAGTAAATATCACGCGTATTACGGCACTTTACGCGAGTTCAAAACTCGTAAAACAGTGATAACAAGAGCGCGTTTCATGACAGTTTTCGAGATAATTTACAATTTATATAATATATAAAAATTATGACACTATTATAAACTTGTTATTATAACAATGCTTAGATAAAAAAAATCAATCAACAAATTATATTCGTTATCACAACAACAAAGCCGTAAAATTTGAATCTCCAACCAAATAAAAAAATAGTCCTTTCAATTTTTTTAATGATATTCATTTTTAAATCACCTAAGTATTAACTTAAATACATATTATGTGCATTATTTGTTGTTATACGAAGCATGGTTGGTCGGTAACCAATTTATGTTTTTTTTAAGAATAAGTGTGACAAACGAGCTCACAGTCCACATAATGATAAGTGGATGCTGTGATCCATAGACAGAAGCGTTCTCAGCCCAGAGGACTAAAATGGAAAAAAAAGGGTCTCCGGTTCTGTGCACAAACCATAAGAAACACAGCAGCATTATTTTTCTGTATCATGCTGGTGTTTTGGAGAGCGTGGTCCTTCCATAATCGAGCCCACCCATTCCTGCTGCAACCATAATATAGCTACAGGTGGATCTGCCACGTAACATGTTTAGTTTTTTTCTAATATTACGTAATGAAACCATTGATTTATTATGATGGTAAATAGTTTTTATTTATGTAGCAAAGGCAAAGTATTATTAAATAATTTAATGAATTATGTTAATATTCCTGAATTATGAATTTCAGAATAACAAATACATTTCCAAAAATTCGGTCAAAATTCTATCATAAATTCCATTATTTGCGTGTAATTATCACTTATAAAGCTATAAGCAGCTTTTTGTAAATTATTTTAAAATACAACAGTATAATATAGCGACTGATTGGGCACATCGATAAGACTGAATTGATAGATTAAATTAGATTTTGTATATAGCTTCTTCTTTACTATTGCTGTCAATATGAAAGTAACTTAGTACGATAGAAGAAAAACACTAAATGTATTTATTGTTTAAGCCTGAAACTACAAATTTTCTTCAAGGCTAACTGACGATGACTGAATGTGATCAAGAATCATCGTAATAGCTTCACGAGGGTTCGTAAGCACCCAAGGCAAGGAAACTATAGTGCTCGAGTGTGTGCGCAAGCACAGGTGTACTCTCTATTTCCTCTCTCTCTCTCTCTCACATAGTACGATGGGACCGCAATTCAACACGATCGAAAAAAGATCAGTCGCAGGACCAATGGCTTTACGTGCTTTCCGAGGATGAAACTCCAACAACTTCCTGACTCTGACATGCTACTGAGAATTTCTCGACAGAAAAACTCGCTTACCGATTTCTCGGGACGACCTGTAGCTCGAACCCGTGACTTTATAATCAACTGCCTCGTCGACCAACGAGGCTGTCGACACATATAATATTTTATATGTTCAAGTTCAAGTTTTATACCAAAATTAAAGTTCGAATAATTTCTGACCATGTTTTATTCCTTTCATAATTTTAATGAAAATATAATTAGTCATAAATAATGTTCGCTTTTCATTTTTCAGCTGACAGCAACCGATCATGACTTACTACAATTTAGTCGAGATGAAATGGATCTCCATCTCAAGTTTTCTCTCAAGATTTATTAACAATTTGAGAGACTGCTTGATTGATTACTTTATTTTAAGTAACGGGAGCTCAGTAAAATCTGTGAATATTTCATCTTAATTATGTACGAGTCATCAGTGTAGTTATTTCGTCAGATAATTAAACAAGAAGCAAATAATCAAAAGCAAAAAGTTGTTTTGTGAAACGAAACGTGATTTTAATAAAAATCTAAGTGTAGGTTTGATTCCGTTTGCGCACACTATCAACTTCTCATTAGTAGTTCTCAGTAGTAGTCTACCTCACCAGCAGTCGTCATCTACAGCATCGGCAGCCGGTAATAACGAAACGGCCAAGCCACATATTTTGACTAAGGTGTAGAGTTTGTGATCTTAGGGCTCGTAGAGTTAGGGCGTGTAGAGTCAGAAGCTTGGCTTTACATGAGATCTGATAACTTTTTGACAGTGCGAGCCATATGGTCTCGTCCTCGCAACATTTTACATGAAAATTTTTGTCAGTTGCTTATGACAATTTTTTTTTATTTTGTTCATTTTTTCTTTCTTTTAACCCATATACACTTTTATCCCCTGATGTAAGAGGTTGAGGGATGATTTTTTTTAAATCTGATACACGCATGTTTTTATTTGTATTATGAAGTCGGCAAATTGTACAGAAGACCGAAGAGTACAATCTACCACTTTGCTTTACGTATGTGGACTATGAGAAAGCCTTTGATTCCGTCGAAATTTGGGCAGTGCTACAGTCCCTTCAGCGGTGCCAAATTGACTGTCGGTATATCGAAGTGCTGAAGTGTTTGTACAGTAGGGCTACGATGGTTATCCGAGTACAGAACCAGAGTACGAAACCTATCCAACTGCAGAGAGGTGTAAGACAGGGTGAAGTTATATCCCTGAAACACTTCACCGCTGCATTGGAAGACGTTTTCAAGCTACTGGACTGGAAAGGATGCTGTATTAATATCAATGGCGAGTACATCACTCACCTTCCATTTTTATTTAAAGAAAATTTAAGTACAAATAATAAAAGTTATGCTAAAGGTTTAATTAGGAAAAATACATTCTAGCGTCCAAATATGCCGACATGCGACTAAGCTGGAACTCCATAAGGTTCTCGTCGGTGCAGATACAACCTAAATTGTCCGACGGACACGACGATGGGGACGGGCATAATAACAACACAACCAGTCGCAATAAGCAGTGACGTATTTTTTGCCATAAATGTTGCCTCCAGCTAGGATTTAAACTTACGGTTCGGCCAGGCACATTGTTACAAATATACTTGAAACTTTGTAATATGCGAGAGGTCATACATATATATATATATATACATACTTCACAGTTGAGTAAACTAAAATAACTTACTTATCGGAAATCTTAGATCCTTGACATTGGAATCCCTAGTGAGTTGACCCAGCTACTATAACATTCCGAAACCGATGTAATGATCCTACGATATACAGAATATATTTATACTAAAATAGAACATAATATCCCTTTTCATTTTTTTTTCGGTAAAATCCATGTACTTTGTGCCTGTAAAACATTTATTTGATATAAAAATATTGTTAGAATATATGTAATTTACTAATGTTTTAATTCAAATAAAAACGAAAAATTTGACACACTTTTTAAAAATTAAATTGAAAATACGTATTACGTATTACGTATACTGAAGTACTATTCATGATTTATTGATGAAAATAAAATAAAGAATACTCACAATGCTAATAACATTATTAACTACTACGCAATAACACAACATAAATGACACGTTTATGCCACAGAAACGATGTTCGCGTATCATATATAAAACAAATAGAAAAAACCTGAGGAATGTATATAAAAAAAACGTTTTTAACCTTAACTGAAATATATATCTTAGATTTGTGCCTATTTATTAGAAATAATTGCGACTTATTCGAACAGAAACTTTCAACGCGACAAAATTTACGCCTTTGCTACCAAAACGACTTTTGTCTACCTAAAATTAAAAATATTTTTGTGACAGAAGTACATACGTAACAGTATTTAAAGTATTCAATCACTTATCCAATGGTATTAAAACAATAAAACGACCCAAATTCAATATCTTCAATATCTTTAAGTTTATTCAATATCTTATAAATTAATTGCAAATCTATTGCACGCCTGGTGAGTCAACTGTTGATACCTTTTATAATAGGTCGGGGAAAAAGTTTCTACGTATTTTTTTTTTGTATAAAATTAAAGAAAAATCTCTTTGGTTGAACTTTTTGTATCTGGCTGGTTTTAATATCAATACATATAGGCAATTAAGAAAAAGAAAAATAAAAGTAAAAAACACTTTCCCGTTATTTTTCAATTGTTTTTCTGTCCGCCAAAATGAATGAATCTAACGGAGAAATTCGATACATTCTGAAGTTTTATTACAAAAAAGGGAAAAATGCGACTCAAGCCGCAAAAAAAAATTTGTGGCGTTTATGGACCTAATGCAGTGTCAGTAAGGGTAGCACTAAGTTGGTTCAAGCGCTTTCAGTCGCTCTCATATGGATAAAGTCAATGCCATTTTTGAAAAACTGGAGCAAGATCGGCATATTAGTAGTTACGACATAGCCAAAGAATTGAGGATTGACCACAAAACAGTTTTGAACCATTTGAAAAAGTCTGGTTATACAAAAAAGCTCAATACTTGGGTACCAGACGAGCTCACTGAAAGAAACCTAATGAATCGTGTACTCATTTGTGATTGACATAAGAACGTGCGAAAAATATCATGGTCAAAGGGATTTATTTTAAGAAACCCGGATTAACACGCAATAAGGTGATGCTGTGTGTATTGTGGGATTGGAAGGGTATCGTTTATTATGAGCCTTTACCTCCGATCAAAACCATCGATTCGGATCTCTACTGCCAACAACTAATGAGACTCAAGCAAGAAATTCATAAAAAACGGCCAGAATTGATCAACAGAAAAGGAGTGGTCTTTCATCAAAATAACGCCAGACCACACACATTTTGGCCACTCAGCAAAAATTGAGAGAGCTTGGTTGGGAAGTGTTAATGCATCCACCATAAAGTCCTGACCTTGCACCCTCAGATTTTTACCTGTTTTGATCTTTTCAGAATTCTTTGGGTAGTGTTAGCTTAACATCAAGAGAGGAAGGACTGGCAAAACTACTTGTCGCATTTTTTGATCAAAAATCCCAAGATTTCTACAGCAACACGATTATGTCACTATCTACAAGATGGCAAGAAGATATCGAACAATATGGCACATCTATATTATAATTAAATGTAATTAAACTTTGAAAAAAAAAATGTCATTAATTTGTATATAAATAAAATACGAAGTAACTTTTTTCCCAGCCTATTATTATGTCATCTGTAACTATTGTACACAGTAATGGAATAAATAAATTATAAATTAAATTATTATTATTACATCTCGACCGGTGAAGCACTAAGCTCGCAATGAATACCGGTGTAAAATAATAATGGTGCTTTGTTTCATATGGAGAGTGTGAAAACCCTTTTTTAACCGACTTCAAAAAGGAGGAGGTACTCAATTCGACTGTATTTTTTTATGTGTGTTACCTCATAACTTTTTTCTAGGTGAACTAATTTTGATGATTCCTTTTTATTTAAAAGCTGGTGCTTCTGTTGTGGTCCCATATGACTTTGATCAAGGGCTGACGGTCTAATAGTTATTGAATTATCCTTAATAATTTATATTGAAGTAGGTTGACGAAAAAAATAATTTTGCCACTTTTTAAAGTAAAGAATATTACTACTCGTATATTCTAATGATAAAGTCCATGGACCACAGTACCATCCATCAGAGAATGATAAATCATCTTATCATCACCGAGACATTTAAAAAATATTGTGCATGTCAACTCCGACGCTTGACTGGAGTTTTCTCCTGAAAACGATTGTCTTAAAATATATACAATAGAACAAAGGAAGTAAATGAACCTATATATTTATTTCATAAAATATGTTACCTATATTAAATTACATAAAAATGCATGATTTATATAACATTAATCATTTCGTTAATAGTAACGTCATTATTAACTACTGTGACAATAGGTTTGTGGAAACTAAAATACGTTACATGACCGTCAGAAGTTACGAGTACATGAGGTACGAATCGTGGAAACATCGCATCAATTATTGTGCTATATCTAGTTGCCTCCAGTGTTCTACCGGAAACTAAATATAAATTAAGTTTTTTTTTTTCAAAAATATGCTGCGCAGAGAAAAACCGTAACGGCTTCACTTTTCGTTAACGCTTGTTTTTACTACCCATCTATTTTTCATACCGTGCGCTATATATGGAACGTTTCCTAAAAAGTAAACTCCAAAATTACACGCTTTTGAAACCGTCTTCAGTACCTGCTTTTAGTTTTAGAGTATGGTGTCTGATAATCTTTTTTCATTTCTTCCAGTTGCCAACTTTTAAAATATTTCTATTTATTTATTTTAATTTTTATAAGCAATAATATTAACGCTAACATAATGATTTCTTATATTTACGCGAACACTACACATTGAATAAAACTATTTTTACGAATTTTATCGCGTTTAATTTTACTATTTTGATTTCCGACTTTTCTGGTGCTTTACAGCAACCCATGGTCACGGGGGGGGGGGGGGATACTGAGATGTTTGACGTCCCTATGTCTTCTAGCTTCCTGGTTACAATTGAGATGCAGTCTTCAATAGGTAAGCATGTATATAGTGAATGAACATCAAACTGACCATAGTTTCATTGTCAGCGAGATGTAGGTCTTTTATCTTACTAACAAAATGGTACTTCAAGCCGCCGAAGAAGATTAGTCAATTTTTACCATCCGTCAAGTGTAATATCCCTCTACAAGATGCAGGAGTGTACAAGCTTGATTGTGAATGTGGTCTCTCTTACATAGGACAAACAAAAATATCCATTAAAACCCGCGTAAAAGAACATATAGCTGACATATAGCTGTTCACAGACTGCAGACTTCCCAGAGTGGGAAGTCTGCAGTCTGTGAACATGTTCAAGATCGTCCCCGCCATTACATCAGATTTGATAGACCACAAATCCTCGCAAAAGAACTCCGATTCCTACCAAGGATGATACGTGAGCCTATTGAAATTAAAAAACATCCTAATTTGAATAGAGAAGTTGGATGGGTGCTGCCATGTGCTTGGGATCCTATAATTAACAAAATTAAATCCAAACCCAAGCATACTACTGCAAGACTTCAAGATACTGTAAGCTCATTCTGCGTAGATGGAACCAAAATATTAATATAAAAAAACTGAAGGTAGCCGGGCTAACTATGACATCGGGACGTCAAACATCTCAGTCCCCCCCGTGACCATGGGTTGCTGTAAAGCACCAGAAACGTCGGGAATCAAAATAGTAAAATTAAACACGATAAAATTCGTGAAAATAGTTTTATTAAACGCTAACATTACGAATACTTCCGTTAACCACTCTAAATATGTAAGCTTAAAAATGCTTGTGTTAAAGTGGTTTACAGTAGTTGAATGGCATATTTGAACCCACGACTTTCCGAGTTTTGTTTATGTATGAATTGATTTGTTTTTCTATTTATAATATTTATGTTCATAACTTTAAGATGTGTTTAAGTGCAATTAAGATTTTATAAAAATAGATCCTCCTCTCACGATGCAAAACGAGCAGGTGAGTTTAGCAATTAATTGTCATTATTTGCGATAATATTATGTAATACTTTTTTTAATAAAAATGTTAATATAAATGATTATATATTTTAACTATAACTGGCCGCGTTATACTTTGGTACATATGCCTGAAACTTTAATATAAAAAGTTTGTTTCTGCCAACAAAGTCAGTAAGCCGTATGCGGCTTATAAAAGATAAAAGCAGCGGTAACTACTTTGTGAGTTTGATGTTATTAGGCTATGTTATTAATTTTGTTTCTTTGTTCATCTGTTATTGGATTTTCGCCTCTGTATAGGAATTATGTAACGCGTGGCGTTGACTTATATTGTCTTGCTTTTATCCAGTAAAAAAAATTAAGTATGATTCTAGAATTTTGACTCTTTTTTTTAAATATTAGGATTACTTTATGATTAATTGAGATTATTGCCACTTTCTGAAACTTAATCCTCATTTTTTGTAAGAGTGTTTGTCACACGTACAAGTACACTTATTTTAAAGCTTTTTTTTATAGAATAAGGGTGACAAACGAGCACACAGTCCACCTGATGGTAAGTGGATGCTGTGGCCCGGAGACTACATTAAAATGGTACAATAAAAAAGGTTCTCTGGTTCTCTACACTCACCTTACGAAACATAGCAGCATTAAGCTGCTATTTTACGCTGGTATTCTGTGACAGCGGGGTTATTCCCCGGTCGAGCCGACCCATTCGTGCTACAATCATAATATAGCTGCAGTGTGGCTCTACCACGTTTAAAAGTCTTAATTTGTTACAGAGCGGTTTCGCCTCACGGCATCATCAGGGTATACGTATACATATAATAAAAATGTACATTGTATATTTTTGTGACAAAATTGATTGAGTGTGACTAGAAATAATAAATTAAATACATTTCTATCATTTTTAGAATTGTCTGTCTGTCTGTCTGTCTTTGTTTGTGAACGTATCACATCTAAAGTATTAATATTTTTCAAAAAAATTGTTAAGAAAATCCTAAAGCGTATCTTCTAGTAATATTTAGTCTTTAATGTTATGATTATTATTTTTAAAGTTTATGTACGATATTATTCAATACACCACCATTTTAATCTAATTTCAGAAATCGCATTTAAATTATGTAAAATGTTTTATGATGATAAACTTACACCTGAAACAGTAAATAAAAAAAGAATATATTTTCTCACAAATATTAACCGTTATACCATCTCAGAAAAGTACAATATGGTGATATGCAAATGTAATTCAAAAAGGCGGGTTGTGTTTTTCTTTCCTGCAAATATATAGGCGGGATAACTTATAATTTTTTTTATAAAAACTAATGTAAACTTTATTATGCATTATTAAGTAACACATTAACCGTATAAACGTTTTGATGTAGAGTTAGAATGTCAAAGAAATCAAAGATTTAAGTTTGATTTTTTTAAATTACGCCTATCTAATAAGGCAAAAGTAATATGTTCTACTTCAGTTATAAAGTAACCTAACAGCATTTATACATCCCACTGCTGAGCACAGGCATCATCATATTTCTGAGAGGATTTTATATATGGGAGTGTTTTGTAACAGGGATAAACTCGTTTATATACTTATAATTTTTAAAATTTAGGTTTGCTTATAATATTTTTCTTTAGAACCTAGTACGTGGTAAGTCAAATTTTAAAAATGCTATTTGCTCACAATGTTTTTTTTACCACTGAGTACGTGTTAAATCAAATTTTAAAAGTGCTTTTCCATTGTTTTCGGCGAGCATCGAACTTAGGTTTTTCGTGAACTTTACTTTCGTTATCAATCCACAAATTTAATAATGTACTTTTAATCCATATGCTCTCAATTATTAAAAACCTGTTATTATCCTCCTGATTTAAATGTCCTTTTATAAAATGTGTCATTACAGCCTGTCAAAAGTTCACTGCTGAACATAGATCTCCCCCAAAGATTGCCTCATATGGGGGATGTTTCTGTAGTACGCCTGGCAAGCAGGTTGGCAAACGCAGTATTTTTTTATTTTTATTCAGCTGCCATCTCCATTATCAAGTTACTTCTTTCGCATCTTACGACACCCACAGGATGATATAGAGTAGTGGATATTCTTACACCGTCATTACACGATTATATGATATCAATGGCATCGAAATTTTCATCTTTTATTTTTAAGTACTGGTGACAATAGCGCCATATCTGTTTAAATACTCTACAAAATAATGTGATATTACTATATTGTATTTTCACTGTAGTTGTAGAATTTTTTTATAAATTGTCCTGTACCCGTATATAAATAACTGCCTAAATTGAACTGAATTCCTATTTTGAATGATAGTAAATTACTTTGAAATTTTTAAATTTCATGATATAACAAAAAAGTTTTTCATTTTTATTACTTTCCGAACATAACTTATTTATAGGAAATTGTTACAATGTTGTACTTTAATATTACAACATCGTATTAAATATTATATTGTTATTTGCTAAAGGAAATATTTAAAGTAGACTAAAGCTACTTTTTCAACACAAGTCTCATCTTATTCTTTTAAGAATATCGCTTTTGAAATTTCGATTATACTCATAGACTGAAATCTGTAAAAGTATCGATAATTTTATAATAAACCTTACGGTCGCTAAATTCAATTTAGTTAGTCGTAGATTTAGTTTATTTTTATTTATATCGTTTTAGCCGTGGTAGCTCAGGGGCTAAGCGGTCGTTGTAAATTTCACAGTACCTACGCGAGCAACCAGGGTTCGATCCCCGCAGGTACCAATGAAATTGTTAATTGTAATTTTAAGTGTTGATTTACCGCGTGCTCGGCGGTGAAGGAAAACATCGTGAGGAAACGAGCATGTCTGAGAAATAAAAAAAAAATCGAAGACATGTGAAGTTTGCCATAAAACCCTCTCAGAAATGAGAGGAGGCCTGTACCCAGGAGTGGGACGTATATAGTCTGTAACTTTATATTTTTTTAATATTATTTTTATATTTATCGACTGTTGTCACTGCTTTATTTTAATAAATATCCCCAAATCTTCACATTGGTATTCGGCTCAAATTAGGTGTTTTTTAAAAGAACGTGGTAGACACAGATATCGCCACCAGTTATGACGTTTATAAACGTTTCACTGCTGGGCTCAGACCTCCCTTTTTTCTGAAAGGGTTTTAAGGTAAGGAAATATACACCGTGCTTCCTCAATGCGTGTGACTTCATATGTCTTCAAAATATTTTTCTTAATTTCTCAGACATTCAAATATCCTTACGGTGTTGTCCTTCACCACCGAGGACGTAGTAAATCAGCACTTAAAATTGCAATTAATAATTTCATTAGTGCCAGTGGAGATCGAACACGAGTTACTCGCGTACTGTGAAATCTACAATGAGAGCTTAGCCTCTTCGCTATCACGGCTCTTGTTGATAAGGGGATGTTTATCTCACGAATTCGTTTAAAACGAAACACCAACAACTTTGCAATGACAATAAACAACGTGACTTGCAGAAGCGTTATCTGAAGTTTGGAGGGAGTCAGAGACTGAAGACTTTTGTCGCATTACTTTATGACACAAGAATGTCAAAAGAATAATCTATTCTTCTTCTTCATCATCATCAGCCGGTAAAAGTATTGTCCATAAGTCCATAATTGTCATGTTTGCAGGCAGCTTGACGATCGCAATACAAGACAACAAGTCGCACATATGACGTTGCTGCCCGTAAAGTAAAGTAAAGTTACAGCCTATATACGTCCCATGGCTGGGCACAGGCCTTTCCTCATTTCTGAAAGGGTTTTAGGGCAAGGAATTGTCCGCTTCGCTGCTCTAATGCGTGTTGGCAGACTTCACATGCCTTCGAAATATTTTTTTTATTTCTCAGACATACAGGTTTCCTCACGATGTTTTCCTTTACCGTCGAGTACGTGGTAAATGCCCGTAGCCAGTCTGGATATTTTATATCTGGCTCTAACGTAACCGATATGGTTAAACCACTGTTTATCGAAAGCATTAGATTTTCCTTGCGTTTCCCATAGTCGCCTCTTACTACAACCCCGATACGTAACGGGCTGATTGGTTTCACTTAGGCCGCGCTACACGGCAAACGAATTATCGTACCCTCCTTATCATTAAAATTTGCACTGCAAGAAACTAGAAAATTTTCTTTTAAAATTAGAGTAATAATTAGTTTTCCGTAGTTTCTTATTTTTATATTTTTAGTGCCTATCTAAGTTACTTAGTTTTATTTTAAATATATTAAAAGGATACGCCAACCTCGGTGTTGAAGTCGACAAGTACTTGATCGGTTTTATGATAAAATTACTGCTTATAAGTATAAAACTATCTATACTATTACTGTTTGAGTTGGAAAAGTAGTGTAGTTTACAAAATATTATTAATTAGGCCCAAAGTAATAAAACGTCAAAACAAATAATTTTCTAACAAAGATTGTATGCGGACGAAGTGAATAAGTAACAACGTTATTATTAAATAAAACTATTTTTACGGATTTTATCGCTTTTACTTTTACTAATTTGGTGCTTTGCAGCACCCATGGTCACAAGGCTCTCTACTTGTTCGTGAAGTTTTATTACAATCTTAATCTATCTCAACATAAGACAGTTACTTCGATATTACAGACAGACACTTCAATTTTATTTATATGTATAGATTTAACGATGGTGCATCTGTTAGTGATCATGTGACTTCTAAACGACTTGACAGCTTTGAGGTCATATATTTTCACACAATTCATTTCTATATTTTGTATATTGTAAACCGTGTAGGATTAATAAGCTGAAGTGGCAATGGGCCGCCATATAGCTCGAAGAACCGACAACCGATGGGGAAAAAGATTCTCGAGTGGCAGCCTCGTGCCGGTGGGCGTAGGTGTAGCAGTGTAGGGCGACCCCCACTAAATTGAGTAACGACCTGGTAAGACATGCAGGCAATCAATTGATGCAGGTGGCTCAGGACCGTGCTTTGTGTCATAACTTGGAGGAGGCCTATGTTCAGCAGTGGACTTGTGAAAGGCTGTAATGATGATGATGATGATGAAACCGTGTAGTGGCCGGTTTCAGAATATCCACTTCCCATATCGTCCCGTAGGTGTCGTAAGTGACGACAGATAGAAACTGAAACAGGAGATGGACAGCAGAATCTTCCTCAAAATAATAAAAATCTGCGGTTGCCAAACCACCTCCCAGTTTTGCTGCCTGCCTGCTGGCCTATGTTTAGCAATGGGCTTTTATAGGCTGTATGGATGAAATGGATGGAAATACATTGTTGATGACAGAAGCCTGAATTTATTCCAAAAATATTTTAAACATTTTCCGTTCCATAAAAAACTTAACTCAATCTGCAATTGTGCTTTATTAAAAAACCTGCATGAAGTAAACAAGTCTTTAGCATAAAATGCTCTTTCTGAGGCAGACGCCCTTGTTTACATTTCTACCGTAAGCAAAATGCAAACTCTTTGATGATGTTCCGTTGCAGTTTTATTTTTACCTTTTGTGTAATAACATTAAGTATCTCATTTGTTATATTATGGGAATTTGTTTTAATAATCATAATTTTAGTGTTGAAATACCTGTCAAAATCTTATATTTAAGTTCCATAACGATAAAAGTAATATATTTAATCGAATAAATAAAATTTAAATATCTGTCTGTAATATTGATTTAGCTGCATTTTATCGAGCCCAGGGGGCTATTTGCATGTCATTAAGACATAACTAACCATTTGTATGTTTTTTGTCTGTCTGTCTGTTTGTCCGGGCTAATTTTCGGAATGGCTGAATCAATTATGACGAAACTTCACGAACAGATAGAAAGCAACGCCAGGAGTGATCTAGGCTAAAAATCTTGGAGTTTTTTTTTAGTGGAATCGAAAAGCTGATAAAATAAATGGTCATTTATAGATTACGCCACATTAATAGAGCCCACACAGGCGAAGCCGGGGTGGGTCACTTGTAGTAAACAAAAATGATGCTGAAGCTTCACTAAAGCTTCGAAATACTATCAAACGCTAAAAACAACGTTTAACATAAATATTTAAGTCCCATAAATGTAATTTGCAAAACCTAGAGACACTAAGCACGTCAGTTGCAATGTTGCATGATTAAATCTAAAGTAGATTTGAATATAACGTCGGACACACGGGAACAATAATAATACAAAATGTTACATTCATGTTTCCTTGCTATATTTGTTATAGCAAGGAAACATGTTTGTAACATTTACGATTTATATGCAAAATAAGCAACATTACTTCTTACAGTAATTTATAAAATAGATCACCGCACCGGCTTACAATAAATAAAAGAAGGCAATGATTTTAGGATTGCTTGGTAGCGATCCCCTTTTCCCTAATGGTTATTATCACCCACAATAATACATTCCTTTCTCTTTTAAAGTTAATAATATATTTTACTGGCAAAGGTAATGCAGTTATGTTTGTTTCATTAAAGTTATCCCTTAAAGATCCTAAAACATAGGTGATAGAATTATTTTATTTGATATCCTTAACATAATGTTCCAATCGATTACCTCAATAGAAGGACTTTTTTAAGAGTTCAGCGGTAGATTATCCTATTTAAAAAGTTTTATTATATTTTTAAGGAAGCGCGTGGCACGATTAATCGAAATTATATCAATGATCCAGATCTAAGATAAAAAGTTGTCCAATAATTGGCTATTAAAATTTAGAAGTTCTGATAAAATTTATTTTACATTTCATATATTAATGAATTATTGAATTTAAAGCAACCTTGCCAAAAATATAAAAAATGCATTCGATGTCTTTTTGTAGCGCTTGCATGCGCATATTCAATTCAAGGTTTCGAATCCGGTTTTGCGCCTGCATCTGGTTGAGTCGTGTATTTGGTTGATGTAAATTTTATTCTACAATAATACGCTCACAAAAATTTGTGATTGGTTAGTTTGTGAAACCTCAGTACCTTATAACTCTTGCGTTGTATTTACGAACTGGCTCCTCCCAGTGAATAGATCTTGAGTGAAACAACATAATATATTCTGTGGTTCCTGCTCCAAATGTAAGCGTCCGTGTTTGCGGAGTCTTCGGAGTCTCGAACCTCGCACGCAACGATTGTTCGTGGGACTGCGTCGCGCCAACTGAGCCACCGAACTAGTGACGTAAGTCACAAAACCACGCTTGGCTAAATGCTTACCGGGTAACGTCATCCGTACTATTTATTTACTTTTCATCGCTGTGTATAGAATTAGACCTTCTGCGCTTCTATATACGTTAGAATGTCAAAGTATGCTGCATATGGGTGATTTATCAGTTCTGTGGAAAGTATTACATGTACTGGGTGTAGCTGTGTATGATCGAATATGTCTTAAATTTCCTAAGAGCTTTAAGATGCCACAAAAATGGATGTGTCCGGATTGCATAAGCAAACAGCCAAGTAAAGACAATTCGGATACGCCAATTAAGGCACAAACAGATTTTAATAAAAGCGAATCTTCAGCGTTTTCCCCATTAGAGTACTGTGACTCAAATTACATACAAAATTCATTTCATCAATATGGAATAAATCCTGGGAAGTATTGTGATAATATTTCACATACAGGGTATTTTTGAAACGCTCCCGAAAACGAAGACAGACGACAGTACTAACTATATCTTAGATGATGGGTGAAATATAAAATCGATCCTGATGAAAAAAATATCATCTTTTCACAACGTTTTATTAGCTTTATTCACGCTCCATCGTGTTAGTATAAATCATCGTGTTAAATAAAACGTTAATTTCATTAAAATAAAACATGAAAATACTTAAATATAAAACCAGCAGTGGAATTACTGAATTACAATCAGCTGACTAGGGGTCAATGTACGCGCGAACGCCCGTAACTAGCGATGGTACCACAATACCTAATAATTTACAACACTTGTCTAAATACCTAACTTATCTACTTAACCTACTATTTTGCCACTGTGCTTGTCTCCACGTAGCCACTTTAATTCAAATTCACAGGTTAAATAAACCAAATAACTGGTTCGATTCCCCGCTAATGAAAAAAATACTTAAATGAAAAGTTAACAAGGTTAGAGTTATGCGTTTTTATTCATCGTGTAGGTATGTTTATTATTCTGATGTATTCAGTTATGTACCTATTCAGATCAGTTCAGTACCAAGTTATTTAAAAAAAAATAGGTATGAAACAGCTTACCGCTCTAAATCCTCCGTGGTCTTATGAGATGCGGCTCAAATTGTGCTCCATTCATTTCGAGGCAGATGTGGGCTCGGTGTTGCGTCTCCTCATGCAGGCGGTCATCATCGTGTGGTCTTCGACACAGTCCGCACGTAGTTTGTCGAAAACATCCACGATCCTTTGGCGCATTTCGTCAGCACTATCACACTCACGATTAAAAACCCTTTCTTTCACATACCCCCACAGAAAGAAGTCTAACGGGGTCAGATCTGGTGAGCGAGGTGGCCAAGCGTGTGGTCCTAGTCTGCCAATCCAGCGATCATCAAATAATTCGGTAAGGCGCTCACGGACGAACCTCACGACATGTGGAGGTGCACCATCATGCTGGAACCATGTGCGGCGATATTCATCCAACGATAGGTCGTCTAAAATGTCAACCAACTGTTCATTTATAAAGTTTAGGTATCCCTGTCCGTTAAGTCGCTGTGGCAGAAACACTGGTCCCAGTATGCGATCCTTAAATAAACCTGCCCATACGTTAACCGACCATCGGGTTTGTGCCCGGTTTGTCGAACAGCGTACGGGTTAACCTCTGAATACACGTGTGTATTTCTTCGGTTCCACAGGCCGTTTCTGGTAAATGTCGACTCGTCCGTCCAGATAACGTGCTCAATGGAACCAGGCACACGTTGTTGTTGGTCTAATAACCAACGGCAGAAAACTCGTCGGCGGTCGTGATCGCCGGGAACTAAAGCTTGCACTTTGTATGGCCGCATTCGGTTACGCTTTAACACTTTGTGAACTGAACAGTATGACATACTTGTTCCATCCCGAAGTCTTAACAATTTAGCGATACTTCTTGTACCTAGGTTCGGATACCGGCGAACGACATCTAAAATGCGCTCCTCGGAGTGAACAGTCATTTGACTTCCACCTCCTGCCGCTACTGGAGCAATGGGCCGATTTTCCAACACTCGCTGAAATGCTGCTGTTATCAGACGAGAGTCAGCTGGGTGTCGAGCGGTCGGGAATTTCTCTCGGTAAATTGTAATGCACGCGAAGCATTCCCGCAAGCTTCTCCTAGGCACATTAACATGTTGCCGTATTCACGAGCACTATAAACGTACGCGTTAGGCATTATTAAAACAAAAAAGAAACACAAAACGTAACAACAAGAATAACACGTAATAAGAAGTAGGTAATACCAAGTAATAACAATAAGAATTTAATAAAAAAACAATTGAACTGTCGCTCGTGCATGCGTGTCCAAAGTCAACACGGAACTGTCTCAAAAACTAAAAACAATAATTAATCCCGCCAAAACTGAAGCCTACACTTTGAACATTCCCACAGACCGTCAAATGTTATGACATTGCCAACTTTTATTTTATAAGTTTAGTTTCCATATGATCCCTACGACTAGTCTTTCATATGGAATTTAGAAGTTATAGTTGTAATTTTTTTTAATACAATTAGACAATCAATTGTACCCTGACGAAACAAGCAGTTCGTTACTACAAAAATGATATTGAAATTAATAAACGTACTTACTTGGGTTTGGTTATATTTGATTTTGTACAAGAAAATAGAAATAAAATGGTATTGAAGAATTTAATAGTTAAAATCAATTGCAATTATGATCGACAGTTAATTAATCTAAAAATAATTATTTTACTTTACTTTTATTGACTTTCCGTTTTAATCCATCCAATACTTTGATTTGAAAAGAGGTACGTCAAAACTATTAAAAATTACTTGCAAGTTTTATTGTAATTGCTGCCTCTAATTTTATGTCGCTTGCAAGCAAATCTTAGTAGGTAAATTTGGGAATTTCATATGTTGGCGCTGACGCGAGGTGACACACAGTCGGTCGGGCGGCGGCAGCGCGTGGTACGAAGGGGGCGCGACGGAGGGATGCTCGCCAGTATTACTGTGCGCGCACGCTATTGGTTCCTCATTCTTCCCGCGCTTTGAAAAGCGATGTTTCCCAATGTACAGTCGCACACACAGCTTTTGCACGACGCGCGACGATGGTTTTAAAAGGAAGGAAAGAAAAATTATTTATATCTATTGTTTTATGACTGAACTAGTGAACGAAAAGGTAAATAGAAGGTGAATAGGGAAAATTGTGCAGTAAAGTTAAATGTATTGAGGAAGAATACCAAAAAATTACCATGTGGTCAACCTGATGACGGAAACATTTATCATTCGCATTGACGATGATGATTCTGATGAGTGATGATGAAGTAGCATCCAGTAACACCAATACACCATCGACATTTGGCTTCCATGTTCCATGTTCCAACGGTATAATGGACAGCGTGTCACCTTAGCTTAAGTTTTCTTGTTACAAACTACTTTATTTTACGATAGAAATAAAAATAATGCTCAAGCAAACATTATCCATTTTGAATTTCAACCTCTTCCAAAGTTCAAGTAACTAGTAAAGTACCTATTATGATTCTACAATAAAACCATTAATTACTATTATAATATTATAAAACAACAGCCTAGTACCATGTAGTACTTTAGAACGCGACTGTACCCATGCGCAGACACACCCCCTCCACTATCGCTCAGCGTTCTTTTTACGTGACGGGACCTGTACCGAGCTAGATAAAAGAGTTTGGCTTCGACGCGGATATTGACCCTAGTCAGCTGATTTTATGGTTTATTTATTTTAAATTCCATTGCTGGTTTAATGTTTAAGTATTTTCATGTTTTATTTTAATGAAATTAACGTTTTATTTAACACGATGATTTATACTAACACGATGGAGCGTGAATAAAGCTAATAAAACATTGTGAAAAGATGATTTTTTTTTCATCAGGATCGATTTTATATTTCACCCATCATCTAAGACATAGTTAGTACTGTCGTCTGTCTTCGTTTTCGGGAGCGTTTCAAAAATACCCTGTATAGACCAAAATGCTTTTATTTAGGCCGTAAATGATTGTATTTCAGGGAAAAATGCGGGGTACGTCACATTTCAAGTCAATATGAAGCTATGTAATATATAAAGACTTTTGAATGCTGTAGAGGTCTGTTTAGATTTTTTTAATGAATATCTCCGCTCCGCTACAATCACAGCCGGATATTCTACAGCGTCAAAATTATATCGACGGCAGGCTGTTTAAAGGTAAAAGGCGATTAAATATACATATTAAACGATGCCATAGTAAAAGTATTTCGGCTTCATAGCAAATTCATAACTCTATTAATAATTTCTCTAATGACACAAATTTTTCCCTTTTTTTGGAGCAAATTTACAATTATCATCGTAATGTACCATTGCTTAAAAGAATTCCTAGAGGTGCGAGGATGCAGCTTGCTAAAGCATTATAATACACTATTCAAAATTGTTTCACTAATAGTGAAAAGAGTTGGCAAAAAATATTTACTTTCGCGTATTCCATTTTCATTTTGATAAAACAATAAATAAATCAATTACGTCTCAACTAAAAGAGACATCTTTTCAAAATTTAAATTTTTTTTCTAAGTTTTAATTTATTATACATTTATTTACATAACATAATATACAATATTTTATAAGATTATTAATGTAATGTCACTCATTATTAATCTTATAAAATATTGTCTCGTAATGTCGATACACTTGAAGGCCTTCAACAGAAGCATCCTTCGGTTAATCCTTCTCAAAGTTTACCGCTGCCTCCCAAGACTTCTATGCAACCTTTGCAAATTTCTGAAAAAGACACTTTAGAAGCAATGATGATATTTTCGAATGGCTCTGCTGGTGGCATTGACGGAATTACGTCTCAACATCTTAAAGATCTTGTAAGCGCTTCTGCCGGTGACGCCGGCGCAGTACTTCTTAATGAAATTACAAAATTATGTAATTTTATGCTTTCTGGTAATGTTAGTCCTAATTTATATGTAAATTATATATTATTATATTTATATGGGCAAGATTATGTGCCTTCAAAACAAAGTCCTATTGCCGTTGGTTCCACATTTCGACGCTTAACTTCAAAGTTAGCTTACAGGCACATAATCTCTAACCTTAAGACAAAATTTAAGCCTACTCAACTAGGCTTTGGCACTAGAGGTGGCTGTGAGGTGGCGATACATTCAGTCCGTAAATTTTTAACAAACTCTGATGCAGATGTTCTTGTGAAGGTTGACCTAAGGAATACCTTTAGCTCTATCGATAGGGTAACCCAGCTGAAAGAAGTTGCTAACAAAACCCCCGAAATATATCATTACGTTTGGCAATGTAACAGTCAAAATACTAACTTGTTTCACGAAAACCATACTATCGATTCTACTGTCGGTGTTCAGTAGGGTGGCCTACTAGGCCCAGCACTTTTCAGTTTGGGAATTCAACCCATTATTTCAAATTTGAAATCCAAGCTGAATGTCTGGTACCTGGACGACGGTACACTGGGAGGTAGAGCAAATGACGTCCTTACAGTGATCTTGCTCATATTTTTTTAAAATTTTATAAATATTGGTCTTGAAACAAATAGCAATAAATGTGAAATATTTTTTCCAATAATTTATCTACTTCGAACACAGACACTTTAATTCAAAATTTCAGTCATATTTCTCCAAGAATAAAAACTGTCAGTACGGAATCGCTATATTTGCTAGGTGCCCCGTTGTTTTTCGATAGTATTAAGCCTGTTTTTAAAACAAAATTTGATCAGTTTTAAAGCACGTTGATAAATTGTATAACTCAAACCCCCACATTGCACTTACTATTTTAAAATATTGTCTCCTTGTAGTATGATTTACATACTTACTTCGCTCGAGTCCAGTTTAGAAATGTTCGGATATTTTAAAAGATATTGATAATAATCTTAAAATAGCTATAGAAAAAATTCTAAATTTAACTTTAAATACAACAGCCTGGACTCAAGATACTTTATCTATAAAATTTGGTGGTATTGGTGTGAGAAATCTTTCTAGCGTTGCATTGCCTGCTTTCCTTGCTTCCGTGAATTGTATCAGTGACTTATGTAACATAATTTTAAATAATAAAGTAGACCTGTGCTTTGCTACGGAGGCAGGGCAGACATGGCGAACGCTCTGTCCCGGCGAGAGTGTTTCACTGGAAGTTAAACAACAAAAACAGTGGGATATTCCGTTACTTTAAAATTTTCAGAAAGATTTGTTTCATAATTTTCATAGTGACCAAGATCAGGTACGCCTTCTAGCCGTTTCGACTAAGGGATCTAGTTACAAGTTACACGCTTTACCATCAAGTAATCTCGGCACATTATTTGATGGGGAAAGCTTGCGCATCGCCGTAGGAATCCGACTAGAAGCGGCGATTTGTTAACCCTAGCAGTGAGCCTGTGGTAGCAGCGTCGACGAGTTTGGCTCCACGGACCTCAATGTAAGAAAAGTTCTGGTAGGTTTCATGGCACGGTTCTTTGAACGACGTCATCCGAAGGAAAATATTGTCTATATAAATGTTCCCTTGGTTTTAGAGCCTTGTGGAATATTTAGAGACGATGGCAGGAGACCCGACAGTATGCCATTGGTCCCTTGGGGAGATACGTAAAGCCCTAGTGTTGGATTCTACTTGCGTAGATACTTTGGCGGCCTCTCATCTCAGGGGTAC
The DNA here is from genome assembly GCA_029286625.1 of Parnassius orleans. Classification (NCBI taxonomy): domain Eukaryota; kingdom Metazoa; phylum Arthropoda; class Insecta; order Lepidoptera; family Papilionidae; genus Parnassius; species Parnassius orleans. The sequence continues at coordinate 3,151,659 of JAGSMP010000168.1, forward strand.
CTCGTTTAGGGCTGGGGCGGCATTAGAGACAGCTGAACTGGGTAAGCAGCACAAATATAAGTATCTGAGAGATGATTACATATTTGTGCCATTTGCTGTAGAGACTATCGGTCCGTGGGGTCCACGTGCGAAGAAGTTCCTAAAGGAACTCTATCCGCGACTGGTCGTTGCTGCTGGAGGTAAGAGGGCTGATTCTTTTCTCGCTCAAAGGCTAAGTATAGCCATTCAGCGGGGATATGCAGCCAGCGTTCTTGGCACGATACCACGGGGAGTAGGACTGTGTGATTAGTAAATTATTAGTTTTTTTTTAATTATTGTTTTTAAATATTGTAAATGTAAAAAAGTTTAAACATCAATGGGACAAAACTCATCATAGGCACGGCATATTGCCCGCCATGGCTAGATGCTGACAACTTTTTTGATGCTCCAACTGATACTATATCTTCTTTTTCCTTTTTTGACTATATAATAGTACTAGGTGATTTCAACATTAATTTATTAAATCGTGATTGTAACTCAGAAAAGTTTAATGATTTCATAAATATTTTAATTTAACACAATATGTAACAAATTACACACACAGAGCATAGCACAACATTAATTGATATATTTTGTAGTGACCTTGCAATCACAAATGTAAAAGTAAATTTTATACCGAGTCTAAGCAAACATGCTTTCATAGAAGCAGAAATCCAAATAACAAAATCAAAACTACCTCCCCGTATAATCACATATTGCTCACTAAAAGACATCGATATAAATGTTTTTGATAATGACATTGACTCTATTGACTGGGAGGCAATGACAAACCTGGCAGATGTAAACGAGATGGTGCTTCAGTTCAACAACACCATAATTCTTCTTTTTGATTGCCATGCACCCATCAAAAGTACTCGATCAAGGAAAATACATATCCCTGGATAACATATACTATCCGCAAGATGATGAAATTACGCAATGAAGCTTATAAGCGTTAGTGCTCGTCTGGCCTGAACAAGCATATAGATTATTACAGGAACCTGAAGAGTTATGTAATTACAGCATTACAAAATGAAAAGCGTGCGTATTTCAATCAGTATATAAACCGTAACCTGAGTAACTCTAAAGCTCTCTAAAAGAACCTGAAACGATATTCTAATTTAGCCGACAAACATCGTGTTACTGCAATCCCTGAACACTTACAAAGCCCGGACGGATTGAACTATCATTTTTGTATACCTTTTTTTTTATATTTTTGTACCCGAAAAAAGTGTAACACCAATGTCGAATCTTACTTATTACGAATTTCATCGTTTTGGAAACGTGTCCTTTGAGTTAAAGCCCACTGATGAAACCACAGTTTCAAAAGTCATATGTTCAATAAAATCAAATGCGCTAGGCAGTGATGGAATTTCTCTTGAAATGTTGCTACTGACGCTTCCACGCACACTCAAAGTTATTACAGCTATTATAAATACGTCACTTCGCACATCTACTTTTCCTGACGCCTGGAAAACAGCCATAGTTAAGCCTCAAGCCAAAAAAATTATGTGTCAGATGTAAAGGACTTACAGCCAATTATTATTATTCTACCTTGTTTATCAAAAGTACTGGAGAAAATCGTATGTATGCAGCTTTCAGCTTTTTTTAGAGTGTAATAGTATATTACCTGTTTTTCAATCCGGGTTCAGAAAAGCACGTAGTACATCAACAGCCTTAATGGATGTTGTTGACAATATCTTGACATCACAAGACATTGAACAAGGCACGTTAATGGTCTTGCTTTATTTTCCCCGGGCATTTGATGCTATAAACATTCCCTTATTATTATCCAAAATGAGTTACTATGGTTTTGAACTGCCCGCTGTTCGATGGATCGACAGCTATTTATCCAATCGGACACAGATAGTAACAATTAACAAGAACGATGGTACTCAGCTGTGTCTATATGATCGTCTACATGTCCTGCAACTAGGGGAGTACCTCAAGGATCTATAATTGGTCCACTTATTTTAATTTTATAAACAGCAGACGTATGTCGCCATATAAGGCACTGCAAGTTCCATTTATACGCCAGCAAATAATAATATACAATTTTTTTTGCAAATGACGTAGAAAGTACGGTAGCAAAAACAAATGAGGATTTGCATCACATCTCATTAACTCATGCAAGTCCAAATTCATGCTGTTAAGGTCAAAGGGACAGTTGGATTGTATAAAGAAAAATAAATTTGTTACTAAGCATTCGTGGAGAACCGGTGTAACGTGTAAGTGAGACTAGTAATCTAGGATTGCTCACGGACCAGTGTCTTCGCTTTGAGAATCATGTGCTTGAGATCACACGCAACTGTTTTTATAGGCTCAAAGTACTGTACCAAGTACGTGACTATCTCAGTGAGAGTGTTCAGCTACGCCAATGTGAGTCACTCGTACTTTCAAGGCTTGGGTACGCAGATACTGTGTATGATCCTAGGTTATTTGCTAAAACAAATAGGTCAATATAAAGGGTTAAAAACGTATTTGCAAGGTACATCTTTAATATTCCTCGATATTATCATGTACATCTGTATCTCAATAAGTCGGACATATTAAGGATTTCATTGAGCTTCTGTTACGCTACGCTTCTGTTTGGATGCTTAAAATCATAAAAACCGGAATACCTCTTTCATAAATTAAAATGGAGAAGATCAGATGATGGTCGAAGCATCAGAACGGTAACCCCAATTCGATCAACCCCATATCATCGAACAGCCGCGTTTCGTGGCAATTTTAGATACATGGCCACTAAATGTTGGAACAATTTACGAACACCTATACGGGAATCTATATCTGTAAACAATTTTAAAGCTCAATTAAAAAAACACCTTTTAGCATTTCAAAAATCATTATTTCACGTGTAGTGGCAGGTTATTTCATAAATAACAAAATATATGGGTAGTTAATGTATATATAATTTATAATATAATATATTATACATATATTTTATATGTGAATGTGTATAGGTACGTTTATGTATGTGTATTTTTTGACTTTTATGTATGTACTTGGAAATGTACACTTTGAGTGAATGGTTGATTCATTATTTTTTAATTGGAAAGTAAGCACCGGCGCTGGCGCAATGCAGAATCAATATTTATCAGGGCTCCGCTGAAAATTAACGCTGTTGCAGTACCTGTGGTAGCAGATGCTGAGACGGAATCCTTTTTGGTATCACATCACTCGCTCTTGCTGAGATTTATTTTTATTTATGTTTTCCATCCTGTACCTTGTATTTTTTATGTTTTTATTAACTTCTAAATGTATATTTTGTGAGTGTATTGATAGTAATAGAACATATGACTATGTATATGTCATATCAATGTGCCGTATCCGTTCAGTGGCAAATGACAAGCTAGTTTATATAACTACATTCATAGACAAATTTAGAGGAACGCAAAACAAAAACCGGTTTAATTTTTCCAGTTATAATTATTTTCGAATTTTTTTTTTCAAATTTCTTTGTTTTATGTAATTATTGCGTAATATTGCGTTCTTTCATACTGCGACTAATTTTTCCAACTTTTGAATTTGAGTTCATATTTAGATTTTGTTTAAATTTTTGCCTTAAAACTAAATATACCGAGAATGCCAAATCTAAGGCCATTCAAGTTGTTAGAGCTGTTACTTTAATTGAAACTGGGCACACCAACAAACATGTAGCCCAAACACTACGAGTATCAAAATCTGTGGTTAACCGAGTTGTCAAGAGGTATCGGCAGACCGGACAATATACGAGGCTCGCAGAACAGGGCGTATATGGAGAAATGTGGCCAGAGATGACCGGTTCATCGTTAGCAGCGTGCTTATAAATGGGACCTCTGAGATAAGGACGAATCTCAAGAAGTTGGATGGGTTACAGTAAGCACAAAAACTGTGAGGAAAAAGACTGAAATCAGCCGAAATAAATTCATACTTGCCTGCCATCCAAAAATTCATCCATCTTAGTCCTCACGGGTGACGACGCATCTGCATTTTGATTCTTTATTGAGGATAAATGTAGATATCTATGGGTCACAGCAACCACTTACCATCAGGTGGACTGGCTCGTTTGTCACCCTATCCTATAAAAAAAAAGCAGATGGCAGCACCCATCCATCTTCTCTATTGAAATTAGGATGTTTTTTAATTTCAATAGCCCCGCGTATCATCCTTGGTAGGAATCGGAGCCTCACGTCAGCTATATGTTCTTTCACGCGGGTTTTAATTGATCTTTTTGTTTGTCCTAAATAAGAGAGACCACATTCGCAATCAAGCTTGTACACTCCTGCATCTTGTAGAGGGATATTAAACTTAACGGATGGTAAAATTTACTAATCTTCTTCGGCTGCTTGAAGTATGCCAACCTTGTCTGTGACTCCTCTGACATAGGGTAGTACAGCAGGCACACGCTCGACTGTGGCTGGTTTCACTCGGTTATGTGACGTAGGCGCGGGACCCGTAGCTTGTTGTCTTGCAATACTTGCTCGACGTGCTGAAGCTCGGCGGCCAGATGTTTTCTGTCACAGATCCCTCGTACTCTCTGAAACAAAGATTTTTCCACGGTAGCTAACTGTGATGGATGATGGTGCGATTCACCATCTAAATATCGGTTGGTATGGTCGTTTTCCTATACATAGGGTAACCAATAGTGTTATCAGGATTTCAGATGACTAAAACATCTTGGAAAGCTAAAGAATTGTTTGTCTCTAACTCCATTGTGAATTGTATTTTAGAGTTTATGGAATTAAGGTGGTCTAAAAATACAGTTACTTTGTCAGATGGTAAAATTGTGAAAGTGTCGTCTACGTACCGCTTGTATAATCTTGGATTTACAGGAGCAGTAAGAAGGGTTTTCCCCTCAAAGTCCTCCATGAATATGTCGGCGACTATGGGAGATACAGGTGAGCCCATCGTCACACCATCTACTTGCTTGTAGAACTCCTCCTTTCACAATAGATAGCCTGATGTAAGACAGTGTTTGAGTAATACTGCATATTCTGTAGGCATGTTGTATTCTTCTAGCTTCCTGGTTACAATTGAGATGCAGTCTTCAATAGGTAAGCATGTAAATAGTGACTGAACGTCAAAACTGAACATAGTTTTATTGTCAGCGAGATGTAGTCTTTTATCTCACTAACAAAATGGTATGAATCCTTTGTGTATGCTCTGGTTTGTCCTCTCAGCGGTGAAAGAATTTTTGCCAAGTGTTGAGCCAACTTATAAGTTGGTGAATCGATCTGGCTTACTATAGGACGTAGTGGAGCGTTTGGTTTGTGTATTTTCGGTAACCCATACAACCTCGGTGGTTTGGTAAACGGTGGTATTATCGAATTTACGTCGAGATTTAATTTTTCGGAGTAATTCTTTATTAGATCGCTAGTTGTTTTAAGCACATTGGTTGTAGGGTCTGTTTGACCTTTTTGTACGTACTTTTGTCCGATCAAAGTTGTTTTATTTTAAAATTATAATCTGACATATACATTACTACCGTAGTATTTCTTTTATCTGCACGGAGAATCGTGAGCTCTGGTATGTTGCGTAAGTTGTACAACGCTTTAATCTCTTCTTTGGGGAGATTTAGTTTCTGCGCTAAACTTCGACGTAACAAGGACGAAATGTCTTGACGTATGGCCTCTAAATCCTCCTTTCCCAGGTTGTATTTAAACATAAAATCCTTAACATTACAGATAATTTCTTCATACGGGATTTTTCGCGGTGTTATTGTGAAATTCAGGCTCTTCGACAATACTTTTATTGTAGGTTCGTCTAGTGTTTGTTTTGACACATTATAGACCGTGCGTTGTTTATTGTTCGCGTCTGTGGTCAACGGTTGTGTTTTGTTTCTACGTTGACATTGATGTTTGGCCCCGTGACCATGGGCTGCTGTAAAGCACCCAAAACGTCGGGAATTAAAATAAATAATTAAACGCTTTAAAATGCGTAAAAATAGTTATATTAAATATAACTTATATTTAAACTCTATTTCTGCTGCAAGTAACAGTGCGCTTTCACCTGTGCAATAATTTGTAATATAATTATAATATATGAAGATAAATGCATTTTAAATTCGACGTTAAAAAAAGGCATAAAAAATCAACTTCTTTAATCAGTCTTTTGGTTATAAGAAACAATAGTTATTAAAGTTTTTAACTTAAACAAAAAAATATCTCAAAAATTAAGCATTCTTTAAATAACATTTTTTTAAACCATCCTATGTTATTATTATTTGTTTTGCCTAACCTGGGCGAACAAAATGAATTTCTTCAGCGGGTTAAACAGTTAAAAACTAATATCACCATTTAGTCAAAGCAGTCGTCACAAAAATTTATGATCCTAAATGTAAGAAGAACATTCGCCAAACATCGTGTGTCCACTCTCAGCATGTATCGCATGATCTCAGCATGATCCAGGCGAAACACATTTTTCTTTAAATTTCCTGCTCTGGTTCTTTCTGGAGCTTTCAGAGCTTCTTAGTTAGGGTATTTTTCACTTAATCTTGGATAGCCCAGGCGTATTGTCTAGGTCAAAAGCCACTATTTTCTTAGTAGATGCTACATCATACTTCCTTTTCTACTCCAAATTTATGGGAGTACTTGTCAGTACTTCTGCCTTTTGTGTATTGCATCCTTTGTTATTCCTCTTGTTTACTTCTTTCGGGATCGGTCTTATGTTTTGAAGAATATACAGATTTAATACATCGGCCAATGTATTGAACCTCCTGTACTTTCTAACTCCTCCTTTTCTCCTCCTTATAGTCTCCGAGACTTTTCAACGCATAGTGGTTCTGCAATAGGAAGCTCGCTTTCTTTCAAATAGCTCTCTGAGTTTGTCTGGGGTACATCGTTTTTCAGAATATTTTACTACGCTTGATTAATCGTTTCTGATTCTTCAGCGGTCTCGTAAACATCTGACGGTGCGTGATATTTTTCACCAATTGCATGTAATATACTAAATTGATAAATGCCACTGGAACGAAAGCCGCTGATTGCATTTGCTAGTGTTGCTCCTTTCAAATATGCCTGTGTGAAAAATTGGTCCACATTATGCTGATTTATGATTCGTTCTGGATGGATTTTCTGAAATGTGTTTATTTCGATCTCAAAAACTTTTTAATATTTCTTGTAGCTGAAGCCGGTGAGACGTATGTGGTAGAATTGGAGCAATGTAGCTTTTGTGGATTTCGTGGTTATCCAAAATTATTACTGTACTGGCACTATAATCCTGTACTGCGCCGATGGCTAGTCTCCATTAAGACTGGCCGCCGTGACCGAAATTTGGCCTGGGGGACATTTATTATCCAAAGAGAGATAGTATGTGTTATTAAAACATTATGCTTACGGCTATACGGCTCCAGTGTAAATCTTCAATGGCCCATATTGTACAAAACTCTGAATTTAGTAGTAAAATCTTAAAGCAGCAAACAATTTACTATCTAAAATTGATGTCTCTATAACTGGAGGAGATCCATCCAGCAGTCTTTAATCAAATTTCTTCCTTTTGAAAATGAAACGTGGAGGCATAAATATCCCCGTGACACTGGAGCAACAGATGACCGTAATTAAGACACCTCTTTCAATACTAGAGACTACACCAACCTGCTTTTTTCCGTATGTCAATAATTCTTTTGGTGGTTGATTAAATTTATTATATATTACATTGAAAGTCATATCCAGATGAATGTTATGCCGTGTTGCTGTCTCCTCTAATAAGGTACAAAATCGCTCTACTGATTTCCTATTAAAGCATTGGACTCTTGGAATCGATGTGGGTTCAGGTTTTCTTAAAGTCAAATTGGGATGTCTCAGCTTAAAATTATGAAATCAACTTTTGCCAGCTACGTTTTCAGGGAATAAACCTTCTGCCTATTTTATTTTTGCAAATTACCCAAAAAAAAACTGAAAAAATTCGATTCGTGTTAGACCGTATAAAATTTAATCCATTCGCTGTACATATTGCACTAAATCGTTTTCTTCGTCTGGAGTAAAGTAAGATACAAATTGGCCTAGCTTCTTTGTAGTTGTGTCAGTTTTCTAATGCCGGTACAAAATTACATACGGAATGTCATATTATTTGCTAGCATCTGATATTGACACCAACTGCGCTGCAAGCAAAGGTTTTCTCATACTTTCTTATAGTTATTCCTTGTCCTATCCATCCTTGTTTACGTGAATAACGTAATATGTACGTACTGGAAAAACTCTCAACGCAAATAACCATTTGCGTGACAAATAAGTTCACCCCCCGTCCAACTAGCGACATACGAGTATGGTGAGTAATATAATTAGCCCTTATTAGCTGCAATCATAGCTTACCATCATTTTTATACGTGTTTGAGTCATGCTGCAGCAATATTGGTTATATCATGAATGGGTCGGCTCTACCGGGGAAATAGCAGAATAATGTTGCTGTGTTTCGTATGGTTAATGCAGAGAACAGGAGACCCCTTAACAGGAAACTTTTTTATTTTGATTCTCAATCGAGGATAGGTGTAAATATGTATGGGTCACAGTATTAGTATTTGACACATTATAAGTACACAATATATAATATTATGCTAGTTGGCACGATGAGTATCAATCCGTAATCGCTTCGGACTTTTTACATTGCGAATATAATTTTACATAACAAACTTACAAATACTGTGAATATGAGTCATTTTTGTCTTTAAATATAGAACTTGTTAATAATTTAGCTTGACTTTAGACCATCGTCTTGACAAAACAGATATATTGTGTGAAAATATGACCTCAATCGGTCAAGTAGTTCGGAAGTTACTCGAACAGACGCACTAACAATTATATTATTGTAAAGATATACAGTCTTCGTTTTTGAAGCAATCATAAAATATATAAGCTTCTCAGAAGGGTGACAATCACAATTTAATTTCCATGGGGCTTTATAGCATAAGAACTTTTTTAATTCTAATTTCAGCTTGTGTCCGCAGAACCAAAAGACGGAAAGACAGGCATATAAATATAAGGGGAAGATGCAATTACAAAAAATATAGAAAGAAACATTGTGATAGTACAAAATAGTTTGTATAATATAGTTTTTATAGGAAATCGTGTAGGTAAATAGTGATCTTCCCTCTTCTTTAAGGTTATAATCCTAAAGAAACATTTTTCAAGTTTAACCGAATATCCTCCATTTTAACAACTTGAACTATTTTACAACCTAAAATAACCAGACCGTAAATGAGTATGGCTTTATAAATTTCACCTAAGTTGATAAACGAGGAGCTCAAGTGTTTTTTTAAGGGTCCTGTCGGAGATGGTTTTTCCAAGTATTTTGCTGTCTATAAAAGCCTCTTTTATATTAGAAATATCTACGCAAAACAAAATAAGACGTAATGGTACTCGACTTATAAGTATTTATATTCATATTTTTATCAAACACTAACATTATATAAATAAAGTACTGTTTACATAATTGTATTATAAATTTAAATGGTTAAATAGAACTTCATCGAAACTGGTAAGACAATTCTTACGAACCAACATTAGGAAAACTTTACAGGAAACCGAAAACATTTAGATTTTTTATTAAAAAATGTGATTAAATTTTCGTTTTAAATAACATCATCATCATAACATAACAAATGTCTTAAAAAATAAAATCTTTTTAAAAGCTACATTGAAAGTGTTTTGGTTTTTACTTTTTCTCACTACTCGTACATTTTTTTTTCATTAAATTAACAATATAATTTGTAAGTTGCTTTTGTTAGCGATATAATTTTATATTTCCCTGTATATATTTTGAAAAAAAAAAGAAATTGGAAACAATTTCAACAATTTTTTTTTACATGATTTTAAAGTAACTAGTCTGTGACTTTTGCTAATTTAGAGATGGGAACAACGATGCAAAGAAATCTTAAAGGTTTATTAAATCTCGTGTCCTTAATTATCATAGAATTAAGAATAAATGATGGAAGAAAACTAAAACTCAAATAAATTTAGTAAATCTGTGGAGACAAGTTCGCAATATCCATCTTGCTGAGATTTACAGACTATAGAAATAAAATATGTAGATCCGCTCCAAGTCGCAGCACTTATAGAAATTGCCTGAACTGCTCGAAGCTTCACAACCAAAACATAAAAGTATTGAAGTGTTATCCGATGAAATATGTGTAATAAGATCTTAATCATTCGAGTATAAATTAAAAAAAAACTTCTTAGAACTAAAACGAAATAAAAATAAGCAATATTTACTCATGCAAATTTAAATAATTTTTGAGTAAAGGCCAAAATAGATTAGTTAATATTTTTACAATATGTAAATTAACATTACTTTTTAATAGATTACTAATAATTTCTCTAAATATAAGTTTTATTTTCGTAATACACATGAATAATAATATATCAAAAATTCTAGGCCTTTCTCGCATGGGTATTATCAAAAACTATGCGTCTGGGATGCAATCCATAAGTCGCCTATGAATACAAAATAAGACGTTTTTTATAAGATGAGGTGACAAACAAGCACACAGTCCACCTGATGGTAATAGTGTAGCCCATAGACATCTACATCTGTCCCCAATTAAGAATCCAAATGCGGATGCGTAGTCCAAGGACCAAGTTATTAGGACCAAGATGGAACGCCTCACAGTTCATAATTGTGCTGGCTCACTTTACACTTCAGACCGGAACGCAGCTGAGCAAAAAATATTTGGTGGCAGAAATAAGTAGGAGGGTGGACTCCTAGTCAGAAAGGGAGTCCTACTAAAAACACCCGAAAAAAAAGCACCCGAAACGTCGGGAATTAATAAAAATGAGTTATTAAACGCGATATAATCCGTAAAAGTAGTTTTATTCAATGTGTATTCGCGCAAATATAAGAAATCATTTAATATGTTTATTTCGTTAAATTTTTCTCTGAGGGATTCTTTACAATTTATGTAATAAATCGCCCGTACGGCTCTCTTTTGCAAAACAAATATGGCTTCAATATCAGTCGCATTACCCCATAGCAAAATTCCTTAAGACATTACGCTATGAAAGTAACTAAAATAAACTAATCTACCTGTCTCAACATTGGAGAGACTTCTAATCTTTCTTACAGCATATATTGCAGAACTAAGTATTCCTGCTAAATTAGATATATGGGTATGGGGGCCTTATTGAAGCTTCGCGTCAATAGTAATACGAGGAAAAACAGTGGTATCCACAAGACTCAACTCCTCCCCATTTAAGAGCAGATTGGTATTCGAATGTTTAACATTAGGTATTGTATATTTAATACATTTTGTCTTATTGCCGTTTAAGAGCAAATTGTTGACGTTAGTTAAACCAATATACTAATTTCAATTGAGCATTATTTACATCGTCATAATTAATTGACGTTTGAGTTTGAAAATTAAAGAGGTATCATCGGCAAATAATACTATGTCGTAATATTCCCCTACAAGATTAGGTATGTCATTAATAGAGATTAAGAACAGGAATGGGCCAAGAATCGAGCCCTGAGGAACGCCCATTGATGCTACCTATCCGGAGGAACCTTTACCATTGATCACGACTTTTTGAGTTCTGTTACTTAAATATGAAATACAAAGTCTAAGCGCAATATTTTTGACACCGTAATGTTAATAATGATGAACACAATCGAAAGCCTTGGAAAGATCACAAAAAATACCTAAGGCATCTTGTGAATTCTCCCAGGCATTAAAAATATATTTCATGAGCTCAACACCGACGTCAGACGTCGAGCGACCCCTTGTTAAATTTTCCAAAATTATTTTTACAAAAATTTTACTGAGAGTTGGTAGTACAGAAACATATTTAAAATTAGCGTGGTCCAATGTACTACCAGATTTAAATGAAGGTATTACTTAACTCTCCTGTTTCATTAAATCAGGAAACACAGTAGAATCGATACAAGTATTTAAAATAATATCAAGATGAGGTGCAATTAAATCTATTATGAACGCAATAACTGTAACGGAAATCCCCCATAAATCTGCGGTTTTCTTTACATCAATGGTTTTGAAATATTTTACAATATCTTGCGGTAATACTTTTCAAATCTAAATTCTTTTAAATAGCATCTGCATCTTGATTCTCAATCGCAGATAGATGTAGATGTCCATGCGCCGCAGGATCCATTTACCATCAGTGTTGTGTGCTCGTTTGTCTCCCCTATTATATAAATAAAAATCTAGTTGACCTAACAATATTCTTATCAAATTGGTTAGTGGATATTATACATTCATATTACTTTTTAATGGTATGGCGACAAGAACCTGGTAAGAAATAACATATCTGTAGGATGTATGATTGAGAAAAAAAAAACATTGTTTAGTCTATAGTGTTAGAATATGACGTGATAATAGTATGGAAGAGAAGATATTATGAATAAGCTATGAGTACGAGTGAGAGGTGTAAGGAGGAACGATGGAGTTTCATCTATATTTCACTATTCTATTGTGGGAAGTAGGAGTATGTGACGTAAATTTTCGGTCACGGCCGACATTCTCAAGAAAGACTAGCAATCTGCGCAGGACGGAATTTTAATGCGCGAGTGTGTGCACGAATACAGATACACTCTTTATTCCCTCACTCTTATAATCTCATGGGACGGCACGATCAGGGAGAGACCTACCTACGGCTTTCCGTGCTTTCCGAGGCACAGGTTGAAACACCAACAACTTCCTGACTACGGGCTGCTACTGATATTGGCCCCACCCGGGATTTGAACCCGGCACAACTGACCAGCAGTCGCACTTATGATTACTAGACCAAGGAGGCAGTTAGCTTTTCTTAATATAATGTACTAAAATAACCCTGGCATTCCATTAATCGTCAATTATAAAATTAAGTGATCCAGTTTTTTTTAATATCACGAAATGACATGAAAGGAGATATCAGAGTAATTTAATAACATAATTTCCATTCTTTTTAATGAATGTTATCTAGTTCTATTATTCTAAGCCCAAGATACTTCAGCATCAAACACAATTACAACGATAACTTAGAGCGTGATTACTTGATTACACGCCAAGTGGACACGGACCCTAATAAAGATAAGGACGAAACGAGTAGGATCTTCTTTATGTGTTTTATGTTTACCTATGAATTCGTGTGGAGGGTCGTATTATTTTTGAAACTGCCTAAATAAAATCTTTTATTTCACATATTATTCAAAGGAATGAAGACGTATGAATTTATAATTCATTACCGTTCCTTATATTTATATTGTTACAACAGTTAAATCGTTCTCTTTTTTAGCTATATGTTATTTCAATATTATTTAAAAAATACCTATAACAATTGAAAAAATATATATTTTAAGTTTCTATCGTTATATATATATATATTATTGTAAGATAAAAGATATGTGTTATAGTATATGGGTGACAAACGAGCACTCGGTCCACGTGATGGTAAATAGATGCTGTGGCCTAAAGACATCTATATCTGTCCTCGATTAAGAATCAAAATGCAGATGCCTTGTCACTGCGAACTAAGGTGGAATGCATCGTTTTCATTAAAAAGGGTCTCCAGTTCTCCACACTCACCATACGAGACTCGGCAGCATTAAGCTGCTATTTCACGCTGGTATTTTGTGAAAGCGTAGTCCATTCCCGGTCGAGCCGATCCATTCGTGCTACAATCATAATATAGATGCAGCATGGCTCTAACACGTACAAAAATATTTAATCTTATTCTTTAATCATTACAGCAAATCACAAATCCACTGCTGAACTAAAGGTTCCCATAAAATGCCACAAAAATTGTTCCAATTATTATTATCAATCTTAAATACACAAAACTAATCAGTCGAGAAGAAGTAATAAAATAACCCGATATTCATTTCGTAATGTATGTAAATTCTGCTCCAAATAAAACAAAATATTTCGCAAAATACATAATCGATAATGTTAAGACAACTCTATGTCTACATAGAGTTGTCAGAAGTGTTTATTTTGCCACTCAATGTTTTGTAAATTTTAGTGAGTATTTCGTAGTTTGCTTTGGAAAATGCATTTCTTTTTGCATGCAAATTAATGCAAATGCATGTTAGGTAAAAATGTTAACATAAAATCCTTTAAAACTTTTTAAGTTTAAAATTCATTTGTTCCATTTTTGAAAACGCCTGATGAGCCTATAGGCCTTTCCAAGAATGTTCTAGAACCATTGGCGGAGATCGAACCCAGGTTGCTCGCGTGCTATGAAATTCACAGCGAGCGCTTGTTTTCAGCGGGTATTTACTTTTTTATTTTAATTAATTATTACGGATTAACTATTTACACTTATTAATTTAAAAGGTTTCTGTGTAAAAGCCCTAAAACATTCCATCTTAGTCCTCAGAGGTAACAACGCCACTGTAGCCTTTTTCGTTTAAAGGTCGCTGCAGGTGTCCATGGCTTGTAGTAACCATTTACCACCAGTCGAACCAAAGTTTGTCACTTTATATTTATTAAAAACAAAGATACATACAAATGACATACAAAATTTATATATATTATGATATGATATTATAGTATTCGCATTATAGAACCGAGGTATTATGATTGTCTTAATTTCATATAAAACCACAATATCTTGCTCAATATGCGTCTCATAACTATCGTTTGTATCTTAAATTGTAGGTTTTAATTGTTTCTAATAGTTACTTTAGTTTTCCCGGGCATTTTACAGACAATTTCTAGTTTTAATCACATTATTTTAAAATTAGTTCACGTAATTTCACATTATTTTCGAAGTCCCTGCACCACAATCGTCGTTTTGCGTATTTTAAATTGTACATTTGCGTATGCGGTCTATAAAAAAATACTTAGCGTAACTAACGAACGAACGAGCGAGCGAGATGTATGACGTTATTATTTGAAACAGATATAATTACTATATATTTTGTGGCCTTGAAAAGGGCCTTTGAAAATTATATAATACATCAGCTTACTTACTTGGAGCTGGTATATTTGGTGACTACCTTAGTGTCCTCACTGACGGCGTGTTTGACGAGTTCACAGGGCAACAGTAGTCTCACCGAGGTCTGCACTTCCCGTGAAGTTATAGTCGAACGCTTATAGTAATGAGCAAGGCGCGAGGCCTCTGCGGCTAAGCGTTCGAAGATGTCGTTAACGAACGAGTTCATTATGGACATCCCTTTACTGGATATACCAGTATCGGGATGCATCTGCTTGAGCACCTTGTAGATGTATATAGCGTAACTCTACTTCCTCTTGTGCTTCTTCTCCTTCCTATTGGACTTGGAGGTGTTTTTCTGAGCCTTGCCAGATTTCTTGGGGGCCTTACCACTGGTCTTTGGCGACATATTAAAGAATATTTATCGCTTTTTTATAATATATATTATTTATTTATAATATATATTGTGTGAATAATATATATATTTTTTCACTCTGGACTTAGTTAACTCTACGATGACTCTACTAACTAAAGGTCTAACGTCTAGCGTGTAGAGTGTAGATCAACCAATCGACGAAGAGAAGGGGCAAGGGACGGGCGGGAGTGGAGTTTAGAAAGAACGCTATTTTTTAATCCAATAAAATATATTATATGTATGTACTACATCTTCTTATTTATTAAAGAAGTTCTCAAAGATATTATTTGTATTTTTTCGACGTTTTACATAATGAAATAAATCATTCCCGAATTTTATATAATAATATATTTAATTAATTAAGACTAAGATAATGTTGTTATATTGTATGTGAATTTATAATTATCATTATTCATATATTATCTTTATAATTTATTATTTCGTCTATTCATCGCGGCGAGGAATCCTCGAAATTTATCTAAAGGCATGACCGGTGAAGTCAGGTATCCAAAGATAGAAACCGTTTTACTATTCGAGCGGTATGTAATAAGAAGACTGCTTTTTTACTAGTTCTTTAAGCAATTGGAACCTTAATTTGGACGGATGATCACATTTTTACCTATAACTCCATTGACTGATACAATTATAGTAGAATAAACTTCTATGTTAAAAGTTAAAGTTACAGCCTATTATAACGTCCCACTGCTGGGCACAGGCCTCCTCTCATTTCTGAGAGGGTTTAGGGCAAGGAAATGTCAGCCACGATGCCCCAATGCGTGTTTGCGAACTTCACATGTCTTCGAAATATATTTTTTTCCTATTTCTCAGACATGCAGGTTTCCTCACGATGTTTTCCTTCACCGCCAAGCACGTGGTAAATCAGCACGTAAAATTGCAATTAGCAATTTCATTGGTGCCGGTGGGGATCGGACCCGGGTTGCTCGCGTACTGTGAAATTTACAGCGAGCGCTAACCACTTCCATGTGCTAAGACTATAATGTAATTATTATTATTAATTTTAAATAAAGTTCTATAGCATACAAAAAGGAAGAAGGTAGGTCGAAAATCTAAAATAAAAATAATAAATAAAAATTAGGAGTGAACGTGATAATATTATATACATAATATACGTGCGTGCGTAGAGTCGTCGATGTGTTACTTTAATATAATATGTTACTTTGTTAAAAAATTTAAATCTGTGAACGTACTTTGAACATGTTACTTCGGTGTATATAGGTATTTAGTTTTTCGTAAATTGTTTAACGCTAAGACCGCGTTTATTGTTTTAGTATAATGTAAATAGCTTACTCGAACTTATATACTTACCTATTTACTGCAGTTATCGTGCGTTATAAATTGTGCGTGCGTTCGTTCGTTTCAATGTTTACATAGGTACATAATATTATATTATATTATATAGGACTGAATAATTGACTGACTGACTGATTGACTGAACGGTACGAAATATAATATAATATTGTGATGTGTAAGTCTTGTGTTAAGGTAGGTAATAGTAGGCAATCATTATGATCGACGTGACGTATAAGAAACTCATAGGAAATTTTTGTTAGCCCTGAAAAGGACTTTTTAGCATTGCGGTCGCTCGCGCATATTCGCAAAAGACCGACACACGTACGCATTTATTTTTTATTAAAAATAAATGGGTCCAATGCTGCGGCGCTACGAAGCACTCGCGTTCACCCGCGAGGATCCTTCTCCGTCTTGCTGTCAGCCTACCTGCCGACTCGTCGGCGTCGTTGAACACTGAACAGTTGTAACAATAATCAACACACATGCGCGACAATTTCGTACGAGTACGTAGGTACGGTTATGACGACGGAAGGCGGTGACAGCAGACCTTACGTTCAAGCAGCGGCTGCCTTCATGCCGCCTCGGAAGGCTTAGATTTGGGTGTTGCCGCCTTCTTCGGTTTTGGCGGATTAGGTTTCTTTGTCGGTGGTTTGGCGCTCTTTTTCGCCTACGAAGCGGCGCCTTTTGCCTTAGAAACGCCGCTTTGGTCACCGGCTGCGGATTTCCTTGCGGCTGCCGGCTTCATTTTCGAGGCGGCCGCCTTCTTGTCCTTGGTAGCTGCAGACAGTTTTGCCTTAGACGGTGATGAGGTCGCCGCCGACGCTGCCTTTTTACCCTTACCCGCGTTGGTGCTCTTCGTCACCGACCTCAAACCAGCGGAGGACGCGCCGCTCTTGGCGCCGCCGCTGCTCTTACCTGTCGACGGTTTCTTAGAGACGGACGATTTTGATTCAAGCTTAAAGGAACCAGAAGCCCCCTTACCCTTAGTCTGTATAAGCGCACCCGATTCGATTGCCCTCTTCATGTACTTTCTGATGAACGAAGCTCGACGTTATATTGAGCGGCAATATACTTTTTTATCGCTTACAGAGATGATCCACTGCGCTCCTTCAGCTCTTTAATTACACTGGTGACCATTTCGGACGTCTTCGGATGAGTGGGTTTTGCCTTGGGCTTCTTTGCACCGCCTGCTGCAGAAGCGGCGGCCTTCGGTATTTTCGCCGGAGTCCCCGGAGCGGGAGTTTCATATGCTACTGCTGTATCTGCCATTAATTCGTAGTACTCGTAGTATTAGGTCACAAACGAACGAGAAACACTGACTCACAACTCGCGATAGATGATAATAACAAAGGAAAATTGTAAATTGTTTTTATTTATCGTACACAAATTGATATTACGTAGGATAGCACACAGGTGGTGGTGATGTTCTTCTTCTTGTCCCCCTTCTGGGAACAGGAGGTCTGCGGGTGTCGATGTCACGCTCATTACCCGGGCGTCATCTCCGGGGGTGCAGCTCCCCCAGTTCTGGATGCTGCGGTGGCAGTTTGTTGGTTGGAGTGTTGCATACTTTACGCCATCTAATCCGGTGTCGGGACTCTCAAGCGTACCCGGCTCCACCGCTCGCCGGGCGGTGAGCGCAGAAGTTCTCGTAGAAATGGTCGCGCGTCAGGTGGGCGCGCGTGGAGTGGGGCCAAGTTGTGAAGTTGTAGGTGTGGCCCGTTATCTGCGCGGTCGTACAACCATCTCGCAGTACGGGCCACAAATTCTTGTATTGACTCTATCTTGAGATCTTTGGATATGACGTCATTCCTGGCGTAACAGCTCCCACGATCACCCGTAGTGCAATATTCTACTGCACCTGCATCTTCTTGCGCTGAGTGGCTGAAATCAACGCGTACTAGGCTAGTACTCCGTATGTAAGCCGCGAGCGGACGTAGGTTTTGTAGATGCCTATTTTTGTTCGAGTTGGAATTTTGAGTGCCAGCACTTCGCTCACATCAGGCTGGTGTTGGGGTTTGGTGGGGATCTGAGTGGGCTCATCTGGGCCTAGCACCTCGTATCCCTAACCTTCAGCGTCTTTGTAAAGTTGTTTCTCAGGAGGTGTTATTATTGCGGAGCCCCAAGCAGGATGTTTCGCGTTGAAGTCTCCGGCAATAATCGCAGATGTTGTTGCGTTGAATATTGTCCTTATATCCTAGGAAGTAAACGAAGGCGCTGGAAGGTCTGTAAGCGGCAAATATTCTTAATTCTCTGGTCCCCACGTTCATCCTTATCTCCTTTGTCCTCGTTGCAGTCAAGTTCAGGTTCGTCTCTAGTTCTTCGTGTATGACGTCTCTCCTTGCTAGAGCTGCGGTGCCTCTGAACGCAACTCCTTACGGGGATACCTCGTCGTGTCAATAACACGAAGAACTTGGGGAGCTTCAATTGTTGAGATGAACGCAACTTGGTTTCTCCCAGCAGCACGATCTGGATGTTGTGCTGATGGACCAGTGTTTTTAATACAGCGATTTTTCCAGTAATGCTGCCGGGGTTCCAGTAAATTACTGTAAGCTGTCGCGTCTCTCCTGACAGCGGACAGTTGGACAAGGCCGCTTAGAATCGCCGTTAAGGGGTTGGAGCTGGTTGACGACTCCACAGAGTCAGTAATTCATTCTTGGGGCAATGTATACGCTATTACAACAAGGTACCGGAAAGTGTACAGGCTCTCTCTATTACCAAGTTTAAACGTTTTGTTAAGCTGAAACTGTATAAAAAGGGTTATTATAGTATAAATGAATACATGGTTGATAATAGCTCCTGGGAATGAGGTGGTCGCTTCCAAGCAGTTTCTAAAATAAATTTTGTACTTAAATAGTTTGTACAACCATTAATGTAAAATTTACTTTAAAAAAAAAGTCCCGCTTGGTTTCTTGCTGGTTCTTCCCAGGACAAAGGTTTTTTTTTCGAATCAGTGGTAAAGTAAAAAATGACTTTCAATAAGAATTACACATGTAATCCATATTGAATAAAAAATTATTCTATTCTATTCTATTCTATTCTATTCTATCATAGCAGTAAGGACTTCGCCCAAGATTTTTATCACCACTCGCACCAATTATATGAGGGCCTCCTCGGTGGTGGTTGGTGCTTGGGTTTGTGGTTGGGAAGTTGTGACTGTCGTCCTTCTGTATTGGAATGGTTCTCGGGACTGGTGAGAGGCGGTGGCGATATGTTCTTGTTGGTGTACTCCCTGGTGCATCTGCTGTTGGTGTTGCTGCGCGGTGGAAACTAGGGGGGGGGGGGAGAAATGGAGTAGAGGTAACACTGAACTTTCCGGTATTCATCCTCTGTTTGGGACCGGAATAGAAAACACAAACACAAAGGGTGTGCGTTCGGTGCGTGTCCCAACAGTTGATGAATGGTCTTTAAGTGGTTAGCCCAGTTTGGGAAACATTCCACTATTATTGGTGGGTATTTGGCGTAGGTGGTGGTGGTGGTGGTTGAGCCGTAGACGGTCCAGGAATAGGCTCGGAAATTATTTTTTCTTGTATGAGTGCAAGGATGGTGTACAACAACGTTGTGTCCCATCCCCTCTCCCCCTCCGGGTCTTGTTTCTCGAACTACTGCATATCGGCTGACATGCCGGTCGGGGTGTGCGTCGGTAAAGGCGATTTAGGAGGCGAGTTGTGCCTCCTCATAGCTGGTTGAACCTCCTTCTCGGGCGTTGGTGTTTGCGATGACGATGGTGATTGCGTGAGGTGAGAGTTGCGTGATGAGGTGCGATTAAAAATAAAAGCAAATAGCTAAACGTTAAGTTAAAAGTTTACAAAATATTTAAGTGTTTATCTCACAGTATATCAGCTCTGTAATTATTTATTAGCATAGCAAAATTTGTGAGTTCTAATCCGTAACTCGTAGCCACTTCTAAAACAAATTATAATATAATATTTTGAACTTTCTTAAAGTGATTAAAGGGCAGATTAATAATGTTAATAGAATTGCTAATATTTTATATCATTAATAATTCAAGAGAAACTTTGGTTTTAGCCTTATCTATATAAAGCAAATGCCATTATTTATTTATTTTTCTGAAAATAGGGCATGAGACTATATTTTAATTTATCATAAAATACCATTAAAATGTTAATGAGTGGTCATAAAGCAAAAGAAAGATGAAATGAGGACGTTTTCTCGGTATGAAAACAGATGTAAACACTATACTCAGGTAATTTTATGCATTAAAGGAATGAACAAAATACCTTAGTTTACGTCAGCTATTCATGACTTAAGCTGTAATGAAAAGAATCCATCCTTACTCAACAAAATTGAATTTTAATGAAATGGATCTTCATTCCAAGCTTTCTCTCAAGATTTATTAATGAGTTGGTCAAATATTTGATTGATTACCTGGTAAGTGATTACCGTTTTCGATGAGCTCGCTCACAACTTGGATCATCAGATATTATTTAAGGTGCTTAGGCTGATAAATGATAGAGCTATACTTGGTAATAAGACATAACTAAATTTTGTACCAAAAGTAAAGTCTTCGTAATATTATTTTTTAAATTTCTCATTCACGAAAGTTTTACTTCAACGCTGACGTGGTACGCAAGTAGCAGTAATATACTAATATGAACTAGCTTTTCGCTCCTTCTTCTTCAATAAATCATTTTCTCTTTGCCTCTACATATTCGCCGTGCACAATCCCTTTTTTCCTTCAAAAATCTACTCAAAGCTTATTACCGCTTTTACTTGGAACTCTAATAAGTCCCATTGTACCTCCCGCCCTTTTGTGTATCTACTGAAGTCTACTTTCTTCAACAGACATCGTCTTGTATTTTTATTTTTATTTCATTTTTAACTTAATTGTATAATTTAGAAACACCCCTCCTAGCCATTCGTTGTGAACAATTCTTTGCGTAAAAAGGTTTTCTGGAAGAAATTGCTTCCAGAGTGATAACACCTTCTTTATTTATTTAATTTTATTTTTGTTTCAATATGTATTGGTGTACTTTGAAGAATGTATTGATTGATTGATTAAAACCGCGTCTAAATATTTTGCAATTTTATAATAGCTTTCATTCCCTATTTTATACTTAGTGGTGACGTATACAAACTTCGTTAAACATGTGTTACTTAGTTTCTTATCAAAATACAATATTTTTGATACAAATTTTGAACCCTAGTTTTAAAATCTTAAGAGTAAATTTTGAAACAATTAAAAATGGATATTTTATTATGTGAATTCAAGAGTATTTGCACCAGTTTTTAAATTCAAAAACTATTAATTATTTTTCCCCCATTCAAATTTATACACCCTCTGCCCCCCATGAGTTTTTTGTAAAATGACAAAATGAGTAGTCATTAACTTTTTTTAGAGAGTACCTTTAGCAATTTTCGAATCAATCACTTCGTGAAATTAAGTTTCATATATATTGTAACACCCTATTTCAATTTTCTAAAATCCTTTCGTAGTATATATATTATAGCCTACGTTATAAAAGGCAGCTACTCTCCAAATTTCAGATTTCCACGTCTACTTACAGAACAGAACAGAACAGAAACTTTTTTATTCAATATAGATTATAAATAATACTTATTGAAAGTCACTCTTTTTTTAATTTCCACTGGTTCGAAAAAAAACCTCTGTCCTGGGAAGAACCAACAAAAAACCCAACGGGACTTTTTTTTTAAAATAACAGCTTGCAATCATGTATGTTACACAATTAACACACAAAACAAATTAGAAATAGCTTGGTAGCGATCACCTCATTCCCAGGGGTTTTTATCATCCATAAATTCCTTAATATTATAATAACCCTTTTTATACAAACTTTGTTTAATAAAGTTTTTGAAATTTGAGCAGGTATATATATATAACATACACAATCATTACAGGGTGACCGTCAGCAGATATATATATATATATATATCTGCTCAAATATATATATAACATTCACAATCATTACAGGGTGACCGTCCTAATTCGACAGTGTAGCCAACGATACAGTATGATATACCATTTTACTGAGCTCACTCAGCGAACATGAAAACAAATCAGTTCGCTCCGACATAGTGTTGATCACACGCAGCGCGCGCGCGAACGGCGCTTGCTGTATTAGTACGGTACGCTGCCAACGCCCCGCGCATCCGTCCGGCGTATTCAGTCGCATTATCTCCAACACTCTCAGGTTGTGTATCCTACCCGTCATCACCTTCAACACGAGACTTCTCTTCTAACTTAGAGCCTGTAGTACCCTACCATACCGAGTAAAAATAGAGTAGGATACATCAAGGAATAGTCCGGGTACACTCCGAATTATTTCAGGTATATGAATCTAATAAATTGGATCCGCTCTAACATAAATTTGTATTTGGCTCCATGAGGAGCCCAAATGACGGCGCTCTCAGAACGCCGACATTTGTGAAATTATTTTCATGACGCATTTTCTATCCGAGGTTAAGGTATACCTTTATACAAACATTACGTAAAATTTAAGTATGCAGTGAAACGTACACCTAGATCTCTAACCTCCGTAACTCTATGAAGCACCTTCCCGTCCATCACGATGAATCCATCGGTGATGAATTGGGGCGCGTGAACGGCTAAAGGGCAGCACTAGGCATTTAGAGACTACTTACCTTTCCTCTATCTTATATTCTCCCAAAAGGCTTTAGGTTCCGATGCTAAATGTCCCTATACACGGTATCGATACTGGTTATGCGCCGTTATACATAATATATACTATATATAAATTTTATTGTACATGATCTTCAGTGTTCAAGTTAGATACGCGCTTAACGGTTTGAATGATGAAGTTATATATAGTTCGGCCGTTCAGAGAATGCGTTCCTGACACCTATCAGTTAGTCACGACTAGTGATGGGCACAACATAACACAGAGTTTGTTACCGTTCCTCCAAAATGAACCGCCGCGTTATTTTTAAGATTATTTTCGTTTTAAATTGGCGGAATCATTTAAAATTTATATTTTAGTAATTTAAGTGGAAACCAAAAAAAGGTAATATTAATATAATAAAATTGTTTTATTTATTCTTTGTTACAAAGTTACAATCTGTATTTCTATGCAATAAAGTACATTGAATTGAATGTGCGTACAGAATATTAATCAGACTCCGATTCGCTTGAGGAGGTGGTGTCTTCATCATCATCTTCGCCTACATGTATAATTATATTATTATCAATAACAGAATCAATCCTGATATCTCGGTCAAAATGTTCCACAATCAGGTTTTTAGTCTTCTCAACAACCTTTGCCCAGTCATCTCTTGTGACTTTCCCGCAGGCTTCTTTAATAGGGTCATCATCTTTTCGTGCTGAATGGCGGGAAGTATTGTGGCGAGCAGCGTAACCTTTATTTGAGCCCAGATTAGCTCAATCGCGTTATATTGGCAATGATACGGTGGAATTCTTAGAACACGATGACCGTACTCCAGAGCCAGTTCATCGATTACGTATCGCACATTTGCCGCTTTATTTTCTTTAACTAATTTAATTAGCTCTGGTTTTAGCATCTGCATATTTGCGTCAATGCCTTTTGCTTGTAACCAAGCCACCATTTCTTCCTTTTATTAGCTTGGGTAGGTGGTTTCTGTATTTGAACCGAGTGATATGAGGCATTATCCATGAATATTACAGAAGGCTCTGGTAGGCTGGGCAAAAGCACGTTTTGGAACCACTTTAAATGTAGTGGCATTCATTTCCTCGTGGTAGTCATTTGTGGTTTTGATTGAAATGCCAGTAACGCGTTCTCCACAAAGCCGTATTTTGCAGAACCTGCGTGGCATATTATCAGACGGGCCCCTTACCCATTGGTACTTTCGACGTCGACGCTTGTGTATCATCCGTCCAAGAACGGAAAACCGTGTGATTGGCGTTTAGCCATTTCTCGTCAATGAACACGACATTATCCCAGTTATCAATATTTTTGCTTCTCTCAAAAACTTATCCGTTTTAAAATTATGTCGTATCGTTCTAATAAAATTTTTCTTTTGTCTGTTTTTATACAAAACCAATATCTTTTAAGATTTTGGTTAAAGCAATTTTACCCCGCTAAACAGTCCAGCTTCTCTTAACGATGCCAAAAGCTTCTGCCTGTTGAGATATTCATTTCCGGAATAGTAACCATATATATGATTTCTGATTGCATCAGCGTCAAAGGTGTCAATATCTGTCACGGGTTTAGTTCTACGTTTATTCTTCGGAGTACGTAAAATATTATCTTCCGTGCCAGTAGAGCCGAACTTTTCTTTATTAATATTTTTATCGTTCGTTTGCTAACTCCAAGCGCCTGAGAGACGCGTTCTTGTACTTGTTCGACAGGTAACAGGGGTCCGCCATTTTGCCGCTCCGCTCAAAGTAATCTTGCAGCTTGATGATTAACTCACGGGCTCCACTTTTCAATGTTTGTCCACGTTTAGGCATTATTATGCACCAAAAGTAAAAGAACGCAATACAAAACACAATCGAAGTCCGATTTAGCGCCGATGTCAGTTTGAAAAGCAGAAACAGTCAATTAAACGAAAGCCGGGTAATCAAATAAAACAGATCGAAAATACTTGAAGAACGTGGTCTATGCGCACGAAACGACAACAGACGACTGTTTTAGCGTCACAAAATGGCGGCCCATAACGCCATTTGGGGTTACCATTTTCAACCTAAATATAAAATGCTACTTTCTTTCGCGTTCGGTTTGGTCGTAGTTTTATTTTTATATTTAATAAAAGTTATCTTATAGTCCATTATTTTCAAATTCTTAAAAGAAAACATAACGTATTATTTTATAAAGTATAACCGTATAAGAACAGATTACGATACTGTTATTGCCTGTTATTGTTAGCACAGCACTACAAATATAAAGCGCTGATATAACCTTGTAATAGCGCAGTATAGATTTAGAAAAATATTGTTTACCAAGTTATTTGACACTCAGTTTGGCACAAAATTATAACATTCATTGATTATTGATATAATAATGTTGTTTTAATGCTCATCAATTGTTAAAACGGTAAACAACCAGCAAAAATATTTTTATCGTAACTGCAACGCCATTACAAAGTTACGTCGTCAGTTCAATCGCGACGTGTCAGAACGCATTCTCTGAACGGCTGAACTATAAGAATATACATCTTTTACTATGTATTTAATTTGAAACAGTGATATGGTTTACTAAATAAGAACTGGGTCCACTATACATATATAACTTCAAACCGAGTAAAGAACCAATTTACTCTACTACGACTTTGCATAGAAAATCTTTATTTTCTATCCAAAGTCCCGGGCACAGTATTTACAAGATTGTAAATAAGGTTAGATACGCCAACATTTCGTATGCAGAATATCACATACATGTGAAAACTTTCTTTGACATCCATTACAGCCTATAAAAGTCAATAGCTTAACAAAGGCCTCCTCCATAGATGGCAAAATAGGGGGAAATTTGCCATAGTTACCACGTTTATCGGATGGACAGAATCACTCAAATATTCAGAGGCATGGCAGAAGGCATTCATTAAAGAATTAGGCATTTATTAAAGAACCACACTTATAAATAAACACACAACTATGTGAAGAAACAAAGGTTCATGCATTTTATTTTAAGCCTACTTTCTTTAAACAAAATGATTTTGATCTCGGAAGGATTCCTGGAACAAAATTACCATATTTTTTTAAAATTATCAACAATTATTTTATTCCTAAAATGTACAAACATAAATATAATTTTAAAAAAACACTTAAACCACTCAACGCTTTAAGTGGCTCTTTGTTATAATGGCATCATAAAGGAAATATCGTTTTCGTAATATCAGAGCATCTGTCGCTAGAAAGAAATAAAGTTTAAAAGGAACAGTTTGGGATACCACAATTTTAATGCATTTAGGTCTAACAATGAAATTATTCCTAATCTCCCTTAGTAGGGATAGTAGGGATTTACTGACAGACATCCCACACCTTTAAGTTTTTGGAAGTTGGATGTTGGTTTAACTTCTGACTGACATCATAATCATCATCATCATCATCATTACAGCCCTTCACAAGTCCACTGCTGAACATAGGCCTCCCCAGGAATGCCACAAAGCACTGTCCTGAGCCACCTGCATCCAGCGTCTTCCTGCATGTCTTACCAGGTTGTCACTCCATCTAGTGGGCGGTCGCCCTACACTTCGCCTACTGGTACGAGGCTGCCACTCGAGAACATTTTTCCCCATCGGTTGTCGGTTTCTTCGAGCTATATGGCCGGCCCATTGCCACTTCAGCTTACTTATCCGTTGGGCTATGTCGGTCACTCTGGTTCTACTGTGGATATCCTTATTTCTAAGTTTATCACGCAGAGAAACCTCGAGCATAGCCCTCTCCATAGCTCGCTGAGCGACCTTGAGCATCCTTATACGCCCAACAGTGAAGAATCACGTCTCAGATCCATAAGTCAACAGGCACTGGTTGTATAGTCTCGTTTTCAACTTTTAAGGTATACCTGACAAGAAAATGTGTCGTAATTTTCCGAACGCTGCCCAGCCGAGTTGAATACGTCGATTGACCTCTCGGTCGAAGTTGGACTTACCTAGTCGGACCATTTTTCCCAGGTAAACAAACTCATCAACAACTTCAAGCTTAGTGCTCCCAACAACGAGATTAGGTGTGACATGGACGTTAAACTAGATCTTTGTTTTGTCCATGTTCATCTTAAGACCTATCCGATGGGAGACACTATTGAGGTATTTGAGCATAGTTCTTACGTCCTCCAGCGACTCTGCCATTAGGACTATATCGTCGGCAAATCGAAGGTGAGTGTTGTGTTCGCCATTCATGTTAATACAGTATCCTTTCCAGTCCAGTAGCTTGAAAACGTCTTCCAATACAGCGGTGAAGAGTTTCGGGATATAACGTCACCCTATCTTACACATACTCTGGTTCTGTATTTGGATAGCCATCGTAGCCCTACTGTGCAAACACTTCAGCACTTCGATATACCGACAGTCAACTTGGCACCGCTGAGGGGACTGCAGCACCGCCTAAATTTCGATGGAATCAAAGGCTTTCTCATAGTCCACATACGCAATACATAGTGGCAAATTGTACTCCTCAGTCTTCTGTACAATTTGCCGAAGGATATGTATGTGGCCTATGGTGCTAAAGCCTTTTCGGAAACCGGCTTGTTCGGGAGGCTGGAAATCGTCAAACCTACGTGCGAGACTATTCGTAATGACTCTCGAAAACAGGACGTAAACGCAACTCAGAAGGGAAATCGGTCTGTAGTTCTTCAAGAGAGCATTGTCGCTTTTCTTGAAGAACAAGACCACCACACTTCTGCTCCACGCCTCCGGAGCAGTGCCACCATGGGGGACGGAATTAAAGAGCTTCTGAAGGACTTCAAGTACCGGTTTTCCACCCGCTTTCAGAAGCTCCGCTGTAGTTTCATCCTCGCATGGGGCCTTGCCGTTTTTAAGGTGTTGTAGAGCCATTCTAATCTCACTCAGACTGACGTCTGAGATGTCATCGGAATAGTGTCGGATAAGACTTGCTCTTGGATCGTTACTCACACTTGCGTGTGGCTCCAACGAAGACGTGTACAGCTGCCCATAAAACCTCTTAACCTCACTCAAAATCTCAGGTGTCCCGGAAACGATGCTGCCACATTCGGTCTTCAGTTTCGACAGTTGACTCTTTCTGGCAGACAGATCTCTGGCAAAGACTATGGACCCCTGGTTCCGCTCGATTGCTTCTTCAATACGAGCAGTATTAAAGTTACGTAAGTCCCGCCGCATGCATTTGGATATCTGTCTGTTCAGTTTCCTGTATGCTGTCAAATCCACTGAAGACTGCAGCGTCATTTCCCGTCTAACAGCCATGAGATTAAGAGTGTGATCGGAGAGTTTTTGTGTTCTTCTGCGACGTGTCTTGCAATATTTAGCTCCGACTGCATGGACAGTTTCCACGATCTTGTCATTTATATCGACATAAAAAAAACCTAATTACAGTTTTTATATTCTGTCTGTTATTAATTCCACAAAGCTTAAAATAGGGGTATTGAAATTACACAGAGAAATCTAGACACACTGTCGTGCGTGTCTCACCTAGTGCGGAAAAGAAAAGGGCGTCTCACCAGCAGTGTGTGTACTCATAAAATATTTTCAACTCAAAAGCTATTTTCTTATTGACTTACACATTTCAAATTTTGCAAATCTAATAGGATCCCGTTGAATCAATCCTAAATTTCATAAATAATCCTATTGTAGTTCTTGAGTTATTAGGGTCTGAAAAGTGTCATTTATGTATATCATCCACTGATTTACCAGTTCACTGACTCACTTATCAAAAACCTAGTCCATTTCTTTAAAATGTTGGTACCAGAAAGATTAGGCTTAAGCGGGGAATTCACTAGACGGACATGCCCGCGGGCATGTCTGTAGACATGCCTGCCGGACTTCGCTACTATAGGTGTGTGCAAAGTTTGATAGTATAGGACTGTCACAGTCGGTCTGGCAGATTTGCCTGTTGAACGTCCGCGTGATCTCATTTTGTCTGCGCGGGCACAAACATCATGCCCCACCGTGAATGTTTACTGCACACAAGAGCGACAGCAACCAGTGCAGACGGCCTTTTATTATTATTTAACGAACTTTGGAGATTTTTTAACTTGCAATTAGTTTTAATGATAAAAAATATTCTGGAAAGAGAATAAAGTATTCTGAGAAGACAGAGTCTATCAGTTGTAATAAAATTGAAACGACTCTTATTCATGCAAGTAATTGTACGAGGGTGATCCAAAAGTAATGATAATGAAAATAAAACACGGTAATTAAAGTTAAAATAATTAATTTTTCTACATAGTCTCCTAACAAATCAATACATTTAGTCCATCTTTTTCTAAACCCAGGATTCCTTTGAAAAATTCTTTGTCTTGACCCTCCCAAAACGCTTCAACAGCAGCCATTACTTCGCTATCGTCTTCAATTTCTTGCCTCGGAGGCGTTCCTTGAGCCGAGGAAAGAAGTAGAAATCACTAGGAGCTAGATCTGGCAAATAGGAGGGTGTTCGAGCAGTTCGAATCCCGTTTCTTGAATGGCAGCCATCGCAACTGCGGCTTTGTGAGCCGATGCGTTGTCTTGGTGAAACAGCACTCCAGCTCGCAGTTTGCCGCGTCTTTTTCCTTAATGGCCTCCCGTAATCTTCTTATTTGGTCTGCGTAGTAAGAGCCCGTAATAGTGGCTCCTTTTCCAAATATTCCACCATAATTATGCCTTGAGCGTCCCAAAAACAGATGCCATAACCTTTCCCGCCGAACTTGAAACTTTGAATTTCTTTGGCGTTGGTGAGGAAGCTCGCTTCAAGTCATCGATTGTTGTTTCGTTTCAGGATCAAAATGGTGGATCCATGTCTCGTCCATAGTCACAAAACGGAACAAAAATTTTCTTGATCTGCTTGGAACTTTTCGAGATTTTGCTCGTCGGTTAACATTCTGGGTACCCAACGCGCAGAGACGTTTTTCATATGCAACTCGTTCGCAAGGATTCTTTGAACGCTGCCATATGAGATCCCTGTGACCTCAGCTACATGCCTGATGGTCACTATTCGATCTGCCAACACAACATCTTCGATCTTTTTTCACGTTATCTTCAGTGAGGGACGTGGATGGGCGTCCTTCGCGATGTTCATCTTCAGTGGATGTTCTGCCCAGTTTAAACTCCTTGGCCCAGCGTGCAACTGTAGAATATGGAGGAGCAGAGTCCCCAATGTTTCCACTAAGTCACTGTATGTCTTTTGAAGAATTTTTTTCAAACAGAGGTACTTGATGACAGCTCTAATTTCGTTTTTCCATGTTGATGTTATCTCTTTGACAGTTCGTATTCAAATGAATGTATCTCCGGAAATCGTGATCTATTTATATGATTTTTTAGGCTGACGTAGTGAGTATATAAGCAAGCAAATATATATTTTATATTTTTGGATTTTATGCGGACCTGAGGTAACCGATTATCATTACTTTGGATCACCCTCGTACAAGTTTCCTGGTTCATCAATTTCTAATTCTTTAAGTAAATTGATATGGCTAAAATTATTTCTATTTTTATACAATGGTAAGAAAAAGAAAAGAATTTGGTGCAAAGAATGCTTTGCACCAAATTCTTTTCTTTTTCTTATCATCGGAAAGTATTAATGCAGCACCAGCTACTATTGCAATTTTTTGTCGTTCCGTTGTCATCTTAATGTGCACGCACATCTAATCACTTAGCCGGTCTAAAACAAACTGATGAGTCTGTGTAGTGTATTGCGGCGACAGACATGCCCGGACAGACAGCCCGTGGGCATGTCCGTCTAGTGAATTCCGCGCTTAACAAGGAATCTGAAAACTAAAAATTATCGATCGTAGTTTACAAGTATTGTACATAAAGTTATTTCGAGTAGTACTATACTTGAAACTAACCGCAACAATAACTTTGTGGACATTTAATTTTTATAACTTAAATTAAAAATAGAATATTGTGAAGCGTAAACGCAAGCAAAATCTTCGAAGGTCATGTATTTATTTAGATTAATTAAAGGATTTAAAAAAAATGTTGTATCCCACCAAAAACATAAAAGTGGAAAGGAGGCCAAATTTGGTAAAAGCGATGTGCGGGGTTGTCAATATCTCCGATAAAATATTTGAGATCTGAACGGGTGGCAAGCTCCACAGCTGTTTCAAGATCTTAGAAAATTGCTATAGATCTATAGCGATTTTTTAAGTTCTAAGCAACATGTATTGGGTGCCAACCCATGTAGACCTCGGCGAAGCTGGCAACCCCGAACATCGTTTGTATCGAAATTGGTCCCTTTTTCATATTTTTTGTTTCTGGTGGGATACAACATTTTCTATAGTAATTTAGGATATAAATTTTATCGAGTAATTTAAAAAACATGCTTTATTTATATTGACTGACTTGATGAATGATGTGGTACAGCTTGACATTTTTTTATAGAATAAGGGTTACAAAAGGGCACACAGTCCACCTGATAGTAAGTCAACTGAGAACTAAGAAGGAATGCCTCGTTTCAAGTAAAAATTAAGTAACGGAAAAACGAAATTAAATCAACATTACCACCATCATTGTTTTCACGATTTATTACTATTATTTCAATATCAATTTATTATCATCAATTTACTATAATTAATAAATGTTAATCAAAAAATACATTTACATGAATCGCTTTTTCTAGCTATACTTAGCCATTCAGCGAGGAAACGCAACCAGCGTTCTTGGCACGTTACCGCGGGGAGTAGGACTGTGTGATAATTTAAGCTTTTAGTTTTAGTTTTTTTTACTATAGTTTTTTAAAGTCAAATTAGTATTTTGCTCACAATATTTATTATACTTATGTATTGACCCTATCGATATCCATCACAATGAGATTCACAGATACAGATAAATTTACAGATCCCTTTCACAGAGCGACACTTATTGAAATTGCCTGATTTACTTGAACCCGAATAAAAATTTGACAGAAATCCGTATTGCAAAGTAGGATAAAGGAAATTTTCTTATTAAGTTCTTTTTCAAAATCACCGTGGCTTTAATAGCTTCATTATTATTTAATGAATGCTTCATACAGGATATATTTCGGAGTATGTGTACAGGAGTTGCATGACTTATTTCCTCCCTCTCTCTTCCAACATCGGACAACGTGACACCTGGCTAGTATCCACACTTTGTTATCGACATACCACGCATTTGCACAGCACAGTTTGCGTCGTCATATGCGTACAACAAAGGAGTGGAATAATTTGCCAGCATCTGTTTTTCCATCAGATATTTTAATCTGATGCGGGTGTAAAAGTAAGAGTGAATAGGCTCTTCAAAGTGTTTTAGCATCTCTGGCTGAATCATCTCTGACCATCGGGTAGGAGTAGAAGTCCAGCAATGTCTTACAATCGTTTTGAAAAAGGTATGATTTTGCCTTCAACTTTCTTTTCATGGTATATTTCTCTTTTAAACACTGGCAATATAAAAAAATACAAGGAATCCTCATAATTTCGTAAAGAAATAAAGTTAAAACCTATATAATATTATGTTTATCCTTTATTGCACAGGCATCCTCTCATTTCTGAGAGGGTTTTGGGACATGGAAATACGCGCTGCCATGCGTATTAACGAACTTCATGTGTCTACGAAATATTCTTTTACAATTTTTTAGACATGCAGGTTCCTCACTATATTTTATTTCGCTATCGAACACGTGTTAAATTAATATAAAATTGCTATTCACTATTTCATTAGTGCCGGTAGGGATCAAATCTTGTTTGCAAGTGTACTGTGAAATTTACATCGAAGGCTTAGCGCTTGAACTACCACCGGCTCTCACCAGAACTTAAACACATAAAAATTAAAGCGTAGTAAAGTAGTTGTTTCCAAGACCAACAATATCAACCACCTGCACCTAACCTCGCCTGTTGTCGCGCCAGAATGACTCATATCCAAAATGTTGGTGTAATGCCAATAAAGACATTACATATGGACATTCTGCGCTTGGGCTCTGCAGACACCGGACGTGTCGGTTGAGTTCACTCCCGTCACTCCACTCTCTTTGCTCATGCACACGATTGAAAAAAGGAATACACATCTAGTATTACTTGGTGCGCTGTGTTCGGTCACTGCTTTGGTGGTGTCACTGTGGTGCGCGAAGCACGCTGTCCCGGGAGGCAGCGGTCACACTGTGAAGTGTAGTGGACGCTTGTTGTGGTGCAAAGTGCATTTTGTGCGAATTTTTGTGTCGCATGTTGCATTAGGCAACAGTTAGGTCCATACCCTAGCGTACCAACGCGCTATGTATATATGTAGGTGTTTGTTATAGGCACACACTAGCTAGGTACACATCTGTGCTTAACTAGTGTTAGCATATTAAGACTTACACTCGACGAACTCGCCGACTTCTTTAGTCGAGCCTGCCCCGACATTAGGGCTGTGTTTTAGCACAGCGCAACGCGCGTCCCGTGTCCGAGCCTGCGCCTCCGGCCGGCTCCTCAGTCGCAGCTGCGCCTAAGCCTATCGTCCATTTGGATAACCCCTCTCCCCTTACTCCGGTCTCGCAACGAAGAACGAATTGAAAGAACTCGCTCCCCGAAACGCTCCCTCAGAGTTATAGTTCCTCAGGGCTCCGTCCTCTCCCCTCTCCTCTTTACACTCTACATAAGTGACATCCCGAAAGACCGAGATGTCAATACCGGTCTCTTCGCCGATGACACAGCACTTTTCATCGACCGTTATCACAAAAAATTCCTCACAAAGATGCTCCAAAGAGTCGCCAATTGCTTAGACCATTAGTTTTGCTTATGGAGAATCAAAATAAATCCTGAGAAAAGTTTAGCAATATACTTTCAAAGGAGCCCCTCTCACAATCATCGGAACCTAAAACTGAACAAATCCTTAGATACGATCACCCTATTCGGGTACCAGATCCCATGGCAATCAACGGCCAAATACCTAAGGGTCACATTCGACCACGCTATGATCTTCGCGAAACATATTTGCATTATCCGCAACCGTTCCAAATTCGTTACTAGCCGCCTCCACCCGCTAGTTGTCCAAA
This sequence comes from Parnassius orleans, assembly GCA_029286625.1. NCBI lineage: Eukaryota > Metazoa > Arthropoda > Insecta > Lepidoptera > Papilionidae > Parnassius > Parnassius orleans. Next base: position 3,185,812 of record JAGSMP010000168.1, read on the forward strand.
CAAACAAGAAGCAAACTGTCCCTTAGACATAAGCTCCATCTCTACAAAGCTTGCGTAAGACCTATCATGTCCTACGCAAGTGTAGCTTTCTCGCACGCGGCCCATCGTAATTTGTACAACCTACAAGTCGTCCAAAATAGATTCATTCGCATAGCTACCGGAGCTGAGTGGTATCAGCGAAACTCCGACTTGCACAGAAACTGTCAACGACAGATGTCAATGACAGCCACCTACGCCCCGACTCCAAACGTTACGGATAGTCTCCCGAGGCCCGTAACGTTTTAATTGAACCCCCAGTTTCGCTAGATTCCGATGACCCAAATGCCGCTGGGCCGTCACACACTCACCTAGTGTTACAATCACAGTTAGGAAAAGGGTTGGGACGCAGCGAGTTCGAAGACGGGCGCGCCGCATACCCTTCCATACCGCGTGCACACCGTACACCCTCGTCCCTGGGCGGTTCTCACCGCCCAGAACATCGAACTATACGAGTTAGCCATCAGAGCCGGGGCCCGCTACCCCCTATTCGGACGGCCGTTAGATAAGTCATTTACGTGCACTTTAAACTGTCGTAGGTGAACATAGTTATGCAAGTAACGTTGGGAATATTATAAAATCACTCTTTTTAAAAAGAACCAAAAGGCTAACAGCACTAACATCATTAGAAACCAGACAATAAAGAAAATCACAAAATCTGGACCTAATAGATAGCGCCGGGAATGAGTTATTAATAAATTTTATATTTACTTTGTAAAATAATTACGCTGTGAAAATTTGTTATTATTATCAAGTCCCTGTGAAGATCATTTGTGGCACAAGAACAAGAAGACACAATTGCACCGATGTGATACCAAATTTTTGCATGGAACAATAACGTTGTTGGTAAAGAGAAGTTCATGCAGGCAAAGCCGCGGGAAAATCTAGTTATTTATAAAAACAAACTACTCAATCGTTTGCGTTTGATTCACGAATAGTCCCAAACTAAGGGTTTATTTTTTTAAAGGATTATTGATAGTGTAAACCTGAGACTAATAAATCACGTTTTGTAATAAGACCAAAAGTGTGTAGAAAATGTAAAAGAAATACAAAATACATTTTACGTTATTCAACAGATTAGTTAAAATTAAATAGACTTTTGTTAAATTATTCGCATTGTTCCGCACAATTGGTCGGTAATGCTCCGTTAAAGTTACCAAAGTCACCGAATTCGCAATAAAATTTTACCTTTTTAAAAATAAAATGTTGCAGTTGCTTAGGTCACAAGTAATCGTATATTTAAGAAAAAAAAAGAGGCACTGAGATAAATTGTATTATATTGGTTTACAGTTTGCTTCTTGCAACTTTATCAAGTCCACGTCATTATACATCATCATCATCATCATCATTACAACCCATCACAAGTGTTTGCCCCAGATCCTGATCCTGGATGCGGCAGGAGCTCTTGGGTGATGTATATAATAAATTGATGTAGTCAAATTCCCAAAATAAAAATCTTAACTTTAATTGTGTTAATTGCGTATAATTCAAGAACTAAGGGATGAAACAGGATTTCTATATTAAAAGATAATTACAAATTTACATAAAAGGTGAACTACTGTGTTAAATTAAACTAAGATATCGTGTCTTGAATAATTCTAGAACCGTTATTTTAATTCGAATATTTTGATTGGCCCGGGCTATTTGTCATTGTTGCGTTTCGATTTACGATAAAACGCAACATGCTCCCCGGTGTTGAAGTGGTCTAGTCCGCTTCAATTGGTAATGTGACGAGGCAATTATAGGCCCGAAGAAGATGCCCTTTCTTGGTCTTGACTTCAGCAACTCTCGCAACACCATCCTTTCCCGGAATGAGTTTAGTGACGCGCCCCAGAAGCCATAACAGTGGGAGAAGATTGTTTTCCTTCACCAAAACCATTTGTCCTATAGTCAGGTCCCCGCAAGAGATGCGCCATTTCTTCTTTTGCTGTAGGAGATGAATATAATCATTAACAAAACGCTTCCAAAAATGTTGTTTTAACTTCTCCACTCGCGCAAATCTAGCTAGTGAGTGGATATGCTTGTCTTCGATTTGTGGATGAACTAGTTGTCCGTCCAATAAGAAAATGGGAAGGAGTTAAATATGTTAGATCAGTGGGATCGGATGATAAGGGTGTAAGAGGTCTAGAATTTAGGACAGCTTCAATCTGAGTCAGACAAGTTGAAAGCTCTTCAAATGTGAAGTGAGTGAGGCTCATAATGCGTCTCAGATGATGTTTGACGGACTTTACGGTAGCTTCCCACAGTCCGCCAAAATGAGGAGAATAGGCTGGGATAAATTTAAATTCTATACCTTGTTCTGCGGTCTCTGAAGTTATGTGATCTGACGTGTGCCTAAGAAAGGAAGAGAGTTCATTGCAGGCACCTACGAAGTTGGTACCGTTATCTGAATAAATGCGCTGTGGTTTTCCTCGTCGAGCTACAAACCGGCTTAAGGCTGCGAAATATGCCTCCTTCGTGAGATACGTGACGAGTTCTAAATGGACAGCCTTCACTGCTAAACAAACAAAAATACAAATGTAAGATTTTATTAAGGTACTGCCTCTACCCTTACGATTGACTATCAGCACAGGCCCGCAATAATCTACTCCGGTGCTCAAAAATGGGAATTCTAAGTGAGTCCTATCGGTAGGTAAGTCACCCATAGTAGGTTGCACGAAAGTTGCTTTAAATCTATTACAACGTATACATCCATGAACAATAGCCTTCGCTAGATTTCTACCATCCAAAGGCCAGTAAGTTTGCCTGATGTCCGCCAACAGCAGTTGAGGACCTGCGTGCATTAAGCTTTAGTGTTTCATTTCAAATATGATTTTGGTTAAATGATGCTTGCTACATATTTTAATAGGGTGCTTAATATTATAAGTGTAGTTCGAATTGCTAAGACGACCTCCCACACGTATAATACTGTTATTGTCAATGAAAGGTGAAAGGGATAATAGTCTGTTTTTCTTCGGTAGGGAATTACCCGACTTCAGAATATCATATTCTTTAGGAAACATTTCCATTTCAGCTCTACGTATTAGTATTAATTTCGAAGAATTTAACTCTGAACAAGAAAAATAATTGGTGTTATGAATATTACTTCTTCTACAATTATTAATGAACCTTTGGATATAAGCTATTATTCTAATTAATTTTGTGAAATTGGATGATTTATTGATTATGTTAGAAATGACATTGTCTGTTTGCGTATTTATGTCTGTATGTAAGGATATTTCTGGAAGTTGATTTGTTTGAATGGAGGGAATTTTTGGAAACTTGATTGGGTCATATTGTAGAAAATCGGGTCCGGACCACCACAAAGAGGAAATTCTGAGGAAATCAGCCTTCATCCCGCGCGAAACTAGGTCCGCTGGATTATCTTTGGACGATACGTAGTTCCATTTATAACCAGTTGTACTATCTTGTATCTCATATATCCTGTTCCGAACAAATTGCTTTAGTCGACTCGGAGAAGTCGATAGCCATCCCAGCACTATTGTCGAATCTGACCAGAAATAGGAACAATGGATAGGTATATTAAGTGATTCCAGTACCTTTCTAAAAAGTCTCGTACCTAATAAAGCACCACAAAGCTCCAAACGTGGTACTGTGGTTGGTTTGAGAGGAGCTACCTTATTCTTTGATATCAAAAGGCGAACGCACACAGATCCATCTTGTCCGATTGATCTGTTGTAGACACACGCTCCATATGTGCTCTCTGAAGCATCTGTGAATATGTGGACTTCCATTTTAGTAGGAGTTGTAACATGGCATATCCAACGAGGTATTTCAAGGGAGTTTAAAGAAGAAATTGATTGCATGGAATCTTTAAACTGTTCTTTATGTCCGCCAACAGCAGTTGAGGACCCGTGCATTAAGCTTTTAGTGTTTCATTTCAAATATGATTTGGTTAAATGATGCTTGCTACATATTTTAATAGGGTGCTTAATATTATAAGTGTAGTTCGAATTGCTAAGACGACCCACACGTATAATACTGTTATTGTCAATGAAAGGTGAAAGGGATAATAGTCTGTTTTTTCTCGGTAGGAATTACCTGACTTCAGAATATCATATTCTTTAGAAACATTTCCATTTCAGCTCTACGTATTAGTATTAATTTCGAAGAATTTAACTCTGAACATGAAAAATAATTGGTGTTATGAATATTACTTCTTCTACAATTATTAATGAACCTTGGATATAAGTTATTATTCTAATTAATTTTGTGAAATTGATGATTTATTGATTATGTTAGAAATGACATTGTCTGTTTGCTTATTTATGTCTGTATGTAAGGATATTTCTGGAAGTTGATTTGTTTGAATGGAGGGAATTTTGGAAACTTGATTGGGTATTGTAGAAAATCGGGTCCGGACCACCACAAAGAGGAAATTTGAGGAAAATCCTTCATCCTGCGCGAAACTAGGTCCGCTGGATTATCTTTGGACGATACGTAGTTCCATTTATAACCAGTTGTACTATCTTGTATCTCATATATCCTGTTCCGAACAAATTGCTTTAGTCGACTCGAGAAGTCGATAGCCATCCCAGCACTATTGTCGAATCTGACCAGAAATAGGAACAATGGAGGTATATTAAGTGATTCCAGTACCTTTCTAAAAAGTCTCGTACCTAATAAAGCACCACAAAGCTCCAAACGTGGTACTGTGGTTGGTTTGAGAGGAGCTACCTTATTCTTTGATATCAGCATGAACGCACACAGATCCATCTTGTCCGATTGATCTGATGTAGACACACGCCCATATGTGCTCTGAAGCATCTGTGAATATGTGGACTTCCATTTTAGTAGGAGTTGTAACATGGCATATCCAACGAGGTATTTCAAGGGAGTTTAAAGAAGAAATTGATTGCATGGAATCTTTAAACTGTTCTTTATGTCCGTACCAACTTCTTCGTCCCAGTTACTTTTATTAACCCATAATTGTTGAAGCAATATTTTAACAAGTAATATGCAAGGCCCTACTAACTTAATGGATCAAACACCTTGCTAAAGGGACAAGATGTTGCGTTTAGTGATTCTTATGTTGCTGTTTATTGATGGTGTGTGTAAAAAGATTGTCTAACTCAGTACGCCAATTTAAACCCAAAGTTTTGCCTCAATGAATGATCAAGATTTAGAGTTTTCTCCGAGTTACCTTTAATAGAAGAAATTGATTCCAGAATTTCACCGAAATTTGACCGCCATTTACGTAGATTAAACTTTGCAGATTCTAAGGTTTTAATGACACTCTGCAAGTCTTTATTACGGATTCTATGGATGAGCCACTGTACAAAAATCATCGACGTAAAATTATGCTTGATAGCATTTTGAACATTGATATCTGGGGATTGATCAGCGAAGCACTTAAGCATTTTGTGGTTAAGTAAGGCCCTGATGGTCCCATATGTATTTTATTAAGAGTATATGTCTTTACTGGTTCTGAGGGTCAAACCTAAAGACGATTTGCTGATGAGTGCTGAGAAGGCTCGACCAAGACAGCACGATACATTTTTCTCTGTCGGCTGTAACAACATATTTATGCTCTCTAAAGCGAAGCAAGATGGACACAAGATCATCTTGTACGGTTGGGCCTACCATTTGGATAGAGTTGAAAGATTTACCTGAGGTGCTAAAGTCAGCGTCGAAGACTACGCGTAATTTCGTAGCTTGTGTTTGACTCAAATGACAAACATGATGAGGTAAGAAATAAGAAGGTTGTAAGCATTGTTATTATTTTGTTTTCAGTCATATGACCCAACTCAATGTACTCTTTCATGAATTCTAAATATTGTTCTTTAAAATGAAAATCCTTCTCAAGTCTGCGTTCCAAGCACAAAAAACGGTTTTTTGCCATAGTGTACGAGTCTCCAAGCACATTGGGTGAATCTCTCAACGGTATTTTTACATTAAACTGACCGTTTTCGCATCTTCTTGTATTTTCCTCAAAGCTCTGCTCGCATAGTCGCTCTTCGGAAGACATGTAATATTCGCAGGTACAGAATCCAGTTCCCAGAAGCGAGTAAGAAGAGAGTCATCTGTTTGAGTGTGAGTAAAATGACAGATAGAAGATGTTGCCTGAGTAGGCTGAGGAATACAGCCAGATATAATCCAACCAAGCTTTGATTCATGTAGCCTTGGCTGGTTTTTTCCTAAGCTAATATGGGTGGAACCTAAAACATCCCAGAAGACCTCTGCTCCAACTAGGATGTCAATTGCGGAAGGAACGTTGTAGGTAGGGTCCGCTAAGCGTATTCCTTTCGGTATATGGATATTATCTATATAACATAATGGTAACGACTGAGAGATCTGTGGTAAAACATAACAATTTATGTTGGTCGTAAAGCTCCCGCAGTACGATTGGATAGTAAGATCACATGACTCTGACGTACTACAAGACTGGTTATTAATACTTGAGACTGTAGAATTCGTTGCACGTCTTACCAGACTCAGCTTTCCACACAAGCTCTGCGTTATAAAGTTCGCAGTGCTGCCATTCTCAAGAAGCAAACGAGCTGTGTGTAGGTGACCATGAATATCCTTCACTTTCACTAGTGCTGTGGATAGCAAGACATGGCCTTGATTAGTGTTTATGTTTGCAAAACAATGTCTGTGGAAAGGGAGATTGTTCTCAAACAGAAGATGATACATTTTCCGTGTCAGGTTTTATAGCAAGGTATTGTGCTTAATATTGCAATACTTTCAATGAGATAAACGGCAACCTTTTTGGGAATGACCTGGGCGCAAACAGTTAAGGCATACATGAGCAGCTGTAGCTTGTTTTACACGTGAATCAACGTGAGTCACTGTTCACAGCTGTTTTAAACGATGCAAAGGTAATGCGCATAGGTAAATAAACAAGAAAGAAATGATTTCAACGCGGTATAGTATTTTTATCACGTATGGAACGGATGAACAATGTAGCAGGTTGAATTATTAAATGAATTAGTTATTAAGAAAATGCAATTATTTAAATGTTACTATGATATCAAATTGCCTGACACTTTTAAAGCTGTTTAAATTATAGGAAGTGGGAATTATAGAAAAATGGAAAAGGAATAACTATTGGAACTCAGTTGATTTTAATGATCTTCTAACGGTTTCGGGCTTCGAATTGAGTGCGGTCTTGAACAAAGTCTGCTTGCAAAAATAGGAATCGCTGCCGAGTATGGAAGGCTCGTAGACGACGACTTCCTAATCTTGCGCCTGAGATCTGAAGACCTGATTGCTCTGAATTTTGAATTTAATTGGTTGGTTGTCTTGTTGAGGATCAGGACCTCTTGGGTGATGTATATAATAAATTGATGATGTCAAATTCCCAAAATAAAAATATTGACTTTAATTGTGTTAATTGCGTATAATTCAAGACATAAGGGATGAAACAGGATTTCTATTTTAAAAGATAATTACAAATGTACATAAAAGGTGAACTACTGTGTTAAATTAAACTAAGATATCGTGTCTTGAATAATTCTAGAACCGTTATTTTAATTCGAATATTTTGATTGGCCCGGGCTATTTGTCATTGTTGCGTTTCGATTTACGATAAAACGCAACAACAAGTTCACTGCTGATCATTAGCCTCCCCCAAGGAATGCCGAAATGCACGGTCCTGACTCACCTGCATCCATCGATTTCCTGCGTCTCTTACCAGGTCGTCACTTCATCTAGTGGAAGACCTACTAAATTATACACGAACATAAATACTCACTATGATCATTTAAATGTAGAAATTACATCAAAATTGTACGTAAATATTATTAAATCACTATTAAAAACCATGAAATTCAACAGCAGTCAATCAAGTGATGCATTTTTTTTACGATAAGTAAATGAATTGGTAATACCAACCTAAGAAGTTGCCTATTTAGCTCGAAGATAAGGGCGAATCTAGAAATCGAACACTTTAGGATCTTTAAAATCATTTAGGCTACCAAAAACAAACACTATATATACCTACATTTAACCGAAAACGTGTTACTTTCTTCCGTAGCAGTCTTGTCAAAAGGTACAATTCATATTCTATTATAGTTTTACAAAGCATTTCCCAGAGCAAATAGATAACAAAAAGACGATCCTCTTTCACTTTAAGTATGATATAAGTGCAGGAATAGTCACAAAAACTATCAAAATGAGAGTGAAAACTGAGATATTTTTACGCGGTAGAGTATTGCTGCAGCTATATTATAGTTTTGACCGGTGAAGGACCACACATTCACAGAATAAAAGCGTGATATAGCAGCTAGCAGGTAATGCTGCTGTGTTTCATTTGGTACGTGTAGAGAACTGGGAACCCTTTTTACTGGAAACGATGCATTCCACCTAAGTCCCCAGCGGTGACAACGCATTTTCAGTTTTCATACACTTACCATCAGGTGGACTGCGTGCTCGTTTGTCACCCTTATTTAAAAAAAAGAAGCTATTCGTTCCTGACGCCATAACTAGGCTTTAATGACGTATAGTTGCCATTAAATATCTGTTATAAAACAATATTCGCAAAAGAATATGGGATCAAATACAAAACCACGTTATAAACTTTTAATGCAATATCAGAGTCCGATTTTTGTTGTGGTATTCAAGCGAAACCCTTAGGTTTAGTAACTTTGATCGCCTCAGGGACAAGTCCTTTGTAATTCAAGCCACTTTCCATCCCGAATTTCCTCTTACTTTTTGTCTTTCTATACAACATGTTATAACAAGAACCTTGTGATTCCCGTCAAGTGCATTATCAGAATCAGTATTCAAACCATAAAATTTTTAATTTTAATTAATTTTTATTTGCAAATTGTATGTGGTTTTATTACCTAACTGACACGCGCATCGGTAAAGCGGGTTCTTTGACAATATATTTACTCCCCGGTCAGTGCAAAGGCAATAATACCACATACAATTTGCAAATAACAATTAATTTAAATTTAATTTTTAATGGTTTGAATACTGATTCTGATAACGCACTTAACGGGAACCACAGGGTTTTTGCTACATGTAGTATACATACATGCATGTGAGAATAAAGATCGTCTTTTTGTTATCTATTTGCTCACTCCCTCGTAAAAGTATCAACATGTTAAATATTGTAACCAGGATAAATGAGCCAGAAGGTAATAACAACCCCTACTATGTATCTTTAATAGGTGGTAGGACTCCTTTACTGTCAAGGAGTCCTTCCAGATAGCAAACACCCTCTGTTACCTATTTCTGCGAAATTATTATAGTGCTAACACTGCTGTGATCCGGTCTGAAGAGAATAGGGAGCCAGTATAATTACAGACATTGAGGCATTCCATCTTATTCCTTAGGGGTGACAACGCATCTGTAGCTTTCTTTGTCTCCCCCCGAACGGGTTCCCGCCTTGTCGTGGCGGGGGGGCTTATTAGCCGTGGCTTGGTCACCCACGGTGAACGAAGAGGAACCCACATGGCTGGTCTGAGGTGATGGGCCAGCCCGAGGTAGCCACTCTGAGTGGGCGAACCCACTTCGGGTGTGTGTTGGTGGGCTGCGACCAGAGGGGTGTCCCATCCCCCTACCGCTGCAGCCGAGGTGGAGTCGCGGGGAAAGAGGAGCGCTGGTATGGCGATGTGCCACTCGCGCTATCTTGATCGACTCTGGTGGGGCCGCACCATTGATGAGGTGGTGGTGGGGCCGTGGGGGATAGGATTGCGAGGCGCCGCTCTCTCTACCTTCCGCGGTCGAAATTTGGTTGGCAGAGAAGCCACAGACCATATCCGCCGCTGGGGTCAGGAAAGATGGTGCTTCTGAGTGCTCGTTTTTTTCTGACCCAATGGCCTCCGCGTACCGGGCTCGGAGAGTCCCGCTGCGCAGGTGGATTTAGAGGCCGCGGAGGAAGGCACACCTAGTGTGGACCTTACTTGAATAGGAGTAAGGGGAAAAAGAAAAAAAAAGAAAATAAGTTTATTTACTATCATATTTTAGCAGTTTGCTTACAATAATAACATATTATAAATTTGATAAATGGTTACTAAAAAGGTACCCAACTCAGCATAGTCTTGATACTGACAAAGTACTTCGACGCTGATCTTCCGTGGGTGCCAATAAAAATTTAACAAAAACTAAACTTAACAATATGCATTATTATACAATTTTAAGTCAATATGCAAACATAATATATTTAAACCATACACACGATTACACCATCACATACATACTTATAATACTACTCTGTCAAGAAAGTGCCGGGTAAAGATCAATAATACACAAAATGTTAGTTATTCATCCAAGTTTATTTTATCACCTTCAAAGTATGCTCCTTCAGGAACGATACACTTTCTCCAACGAATAATCCAATCATGAAAAAAAAATTTAAACGCTTTTTCCGGAATTGAGTTCAGTTCTCGCTGTTCTCCTTTATGTCTTCTACCGAATGAAAACGGGTGCCACGAAGTGGTAATTTGAGTTTAGGAAAAAGAAAGAAGTCGGCTGGAGCCATATCTGCTGAATAAGGTGGTTTCTCGATGGTATTTGTTAAGTTTTTGGTCAAAAATTCGTTCATAATGATGGCCTTGTGCGAAGGCGCATTATCGTGGTGCAAAATCCAAGAATTTTCTCTCCACAAATCTGGCCTTTTTCGTCTAATTTGCTCTCTTAAATACCGAATAACGCTCAAATGTTATTTTTTATTTACCGTTTGACCTCCCGGCAAGGATTCCTAGTGCATAACACCGCGATAGTCAAAGAAAACATGCAACATGACTTTGACTTTTGATCGACTTTGGCGTGGTTTTTTCGGTTTCGGTTCAGTTGGAAGGTCCGAAGCTTGTTGACTAGGTTGCATGTCAAACTCGTAAACTCACGTCTCGTCACCAGTAACAATGCGTTTCATGAATGTTGGGTTAGGATTGACTCGTTCTAGCATGTCCTCAGCAACTCTTATACGATTGAGTTTTTGGAGAAAATTCAGGTCTTTTGGGACTAGCCGAGCGGCAACATGTTTCATACTCAAGGGATTATTTAAAATGGTACGGATGGACTCGTGAGACACAGAAAGTGCGGCGGCTATCTCTTTCAAACTTGAATGAGGATTTTCAGTCACTATTTCCTTCACTTTTGCGATGTTAACTTAAGTTGCAGACGTTGATAGACTACTAGAGCGAGGCAAATCTTCTATCACATCGACCGCTTTTGAACGCTTTGTACCACTCATAAGCACATGTTTTTGATAAAGTCGTTTCACCGTAAGCCTTCTAAAACATTTTCAGTGACTCTGAACAGGAAATTCCATTGGCGATGCAAAATTTAAGACAAAATCTTTGTTCGACGTTTTTGTCCATTGTGAAATTCGCTATATATAATATATAATCTAATATAATATATAATATAATAAGATAAATAATATTTAATCTAAATAACAGATATAGCTCAAACTCCGCGCCGAAATGGAAAATAGTTGTGCCAATCTAACAACAACAAAAAAAAATTAATTTGGAACCATAAACAAATCATCCATTCCCGATACTTTTTTGACTGAATGTAAATTAATATAATAAAAGTAGCAATTACTTAAATTAAATTAAAAATAAACAAATAAACGGAATAGGAAAGTATCAGTGGCGGATTAAATGTCGACAGCGTCCTAGGCCAGCACCATAGGTTATATATTATAATTTATAATATATACCTGGTGGCTATTATTATAAATAATAACTACGTATTTTGCAAATAAGCTGTCCACCACCATCTCGAGACGGCTAAGCCGGCCTTGCTCTTTCTCACCGAGTCGCAGTTCTCATTGACATCTTATTTATCTTACCCAGATTACAACCTAGAACACTCCTTTCTGTCTCGGGCCGGAGTTTGTGTGCTCGTCAGAGAGTATCTGTTCTCGAAGCCGCAGCAGTCTTGAAGACGTTTCTATCCCATGGCTTTGCATAGACGGCCACGACTACCCCGCGCCTTTATAGGTCCCACAGCGGTAACGCCGAGACAGACTGACTTATCGACCACGTCCAAATGGCTACAGATTCCGTGCTACAACAGATCCCATCCATATACATCGTGCTCCTTAGCGATTTCAACGCCCACCACAATGAATGGCTCGGTTCTCGTACCGAACGATCATGCTTGGAGATATGTTTACAACTTTGCCGTTACATATACCTGTTCACTTCACCCACGCGAATTCCAGATGTGGAGGATCATGCAGAGTTATCACTAGGGCAAACTCAGGGCCCATTGAGAGAATTGGCGAGAAAATAGTTCGCCTTTTTTCGGGCACTCGTGCATTCTGGTCTCTCGCCAGGTCTGCCCATGGGAATTTCTGTAAGCCATCATTACCATCTCTGCGCTGGAAGGGTGACTCGCTGGCCCACGCCGCAAAGGATAAAGCCAATCTTTTAAGTTCTTTTTTTGCGTCTAACTCGACTCTCGAGTACAGGGGGAATCTACCGCCTACGATCCCGCAGTGTGAATGCTCCAAGCAGATGTTCAGTTCACACAGTGCTTAGTGCGTAAAGCACTACTTTCCTTGGACGTCTATAAGTGGAGTGGGTCTGATGGAATCCCCCCAATTGTGCTGAAGACGTGTGCTCCAGAGTTTACACCGGGACGTACGCGTCTTTTTCGGTTCTCTTACTCCTTAGGTGTCCTTCCAAGCTCATGGAAGACAGCCTTAGACAGCCAGACGACAGCACTGGCGATGATTTATACACCGGCCGTGCTAATATTTCTCGGGAACACGTCGTGGAGTGTCGGAAAAAACTTGTGTCTGAAGTCGAGTCTTTCTAAATCTAGTTCAGTTTAACCCCCAAAAGACACAGGTTTGCGAATTTACCGCAAAAAAGAAGCACTTTGTCGTATCTTCTCAATTTCAGGACACTCTCTTCATTGCCTCAGCCAGCATCGGAATCTTTGGAGTCGACATTTTGAGAGACGTACAGTTCCGCAATTACTTGGAAGGTAAGGCTGTACTGGCAACAAAAATGGTTGATGTGCTCAATAGGTCGAGAAGGTATTTCATGCCGATCCGGCTTGCAGCTTTATAAAGCACAGATTCCGCCTCATATGGAATACTATTGTCATCTCTGGGCCGAGGCCAAACTCCTTTCTTTTAACTTCCTTCCACTTAACCGTATTCAACAGAGAGTAGCCCGAATCGTTGACAACCAAGTTCTTTACGATCGGCATGATCCACTGGCCTTGTGAAGAGATGTTGCATCTCTATGCATCTTCTACCGCATATAATACGGGGAGTGCTCAGAGGAATTCCATCTTACACTGCAACAGAACTCGAAATCCCATCCTCATCATCTCGATGGCTGGCGGTCCACTACTGTGCGATTTACGTGGAGTTTTCTGCCTTGCACGATCATATTGTGGAATTTACTGTCGCCAGCGGTTTTTCCAGTACACCGATACGACTTAGGGACCTACTCTTTTCTAAAAGGCCGGCAACGCACCTGCAATTCCCGTGGTGTGGTGGATGTTCATGGGCGACGGTGATTACTTACTATCAGGTGAGCCACAATTACTTAATTATTTTTTTCGTTGAAAAATTTCCCCTCGCGCCCCTTTGTAACCTTGCACCCATAGGCACGTGCCTAGTTTGCCTTTAGGATAATCCGCCACTGGAAAGTATGTAAGACACGGTATATAATTTTCAATAAGTTGACTTTTGAATAATGAGTAAGTATTTTTTGTAATTATATTTAAACGAACCGATTGAAGCCATTGAAGAAGAAGATAAAGGAGTTGTTCTCTCCCAAGGAGGGGCTGCCATGGGATGGCTGGCGCCAGTGGGGCCGCGGATGTGTGCAAAAGCTGATAAAAAATCAGGTAAGTAATGTACAAACCAGTACACAAAAAAGGAGATTATTTACTATCGCAAAGTAATGGTGCAATGTTTGATCTTTCATTCATTGTGTCAATACCAGAAAATGGAATTTCTTGGGGGAAGCCTATGTTTTAAGTTACAACCTATATACGTCCCACTCTTGGACACAAACCCTCTTTTCTGTCTAGGAGACGTCTAGGGCAAGGAAGTGTCCATAGTGCTGCCCTAATGCGTGTTGCCGAACTTCACATGTTTTCAAAATAAATATTCTTTCATTACTCAGACATGCAGGTCTCCGCCATATTTTTCCTTCACTGCAAAGTACGTGTTAAGTCAGCACATAAAATTGCAACCAACAATTTCATTGGTGCCGGCGGGGATCTAATCCAAGCCAGTGTGTGAAATTTACAGCAAGCGCTTAATCTTTGAACTACCACGGCTCTGATGGTGATGTATCAATGATTAATTATATATGTTTCGAAGTGTAAGCAATTTATTTATTTATTTATTGCCTATCAAAACGTGAGCTTGTACTCCTTCGCCATTACAAACAGTAGCACGCGATCCTTGTTATTGAATTTCTGACCCTGGCTGACCCTCGGGAATTCTGCTTAATTGTTTACCGAGCAGAGAGTTCCTATGTTGTGTTATTCGATTTAGCTTTTTAATATATATTATCAGTGTGCTTCTGTTCTGTTATATAAAGAAGAAAGAATTTATTGCAAATATCATCAAAGTAATAAACTAGGTTTTGTTCACTATTGATTCAATTAGGTAGTACATATTTCAAGATTTATTTTGTTCATTTTTAAACCACTGGCAGAGCAATACGTATATTACTAAACTATTTTCTTGAGTATTTGATATATTATTCAGATTTCCAGGTATTATTAATAAGTTAAAATAATAGGTCAAAGAAAAAGAAAAGAAAGCTCTCTTCTCTCTCTCTTTCTTAATGTATTTAAAATATAATTGCTTATGGATCTGAGACCTGGGCTATATAAGGAAGCACATGGTGGCTCAGCGAGCTATAGAAATGGCTATGCTTGGCGTTTTTCTGCGTCATATACTTCGTAATAAGGATATCTGCAGTAGAACTAAAAAAACCGAAATAGCCCAAGATATCAGTAGAATGAAGTGGCAATGGGTTGGTCATATAGCTCGACGAACCGACAACCAATGGTGAAGAAAGGTTCTCAAGTAGTCTCGCACCGGAAAGCGAAGTGTAGGGCGGCCCCACTGGATTGAGTGACGACATGGTAAGACATGCAGGAAGTCGGTGGATGAAGTTAGCTCATGACCATGTTTTGTTGCATTCCTTGGGAGGCCTATGTTCACCACAGGACTTCTGGTGTATACTATATTGATTATGATTCATATTATTGCTTAATACTAATAGCAAATATTATATAATGTCACTAATGCGTAGCACTATGAAACGTGAAATAGATTAGGGAGTAATTTTTCGTTCATAAATAGAATAGAATAAAATAACTTTTATTCGACAATGATTATAAATATTTATTATTGATTTTTTTTACTTTTACTACTAGTTCGGAAAGAATTTTTATATGTGTTATAAGAGGAGTCAGTTTAATAACAGGCGATAAGACATGTACTAATAAAAACATACATAATGTAATGTAATAAAAAATACATATTTTTAAGTAGGTGCAATAATTATAAATTTCTCTCTCGCTTCTCTACATATAATCTTGAGCGACTATTCCATCTATTTCTGCTAATATGTGTCATATTTGGTTACGAGGCATTTACAGAAGCCTTGCTACAAGTACCTAGCACAAAGAGAATTATTAATGTCTATGAAGGTGATATCATAAGTGAGACTTGCTAAAAGGGCGCAGGTATATAGTTCATATTTGTATAACGTTAAGCTAAGTAAATCGTTTTAATTTAAACTTAATACATCTACTAATGGATTTGTTAAAAATGACTTGGAATATTCAATGACTCACTCACTCAAACTAAAAATTAATTATATTACTTAAATAATAGCAAGACGTTGTTAAGAAAAAGCCTCGTGCAAATTTAAATTTGCATTTTATATAATATTATTACACCGACAGCACTCGGCATAAATGTTTTATTAATTTAAGATTTCAGACATCTGCGGTAATCTTTTAGACGTATATTTTTCTTCCTAGGCTTTTTAAAACGAATAAGAAGCAAGTAAATTGCATTCGTTAAAATTTTAAGCTTGGCCTCCCAATTGCTCGTGATAAAGAAAAATGCTGTCCTATTTGGCTTTTTCATAATTAAAACTAGTTAGTTAGGTAAACCACCCTTTATAGATTTATTCCATTTCCTTCGTGGTAGCAACGCATCTGCATTTAGGATTCTTAATCAAAGATCACTTTGGGGACATAGCATTGTCCATCTGATAAACTGTTACCCTAACATGATAAACAAGCACAAAAGAAGTAGGACTCGCCTGGGAGTCCGTCTAGGTATGTACCATCCTCTTACCTCTTTCTGCTGCCAAATAGTAGTGCTTGCTCTGCTGTTCAGATCTGAAGGTATGAGGCATCGATCGCTAATAAAAAACTAGATACACAATGTCATGCAAAAGTTATCTAAAAACTGTCGCCAATTGTTTTGACGTAATTCTAGTTGAAATAAATATACATTAATGTAAATTCAACCTTAAATGCATTGTCTAAAGTTGTATTCACAAAGCTACGTACAAATTAAAAGCGCACCCATATGTTCGAACGGGCGCTCATTTGGTAAGGACATTTTTTGTCACTGATTGTGTATCTAGTTTTTTATTAGTGATCGGTACGAGGCTTTTCATCTTAGTCCTTAGAGGGACAACGCATTCTGTAGCCTTATTTGTTTGATGTTCGCTGCAGGTCTATTGGTTGCAATAGCCACTTACCATCAGGTGGACTGTAAGTTCGTTTGTCTGTTCAGTTTTATAAAATAAAACACAGTACATTTGATGGTGAGTGAACACTGTGGCCCATAGACAGCTACACTAATCCCCGATTAAAAATCAAAAAATAGATGCGTTATCATTTTTCAGGACTAGTTAGGACTGGTTCGCGTCACTCACCATACGAAACTCAGCAGCATTATGCTGCTATTTCACGCTGGTATTCTGTGCGAGCCTGGTCCTTCCTTGGTTGAACCAACCCATTCGTATTGCAGCTATAATACCCTGCACATTGGCTCTACCACGTATACGAAGTGATAGTCATCTGTCAATAAAAACGTGACTGGAAAACAAATAAACAACCATACGCGAGCGAACAATGAACTAGTAATGTGGTGCGTATAATGTGCGGTTATTTATTTAAACTTTCCTGCGAATCATTATTTGAAGGTACAAATTGAATAGGTCACGGTTGGTTAAATGTTTTCGGTACAATAATTGTATTCAATTGAATCTGAATTGAATTAAATTACCGTTAAATTCAATTAATGTTGGTATATCAGAACGAAAATTATGTTAATAGCAGTTTGATATGGAAATTAAATTAACGTACCAATAAAAAATTTGTTTGAAAGCAACGTAACATATTCATAATAATATTATGTTGTATGAGTATGATTTAAAATGAGTTCGAAAA
Organism: Parnassius orleans; assembly: GCA_029286625.1. Classification (NCBI taxonomy): domain Eukaryota; kingdom Metazoa; phylum Arthropoda; class Insecta; order Lepidoptera; family Papilionidae; genus Parnassius; species Parnassius orleans. The sequence continues at coordinate 3,203,212 of JAGSMP010000168.1, forward strand.
CCGAGTATGTTCTACATTTGACGCGTATATTTTTTATGTAATATGTTTACCAAATTCTCTAAAACGGCTTAACCAATTAAAATGTCTCTTTTGAAAAAAAACATCCCTGCGGATGGAAATATAGGACAAAGCGACTAACTACTACTAAACGACGTTTCTGTTGTCACTCTTATGATCTTCACCCTTCATCATCATTACAGCCCATCACAATTCTACCGCTGAACATAAGCCTTCCCCAAGGAATTCCACAAAGCACGGTCCTGAGTCACCTGCATCCATCGAGTTCCTGCATCTCTTACCAAGTCGTCACTCAGTCGTCGTCATTTAGTGATCATCCTGGGTAAAATTTCTCTCTCTCTCTCTCTCTCTCTCTCTCTCTCTGTGTCTCTCTCTGGTTCAAATGGGTGAAATATTTAAAAATTTAATAAAAATGTATAAAGCGACTTCAGAAACCATACAGAATAAATAATTTCCACATAATAGCTTCTGAAGTCGTTCTTCAATCATTCGATACGCTATGACTTAGCCTTTTTTTAGAACCTACTTTGTAGATGATTGAAATTTGTGCAAATGGCATAATAATTGAGTTGTTGACTTACGGGAAAAATACTTATAATAGTATTTAAAGTACTTTAAAGTATCACTTCAAATATATAATGTATTGTTATGTGTTTAATTTAATCAATTTTTATTTCAAAACAATGCTAGAAATTGATGCTTCCCGCTGTATTCAACGATAGCGCAACAAAAAAATTACAAATGTTATCATTATTACAGCCCTTCACAAGTCCAAGCCTCCCCCAAGTTATCTTACAAAGCACGGTCCTGAGTCACCTGCGTGCCTTAATAGGTACTCACTCCATCTAGTGGGGTGTTGTCCCACACTCTGCTTGCCGGTACGAGGCTTCCACTCTTCAACTTTTCTTCTACATCGGTTTCGTTCATCGGTATAAAACTTGGCAATTTTATATCCAAATAAATTGTTTGTAGTAATATTTAAATAAGTTTGTATAATATAAAAGTAGATACTATCTAAATCTAAAAAGTAGTACTATTAAAACATGTCAAATTATAAATTTTTAAATAATTTCTCTTCTTAATCAATTCCCGAACGTTGTACATATATTTATTAGTGCAGTGATTTAAGAAACTGCTATGGAACTTATTATCCTATAAAATTTTAAGCCTTTCTAACAATTCCTTAACATCATTTTATATTTATACCGAACTAAGCCCCTTTTTTTCGTGGATTCAAAATTATATAGTAATAAGCAATAATATAGAACATTAGCGCGATCAACGGATAAGAATAATATGTTAATTTAGATGTGCGGCTGATAGCACAGTACAGTAATTTAACTCTTATAGCTTGCACTTCATATTTTTGTATTTATATGTATTTATAACTAAACAATGATATTACTACAGTCATTAGTTACTTATTTTAAGCGAATCTTTTTGTAAAATCATAATCAAAATTAGAATGAATGCTTTAAAAATACTGTCGTTTAAAAAATATCTAAATGGATGATTTATATATTTAGATAACATTTAAAAAATAAACTCATTTTGGTATTGTTTGTAATTTTAATATTATATTAGGACAAATGTAGAAAGTTTTAAAAATCGTTAATGTTATCATCTCCTTTAATATACCTACGCTTTAAGATACGTCTTAGCCAATTTTTTGATTGATTGGTGTATACATAATACCCTCTTGAAAACATGTAGACAGCCTCGTTTATTGTGTAATATTTATTAGATGTTTATGTTTTCTCTAACAATATTTATTGTTTATTTTTCTCTTACAAAATGTATAACAGTGGCTACAATATATCGTACAATATATCGTAAACAATATTCTGAAAGATTTACCTAAAACCTTTGCTTGTAATAAACAAGCACACAGTCAACCTGCTGGTAAGTTGACACTGCAGCTCATAAACACCTTCATGTATTCTCGATCTAGATTCAATATGTATAGTCGTTTTCACCCTTAAGATCAAATGCCTCGTTACCAGTTAACAGGGTCTTCGGTTCTTGTCATTCTCTATAAGAAACGCAACAGTTTTATGCGGATATTATACGCTAGTATTCTGTACTTGGTCCTTTCTCGGTCGTATTGACTTATTCGTGCTCTAGTTACATATAGCCACTGCATAATAATAAATCCTACCCTACCATTTATAGAGAATTTAAAAGTAACAAATAAGACGTACATCTAATGTATTATTATGTACTAAGATAAATTACATTCTCTGATCTCTATTATTATATAGTATATACAACGAGAACGCCTATTACCCTGCTGTAAAAAAGATGTTATTATTTGCAAACAGTACCTACTGAGTAAATACTTTTGTATATAACTACCTCAGGTTATTGTTAACCCCTAGCTAAAGTCGTAAATGTGCGGGCAGAAGTGTAGAAATTTCTGTTAAGTACGCCTTGTTAAGAGTGAATCTCGTTGGGTGTTCCAATTAAATTCAAGCACACTAGTCTGGAACCCAGAATACAATGCCGAGTTGAAGTTTTATCAAAATAGAAATGACGAGTAAAATATTGTAAAATAGATTTTTTTAGAAATAGCTTTTTATCAACTTAAAATATATTGCAATATTTTAATAACATCGACAATTTAAAAATTTATTTTTATCTAAACTATTTTTTTAGTAGTTTTACATACATAATTTGATACATCATGGCATCTTTACTGGAAGAATTATTGACCGAGTTAGGTAAATATTTGGGGTACCTATTTCTTCATTCTTTCATCCTACCAAAATGACACTAGATCTGGATTCTTTCCTAGATTGCCTAACAGGAGAAATATTGCCATAGTTGCCACGCTTGGCAGGTGAGTTGGCAACCGATATGCTGCCATCCATCTCTTGTTTTATTTCCCACCATCACCCCTTTCCACCTCCACGGGATGATAGTAGTAGCGGAATCTCTAAATCCGCCAACACACGACGATTTAGGGATATATTTCTTGATATACGTCTACATGGGGCTTAATTATGGGACAAAGGCTTTTTTTACATACACAATTTACATATTAGGTCCTTACATATGAAATTAGCGTTTTGTCGTACTGACCACTTTGATCTGAAATATCTCCTCTTTGGTTAAGAATTCTTAAATCAAATTTATAAATTCATTTAGCTGGTACATTTGAGTTTTGAAAACAGTCATTCATTTGTTTTTTACTCATTATTTTATTCTTTGATTATGAAATATCGGTATATTTACGAGTACGAGTTCTACCGTGGCACCAGTGCTGCAGAAACAGCTCGAAGGATTAATGATGTACGGCGCTGGTGTCGCAAAGAAAGCACGGTACGTTTTGGTTTCAACGTTTTCGTTCTGGAAATTTCGACCTTCAGAACCAACCTGTGGACGGCCAGAGACCAAAGTGGAAAATAAAGAATTAAAGGCTATTGTGAAGCGGATCCATCACAAAGCACTTCAGAGATAGCTGCAGGCTTCGGTGTAAGTGATAAAACTGTATTAATCCACTTGAAGCAAATTGGGAAAGTAAAAAAACTTGAACGATGGGTACCTCATGAATTGAGTGAATCGAACTTGCAAACACCCGTCGACTGCTGTGTTACTTTGCTCAACCGACACAATAATGAAGGGATTTTAAATCGAATAATTACTTGTGATGAAAAGTGGATACTGTACGATAATCGGAAACGCTCGTCGCAATGGCTGAACCCTGGAGACCCAGCCAAATCCTGCCCTAAACGAAAATTGACTTAGAAAAAGTTACTTGTGAGTGTTTGGTGGACTAGCACCGGTGTCGTTCACTACAGCTTTCTAAGATCTGGCCAAATGATTACGGCAGATATCTATTGCCAGCAACTGCAAACCATGAAGGAAGAACTAGCTGCTAAACAACCGAGATTGGATTGGAATTGATAGGAAATACGTCTTTGGCTTGTCTGAATAGATATTGGTGCTGCTTGACGATGGTGTCGTGAGAGGTGACTATGGGGAAGGCCAGGAAGAATTTATGCTTTCCAAAAATAGTTCTATAATCATCCCGTTTTCGTTAGCCGCAAAGTACCCATACCAACGACGAGAAGAAGCGTCAAATGAACGAGTCATCTACAGTGCGATTAAGTAACTCTGGTGGGAATAGAAGTTGGCTTCGTTTTGACGTTTGACGTTTAGTTTCGTTGTATTGTATAAACGTATTACCTTTTACTTGCATATTTTTAGGCTTACTTGGATAAGAAATATCATTTGATACATAAATATTGTACACGTTTGATCCTCTATAAGAATACCTCGACATTTTCCCGATATTCAATATATGAAACCTTTTTAGCTGCGATCTTTTGGCCTTTACTGCAAATTCACTAGAGAATCAACTTACGTAAAATACGGGTTCCCAGATTTTGTAAATTTATCTATAAAGAAAATTCATATTTGTAGAAGAAATTTTTTATGCCTTCGTTAGATTATGTGGCAGCACACAACAGTTTGGCGGGAATTGAAAAGGAAAATCTCCCTCTTCAGACAGTGTTCAGTTTGGGACAGTGACCAACGGTTGAGTTCTTGTTGTAGTGCGGAACTTCTGTAAGTAGTTATATGATTATATTGCATTTTATACTGTTATAAAACATCTTCAGTGTTATTAATGTTTTGATTGTGGTTAGTAGGTCCGTATATGTCATTGTGGCGCTGTAACAGCGCTCCAAAATTTTATATTACTTACTAATTTGTTAAAACATTGTGTCTTATCTAACTATAAAGAGGGTTATGCTCTGAGTTTTACTCACTGTACCTGTAACCGACATAGCCCAATGAATCAACAAGCTGAAGTAACAATTCAGAGAGAAGTGAAGTTGCTTCGGCCATATACCAACCGATAATTGACGGGAAAGAAAGGTTTTCGAGTGTCAATCTCCTACCGGTAAGCAGAGCTAGGGCGGCCACCTAATAATGATGTAATGATGATGATAATGAACATAATATGTGCTTGCGGCAACGCCCATGATGTTTTTTATTAGTTAGGTTGGCTGTTACATCACATTTCCCCTATCTCTTCCTTTCCGGCACATACCTGGTGTGGCATAGATCGTCGGAGAGACGATTCGTCGACGGCAACCGTTAGAGGAAGGACACTCAAATCGTTATCACACGCTACTAGAAGGAAGATGGCGAAATTGGAAAGCACTCTCACGGCCATGATCGTGTAAATGTTGTCTTAAAATTATTTAATAGTTGGAAGTTTGTTTGGTGCACATGACTTTATTGAGAAGAAATTAGAACGGTTCTTTTGTGAATACATTTACTGTCAACCTAGCTCATCGTGTCATCGAGTCGTCAATAGATACGAGACCTGCTGCTCATCTCAAAGTTATTGTGGTTTTTCCATCCTTTCATGAGCTGTTTATTTATTGCTTCCAATCCGCAATAGCTCAAATCCTTTCGTGTCAGTCAACAAATTAAATCAATTTTACGCAAAAGTATATTTTCCAAAGTATATCGCATACCTATCCGCATCACCGCGTCCACCATTTTGTTCTGGTTCCTTTGATCATCGCTGATACAGTCCATTTATTTTTTAGTTCCTTCGCTCCGGCTTGCTGACCATTATTTTTTGGTTACTTCGAGCCGGATTCTAGAATTCATGAATCGCTGAAACAATATGTAACTATAATATTAAGGACCTTGAAATCAACTTATCATTATAGTCGTAACTGCAATGTAGGCTGTAAATTTAATTAAATAGCGGCATAAATTATAATTAATTAATATTTATTTTATTTCCAAGCCAAATTGGAGCAATAAGGATTCGCGTGGAATTCTAAGTAAAATGGAAACGAACACTATATTTAATAAATTATGAGAATATTTATCCAACTATTATTGGGAACATAATCTATAAACGACAAATAATATCGTCGCTAGCAATAAGTCGACTAGTTCTTTTCTCGACTAGAGAATAAGTAAGCCAATCAGTAAAAAAATCCAAACAGTCTTTTTGGGTCGCCATTTTGTACCGCATGGAGCAAGGAGTAAGCCTGTGTGTTTAATTTAGTTTTTACATTAGTATTGATGACAAATATCTAAAAAATGTTGAACACTATAAAAAAGCAGTTAAAGTTACAGCTTATATACTTCCCAATGCTGGACACAGGCCTCCTCTCATTTCTGAGAGGGTTTTAGGTCAAGAAAATGTCCACCGTGCCGCCCCAATGCGTGTTTGCGAACTTCCCATGTCTTCAAAATAGTTTTTTTCTTATTTCTCAGACATGCAGGTTTCCTCAAGATGATTTTTTACACCGCCGAGCACGTGGTAAATCAGCACTTAAAATTGCAATTAACAATTTCATTGGTGCCGGCGGGGATCGAGCCCTGGTTGCTCGCGTACTGTGAAATTTACAGCCAGCGCTTAGCACCAGAGCTACCATGGCTCTTTAAAAAAAAAGCAATTATAGTTACCAAATAATTATTTTTCGTAAACAGTAATTGAAAACCTAATGTATCTTTAACATTTTCTTTCTTGACAGTCATAATAATTAAAGATAATTTTTTGTATCTATAAATTCAGCCTACAAACCATTTTCTAACTTACCTTATCAAATTCTATAGAATAGCGGTCACCTAAGTGCTTATTGAATGGCTAGGGTCGAGTTCCTTGAAACGCTTCTAAAAGACAAAACCGATTTTCCGTTATTGCCGCAAGCTTTTGTGTTTTAAATTAATCGACATTATCTTTATCAAATTGGTGAACGAACAAATAAAATTAATTCTTAAGTTAACATTTGAAACTCATTTATTGAAATATCAAATATTAAGACGTCAAGACCTAAATTCTGAATATGCATAGGGCGTGTGGAGCGTAAGATAATCCATCACCTCATTTCGTTGCGTAGGTGTCGTAAGAGACGAGTATGAGAAGTGTCAGAAAAATATTATGGCTTACGATAGATGTCAGTATAACGTCTTGTATACTCTAGACGTATAATAATCAGATCGACGACGGGCAGTTTCAAAGGTGCGATACGCCTGTTATTGCGACAGGTAATCCACCAACCATGCGTGACGATTAAGGAAAATCCTCCATACACTGGGAAAGGACATTTTGGAATGAAGAAGAAGATGAAGAACCCGAATTAATAATTCTCACGTCGGCTGATGAATTAAAAATGAATTTCAAGACAATACTTTATCAATACTTTACCGAGTAGTGGTGGTGTAGGAATATTAACTACCCACTATTATCCCATGATGGTGATGATGATTATCCCATGGGTGTCGTAAGAGGCGACAGAGGGAAAAAATCAGAGATGGGCAACAGCGTCTTCCTAATAACAACAAAAATAAAAAACTGCCAACCCATTTGCAAAGCATGGCAACTATGGCAAATATCCCTCCTATGAGGCAATCTATGAGGGAAGCCTATGTTCAGCAGTGGCCTTGAATAGGATGTAACGGTAATTGTAACTTAATCATCACGCCCAGAGTATGTCATGATGCGACTTAGAAAATTACTCGGTACTACTAGTCTCTTTTGCAAGGATGTTCAGTGTCTGCAGAGCTCAGTGTGCAAAACACTCCTCTCCTGGATGTCAAATGCAAGTTAATTTGGTCTTATAGTGTCCCTCCAATTGTGCTGATGACATAAGCTGCTAACATTAGGTGGACTGTGTGCTCGTTTGTCACACTTATTCAATAAAAAAACAATGCGCATTTGGAACACCAGTTTTCTTGCAAATCGAAGCATCAAGTTCAAGTGGAAGGTGCAAACTCCCTCCACAAGCCTATTAAAAGGTGCTGTTTCATGCGGCTGAGTGCTATCCCTGCCCTATTTATAATTCATATTGTGACGAGGTTGTTTAAAAATACCAAAGGAATAATATTTTAAACAATAAAATTTTAAACAATAAGCCTCTTATAGATGATCAAACGTAACGTAATACAGTAAAGGATTTTTGTTAGAACTTAAAATTCATTAAAATTACATGCTCAAAATATTCAATAAGTATTTAATAATAAAAATACAATATGATTATATTACAGTTATAACATTTATAAGTCTTATATTATAAATGGAAAGTGGTTCAGAATGTTTCTATTATATAGAGCGTATTCATATCAATCTTACCGTTACCGTTACAGCCTATTAAACTCCACTGCTGAATATAGGCCTCCCCAATAGATTTTCTCATAGGGGGGGATATTTGCCATAGTTGTCACGCTTGGCAATTGGGTTGGCAACCGCAGTTTTTTTATTGATTAGGAAAACGCTGCTGTCCGTCTCCTGATTTGTTCCCTCTGTCGCCTCTTACGACACCCACGGGATGATATGGGATAATCTTATTTTGTTATTATCTTCAAAGTTAATTCTCCGAATTTTAAAATAATAACTCTCTGTGTAATAAATTTATGTATAGAACATGCATACAATGTTTTGTTATGCATTTCACAATTGTGTCATAGGCATAACATTTGTACGTGTGGTGAGCGGGTTGCTTGTTTTAGCAATACGAGTAAGACGTGGCCGCGCCTCTACCGATTTTGGATGGTGTCTTAACGCGTTACGTTACAGCACTTTTTGTGCAACAAGCATACTTAAATCCATGTCTCAGTGCATAGAATAGAATAAAACAGAATAGAATAGAATAGAATAGAATACAACATAATAGAATAGAAATGAATAGAAGAGAATAGAATAGAATAATTTTTATTCGATAGATCACATGTGTAATTTTTATTGAAAGTAATTTTTTACTTTACCACTGGTTCAAAAAAAAACCTCTGTCCTGGGAAGAACCAGCAAGAAACCCAGCGGGACTTTTTTAAAGTAAATTTTACATGGATGTTTGTAAAAACTATTTGCAAAATATATTTAGAAACGTCTTGGAAGCGACCACCTCTTTCCCAGGGGTAATTATCAACCATGTATTAATTTATATTACGAGTATAATAACCCTTTTTATACAGTTTTTGTTCAATAAAATATTTAAACGTGGTAATAGAGAGACCTTGTATATTTTCTGGGACTTTGTTGTAATGGTGTATACAATGCCCCAAAAATAAATTACTGACTCTGTGGAGTCGAAAAACTGGTATCACTAGCTTGTGTTTGTTCCTAGTGTTTACAGAGTGTATAACACTTTTTTTACTAAAACTACCTTTGTTTTTGTGAACATACATAAAATTTTCGTAAATATACTGAGAGGCCAAAGTTAATATATTTATTTCTTTAAATTTTTTTTAAGAGACTCTCCATTTTAGGTTGTAAATAGCTCTAATGGCCCTCTTCTGTAAAACAAAAATAGTTTCTTAATCAGCCTCATTTCCCCCATAGCAAAATTCCATAAGACATTATGCTATGGAAATAACTGAAATGAACTAATCTAGCTGTCTCGGCACTAGTGAGACATCTAATCTTTTTTACAGCATAAGCTGCAGAACTTAATCTGCTTGCTAATTTGGAGATGCAATAGGCCATAAATATTTGATAAATGGCGTCTTATTAACGAGCTGCTATGGTACGTTGGTGCAACTTTTAGTAAACAACTTTATTGCTAAAATCGATAGAGATCATATGGGTGTTTCCTGAGAGGGCACTATCCACATATTGGTTGCATTGATGTTTACTGCTACTTGCAGTATTTAATCTTGTGATGGATCTGCAAGTGAGCTGAGAATGATTCGACACATTTTATGGGTCTGATCAATAGAAGGGGATGAATGCTGGGATCATACGAAAGATCTAGTAGTGGAGTAAGCCCAGTGATGGCTGTATTGATGCTTGTCGCATTTTGTGGCATTGCGCTTTGCAACGGTTGCTGGGGCGATTCACATTTCTTGATGTTGCTCTCCGCGTCTTTCGTTTTGCCCAACTTGGGTCCCTTGTTGACGAGGCTGTCTGACCTCCCTTATGTTAAATATAGCAACATAACATTATGAACATGTCTTAAAATTTCCCATCTTCGAATGAAAAAGGCAAATTTTTAGTGGGTGACACAAACACGATATAAAAATGCATATACTCGCACTCAACATAAATTACACAAACCCCTTCTGATGGCTGAATCATTATTTCACACATCGAACACGAAGCGGCTTTACTATAGACTTGACGAGGTCAACGTACCCGCTCTCATTAATTTCGTACGATATATCACTTTTATACCGCACTTATACGTGAGAAAAATCACATGAATATTAAGAGGAAACACTTATGACTAAAATTTATTTTTTTATTTAAGATTTACAATATGCATTATTATAAAATATTCAACAATTTTTGTATTGGATGCTATATGCGTTGAATTCATGCAAATGGTAGCTGGCGGGAAGAGTCTCTCAAGGCTGCGGATGAAAGCCACTCAACGTGAAACCCCATTCCTTGAGATGAGAAGGGGACTCATGACTCGCTTTGCAACTAGAAGCCGTGCTAACCGTGCAATCGATGGCAATGTTTTACTATCAGACAAGTGGAGGCGTTCACGTAGGATTTTTATTTGGCCGGTATGCTTATTATTCGTCGTGTGCCCAATCCAATTTAATCTTATATTCTGTATAATGTTAATACGCACTGACATACGCGTTGCATTTCGCTGGATGTTTGTGCTGATGCACCTCTTTCTGTCAACTTCGGTCCAGTTTCGAGCTTCTCGTCCCTCTTCGAGAGGAGTCCGTTGTTTGGGTTAGCGCTCACCCCATATGGTGTTAGAGCTGTTAGACTGTGTAAAGTCGTGTGCCTATCCCACAAAAATATATATTTATTTATGAGCTATTTCCAAGGAAGAAGGCATGAATAAGGAAATAAAGAATTGACCGATGTAAACTTAATGGTTATTTACCTGTTTTAAGCCCTTGTAACACGATCGAGAACGAATAAAGGAAAATAATTATTAGGCACTACCAACGACTTTCAACTGCTCCGTGAATATTCATTCTTCCGAAAGCCACCTAAGAGAACTAAGTTACTAAACAAACATAACTTAACAAAGGTTCAAACTAAGACGATCACGCTATAAATTAATTAATATAAAAGGACTACACGAGTGAACCTTTAGAAAGATCCTTATTCGTTAGCCTAATCTAGCAGATTTATATATTTGTCGGAAGTATGAGGAATACATCAGAAGAAGAATTAATTTAATTGTTAAAAATAATAATATAGAGTCGCTTCTAAAGATTGGCGTGTCAAGAAGAGCTGGACAGTATTTCATGCCGGCACCCGCTTGCAAATTTAAAAAGCACAGGTTCGGCTTCACATGTACTGTTCTCATTTCTAGGGCGGTACACCCTAGTGCCAGCTCCTTTACCTTGAACGCATCCAGAGAAGGTCGGCTCAAATCGTTGACAACCGATTAATATCTAATTGATTCTATTTACTGGTGCTGCGAACATATTTTGCAGCCCTTAGCATTTTCTATCGCATTTACCACGCGAAGTGCTCAGAGGATGGATGAAATGTCGACTTTTTAAAAGCTGTAAGTAAAACTCCAATTGGTAGTACTAAGTTACGTGTGTAGGTTACAAAGGTCGTATTAAAAGGTCTATTTAATAATGATTTCTTATATATACGCGAACACTACACATTGATTAAAACTACTTTTAGGGATTCTATCGCGTTTAAGTAACTTATTTTTATTAAATTCCCGAATTTTCGGGTGCTTTACAGCACCCATGGTCACGGGGGAATGAGGTGATTGACGTCCCGATGTCAGAGTTAACCCGAAGTACCTTCAGCTTTTTTAATGACCATGGGTGCTGTAAAGCACCCGAAACGTCGGAATTTAATAAAAATAAGTTAATTAAACGCGATAGAATGCGTAAAAGTAGTTTTTTTTAAAGGCCTATTTAATGTTTTAGCAGAGAAGCTGGTATCGTGTCCAGTCCAACAGCACAGTTAGATTTAAGATTATTAATAAGAGTTTCGACGTCTTTTGTATCAATAGGTAGAAAGAATGTGCACAAGAATTTAGAACTCTGGATTAAATTTTCTCCCAAGTTTTTAGTTTTTTTATGAGCTAATGTTTATTCTACTTTTGCATAGTTATCAATCACATTTATTAATATTTAATAAGAATATTTAAACATAACAAAACAGAGCAATTTTTATAGGTTTATTAGTATAACATGTTATCTCTATAATATTTTTCTAAAGGTTCTTGTTATTATTGCTTGCACTTTGCAATTGCAAGTTAACTTTTTAAGAACTAGAACTAAGTCAGTCCGCTTTACCATCTTCGGCTCCATTACCACTTACCATCGGGTAACCGGGTATGTGGTGATGTAGCAGAGGATGGTAAAAAACACTGCTGAACATAGGCCTACTGAATTAGAATTTACATACTCGTAGATTGCTTCATAGGGAAATATTTGCCATAGTTTACACGCTTGACATGCGGGTTGGCAACCGTATTTTTTATAAATCGTATATTATCGTATTTACACACATAAATTTTTACAAACCAATTCACGTCCAAAAATATAAAATTTTAGGTAACTTATTTTCTATAAAAAGATTTTTATTTACGCTAGACATGTTAATTGAAAGGTCCTCTAAAAATAACTATCCCTATTCACCTTATATATTAAATGTTATTATGAGACATGTTAATTGAAAGGTCCTCTAAAAATAACTATCCCTATTCACCTTATATATTAAGTGTTATTATGAATGTGTAGATGCTTAAAGCAAGCTGAGTGATTTACATACATTTTTTTAATTATGGAGCACTATCTCTGCCTCATTTAGGGATTGCATAGGTACATGTGAAATTTGAATTATTTTTACTATAATACAAGTAATTGTCATTAAGATTCTATTACCAACTCTTTTCCATCGAATTCATCAAATTTTTCTCCAAGTGCTATAACTTCACCAATAATCCGAATAACGAGGCTCTAACAACCGACAAATGGCGGTATTTCAAAATCTCATTCTAAAATGTCAAATGTAAATCTCACAGACTCGTGGTGAAGAGGAGCATCTAAAGCGAGGCAGGCACCAACCCAGCGAAGCGTACAACGAACAACGTATAGACAAAATTTTCTACTTATGCATGACTATTTGATACATTCTTAAACAAGCCAAATAGTTAAAATGGCAATTAAAATAAATCTAACGACACCTCATATGTTAGAATCTATCAAGCCGTTTAGGCTACAGAACATGCCAAAGAAATGATAATAATACTGTCCTCCAGACCGAATTTACTTCACGGCGGCCAGCCTCAACGGAGACTAGCCATCGGCGCAGGACAGGATTATAGTGCCCAAGTGTATGCGCAAGCACAGGTGTACTCTCTATTCCTCACTCTCATAGTTCAATGGGACGGTAAACCGACACGACCGGAGATCAGGCGCAGTACCAACGGCTTAACGTGCTTTCGAGACACGGGGTGAGACACCGCGAACTTTCTTACTCGGGCAGCTACTGAGAATTTGTTGACGGAAAACTCAATAACTGATTGTTTTATGGCCCGATCTAGGATTCGAGCCCGGGAGCTCGTGACCAGCAGTCGCGTTTACAACCACTAGACCAACGAGGCAGTCAAAGAAGTAGATATAAATACATACAAACATACTCACGAAAAACATTACCCTCAATCTGTGGCAGTCGGGGAGTAAGGCAACAGTCCGTATTATCCGAAAGTGGATTCTAAGAGTATAATATGGAAGAAGTAGATTATTTTTGGTACAAAACTTGCTGTATACGCTCAATAAAATACGTAGCAAAATGTGTTAATACACGCGGAATATTGGAGTATTCCTGAAATGTCTACCTTGCATTTCTATTCTTAGTCAAGCCAAACAAGGAATTCTAAAGCAAGCCGTCACGAGCCGTGTTTATGTTCACAAGCCGTATTTCATAAATGCAAAACTCATGTATATTCACTTAAGCGTAACGATTAATCATTCAATAACGCTTCTGACAGCATTTCACGGTAAAGTAATGATAATATATCACCTGCACTAAGATATTTTTCAGTGTTCATTTAAAGTGTACACCTTTATTTAGTTTTAGTTATACAACGTCGTGTATCGTTGTGTTATCGTTGCTTAAAGTGCTTTACAATAGTATACATTATTTTATTTACCATAACTATACTTCAATGAATATAGTTTTATAGCATATTTTAAAGTAAAATTGTATAGTTACAGCCTACATACACTCCACTCCTGGGCCATAGGCCTGCTCTCATTTCTGAGAGGGTATTAGGGCAAGGAAGTATCTACAGATTTCCTCATGATATTTTCTTCACCGCTGAGTACATAGTAAACCAGCACTTATATTTGCAATTATCAATTAGCAAAAATGCGAATTCATTGGTGCCGTCAGGTATCGAACCCGGATTGCTCGCGTGCTGCGAAATTTACAGCGAGTGCTTAACATCTGAGCTATCTCGTCTCTCATAGCGTTTTTAGTAAAAAAAGCTTAAAGTCAGTTCTCTTCTTCACCATCAAATACTAAATAATGTATAAGTATATTATTTTCAAAGGCCATCATTAATTAACGTGAATGGCTAAGTTTTGGACGATGCATTGAGCCTAGAGTCAAAGTGTTGACAACTCTGCGTGTTGTGAAGCCAGTTACATATGTCTACCGACCTTGCGAATACACCTACCATACAGCACCTCTGCTAAGCAAATAGTAGCACGTCTTTAAAACGTGACTCAATTTACTTACGTGACTTAAGATTACTCAACATAGTATAAAAACCAAGGTTTAAATGTTAATATGGTCCACACACATTGTCACAGTAGTTAAGTTAGCTTGTAAGTTAGAAAATAAAAGTAATATAGGAAATAGTCTTCGTCTCCTTTCACATCAACCCTCCCTAAACTGCCGCAAACGTAAGTAGCATACCATATACTACATCTCCCGTTTGGGCAAAGGCACGTCGGGAGAAGACGTCCTGCCCTTCTCCAGGTGTCTAATAGATCAACCAATTTCAAATTATATGTATCCCATATTCCTGAAAAACATAAAGAGAGATTTTTAGCTTCCGATTCCTGGTCCTCTATGGTAGTGTATTGCCGATACAGGGACGCACCATAGAAAATTGTTACCTAAATAGTTGTATAATTTAATGTGTTATTATAAGGTCGGATAGGTCTCAAGATGAGCATGGACAAAACAAAAATCATGTTTAATGTCCATGTCATACCTATGCCGGTAGTTGTTGGGAGCACTAAGCTCGAAGTTGTTGACGAATATGTTTACCTGGGACAAATAGTCCGACTAGGTAAGTCCAACTTCGACCGAGAGGTCAATCGACGGATTCAACTCGGCTGGGCAGCGTTCGGGAGATTACGACCCATCTTCTCGTCAGGCATACCTCAAAACCTCAAAACTAAATTGTACAACCAGTGCGTGTTGCCAGTGATGACATACGGAACTGAGACGTGGTCCTTCACTGCTGGCCGTATGAGGAAGCTCAAGATCGCTCAGCGAGCTATGGAGAGGGCTATGCTCAGGGTTTCTCTGCGTGATAAACTTAGAAATGAGGATATCCGCAGTAGAACTAGAGTAACCGACATAGCCCAAAGGATTAGTAAGCTGAAGTGGCAATGGGCCGGCCATATAGCTCGATGAACCGACAACCGATGGGGAAGAAAGGTTCTCGAGTGGCAGCCTCATACCGGCAGGCGAAGTGTAGGGCGTCCCCCCACTAGATGGAGTGACGACCTGGTAAGACATGCAGGAAGTCAATGGATGCAGGTGGCTCGGGACCGTGCTTTGTGGCATTCCGTGGGGGAGGCCTATGTTCAGCAGTGGACTTGTGAAGGGCTGTAATGATGATGATGATAAGGTCGGGGAAAAACTTTCTTCGTATTTTATATACAAATTCAAGAAATTTTTTATTTCAAAGTTTAATTACATTTAATTATAATATAAATTATGTGCCATTTTGTTCGATATCTTTTTACCATCTTGTAGGTAGTGACATAATCCCGTTGCTGTATAAATCTTGGGTCTTTATATCGAAAACAAATGCGACAAGTAGTTTTAACAGTCCGCACTCGATGTTATCCTAACACTACCCAAAGAATTCTGAAGAGACCGAAACAGGTGAAAGTCTGAGGGTGCAAGGTCAGGACTATATGGTGGATGCATAAATACTTCCCAACTAAGCTCTCTCAATTTTTGCTGAGTGGCCAAAGATGTGTGTGGTCTGGCGTTATCATGATGAAAGACCTCTCCTTTTCTGTTTATCAATTCCGGCTGTTTTTTTCTCAATATCTTGTTAGAATCTCATAAATTATTGGCAGTAGAGATCCAAAATCTATGCTTTTGCCAGGCGGTAAAAGCTCATAATAAACGATGCCCTTCCAATCCCACCATACACACAGCATCGCCTTATTGCGTATTAATACGGGTTTCGCTACACACTGTGGAGCTTGACTACCCTTTGACCATAATTTTTTTCGCACTTTCTTGTCGTAGGTGATCCACTTTTCATCACCAGTGATCAATCTTTTCAAAAATGGTTCGGTTTCATTACGTTTCAATAGAGAATCGCAAATAATTACGCGATTAATTAGGTTTCTTTCAGTGAGCTCGTGTGGTACCCAAATATCGAGCTTTTTAGTATAGCCAGACTTTTTAAAATGGTTCAAAACTGTTTTGTGGTCAATTCTCAATTCCTCGGCTACGTGCTAACTACAAATATGCCAATCTTGCTACACTTTTTCAAAAATGGCATCGACTTTATTCGTATGGGGCGACAAGAGTGAACTACATCTTTGACATCGAAATTCCCGGACTGAAAACGCTTGAACCAACTTTGTGCTACTCCTACTAATACTGTCTTAGGTCCATAATCGTCACTTTTTTTTGCGGCTTGAGTCGCATTTTTCGCTTTTTTGTAATAAAACGGCCGTGTATTCCTCCAAAACCCACTATACGGTGTTAATGGGAGACTTCAACGCAAAACTAGGCACAAGAGAGAGCGGTGAGCTGAAAGTAAGGAAATTCGGAATAGGGCAACAGAACCCAAGGGGCCAGCAGCTGGCCGACTTTATGGAGAAAGAGGGACTCTTTATGGTGAACTCTTTCTTCCAAAAGCGGCCCCACAGAAAGTGGACCTGGTCGAGCCCCGACGGTTCGAAAAAAATGAGATTGACTTCATTATGATGACCAGACGACAACTGTTCAGTGATGTCTCAGTGATCGCGAGGGTGAAAACTGGCAGCGATCACCGAATGGTGAGAGGCACACTGAACCTAAACGTTAAGTTGGAAAGGTCACGTCTAATGAAGTTAACGCTCCGTCCCCCTCGTGCTCTAATCCAAAGTCCCGAAAACTTTCAGCTCGAGTTACAAAATCGTTTTCAGTGCCTAGAAGATTGCAATGAAGTGAACAATATGAATGACAAGCTTGTGGAAACTGTCCATGCGGTTGGAGCTAAGTTCTGTAAGACCCGTCGCAGAAGAACACAAAAACTCTCCGATCACACTCTTAATCTCATGGTTGTTAGACGGGAGATAAAGCTGCAGTCTTCAGCAGATTTGACAGCATACAGGCAACTGAACAGACAGATATCAGACTTGCGCAACTTCAATACAGCTCGTATTGAAGAAGCGATCGAGCGGAACCAGGGCTCCAAAGTCTTTGCCAGTGATCTGTCTGCTAGAAAGAGCCAACTGTCGAAGCTGAAGACCGAATGTTTGACAGCATCGTTTCCGGGACACCTGAGATTTTGAGTGAGATCGAGAGGTTCTATGGGCAGCTGTACACGTCATCGTTGGAGCCACACGCAAGTGTGAGTAACGTAAACCGGGCGAGGATGGAATTACAGCGGAGCTTCTGAATGCGGGTAGAAAACCGGTACTTGAAGTCCTTCAGAAGCTCTTTAATTCCGTCCTCCATGGTGGCATTACACCGGAGGCGTGGAGCAGAAGTGCGGTGGTCTTGTTCTTCAAGAAAGGCGACAACGCCTTCCTTCTGAGCCACGTCTACGTGCTGTTTTCGAGAGTCATTACGAGTTGTCTCGCATGCAGACTCGACGACTCCCAGCCTCCCGAACAAGCCGGGTTCCGAAAAGGCTTTAGCACCTTAGAGCACATACATACCCTTCGGCAAATTGTACAAAAGACCGAAGAGTACAATCTGCCACTTTGCCTTGCGTATGTGGACTATGAGAAAGCCTTTGATTCCGTCGGAATTTGGGCGGTGCTGCAGTCCCTTCAGCGGTGCCAAGTGGACTGTCGGTATATCGAGGTGCTGAAGTGTTTGTACAGTAGGGCTACGATGGCTATCCGAGTACAGAACCAGAGTACGAAACCTATCCAACTGCAGAGAGATATAAGACAGGGTGACGTAATATCCCCGAAACTCTTCACCGCTGCATTGGAAGACGTTTTCAAGGTACTGGACTGGAAAGGATACGGATTAACGTCAATGGCGAGTACACCACTCACCTTGGATTTGCCGACGATATAGTCCTTATGGCAGAATAGCTGGAGGACCTAAGCACTATGCTCAATGACCACAATAGTGTCTCCCAACGGATAGGTCTCAAGATGAACATGGACAAAACAAAAATCATGTTTAATGTCCATGTCACACCTATGCCGGTAGTTGTTGGGAGCACTAAGCTCGAAGTTATTGACGAATATGTTTACCTGGGATAAATAGTTCGAATAGGTAAGTCCAACTTCGACCGAGAGGTCAATCGACGGATTCAACTCGGCTGGGCAGCTTTCGGGAGATTACGACCCATCTTCTAGTCAGGCATACCTCAAAACCTCAAAACTGAATTGTACAACCAGTGCGTGTTGCCAGTGATGACATATGGAACTGAGACGTGGTCCTTCACTGCTGGCCATATGAGGAAGCTCAAGGTCGCTCAGCGAGCTATGGAGAGGGCTATGCTCGGGGTTTCTCTGCGTGATAAACTTAGAAGTGAGGATATCCGCAGTAGAACCAGAGTAACCGACATAGCCCAAAGGATTAGTAAGCTGAAGTGGCAATGGGCCGGCCATATAGCTCAAAGTACCGACAACCGATGGGGGAAGAAAGGTTTCCGAGTGGCAGCCTCGTACCGGCAGGCGAAGTGTAGGGCGTCCCCCCACTAGATGGAGTGACGACCTGGTAAGACATGGTGTGTGTGTGTGTGTGTGTGTGTGCTTGTGTGTCTCTCTCTGTGTGTGTGTGTGTATGTGTGCACGCGTGTGTGTGCGTGTGTGTCCGTGTGTGCGTGTGTGTCCGTGTGTACGTGTGTGTGCGTGTGTGTGTGTGTGTGTGTGTGTGTGTGTGTGTGGGTGGGTATGTGTGTGTGTGTGTGTGATTAAGTTGATTCGAGAAGGGTTTAGATTTACAATTGGACCCCATAGGTGGCACTGTTGTCAAGATATAGAAATTATCCGTGCGAAGCCGAGGCGGACCGCTAGTATTTTATAAGAGCAAACGAGCATATTTCATATAATTAAAAAAAAACTCATTTTATTATTTTGATTTTATAAAGGAGCTTCCTTTTAAACCATGTATTTAAAATACATTTACATCTATAAAAGTTGCATAATGGGCAGTAGTGAAAAACAGGACATTAATAGAATTAGGCGTTACTTTGCGGAAATCCGTTATATTAAAGATGTTAAAATTAGTTGGCTAAGATCCGAGTAATAAAATAAAACGATGTCTCTTACCTAGATTGAAGAGCACCTCCCGCCCCCTCAACTGCGTGCACTATTCCCGTCACGACTAATCCCAATTTCCAACACCACTACGTTGACAAAAACACACCACCGTCAATTATACGACACGTCATGTTTCGTCTCTAAACGAGACATCATCAGGTGAAGGTGAAACAGACCGCTTATTTTATTACGTGGATCTTAGCCAATTAATTTTAACCTCTTTAATTTAAACTGGACATTTCTTTTATTTTAATACAGAAAACAAAATTAATCAGAAGGTGTTCTTTAATATTAAAATGCTTTTTTGTCATCTTTATTCAGAATTATTAATAAAAGTTCGAAAAAACTCCTATAACCGTTATGGACCTCAAGGATCTCTTATTTAAATGAGGTCGTAAAGAAATATCTATTACATCAGAACATTGGATCGGAAAGATGTGAAGTTTCAATGGGACGGTTTATAAGGATACCGCTTTCCAATGTTGAGTATAATGCTTTAGATGTCTACCGAAAAATAAACGATCGTTTCAAACTTTTTAGCAGATTTGGTTTACAAAACCCATCGCTGTCATTACACTTTTCAATAAAATGTTCTACTTATTTTTTTATATAATGGATATTACATTTCTTAACAATTTATGGAACGAAGTATGAAAATAAATAAATAAAGATCAACAGTAACAATTTAGGCATTACCATCACCAGCAGCACCATCACCATTTATTCATTTATGACAGCCCAGACCCTTTTTAATAGAAACGATGTATTCCATCTTACCCTCAGGGGTAAAATGCATTCGCATTTTGATTCTGAATCTAGGAAAGATAAAGGCCACCGCATCAATTTACCCTCAAGTGGACTGTGTGCTCGTTTGTTACCCCTTATTCTATAAAAAAAATCATTACAACCTTTAAAAAGGCCACTGGTAATCATAGGCCTCCCCCACAAAATGCCGCAAAACAAAATTTTCATCAGTACCAATTACCTTATTTTATTTTTGTCATAATTATTTATGCATTTCATTTCAGTTAACGTTTATTGGTCTTAACTGGTTTGTTTTTTATAAATAGTAGGAAAAGTACTAGACAAGCATAAACGTGAAAGGGGCAGTGGAATAGTTTTTCAGACCGTATTTTGGTCACGGCGGCTAGTGCCAATGGATACTAGATCTGTGCGGGACAGAATTATAGTGCCAGAACGTATGCGCAAGCACAGGTGAACTCTCTATTCCCATTTATACTCATATTTCGACGGACGGTAATCCAACACGACTGATGAGAGATCATGGGCAAAACCAACAACTGTACATGGTTTTTGATTTTGGGCTGCTATTGAGAATTTCTTTAACAGAAAAACCCAATAACTGATTTTTTGGCCTGACCCAAGATTCGTACCCGAGACCAAATAATCAATCATTTTGCTTGACCGGATGATGAATCTCTCTTCAGAAATCCGTGTATTCACTAAATCCGATGGCATATTATATTCTTGGCCATAGATTCAAGTCTAATAAGAAGATTGTCTAACCAATACGTAGTAGTAGTAAGTAATAGTAAGTAGTATAAGTGTACAAAATATAAACTAGAACATTCCTACTGCCTCTTGCAAGTTTATGCTTGCCTAGTATTATTCCTAAAAAACTACTAAAGTATTGATTAAAAATCCATGCATTTTATAGTAGAACTAAAAAAATTGGTAAAAAAAATCCCAGTAGTTTTAATTATAAGATTATTTGATAAGTAATACTGGGTATACACTACGCCACGAAGATTCCCAGTAGTCTTACTAGTAAGACTATTCGGGAAAAAAATTCCCATTAATGTTACCAGTAAGACCACTGGGAAGCAAATTCAAAATTCAAAAGGAAAATAATTAAACTTAAAAGTTTAATTATCATGCATGACAGGTAAAATAATTAAATTTAAAAGTTTAATTATATTACCTGCCATGCGTCACGATTAAAACAAATCTTTCCTTCCACGGTAGAGGCCCGTGACCAGCAGTGGAATTTCACAGGCTGATTTTGAAAAGATGATGATGGTATTAGTTATTTTCTTAGAGGAATTCCTAAAATAATTTCAACTTCTGGCCACGTTGTGAGGAGAGTTGGCAAAAACAGGACCAAATTACATTAGTGGCAAATTGTTAGCATATTTATCGTGGGAAGGAAATAGAACTACACGCGTGAAGGTGAACATTTAGTATTGTCGATTGGTAAATTTATTCAGTTCGTATTATGAACTACCATTGTCACGTTTATTGATATATATTGGATAAAAGGTCGAACACAAAATGTATTGGCAAATCGACGCATATTAATCATCTGGTATATTTTAATCTTAAATAATATCTAAATATTTTTATCTTTACGCAAATGTTCTACAATATATAAAAATTACGTAATCATTTAATAATGAATGGCTGTACCAATCATTGCTAAATCTGAAAAACTTATATGCTTGGGTAATTAACTGAGTTTTGTTGTGTTTATGTATGTTCATCAATTTTTCGGAATCGGATGAACCGATTTTAATTTTTTTAAATTAAATAGGTGGTCTTCAGGGGTGGTCCCAAATTTAATATTTGGGATCACCCCGAACCACCTAAAGTATTCCATCCCGCAAAAGTGGCAAAGTAGTAGTACCTATTTAAACGATTTTCTCGTTTTTACCTTAAACTTGTCACTCAAAGGGTAAAATAACTGAACTTTTCAGTTTAATTATTAGATTGACGATCGCAGTACCGAATGACTCGACTTTAACGCTTTTGCCCATCGTTAATCTGGGTATTTTACGTCTGGCGTAAATAAATGTTTATACCATCATCTTTTTTGGCATTTCCCAGATGAATAGTTTTACGCCGCCACCACAGGTTTATCATAAATAACAGCCTTTTTTAAGTCCACTCTTAGGCTTAGGCCTTTCCAAGGTATCGCCGCCTGTATTACTCAAATATTTTCTTATATTCAACACACTTGATAGGTTATTGAAGGCAAGGATATTTTAATTAACCTTTCCATTATACGTGGTAGAGTGGTAAAGGTACATTTGATACGTGGTAGAGGCATGCTGCAGCTATATTAATTGTATAGTTGTAGCTCAAATGGGTCCGGGAAGGACCCATTCGTGCAATATATGCTACACCGGGGAAGGACCACGCTCTTACAGTATACCAGCGTAAAATAGCATAATGCTGCTGTTTCGTATGGTAAGTGTAGAGAACCGGAGACCCTTTTTACTGGAAAAGGGCATTCCATCTTAGTCCTCACGGCTGACAACGCATCTGCATTTTGATTCGCAAACGAGGATAGATGTAGATGTCCATGGGCCACAGCAACCACTTACCATCAGGTGGACTGTGTGCTCGCTTGTGACCCTTATACTATAAAAAATTAGTCCACATTATCAGTTTGTAAATTTACGGTTCAACATTTTCAGCTTTTCCCTCATCAGACGATCCCCAGAGCCACGTACCTCATTCAGAAGAGCACACCGCGAGTTGTGACGTTAAAAATTGAAGAAAATTTTGGCATGCTCCTCCTTACACCCCAACAAAATAAAATAAATTAATAATTTTTTTGTCTGAATTTTATGATACTGTCAAATTGTAAATAATATCACATTATTTTTATTTCTACGCTTTATGTACCGTTGTATGCCTTTAAATGATAAATAATTTTTGAAAGATACAATCACATCAAATCATCGTTGATTTGTTAATCTTCATAAGTATCGCCGAACTTCTCGCTATAGTAGACTGCATCTAATTATTGATAATAACTGTTATTAAAAATAATTTTACCCATATTCATCATTGAAATTGTCATCATCATAGCAATTGCAGCCCTATATTCCACTGTTCTACATAGGCCTCCCCAAGTAATGCCACAAAACATGGTCCAGACCATCTGCATCTATCGAATTCCTGAATACTTACTAGGTCGTCACTCTATCAACTTTATTTCATATTCAATATGACAATTATTTTCCTGAAATACTTTAATATCAATAGAATATTACAATCGTCATGGCCATTATAGTTCGGTATGATACATGTTATTATAATCTGCACAATATATTTAATAAGCGATCGTATCAAACTTTTTAGCCTCCACAATAAATCATTAACTCACAGCAAATATTGAAAAGTTACAAAGGATACAATAGGTATTGTGGGTTCAAAGTACCTCTTCAGATAAATAATATAGTAAAGAAATTTTGTTTTGGAACATCTCTTTTGTTGAAATAAGTGAATTTGCGGCGAACAGTTTATGAGAACGTCGAACTTTGTTATGTTCACTACGAAAACATTATAATACCAAGAGACTTACAGACCTTTTAGATCGCTTCTTTCTCGCTTCATCATGACTTTTAAAGTATTAACAATTATTCATAAGTGTGTTTATAATGTAATATAAATAAGTTTTTTTTTGTTATTTGTATTATTATATTTGCTTATTTAAAAACAACTCAGGACTATAGGTACGATGATAATATGATTGTCCAGTAAAGTGCAATGCTTAAAGATCGATATGTCATAGCACTCACCACTACCAAATGACACGAAAAATATTTTTGCGCGACTTTGATTAATATAAAGGCTGATTTACACAGGGTCAGGGGCCAGTGCTGGCATCGCGGACTGGTTCGCACTGTTTACATGCAATCAGTAGTCGTGGTAACTTCTTGAGGGTTTACGCACGTTATTGTAGTCAGTGGGCAAAAATGAATTCATGGAAACGGCAGAATTTACAACGATTAAAATATTTGTTGAGAAAATGTTCCTATCTGCTGTTGAAAAAGTTGACGGAAATTTTAGAATAAGAGATATTTAAAAAAAACGATTTTGGATAAGAAAATGGATAGACGACAGAAAAGAAACTGGAAGTTCTGCTTTGTTGTTGACGCGACGTTACCCTACAATGCAGCGCCAGCGACTGACCAAGTACTAGACAAGGTCAATACCGCTGACGCGGGTGGCGAGGTATGTAGACTGACAGTAGGAATATTGAAGTCAGCATTGGCGCGACAGCGTTGTACTGACTCCAAATCAATTTACACAATGTCAGTATCAAGTCAGCACTGACTTGCCTTTAATTTGGAGTCAGTTACTGACCCTGTGTAAATCAGCCATAAGACTAATCAAAATTATCGCCAGTCAATGTGACGCTAGGCCTAACCAAAAATGACGTAACATACAGATATGGCATTAAGACTAAAAACTATTGGTCACCAACACAATGTATTTAATAAAAAATACAACGAAAAAAAATGTTGTTTTGCATGCCCTCTATTCAAGGGCTATAATAGCTAATCCATTCAAGTACAAAAGATATAGTAAAATAAGTATTTTCTATCTGTGTGTACAGGACAGGCTGTATTTTTTATAGTTCTTTTAGATTGTTACGTTACATTCTTTTTTCTCCTTTTTTACCGAAGCAATGGTGTCAAGCGAGCAGATAGTCCTACTGTAGTGAGTGTATACTGAAGCCCTTTTTCTCCAAATGTATATAGAAAAAGAAACAAAGAAATAAATAAACACTTAATTTTGGCCCAAATAAATTGACGTACTACAATATACTAATTTATGACAAAACAAAATTTAATAGAATAGAATAGAATAAATTTTATTCAATATAAAAGGTTAGGGAAAAAGTTTATTCGTATTTTGTTTGTATAAAATTGAAGAAAAATCTCTTTGGTTGTACTGTTTGTATCTGGTTGTACATAGCCGAGGAATTGAGGATTGACCACAAAACAGTTTTGAACCCATTTTAAAAAGTCTGGCTATACAAAAAAGCTCGATATTTGTGTACCACACGAGCTAACTGAAAGAAACCTAATGAATCGTGTACTCATTTGCGATTCTCTATTCAAACGTAATGAAACCGAACCATTTTTGAAAAGATTGATCACTGGTGATGAAAAGTGGATTAGTTACGACAAGAACGCGCGAAAAAAATCATGGTTAAAGGGTAGTCAAGCTCCACAGACTACAGTGCGAAACCCGGATTAACACGCAATAAGGTGATGCCGTGTGTATGGTGGGATTGGAAGGGAATCGTTTATTTTGAGCTTTTACTGCCGGGCAAAACCATCGATTCGGATCTCTACTGCCAACAACTAATGAGACTCAAACAAGAAATTGAGAAAAAACGGCCGGAATTGATCAAAAGAAAAGGAGTGGTCTTTCATCATGATAACGCCAGACCACACACATCTTTGGCCATTCAGCAAAAATTGAGAGAGCTTGGTTGGGAAGTGTCATATATGCATCCATCATATAGTCCTGACCTTGCACCCTCAGATTTTTACCTGTTTCGGTCTCTTCAGAATTCTTTGGGTAGTGTTAGGTTAACCTCAAGAGAGGACTGTCAAAACTACTTGTCGCATTTTTTTATCGAAAATCCCAAGATTTCTACAGCAACGCGATTATGTCGCTACCTACAAGATGGTAACAAGTTATCATCAATTAATCATCAAACAATTTAAATGTAATTAAACTTTGAAAATAATTGTTTTGAGTTTGTATATAAAATACGATGAAACTTTTTCCTCGACCTATTAGATTATTACAAAATACTTATTAAAAGTATTTTTTTTATTTACCACTGGTTCGGAAAATATCTCTATCTTCGGAAGAATCAGCAAGAAACCCAACGGTTATATTTATATTTTTAAACATATTATGTAACTTTACAATAATTTTGTACAATTTTTATGAATTTTAATAGAACCAGCATGGTGACGATCACCTCATTCCCAGGGGTTATTTTCATTCATGTATTCCTTGATATTATAGTAACCCTTTTGTAAAATGTTATTTTAATAAGACTTATAAACTTGTTTCTTAACAAACTTTGAAGATTTGCTGGGAGTTTGTTGTAAAATCGTAAACATTGCCTTTGACTGCCGTTTGAGTTTGAAAATTAAATAGGTATCGTCAGAAAATAATACTATATCGTGATTGTCCCCTACAAGATAACGTAAGTCATTAATATAGATTAAGAACAGAAATGGACCAAGAATCGAGCCCTGAGGAACGCCCATTGATACTAACGATTCGGAGGAACCTTTAGGTTTTAAAGTTCTGTTACTTAAATATGAAAGTATAAGTCTTTGCGCAATATATATGGTACTGAAATATTGTAGTTTCCTTATTAATGTCTCATGGTAAACACAGGCGAAAGCCCTGGAAAAATCACAAAAAATACCTGAGGCATCTTGTGAATTCTCCCAGGCATTAAAAATACATTTAATAAGCTCAACACCGGTATCTGTCGTCGAGCGACCCCTTGTAAAACAATATTGATTTATGGAGTAATTTAATTGTTTTTTTTTTTTAATAATGGACACAAAACAATTTTTCAAAATTTTTACTGATATTGGTAGTACAGAAATTAACATATTTAAATAAAGGTATTACTTTACTATGTTTCATTAAATCAAGAAACACAACTGATTCGATACTAGAATTAAAAATAATAGCCAGATGCTGTTCAACTAAATCTATTATGGACGCAATAACTCTAACGGAATCTCCCATAAATCTGTGGTTATCTTTTACGTCTTATTCCATGTCGAAGGTGTGCCAAAAAAGGTCAGTACTAAGCATGTGACCATCCTCGTAACCGGTTTGATAAAAAATAATCATCACAATCGTTTCCATCACCTTACATACATTCAAAAAACATACAGCCGGATTTTAATTTCAGCTGGTGAAAAAAAACTTATAATTTTTAAATCATTTCAAATAGCCTAATTAGTGGCTTTAAATTTTGACTATTTTGATTTTAAGCGTTTGAATGTGACGCTGCGGGGTTGCGGGTTTGAATCCTTCAAGAAACACATGTCTGTATGGCTTACGAATAATTGTTGCGTGTCTAGCTAGATGTTTGTTTATGATCAATTTGTGTGTGTACAATACCTCCATGATGCAGATGGAAATTACGTTTTTCGCACTCTAATTATATTGGACTTTCTAAATTACAATGTTAAAATTTTTGTCCCTTTTAACTATCTAATTAACACTGCCGCAACAGACGATCCGATTTGGCAAGTAATACGAGCCTTAACTGCTAATAAATGCGATGGTCTTAATTGAAATCCCTTATTGCTGCTAGTTTCACAGCTAAGGTCAATTAAAAATTAAAAAATAACTTCCATTTATATGTTACCCTATACAACATGTAACAAAAACCCTGTGGTTCTCGTTAAGTACGTTACCAGAATCAGTATTCAAACGTATATAAATAAGTTTTTATTTTATTTATATACTTAGCAACAGGTCAAACATTCACGGACTATAATGCAAGTCCGTGAATGTTTGACCTGTTGCTAAGTACCTGAAAAAAAGAAATAAGCCTGGTTACTTTTTTGTTACAGATAAAATGGTACAACAAAGATGGCGAACAGCTAGGGATGCGCATACGAGATCTAGAGCCTCAATTACGAACACGAAGTCTGGATCTGGCGCCGGCGAGATCTAAAAAAATATATCTATTATGATCACATGTGATTTCTCAACAAAAAACACACATCAGTCAAACCTGAGGACTCCCTAACGGAAGATGATTGCCAGGTAAACATTTCGGTGTCTGAGCCTGACCCTGATCAGCCCATGCCACAGCCTTCGACAAGTCAAGAAAACACTAGTGGTTCCATACAATACAGTACTGCTCCTACATCCCAGAATTTGATAAGTCAAAACAAAATTAGACGAGTAACAAAATCTAAAAGATCTAGAGAAGAAGCTGATTTCGACAAACAAATGTTCAAATAGAATAGTGAAATGCTAAAATATGACGATATGGCATTTTTCACTTCACTTTTACCTATTACTAATACATTTTCTATAACTCAAAAATTAACTTTTTATTTCGAAATTCTTAAAATAGCTATGATGATTCATAGTGATAATATAGCTCCAGGTCGTCCCCAGTCTTCCATTATGACATACACGTCGCCAGAGTCACATTCATCTCATTCACAATATGTACCTGCACAAAAATCGGAATAGCAGCTCACAAATTATTTATCTAATATTCTGCCTGGCATTATGGTTTCTAACGAAGAGCAACCAGATCAAGCAAGCGGAACAACCGATTTTTCTGACCTCGTTGTATTAAAACGAAACTGATCAGTTTGATACAATGTATATTTTTTGTCATTGCTGATTTTTTTTATCCTTAAATAAAAGTCATAATATGATTGATGCCTGCATTTATTTTACTTACTTTAAAGTGACTGCAAGTCTTTCCACAGGTGAAACAGGAGCTCGAAATAAGTTTGGATGTTTTAAGTTGTCTTGTAATTTCTCTGATAATTCATCAAAACTTTTGATCGACATTCTAAAGCGTAGATGCACAGACCGCGGCCCACGGGCCGCATGCAGCCCGCCGGTCGAATACTGGTGGCCCGCCGACAGCAAAAATAATACTGTCGTACATTCGAAAAATATTGAATTATATTCCAGAATAAAACCAAAAAAAATATATTCGAAAAGTAATTTGAATCTCGCGCGCGCGCTCTTAAGTGCGCTTATCGGTGCGACGTGCATGCGTCGGTAACAGCGGTCGGTAATGTTCGTGCTGATCTCGGTTAAATTCGTTTTCTTGAGGAACCGCCGCGGCCGGCGGCGCGACGACGACGGCAGCGCGGTGGCGGCTTATCCACGGGTTATATTGTTAGAGCAAGCGAGATAGCAATAGTCCCGAATTCCCGATTGCTCGCGTAGGTAGATACACGAAGCTTCCAGAGTCGCTTTCGTGATTTCTCTAGACTCTATATGCGCGGTATAAAAGCCACGCTAACCGCAGCGACCGACAGTTCGGTTTTAATTTGAGTGAAGTGTCAATAGTTCTAGTGTAGATTTTAACTCGACTAGCCGGTGTCATATATTTTGTTCCACATTCAACGTAGATTTCCCGTCAAGTGCCGTGTATAATTGTGTTGTGAAATCGTAAGTAAAACTCTGTTATTAATAAGTGTTTCCTACCTATTTAATCAATTATTTTGGTAATTTAAAAAGGATGGGTAATTTAGTAGGTACTGTAATTGTTTTAGGTGCTGTGTTAATCCTAGCCAGGATTAGAACGCAACATGGACAAGCCAGGACCTAGTAAAAACGTAGGTTAAAGATGAAAATCAGCAGTTTCAAGAAATTTGGACTGAGAAATACTTTTTTGTATGGTCGCATAACAAAGTCGTTTGTTTAATTTGCAAGAATTCTGTTGCGATTGCAAAGGAATATAATGTAAAAAGGCACTATGAAACGCAGCATCCTACTTTTACCAAGTTTACAGGCGTATTAAGGGAGCAAAAAATGTTGTCTTTAAAACGGGAGCTTATTGGTCAGCAAGCTATGTTTACAAAACCCATTCAAGATTCAGAAACAGCTACAGAAGTTAGTTATGAAATTTCTCGAATGATAGCAAAGCGAAGTCGCCCCTTCAATGATGGGAATTTTGTAAAAGAATGCATAGAAATTGCCGCTACGAAAATGTGTCCAGAAGCAGCAAAAAAGTTTGAGAAAATTCAACTGAATCGTATGACTATCCAAAGACGAATTATGTCTTTGTCAGGTAATATTGCGGAACAATTAAATGAAAAAACTAAGATCATTGAATTTTTTTCATTAGCACTTTTCATTTTTTCATTAGAATCCAGTGATATTAGTTCCACAGCTCAACTTCTGATATTCATAGGAGGTGTTACTCAAGATTTTGAAGTCTTAGAAGAGTTATTAGGAATGTGTTCATTGAAAGGTCAAACCAGAGGAGTTGATATAATCAATGTACTTTTGGATGAGTGTTCAAAAACTGATTTGGACTTATCAAAATTATCGGGAGTTGCGACTGACGGTGCTCCTTCGATGATTGGTGTCAATTCTGGGCTAGTTACTTTGCTGAAAAAGCATCTGCAAGAAAAAAACATAAACGCTGAAGATCTCATGCAGTTTCACTGCATTTTACACCAAGAAGCCCTCTGTTCTAAAAAAATTGAATTTCAAAATGTCATGAAAGTGGTAGTTTCGACTGTAAATTTCATAAAATCACGAGGACTCAATCACAGGCAATTCAAACAATTCCTTGATGACATCGAAAGCGAATATGGAGATTTACTGTATTATACAGAAGTAAGGTGGCTAATCGTGGATTGACACTGGAACGATTTCTAAATTTAATAGAAGAAATTGGAATATTTCTGGCGGAAAAGCAAAGGGATGTCCCGGAACTTAAAAATCCTGATTGGTTGTGTGATTTGGCTTTTTTAGTTGATATTACAAATCATTTGAATGTCATGAACACACGGCTTCAAGGCAAAAATCAACTGATATCCCAGCTCTACGCTCATGTATCATCCTTTCAATGCAAGCTGACACTTTTCAGATCGCAATTGAATTCTGGAAATTACAATCATTTTCCGAATTATAAGAAAATGGCTGAAAAATTCAACAAAACTGCGATTAATTTCAGTTATGTAGAAAAACTAGATATTTTGATTCAATCTTTTCAAGACAGATTTTCGGAGTTTACAAAAGTGAAACCTCTGTTGGACATATTCAGCAATCTTTTCACCATTTCAGTTGAAAATGCGCCAGAGTCAAAACAGTTAGAAATTATCGACATTCAAAACGACCAAGATTTACGCAACAAATTCAACGAAGGAGACTTGCTGAACTTTTACCGCTGCATTGATAAAAATACGTACAAAGAGTTGCGCATAAACGGTCTGAAATGTGCCAGCTTATTTGGTTCTACCTATATATGTGAACAAACCTTTTCAATACTAAATAATAATAAAACAAAAAATCGAAACCGCCTTGCCAATGAAAGTTTGGAAGCAGTTTTATGTGTTGCTACAAGTAAATTTGAGCCAAATATAAAAAAAGATTGTAAGCACTATGCAGTGCCACGCTTCAAATTAATAAATTCTTTTTCCATTTTAATACATTATTATCAATTCTTTATTGTCTTTTATTACCTATACTTCTGGCGGCCCGCCATCAGTTCATAATTTGCCCGAGTGGCCCCTAGTCTTAATAAGTCTGTGCATCACTGTTCTAAAGTAATTAAAAAAAATTCTTCTTCGCGCAATAATGAATATAAAGTAGTAAATTCCCCTTGAAGTGCTCTTTGGGCGACGATTGGGTGTACGTGATATCTACGTCTTCTGTTCCTTATACGTTTACGAACATAGTAAGCAGCAATTAAACAATTTGTAAACGCGTCCATTTCGTGTCCGTGTTTGTGACTGTACCAGTCCGGCCAGTTAGGTTGGTCAGGAGAGCACTGAACGTTACAAACTGACGATCGGTTATGCGTATCGTCAGTAACGATGGTACGCACCGACGCTCGGTCGATCACTAAAACTGGCTTAAGAATTTTCAAACAGCGTGCATCTGAGTGCATGCAAAAGCAAATACAAATGTATGATGTCTGTAAAAGTTTACGAAAATCAGCAACTTATGCAAACTCTGTTAATGTTTTCAGAAAAATGGCTGAGTTATTATTCTTATCTTAATATAAATAAACGCTG
Source organism: Parnassius orleans (assembly GCA_029286625.1). NCBI lineage: Eukaryota > Metazoa > Arthropoda > Insecta > Lepidoptera > Papilionidae > Parnassius > Parnassius orleans. The sequence continues at coordinate 3,235,383 of JAGSMP010000168.1, forward strand.
ATATTTACTCTTACGTATAATTAAAGCTTATAAAACTATATTAATTAATTCTATTTTTATTTAAATGAGCTCAAAAGTGGAGTTGCCTAAAATGAGACATATCTCAAATTATTAACCCTAAATATCTCATGTTAGAATGCCTGCATGCTTGCATAGAAAAAGTGTATTAGTTTGTTATATTACTTATATTACAGAATCGGAAGCACTATTGCCAAAATATTTATAGTTTTGAAATACACATTAAATCTAATTTATTGTCACGTAAAATTATCTTCTTACCTGTAATATTTTACGAGAAATACGTAAAAATTAAAATGGTATCTCATATTTGACACCTCACCTTTACCCTATATATATTTGTCGTTATTCACGCCTTGTTTTGTTGCAAATACATTATTTTTACACAAGAAAAGAAGTTTTAATTAAATCAGTAACTCAAGTCATAAAAGAGATTCAGGTCCGTTTGTTCTGCCACGTCATTAAGTAGACAAAAAGACGTCGTAAGCGTTAAAATTTGCGCTGATATTGTATTATTTTAAATGAGAAATATCATAAGCTAGAAGTAGAAATCGAGATTAACGTTTAGTAAGATTTAAAAATGTTCAAAGTGCTGTCTGTGAGGCTCTTATACATATACATTTTCTTCACAATACTTTTCCTTTACTAGTTAGTAGAAGTATACATTCCCATATCCGATGGTGGATTGGATATGAGTTTCTCGCGTTTAAGATTGGTCATAACCGACAGACTTCACGGGCAGACTGGCGAACGCAGTACCAGAAGTACAAGATGAATATTTTGCATTTCTTATTACACCTGCTATTTATTTAGTTTGTAAATCCCTTGCTGTGCTTGATATGCGTAGCACATTTATATTTGTACATATGCGAGCGCACGCACAGGAACTCACCAAAATTCATAAAATCGCAATCGAATGTAGGGTACATGAACGCATTATGAGACAAACAAAGAAACAGTCAAGCTAACAAGTTTAAATATACACAAGTGGACAATGTTTAAACATTATGTAACAATTCTTCTTGAATTTAAATATTCAATCGCTAATTGCCTTTTTATAGAAGAAGGTCACATTGTTTGTGGCATTTCTTGGGGAAGGCCTATGTTTAGCAGTGGACTTTTGAAGGGCTGAAATGATGATGATGATGAAAAAAGAGGGGAAAAGAGTAAGTGGCTTAACCTGAAAGCGACTGACTACTGCTGTCCGTTAACTTTTGCAACGTCAGAGGAATTGCAGGTGCTTCGTTTACCTTTTAGATAGGATAAAACTCTTTTCTTGAAGGTCCGTTTTGATCCGAAAAATAATTTGAAAAAACCGCTGGAAACAGTGTTAATTGCACGATGTAGTTATGGCAGATAATCTGCAGTATACGAAATGATATATAGATAAATCTAGAATTTTGTCATAATAATGAACGATGGAGAAACTTAGCGTCTGGAATTTAGCAAAACTATTCCTGAGGAATGTAATGTATCTTCCCAAGTTAAGCTGATCAAAGGAACGCAGTAGTCGACGATTTTAGTCGCTCTTCGTTGGATGAGCTTAAATGAAAGGCACCGGAACTAAGGTGCTCCCACCCACGGAAGTCGCAAGCGGTGAGCTGGCATTAAATATTGTCCTGCTCAGTAAAGAGCTTAGTAAAGCATGCCGAGATTCTTTGGGGCCCAATTTAATTTTTACCTCGTGGTTGTGTTCCAAGAACTGTGGCAATATGAAAAGTGTACTCACAATGAAGTGACATGAACAAAGGAGTTCTTTTCAGAGGTAAATGCACCTACCTGCTTTTTCTTTCTTCTTGAGGGGTAGAAAATGCAATAAGATCTTAAATTCACCTTACTTTAAGAGTGATAGCAACAAAAGAATGAGATAGTAAGAACAATAAGATAGTTAGTAAATTAAATGATACCACCATGATCATCACAGCATGTCAAAGTTCTTTAGGGAATATTTGCAGTAGTTGCCACGCTTGGCTGGTGGATTGTCAACCGTAATTTTTAATCACTATTTTGTGTTGTTATCTGGAAGATGTTGCTGACCATCTCCTGTTTCTGTTTCTCTCTGTCGTTTCTTCTTATACCCACGGGATGATACGGAGTAGTGGGTTATATTACGCCGCCACTACACGGCGAACACCTGCTATCATCATCATCATTACAGCCCTTCATAAGCCCACTGCTGAGCATATGCCTCCCCCAAGGTATGCCACAAAGCATGGTCCTGAGCCACCTGTATCCATCGAATTCCTAGATGTCTTCACTCTCTCTACGTCACTCTATCTAGTGGTGGGACGTCCTAAACTTCGTCTACCAGTACAAGGCTGCCACTCGAGAACCATTCTTCCCCATCGGTTTGAGCTATATGACCGGTCCATTGCCACTTCAGCTTACTACTCCGTTGGGCTATATCGGTTACTCTGGTTCTACTGCGGATATCCTCATTTCTAAGTTAATCACGAAGAGAAACACCTACTAAATATAAATAGAAAACAGGATATGTTTCAATGTAAATTATAGCAAGTTGTAACAAATTATTAACACAAATGTTTAATTCATTCAAATGAAATTTAGAAATAGCAAACATAGGAAATGCAATGTGCTTAACATGCACCTTAGTTTAGAAATTAATGTATCGCTGCACCACGGCTGGCAGCGCTTCATGGTTGAGAAATTTGCCAGTAAATTACCTGAGCTACAATACAATTTCCCGACCGGCGGGTTTGTGCCACACGGTTTAAGTACGGATTTAGAATTACTTTATAGCGTGGTAGAGCCATGCTGCAGCTGTATTACTGGTATAGTTGTAGCACGAATGGGTCGGCTCGACCGGGGAAGGACCACGCTCTCACAGAATACCAGCGTTAAATAGCAGCTTAATATTGCTGTGGTTCATATGGTGAGACTAGAGAACCGGAGGCCTTTTACTGGAAATAAGGCAATCCATCTTAGTTCTCAGGGGTGACCACGCATCTGCATTTTGATTCTTAATCGAGGATAGATTAAGATATATGTAGGCCACAGAATCCACTTACCATCAGGTGGACTGTGTGCTCGTTTGTCACCCGATCCTATAAAAAAAAAAAAAAAATCTTCTGACGGATAAGAAATTATTAGTATTATGCGAATTTATTCCAGTTTTTTTATAAAATTTAATGACCTTACACTTCAATTCGAAGAGTCTATTTGTCTATTGCGTAAGTATATAAACTTGTTTAAATAAGAATCAATGAAATAGGTACTTACACTATTTTAGCTTTTACAATGTATTTCGCAATGTAGAAAAGCATCTTTAAAGCCAGCATGTTCAGGAAATAGAATATGTATTGAGTATTTTTGCAGTTCAGTCAACACACATTGGAGTAACACGACGGACTTGCATTCTAAACGGATTACAGTCTCCATGATAAAATAAGACTTGTATTCAGAAGTTCAACGTTTGTGAATCACTATATAGTTAGTTTAAAATTTTCCTTTATATTGAAAGAAAATATTCATAAGAAAACCTATCTGTATCAAAGATCTATAAAAATTATTTGGCAACATCCAGAGTCCATTAACATGCACTTGAATAGCGTAGCTTATTAGCTTATTACGAAAATTCCCGTGCTATATAGTCTTTCATATAAAAACACGTACTGTGTTTACAGATACGTGGTAGAGCCCTGCTACATCTATATTATGGTTGTAGCACGAATGGGTTGGCGAGACCGAGGAACGACCACGCTCTGACAGAATACCAGCGTTAAATAGCATCTTAATGTTGCTGTGGTTCATATGGTGAGACTAGAGAACCGGAGGCCTTTTTTACTGGAAATAAGGCAATCCATCTTAGTTCTCAGGGGTGACCATGCATCTACATTTTGATTCTTAATCGAGGATAGATTAAGATATATGTAGGCCACAGAATCCACTTACCATCGGGTGGACTGTTGCCACCCTTATTCTAAAAAAAATGTGCAAGAATAGGGCAGATTCGGACACAGTCCGCAATGCTCAAGGTTACATAAGTATTATCAACTTTTGACGCGCAGTCGTCGATAGAACATACAATTGGACGCGCTCCAATTTTACTTATCTCTATTCCATTTCATGATATCAACGGAGTTGTTATTTTGAACGTCTTAATTAAGCTTTCACGTTTTAATTAAACTATGATGAAGAGTTTCTTTGGCCCTCACTAATAACTCGACCACGGTGCCACCTATCGAGTCCAGATTTTATGATTTCCTTTTTTGGCACTAAATAAGCATTTAATGTGTGTAATGTGAATATGAGGAGTCACTTTGATCCATACATATAGAATTTGTAAATAACTTGACTATAGCGCCACCTTTTGGATTCTAACTATAAACTATAGTCTTGACAAAACAAGTATGTTATTTAAATATGACTATAGTACCTACTCGTATATAGTTGTTCAAAGTTTACATCATCACTAACAGATGCACCAATGATTAATACATTTATGTATAAAGAAATATTATATAACGATTTTTCTTTTATTACTGTACCAAAGTAAAGTAAATCAATCAGTAAATTATTTTTGGAACATTTTGCAACTACTGACTTTGTACACCAGCCATATCCTTTCTAGACTAAGGGCCATATTCACGAACGACACATACATAAGTATGGCAGCAACACTATGCTAAGGAAGGTATTTCTCACTGCGTTCGTCATGGCAGGCCGTTCATTTCATGAACAATACTTAGTGGACTCTTCGTTGTGCGGACACATAGCACCGAATGGAATTCTCGAGTTGAATGACAGATAAACGTCAACCAAGATATTATTTATTATATACAATATTAAAAACTATAATTAAAAAAAAAACTAAAACTAGTAATTTAATTATCAAACAGTCCTCCACGGGGAAGCCATTCAGCGGGGAAACGCAGCCAGCGTTCTTGGCACGATACCGCGTGGAGTAGATATTATTTTATGTCATTTGAATTCTCAATATAGTTTACTTACACAATTTTATTTCCTTATCCTTTTCATTATGAATACGAGTTGCTTGCCTATAATGAATGCGAAATCACCTAAAATATATAATATAAGTATTACATTTTATGTTTCTGTTTGTTTCGTTGTCAAATTTGTGCAAATAATAACACGTGTTGTTTTCTTTCAGTTCAAAGAAGTTACCATTTACTTCTTCGGAAAGGGACGTATCACTTTTTTTGTGCTATTCGTTCTTTGCACGTTTATTCTCTCCAGGATATAATTATCAAAATCATCATCGCTGCTGTAATCCATCGCAATTATTCAAACAAAACAAATCAGAGTATCACAAATCAACAAACATAACCGATATACCCCATACCAGTTTCACATTTGCGTTGATTTGTCCCACTATGCGTAGCGTAAAGTAGCTAGCGAGCTACTTTATCTGTGCGTTCATTATAATGAGCGCATAGTGTCGTCTAACACTCAAGTGACGTTTATGAAACAAAATTTCGTCGTTTCGTACTGTGCGTACACATAGTATCGTTCTTGAATACGGGTGAAAGGGTTCTGCTATACATATATTATACAGGTTTGCTCGAGCCTGAAACATTGGATTTGCAATAGTTACTTGGCAGGTCGATGGACAGCTGCAGCATCTAACGTTTCACATCTTAGATATAGGCTCTTGTTTTCCGTCTGAATACTAATAGATTAGGCTATTCCGAGACTATTGTTATATTCACAGGAAATATTTTCCTTTATAGATAGATATAGGCTCTTGTTTTCCGTCTGAATACTAATAGATTAAGCTATTCCGAGACTATTGTTATATCCACAGGAAATATTTTCCTTTACATCTTATTCGGCACTACCATAAAACAATAATTACTGTCTGAAAATGGAAATTGGAGTTTTAACTCCTTCATAAATTTGTTGTTGTTTTATTTTTCTGAAAGCGTTGTTATAATCTTAATAAATATATAAAAATAAACATTTTTAAATATTATAAGTACAGTAAATAAGTTTAAAATTAATATCTTAAGACTTTCATTTAATTATTCTTATCCTATTATAGTAAATTCCGAAGCAATGAATGCAAAAAGTACTTCAATGCACTTACCAAGATAATTTAATATAATAGTCGTAAAATAGATGCCATCTTGCCTCTTCCAACTGGCAGGATTAAATCGATGAAATGGTTCTAAATCCATTTATATCGGGCAATAACCGATAAAGCGTGTCTTAACGACAGCTATTGAAGTATTTATCAATTGCTTTTCCTTATTAAGGGTAATTAAATGAATATTATAGAAGTTTTGAATTATAAGTTAAGTTATATGAGTTAAATAATGTGCGTGAGAAAAATATCGTAAACCTATACGTTCAAGGGTAAAAAAAAGTATTTCGAAGACATATGAAGCCCGCCAACACGTATTTGGGCAGCGTAGCGGATACTTCCTTGCCCCAAAACCGTTAGCCCAAAAGAGAAAAGGCCTATGCCTAGCAACGGAACGTATATGGGCTGTAGCATTGCTTATTTAAATAATATCGGCTTTATATTTTGAATTAATTTAGAAATAATGTTATATTTTAAAACCCTAATAACGCCATGCAGCTGGGCCACATGATTTCAAAGCTGCGTCGTTACGATATTCTGCTGTGACAACAAACGCCAGAAAACTAAATGGACGACACGCTCGCTTTGTGTTTTATTATATTTTAGGGCGTCAAATCATTATTTACCACGTTTTCTTCACCAGGTTGTTTTGGGTTCTTTATTTATTTTATAGTTTAAGCGTGACAAACGAGCATACAGTCTACCTGAGGGTAAGTTGATGTTGTGGCCATAAACATCTACATTTATCCTCGATTAAGAATCAAAATGCAGATGCGTTGTCACCCCTGAGAACTAAGATGGAATGCCTCGTTTCCAGTAAAAAGAGTCTCCGGTCCTCCACACTCACCATACAAAACACAGCAGCATGAAATTGCTATTTTACGCTGGTATTCTGTGAGAGCGTGGTACTTCCCCGGTCGAGCTGATCAATTCGTGCTACAATCATAATACCTATAGCTGCAGCTTGGCTCTACCACGTCAAAATAAAATATTAGATCCGCCTCGCGATTAAGTTTTATCATTACTCCAATCCATACTGATCTCATACCCTATTTTACGCCGGCATGAGCGCTACGTTCGTTGTCTTTGCGACGACTGAAGTTTGGCCTCACAAGCGAAGTTAAGTAGCGATAAAATCCTATAATGTGCGAGAGTGACTAACAGTGAAGCAAAGTGTCTTGGTGGGGATATTTGCCATGGTAGCCACGCTTGGCAGGCGGGTTGTCAACCGTATGTTTTATATTTTAAGTTGTTATTAGGAAGACGCTGCTGCTCATCTCCTGGTTTGTTTCCCTATTCGCCACCGTCACTAAACGGTCACATGTTTACGAAGTATTTTATGTCTCCAACGTGTATGTTCTCTCAAGGTGTTTCTCTTTACAAGCACGTGGTAATGTAAACTGTTTCAAATGAGGTTAAAGACAAATATCCAAATTTAGTAAAGTTTTTGGATTGCTTGCAAAAAATCGCCCTTTTTTCGCTAACACATCTGTTGTAACAAAGAAATTTAGAAAACGATTGCAAATGTACATTAAAAGAGATGAATTTATCAACGACATACAATTACGTCTACTCAATAATGAAATTTGTGTTGGTCATATCCTGGACATATTCCAGAATTTATAAATTACTTATTATTATTTAAAACGCGGAAGTTTAATTTGGTTTAAACGCAATACGTAATAAAAATATGATTTTTGTTTAAGTTTGTGGTTATTAAAAATTAATCAATAATATATTAAAGTATGAATACATTATATGTTAAACTGTACTTGGGGTGAAAAGGCGGAACAACAATGAAAAAGTGAATTCCGATTATTCACCCCGTCTGGGGTGGATAAACCAAAACGCGTTTCCGAGTATCCACCCTAGGGTGGATTTCTTAGGGTGGATAAACGGAATAACCCGTCTTAACTAATATCGTCATGAAAAAAAATTCAAAATAGAGGAAAACAAAATGGCTGCCATAACAATTTTTTAAGTTATAAGGCGGCAAAAGTTAGGGATAGTTTGGTGGTGCTCGAATAAATGTTGTAGGGACCGATAAGAGTCAACTGCTGGCGATATAAAAAAATCCAAGATGATGATGAAGAGAGCGGATCTAAGTTGGCGATTAAAAACTCAGTTGCTCAAATCAGTCTGTAATTTTGTTATTCCGGGGTTTTCGGAGTCCCCGATTACCATTCTGGCGCCGAATTGTTCGGGTCAAATGCAACTGTATTTTAGAAGTACGCCTAGCTAACTGACGTCACTCTAAATCTAATATGGTGGACCGCCCAAAATGGGGTACTACACTCGTGAGCAACTGAATCGACTCACCTCTACAGAATATACAAACTGTAAGTTTTTTCGAAAATGACTAGAGTAATGTATATAAAATATAGACTATTTTGAAAGCTTGATTTTTAGGCTTTAAAATAACATCACTGTCATTTAAATTCGTTCAGTTCTTTTTTTATATCGTTATATCCGTGTAAGCACGTTATAGCCCTCTATATAACTCCCTGCAAGCAGTGCACACTTATCATATCCCACATTGCGATAGTGGTTCAAGCCGAGGTTCGTACCTCCTTCTGAGGGGCCCTTGAATCATCAGGCCCCCTAGCAGAGGCTTCTTGGAAGCACGAATCGTTGCACTCAATAGCCCGTAAGTCCTCACTTACGAGCTTATTTCGATGAAGCTGTAAAGGCCACAGGGCCAACAGTATACATTTTCAGAAAAAAAAGCACACTTATCAGTCGCTTATCAGACACTGACCTGAACACACCCACACAAGTTGCGATATGGATACAACATCAGAAGAAGCCGCTCAAGTTGTTCCTTTACTGCAGCAGGGCCTTAGCCAGCGAGAAATCGCCCGTCGACTAAACCTGAGCCAATCTGCTATGTCAACGGTATACAGAAGATTCTGAGACTGGTTCTTACTCTAGGAGGCCAGATACCAGTCGGTGCCGGCTCACTTCTGAGGGAGACGACCATTTTATCGTTACGACAAGTCTCAGGAATCGCCATCTCATCGGTGTTTCTGTCGAGCAGTAGCTGAGAGAGGTTCGAGAAGTAGCTGTCAGTCAATGGATAGTCAGAAGACGATTGAGAGAAGTGAAACTTATAACAAAACGGCCTGCCAGAGACCAAAATTGACAACAGCTCACCGACAAACGCGCCTTGAATTTGCTTGCGAACACCTTAATTGGAGTGTTGAGCAATTGCGGTCTGTCCTGTTCACTGCAGTGACAGGAGAGATTGGGTCTACAGGCGTCTAGGCTAGAGGTTTGCGAAGTGCTGTTTTGCCGAAACAGTGTCCTGCGGCGGTGGTTCGTGTATGAAGTTGGCGGCATTTCACTGGAAGGAAAAACGGAGCTCGTTTTCGTCCCTGGTGGAGGCCAAGGAGGCGGTCTGACTGCTGCACGATATGTGGAAGATATTATTTAGGACCATGTCTTGCCTTATGAAGGCTTCATCGGGGAGAGCTTCCTTTTAATGCATGATAATGCCCGGTGTCATACAGCACGAATCACTCGTCAGTTCATGGATGAACTTGGCATTCGAACTACGGACTGGCCAGCACTAAGTCCTGATGTCAATTCCATTGAGCATCTATGGGACGAGTTCAAACGGAGAGTACGAGCCAGAAATCAGGCGCCCACAAGCATCGCAGAGCTGAAGATAGCGCTGGAAGAGGAATGGAAAGGGTTCCTCGGGAACTGATTAAAAAACTTATCAGGTCGATGAGAAACCGCCTTCGAGGTGTTATCAAAGCTAGGGGAGGCAACACCAAGTATTGAGACAATAAATTTTGAGTATTAAACATACATTTCAATTTTGTTCAGCCCAATATTTACTTTAATTAACCTAAGTTTTGTTGCGTTTCCGTTCAAACCTGATTAATTTAATAAGTACTACGTAGATTTTTAAAATAATGGTATCATTTTGAAGCTCAGGTAGTTAAACTTTCAAAAGTAATCTGTTATTTACATTATACATGACACACATTATAATAAAATGACGTAAGCGTTTAGATGGCTGGATGATGTATCTACTACTCCCGACCAAACGGTAAGACTTAGCGGGGTCGTGTCTTAACTAATATCGATTTACATCCTGGGCGAATTTTAGCGGTGGTGAAAAAATTCAAAATGGCGGAAAACAAGATGGCCGCCATACCAATTTTAAAGTGTTATAACTCGGCTAAGGTTAGGGATAGTTTGGTGGTGCTCGAACAAATGTAGGGAGCAACAAGGGTCAACTGCTGGCGATAAAAAATCCTCCTCCTCTCCTCCGAGCTCATCGAGGTACGTCGAGGATATCGCTTATCCGCCTTTTGGAAGAGATCAAAGCATTTATTTAATACTACATTACATTGATATGCACCCACCCCGCAAGTATCTATTAATGTGACGTAATTTATTTTTTTAAAGTAATCATCAATGAACATTAATTTTATCTAAAATTTATTGATTAATAAATTAAATAATAATAATATTTAATAATAATTAAATAATAAAAAATAAATTTATTATATTTTATTATAAATCTTAAATTTATGATAAAATATAGCGAAGATATCTCTTCGTGAAGTTTTATCACAATCGATTCAGCCATTTCGAAGATTAGCCCGAACAGACATACAAAATTTTACAAATAGTAATTCATGTCGCTCGAAAAAATGCAGTTATTTCAATATTACAGACAGACAATTTTATTTATTACATATACATATTAGATATAGATTACATATATTAGATATACATTATATAAAGATTACAAATAACTTCTCCGGATCAATACCTATTACGGACATGCTATATATGTAACAACCCATATAGCATCCCACAACATCTCATAGAGCTCGGGAAGTTATCCCGTACACAACATAATGTATTAATTTAACTATTACACTGCAACGCTGTCCAAACTGGTGAAATAATAATTAATCGTTATATTATGAAGGTAAATTAACAAGAATTTCGCATTTATGAAACAGTCACGTATATTAATTGATCAAGATTCATTAAGTGACTTCTTCACTATTAAGTAATATCCTACATACGTCCCACTGATGGACACACCCTAGCCTAGTGAGAGTTTTCGAGCAGAAGAGTCAGTCTCGTTTCAACAAAGCGTTTGGCGGATTTCACATTTACTCATAATAATTTTTAAATTCTTAAATACTAAATTTTTTTCTTAAATTCTAAAAAAAATACGTTTTTCAAAAACTTCACTTTTTTGTATTTTTTAATTTCTCAGACATGCAGGTTTCGTCACGAATTTTGTTGATTTTTTTAAAGATAGCACCGTGGACACCTTCCTTGTCCCACATCCCTCTAAGGACCGAAAAGAGACCTGTGCCCATCAATGGGATTTAAATAGGCTTACCTTTACTAACTTTTTAACTAAATGACATACGGAAGAGCTTTATTTTATTTAAAAAAAAATAGTATCCCACACTTTTCTCCTACCAAGGCGGCAATTTACAAACATAAATTTCACAAGGACAAACACCCAGACTAATACAGTATAACTAATTTCGTAAGATTAGTGTAGAGAACAGTAGGCTCTACGAGGAGAACGAACGAGGAACGAAGAACGAGGCATTCCATTTTAATCCACATGAGTGACAACGCATTTACATTTTAACACTAGGACAGCATAGACGTAGGTATCTATGATAGACTGTGCACTCATATTTCACCCTTCCATCTATACATTACACCCTATAAAGTCCACTGCTGAACATAGGCCTTCCCTATAGATTGCCTCATAGGGACGATTTTGCCGTAGTTGCCACGCTTAGCAACCGCAGTTTTTTGTTATTTTGAGGTGTTATCAGAAAGATGCTGCTGCCCATCTTGTTTTAGTTTCCCTTATGTCGCCTCTTACATTACCCATGGGGCGAAATAGCAAAGTGGATATTCTTACATCACCACGGCACTGTTTTGTCAACCTTATTGCGTTAAAAATAAAGTGTAGTGCTGATTTGCCATTCAGTCTCAATTTTACTTTATATATTTTTTACCTTTTATGTTATACATAAAACTGTTTTATTTATTATTGGCACCTACCGCAATTTCTTATGTGCCCCAGGGATCTCTAGTCGAAAATGCCGCAAAGTATTATTAAGTCCGCGCATTGTACCTCTAGTTCGTTTACAATAAAAACCAAATAGTTTATATAGTTATTTAATAAGGAATGTAAATAACAGTTAATTTATGATTATGGCTTATTAAAAAAACTTTGTAAATATAACTTTTATAGGACTAGACCGTATGCATAGGTTTAATCTTTATTTTCTTACGGATTAAAATATTTTCTAACTTATGATAAAATCTCAATAGTTATTGTATATATGCTAAACTGATCTAATTAACAAAAACTAACTGAAGCTACAATATTTTGACGTCCAGGTAAGTACTGTTGAAAAAAAATCTCATTCAAATATATTTTTTACCTTAAAACAAAATTTAATGAAACCGCAAACATTTTACATTCGTGCGTCAATTATACAATTAACCAGTTAATTTGTTTTCATTGCTGTACAAAAACCACGTTTACTCAAATTATCGTTTCCACAATCGTCAAACTTTACCTCATAAGCTGAAAGCTGAAAGCATATAAAATAAATTAATATGAATTTGCAAAATTCCCATCTAATCTATGACTTCGGGTCCCGCCAATCCACCATCCAAACGTAGCGATTATAAAAAATTCTTCCTATTATGAGTAGGCCTAACAGAAGACTCTGAATGGATTAATGACATGTTATTATGATGTAATATAGAAAGAAGCTCGTAAACTGTATTTGCACTATTCTTATATTTATTACGCTTGAATTTCATGGCTTTTAATTTTTTTCGCGGAACCCCTATTCATTTTCTAAAGTAAAACAGACAGAAAGACAGAAAGACAGACGGACAAAAATTTTAAAAATTCATTTTTTTTTGTTATAAGTACCGTATTCATATGTATTTAGTAAAAAGATATTATTTTAACATTTTTTTTTATTCACATAGGCACATATGTAATAGAGATAGGTACAAGAGAAACACAAAAAAAAATCTCATTCAAATATACCCGTACCGAGTACCCTTAACCGACGAGCGTGTATGCGTAGATATATGGATGTAAAGGAGGCGAGAGAGGTGTGCCAGGATCGTGCCAAATGGAAGTCCGTAGTCTCTGCCTACCCCTCTGGGTGACAGGCGTGAGTGTTTATGTATGTATGTATGTATGTACACAAAAAATACATTTTAACAAATCAAATAATTTTAACAGATAATTAGTTGATTTGTTAAAATGTATTTTTTTTTGTATTTATAGTCATAAAAAACAATAATAATTAAATATAACACAAAATAACAATAATTTGTTTAAGTTATTCTGTTGAGAATATTCTGTGTGGAACTTGATTGACTTTCAAATGACCATGGGTTTATGCATAGACTTAGGATATACTAACGTATAGACCAACATAGTGTGCAAGGGAGAAAAAAATTCCTTATGGCAAAAATGCAAGATAGAAAAGGATACCAAATCTCATGACTCTGTAACCGATTTTGAATGACAGGTCGGCACAATTCGGCACGCAAGAAATAGCTCCGAGATATTTTGTAATTTTAAAAGTATAATAGTGGTTATTTTTTAGTAGTAACTTTTTCCAAAATGGTTAATTGTTCCGTGAGTGAGTGTGCTGTTAATAATAGAAATAATCCTGATAATTTCACATATCACAGGTAAATTCTCAAGACATCGTCAATGTTATGACGCGTTTATTTTGGTTTAAATTTATATTACATACTGTTTTAAATATAGAATATATTCAATTATTTTATTAATTTGATATTTTGCAAAGAAAAAGTCACGTTGTTGATAATTTGCATGAATTTGGTAAATACATTTTTATACAAAATATTTTACATGTACGCTAGGGATTGACTCAACTATATCAAAATTAATGTCGATATTTATCTTGAATGTTTATAATGAATCGATAGATTTGCCTACACAACAAGAAAATAAATCCTCGGTTTGCGTTCTAAAATGTCCGGATTCTATAATTAGAAAAAGTGGTTAAGGTTCATTGGACGGGTTGGTTGGAATGCAAAGAAGAACTCAACAATTTGCAGCAAACATTTTCATGAGAAGTATAAAAGAAAAAGTAGAAAAAAACAATTTTATTAAAAGGAGTCATTTCTACATTATTTGTACCAGTAAGTAAAATATTGTTATAATAAGACTTCAAAAATATAACTTTCAAAACTTTAGATAAAAATAGAGACAGATTCTCATACATTATAAAACTGTAGTACATTAAAGACAAAAAAATCTTGAGAATATCCTCTTTAAGCCATTATGAACCCAACTAAGTATTTATTTATCAACCAAAATAAATGTATAACCTAGCTTAACCAACCGCACAGCCTCACGGTCACACTAGTACAATATTCATAGCATCATGCTATTTTCCCCAAGGGGTTGAGCGGAGCTTCGGAACTTCGGATTATATTCCCAAATCATAACGATAAAACTTTTAGCGTAGTTAGGTATAGATATTTAGTAATGCTCCTCAAGCGCTACTAGACGACCGCGCATGAGACGTGATAGTACAAATTCCAGAGTATTTGATACTCACAACGGTCAATGCCCGATTCATGCTTGATGGCCGACGACATTGTCACGAGGGCTTAAATAGCGTGGTTTATCCCCTACAGCGTTATTCGTAAAGAGGAACTCGTGGTTAAGTAATAGCTGCGCATATCAATAGATCTGCGAAATTAAGTTGCACTTGCCGCGGTCAGTCCATGAATGAGTGACCATTTTCTTAACATACCGAGATTGAGAGAATAGAGAGTGCATCTGTATCCTCAGACACTTAGTGCACTTTACTGTGTTAAGATCATTATGTTTTTAAAATTCATGCAGCTAAAATGATAATTATTATTACTTTATACTTTTCAGGGACAGATGAAAGAATATAAACATGAAGCATGATGAAGCCTCATAAACATATTGGCCTTTAAACAGAGCAATCTTATTTAACTGATTCCTACAAGTTTCCTTCCTTAAATTATTAAGTTTACATTCATACTTAAGTCGAATGTTAAAATAAACTTCTATAATCTATTTAATTATTAATTATTAAATGTTTGTAATTATCACAAGTAATACTTATATGAAAAATGAAGCAGCCATTATGTTGTACTCCGTGTCCCCGTTTTTGTTTCCCCATCAAAACATTTTATAAAATATATAAAATATAAATAGGTATATACTTAGTTAAGTATCTACCTATTTATAATAACAATATGTTAAAAAATAAATTCCGGGGAAACTGCCCACGGCAGTAAATATTTTTCTCCAAAGATCATAACTCGAAAATACAACATTCTGATCTGATTATTGGGGAGTTTTTTTAGGTTTTTCGGTAAAGTCACCTGGGATTTATTCCCAGGAACAGCTTATTCCCAGGAACATGTTATACGAATATTTTTTTATTATTTTAGAACTATCATGGTAAAATTCAGTTAATTTTTGAAGTTATTCATCTTCATGCACTAAACAATGTTTTATAATCTTTTTACCGCTTCCTTAACAATCATTTTCGATAGTCCTTTTAAGTAAAATATACATCACTAGCTAACGCACACAATGACAAATCAAAATTGGTCACGCGTTTTCGGGCTGTCAGGTGGTCTATACGCTAGTATATTCTAAGTCTATGGGTTTATGTCATTAATGTAATTGTCAATTGTATAATATGCGTTTCTAATCAAAGTGTTTTTACGTACTTTTTAAATTTATGTAAAGGCAAGTCAAGCATTGAATCTTGAAAAATCGAATGCCTTGTGCCATATGAATTGTAAGTTTTATTAGTCGCTAAAATTCTTAAGGCGTCCGATAGACAACTTTTTTTCTGAAAGTGTATGCTGTTGGCCCTGCGGCCTTTACAAATTCATCGAAATAGACTCGTAAACGAGGACCTACGAGCTAGAGCGCAACGATTCTGCCGGCGGCGAGGCGGCGCGAGGCGCCTCGTTGCCGATTGCAGTCCCGAAGCACCCTGACCCCTGCTTTTGAAGTGAGGCTCCTCGCTATTCCAGGGACTCAGAAGGAGGTACGAACATCGGCTTGAACCACTATCGCAATGTGGGAAAACGGGTCGAAAAACTAAAAACGCCTTCTCACATACGAGGGGGCTCCTGTAATTCGTCGCAGGAACTTATTTTGGACAACTTGAAGTTGCCGAAGACGATGAGGATTAACGTGAGCAAAGGACACACCTGCCTATGTCATAATGGGGCGTACGCAGGTTTTGTAACGATACAGTTTGTGTCTTAAGGACAGCTTACTGCTTAATGATTTCTTATATTTACGCGAACACTACACATTGAATAAAACTACTTTTACGGATTATATCGCGTTTAATTAACTTATTTTTATTAATTCCCGACGTTTCGGGTGCTTTACAGCACCCATGCTCACGGGGGACTGAGGTGATTGACGTCCCGATGTCAGAGTTAATCCGGAGTACCTTCAGCTTTTTTAATTATTAATTTTGGTCCGATCTACGCAGAATGAACTAACTATGTCTTGAAGTCTTGCAGTGGTATGCTTGGGTTTAGTTTTAATTTTATTAATTACAGGATCCCAAGCAGGTGGTAGTACCCAGCCTCCCTCTCTATTGAAATTAGGATGTTTTTTAATTTGGAGGGCAAGGCTTTAAACACCTTATTATTAATGCCGTCAGTGCCTGGCGCTTTCCGAGGCTTGAGATTTTTGATGATGGTCTTGACCTCATTGAAATTAACAGGTTCATCCGTTGGTGTCGTAACGGATAAATTAGCCGCTTCCTCATCTACCTTATTCAGGTGGACGGGGTCGACAGGCATATAGAGCAAGGAATTGGTCCATCGTGTTTCCTTTAGTTGGCATTATGAATTGAGGAGCCCAAACAGACCTTACATGCTGCCAAAATATTATTTTTCAATTTATTGACCCTTTTTTTCTTTTTATTAATTTTTCAACACCAACTAATACTAGAGTTAAACGGATTAAAATAAATATACCGAAATATAATACGGTCTTTTATAATTTGTAAACTGGGACAAATACTCTTAATTAAAAATAATAAAGTACCCCCTTTTAATTTTTCAAAAATGTACCCTTGCGGTTTTAAAACAAGGTTTTTAAACAATAAATATTTTATTTATAAGCCCAGCGCAAAACCACTGGATGTAGCAGCGGGAAATTGTTAAAAATAGCTTCCTTAAATTACTAAGATATCCACCAAAAGTGTTTTGGAAAATTTAACCCCTAAGAGAGTAAAATTTACGAGGCGATTTGGCGCTGTTAATAAAATAAATGATACGTATTTTTCGATTTTTAAAACAACCCTTTACATGGCCAGAGTTTTCTCCAATTCACTATTAAAACTTATCGAGATAAATATGTTTATTACCTTGGGCTTTTGATGTAAACTAAAGTTATCCCTAAATAACATTCATACATTTAAATGAATACATTAGAAGAATCACAGAATCAAAATCACGCGCAACCAAAAAGTCACTTACATCGAGACGGTAGGTCGGCATGCCACTGCCGCCCTTCTTCATTGTCTGTACATCAAAACCGGAATTTTGCAGAGTTTTTGCTCAAAGATCAAAGAAAGAACGATAAAAATACATCTCAAACCAATTAACGTTTACAATTTTGATATTATTCATGTTTCTCATTTAAGCCAAGACTGTGTTCAGAAATATAATAATAAATTAACGTTATGAAATAAATAAAATGTTTTCTTGGTAAGTGCAATTTTGTAATGATAAACCATCAATATACAGAAGAAACAGCATAGGTGATAGCCTTTTGAAACACTAGCACTAATAAGCTCGTAGTCGGAGTATACACCGTCTACTACATTCTTGATGCTCCGATCTCTAAGACAACTGATGATCCAATTGCACAATTTCTAGCGAAGCCCATAGAAAGGAAGCTTTGTGCCAAAACCCATCGAAGGCCTTGCTTTGTCCAAAGTAACGACTAAGGCCTCACTTTTGAACTCTACTGCATCCGCTCATCTATGAGTCAAGTAAATTAGAAGATTAGAATTAGAACCAGCTGATTAGTGATCTAATCATGGTCTTCAAGGGCTATGGGCTGGCAGCTTATAATGGATTCCATTATTTTGGAGAACAAGGAGGCAATGGTGATAAGTCAGTAGTTGGACAGGTCTGAGCGGTCGCCCTTTTAGGGATCGGATGCACTAAAGCTGCCGTCCATAAGTTCGGAATTACGCCTAGGGAGCCGGAGTACCGGAAAACACACGTTATAACCGGTGCTTACTCCGGAGCACCCGTCTTCAGCACAATAGGAGGGGCTCCATCAGGCCCACTCGATTTGTTGATTTCCAGGTAGAGTAAAGGAGCGCTGTGTAAACCGCACATCCAGCATGAAGCAATCTCACCGCGGGATGGTCGGTGGTGTGTAACCTCCGTCATCAAGAGTCCAGTTGAACTCAAAAAGAGAATCTAAAAGATCGACTTTCTCTTTTGCGTAATGGACCGGTAAGTCGTTCTCCCTGTGCAGAGATGGAAGAGATGGCTGACAGAAGTTTCCTTGGACAGCTTTGGCAAAAAACCTTAATAAAATTAGAAGTAGAGAAGAGAGCTTGAGCAGTTTAAAATCTTACACTCGTCCAGTCAGTCAACGAAAGACAAAAGATACTAAATAATTCAAAGTCTTATTTTTACAATCTATTTATTTGTTTTGTACCAAAAATAAGGAAAGAGCAACTAGTGAAGTACTTGCGGCACTTACTCTATTATTTATTGAGAATATTATACCAAATTTTATTCTCTACATTGGTGGTGCTTGCAAAGGCAAGCTCAACGCCCTCTCGAACCTTGCGCCCTAGGCTCCAATCTAGTTAGCCTGTGGGTAAATCAGGCCCTGCTCATTGGATAACAATTAACGGGTCTCATAAGCGTTAGGCGGTAGTTGCAGTGGCGTGAACAGACCTTTTCGTTACGGTTCACTCTTCTGACCTGATACCCGTATGTTTCGGTGTGATTTTACCTGATCTTAGCGTTGTACCACATGCGGTACCAGGGACAGAGCTTCACCTTAGACCTTAGGGGCAGTGGAAAACCTTAAATTACTAGTATTGGTACTACTACTACTACAGTCTATTACGAGCTAACTGCTGAACATAGGCCACCACCACAGATTGCCACAAGTTCAGTCCTGTGCCACCTGCATCAATCGACTTCCTGCGTATTTTATCGGGTCGTCACTTAATCTAATGAGGGGTGGCCCAACGCTTGCCAGTACGAGGCTGCCACTCGAGTACCTTTCTCCCCGTGATACCACGTAGTGGCAGTGTAAGAATATCATCACCCCGTGAGTGTCGATGGAATGCAGCACCTTCTTGATAACCAGCTCACTATGGCGTTACGTGGTCACTATGGTATATATTGCTGCAGCGTGGGCGTTGTAACTATGCCATATATCCCCTCTATATGAAAGCTTAAATTACCACAATGTCCAAAACTGCCCATAAAATCTACGTAAATAATATAACGGTAATTTTATACCGATATGCTGCATCTAACTTATAAATTACACTGCAGCAACCACATTATTTATAATCCATTGATATTTGGACGCTATAGCTAAGTTTTCCCTTAATTAACGTTTTATTTATTACATGAAATTTGAAGTTCAAATAAAATTATTATTTTTAATTTTTCATTTTATGTGTGGTTATTGAAATTATTGGAAGTGGGTATAATTCATCATCATTATCATCATTACAGCCCTTCGCAAGTCCACTGCTGAACATAGGCTTCCCCTCTATGAATGCCACATAGTACGGTCCCGAGCCACCTGCATCTATCGAATTCCTGCTGTCTTCAGGTTATCACTCCATCTACTGGGGGGCCGCTCCACACTTCGTCCACACACGAGGCTGCCACTCGAGAACCTTTCTTCCCTATCGGTTGTCGGTTCTTCGAGCTATATGACCGGCCCATTGCCACTCCAGCTTACTAATCCGTTATAGTTTATTCGCTTAGATACGATCGGTACGTGCCGCATCTTGTCAAAGGCGCCGCCGCGACACCAAAGGTCGCCGCGTGCGGCGTACACATGCAGCAGAATTTGGCATTTTAAAACAAAGCGCCGTAGTGAAAAGTTCTTTGCTACCTAACTTGTGCATTATTTATATTCGTATTTTATTACAATAACAATATGAATAAAATAGTATTCTATTTCATTCTTAGAATAGAAAAATATTGATTTAACAAATACAATAAAAATATTAAAATTAAAGCAAAATAATAAGTGCGCCTCCGGGTATACCGACACTATCTTAGTGAACAGACTATACTCTGGTTCTACTGCGGATATCCTCATTTTTAATTTTATTACGCAGAGAAACCCCAAGCTGGAGAGGACTATGCTCGGGTGTCTCTGCGTACGCAAGATACATGATCTTAATAAGTACTTAGAAATAAAGCACCTATACATAGTATATTCAGCGATTTTTATTTTACATCTAAAAATATAATCGAAATTTACTTAAAGAAATAAAAATTAATGTAATAATAAACTGAAGGCTGAAGGCGACAATTCAGTTGTAAGTAGCTAACTAAATGAAAATTCCGTATTAGCAAACGATTTATTTCGCATGTACAAGATCGCAATGATTGTTATTGCGAAATACAGATTTTAAAATATTTCAACGTTTTTCTTCTAAATTTATCGGTAAGGTTTTTTATAATATTTTTGTATGTCTGATATTTTTCTGAAACAATTATGACCCTTTAAAATAGCTGTATAAAATAGTTAAAACAGTCACCTCAGAAACAGAAAGAGAATTTTTTTATTCAATATTATATATTATAAATAATACTTATTAAAAGTCACTGTTTTGTTTAATTTAGGTTCGAAAAAAAACCTCTGTCCTGGGAAGAACCAGCAAGACACCCAGCGGGACTTTTTTAAAAAAAATCACATATGTTACACAATTAACAATACAAAACAAATTAGAAATAGCTTGGTAGCGATCACAGGGGGTTATTATCATAACCCTTTTTATACAAACTTTGTTTGATAAAGTTTTTGAACGTTGAGGTCAAATTTTGTATACAACAGATTACCTCATTTCGTTTCAAGAAAGTCGTAAAAGATGATTATGAAAAATGCGAGAAAGGTACTTTTAGATGGCAGTATAATCCTTCCGTACATACCTAATGTAGAAAATCCAATCCAGCGTCAAATGTGCGAGGCGTCTTAGATTTCAATAACCAATCAGTCTGCCAAGCGTGATTGTTGTAATTGGTCCTTATAATGGGAGGTTCTTCTCTAACTCAGAAGTTTTATTATTGATAAAAAAGAAAAAGTTTAATTTTATTTTAAGAAATATTTATTATGCTTTATAAAATCTATCTATCTATACTATAATAAAACTCTAACACGACGTTTGTCTGAAAACGCATCACGCAAAAACCTGTGAACCGATATGGATGGGACTTTCATTGGCAGATAGCTGATATTATAAGGAGTCACTTAGGCTATTTTTATTTTAGGAATAGAATTAGGGTACCGCGCAAAAAAACTAAAACCCTTGAAATCCAATCGCAATAAATTCGACGTGGCGAAGTCGCGGAGAACAGCTAGTCTATACAAATAAATAAAATTGAAGTGTCTGTTTGTAATGTCAAAATTACAGCATTTTACTCAATGTATATGAAAGTATATACGGTACTTATAACAAAAATAGAATTTAAAAATGTTTTGTCTGTCTGTCTGTCTATCTGTCTGTTTGTTCCGGCTAATCTCCGTAACGGCTGGACCGATTATGACGGGACTATCACTGGCAGATAGCTGATGTCATAAAGAGTAACTTAGGCTACTTTTATTTAAAAAAAGAATTAGGGTTCCTCGCAAAAAAATTAAAACCCTAAATTACACGCGGGCGAAGTCGCGGGGGACAGCTAGTCTATATATATAAAATGCAAACCTGACATGATCAACGCACAGCCGAAACTACTGAACGGATTTCGCTGAAATTTGGCATATAGTTGTAATGACGTAGGCATCCGCTAAGAAAGGATTTTTGAAAATTCGCCCTCTAAGAGGGTGAAAAAGGGGTTAAAATTTTGTATGGAAGTCCGTAATATTTAGAGCTAGAAGCCTGAAGCTTTGTTTTTAGGTTAACAATTAGAAATAAACAATTACATGTCCTAGGGTTTTTGAAAATTCAACCCATAAGGAGGTGAAAAAGGGGTTGAAAATTTGTATGTGGAAACAAGATTAGTTAAACTATTTTATTCGAAACTTCACAGGAGTACTCCTATCAATAAATGAGTAAACAGGTGTTTCAGGCTCTTTCAGAATTCAACCCCTAAAAGGTGGAAAAGGGGTGACAAATTCTGAAAATCAACATGGTGTCGTTTTCATCGTTTATCGGGTCGCTGATTACGAAAACAACAACAATTTCAAAATCCAACGTAGCAGACGAGAAATACCTACCATCATCCTCTGTGGGGGTGCGATGTGGTTGAAATGTCAATATGGGTGTCGACATATGGGTTTTTTGGGACATTAATTACGAAAATGGTATCGATTATGGATTGAAACCAACATGGATGCAAGGATGGATGGATGGATGTATGTTTGTATATAAAATTATCATGGGTTGGGTGACTTGTGTGTTAATTTTAAGGTTTTTGGGTCGTTAATAACGTAAATAATATTGATAAATATTTTAAACTTAATTTATTAGAATAGAATAGAATATACTTTTATTGCACAAAAACATAAAACAAAATAGACAAGAAGATTTGTACAAAAAATTTGCACAAAATTACACCTGAACAAAAAAATACTAATTTAAAAATTAAAAAACAATGAAAATAAACAACCAAACCAAATATATTTTTTACAAACTAATAAAATGGCAAAACCAAAAGAAATACTTAGGTACCTACCTCTTTTATATTGATCTTCAAGTTCAGAAACAGAAACTTTTTTATTCAATATAGATTATAAATAATACTTATTGAAAGTCGCTCTTTTGTTTAATTACCAATCCAATTTTGTTTAAGTTCCAATCCCTACCAACAGATGGCGTTGGTATCGTTTTAGAACGCGGTAACGTTGTATTTTTTCAAACTAATATAAAGTGAATGGTGAATGAGCGCATCAACTTGTACCACATACGGTACCTATTCACTGTTAACGGATATTTGACTAGACATCGACTTTGTTTGCTTGTTTACGGTTTAAAATTTGCTTCGTGTTTCGGATTAGTTGCGTGATTTTGTCTTCCTTACAACCACTGTTCATACTTGGAATTCGATTTGCTTTGTGATTAGGTATTGTTGATAGAAATATTTTTTCTCACTGAAAAAATGACTACAGAAACTCTTAATATTCAAGGAAAAATGGAAGAACATACTGTCATCCCCATTATAAGTGACCTGTTTGTTTCGTGCTCTTTCATTTTTAATGTACGGAACCCAAGAAAATGCGATGGTGGTGCGTTCACAAATTGATGTTTTCAGTTATGACCCACGACAGAAATGGCGATAATTGTTCAACAGCAAATGAATATTCAGCCGATATGTTAAAAAATGAAACTTACGGTGGACTTTGTGAATTGGTAGCTGCAGGATTAAAAGGGGAATGCCCAATTTTGGCCATGAGACGCCCAATAATTTGCATTTGTTAAAAAAATACATCTTTTTTTATGGTTATTAATCGCGGTATTCATTTATCCAAAAAAGATTGCAACATGTTTGCACAAAAAAAAGTACCGAAAAGATAAAAATGAAATTAGGTAAATCCGTAATTCATTAGTTTGGGGATAAAATAAAAAGTGTTGCCAATTACATATCTCGGTAGAAAATCGATTCCCTTTTTTGATCGATTTTTTTGGTGACATTATTATAATGCTAATATTATTTTTCGATAATTATTATAATATTGCTAGTTGATTTACCATGAATTCTTTACATAACAAAAACGCTACTGCACAATTTAACCGTTATTCTTATCCGTTCTTAAAAATACATTTAAAATAGCATTTAAAACATTTTTTAAAAGGCGTGCAGAACTTAAAGCGCCTCAAAGATTATTCTTTTTAATGAAATTATAAATCGAATAAAAAAATCGATATCGATTTATCCATTTATCTCTGTTAAGTGGCAACATCGAATCTGACGGATAGGTCGTGTCATGTGAAATCACAACTAAATAGTCACAAATCGAATTCGTTTGCGTTTGTGTTATTTTGTTTGTTTTCTTGCGGATTTGTTATCTGAGCAACGAATTAGCTTTCTAAATGGACTCCGATAATTCTTCGCACCCTACTGACCACGGCCTGAACATGGATTCCGCTTCCGCTTCTCACAATACCCCCTGCACGAACTTGGACTCGATATCCACTGTTAACGATGACCCCAGCTTTCACACCGGCCAGAGTTCTTCCCAGAGCTCAGTAACTTATTCAAGAGGACATTTACGCTGTGTCAATTGTGGTTTAAATGTCACGAAAATACGAAGACATTTGTTGGAAATTGCAGAAGTGCGACATCTTATACAACAATGGGTTCGACCACAGCAGGTAAATAGTTGATCCATGTCACCATGTGTCGTGTCTTCCTCTGAGAAATGCTTTTTAACTGAGTTGACTTAAAATAATATCAATATAATAATTATGGCTTCTTTATTAGGTACAAGTTTCGAGTGACAGTGTAGTGTGCCACTCGTGTTGGACTGCAGCCTGGAATCAAATACGACATACAACTAGTGAACAGCAAAATGCACCAAATGTTAGACATGGACATGTATGCATCAGCTGTGGCAAGTCACTTTTGAGAATAAGATCACACACACTGTTCGGGTCCAATTCTCCACGTGAGGAACTCATAAGGAATGAGATTGCCCATCAGATTGCACCACGTGAGGTAAGTGTTCAACAGTTTATAATTTATTAAGTGTGGTGCTGATATCTGATAGTGATACATATTTTTACTCTGTTTGCATATCAACCCCAGAAGTTATTTTATTTTTTCACATCTGCACAAGCTATATTTGACAATCATTCTAGTTTATTTATACCATGGTGATAAGATAAGCCAGCTAACACCAGGTAGTTGCGGGGGCCCATTTTTATCAACTACCGAGAAATGAGACAGTTGACTTTTCATTGTTTTTGGACTACTGGTAGTCCCTCAGTCCTTAATTATTAAATTATATAAGGCACTAAGTCTGCCATTGTGCAGTATTGTTTTACTTGATAAACATTTTATTTATATTTGAGTTAAAAGTAAACAAATCTATTTTATTTTTATTTTGTTTACTTTGGCGTCATTCTTTTGTTTAATATTGTTTCAGTTGCCATCATCATCTCGAGTGTGTCATAATTGCTGGCGAATAACTGATAGAGCAGTATCACATTCAACTGCAGAACGGGAACCATCTGATTTATCTAGTATTGGTAATGTATTGCATCCAGAACAACAAAGCTTAGATCATATATCACACAGTATACTGCTCCCTAATTATGTAAGAGCACCACTAACACAAAATCAATGTTTTTTTCCTGGTTGTAACGATTCCAATCGACTCACTGTTCCATCAGCATAGCGGGTACGTCTTTTTTGCGACTACAATTACTATGTACCTCCAGAATGTAGAATCTGTAACTACCATTTAAATAGCAACTCTTGGGATTTACTTTTAGAATCAATATATAATCGTATTAAAACATTTAGTGCAGCATAAATTAAAGATTTTGCTACATTATTGAAAAATAATATGTACCATCATATAGACTTTGAAAATATTCACAGTATGCCTGAGCATACTGTACATTATTATCTAGGCTTATCAAAGGCACAATATGAACAAATTCTGTCTGAAGTTCCGAGACTATCAAATAAACATAGGGGTTCTTTTGCACTTGCTGCATATTTGATGAAATTAAAACAGGAGATAGTGACAAATGCCTGTCGGCATTATTGCAAGTACCAAGAAGCACATTAGAGCGGCTTATGAATATGGCCCATGAAATATTAAATCAGGATTTTGTTCCTATAAATGTAGGCATAAATCATATATCCCGAGCAGAAATAGCTCAAAGAAATCTCCTTATTCCAAATGGACTTTATGGGGGAGAAGATAGGAGGCCCGTCATAATTGCCGATGGTACATATATTTACATAGAAAAGAGTTCCAATTATTTGTATCAGAAAAAAACTTACTCATTACATAAATATCGCAATCTTATAAAGCCTTTCCTTTTTGTATGTAATGATGGTTACATCATAGATATTCTGGGCCCTTATCCTGCAACAACCTCAGATGCGGATATTATAAATAATGAATTTGGTGATGAATCCAGTTCATTAAGGCAATATTTTGAATCTAGAGATGTATTTATCCTAGATAGAGGCTTTAGGGATTCATTGCCCCTTTTAGAACGTTGTGGTTATCAGGTTCATGTACCTTTGTCTCCAGCAGATGGTGAATCTCAGTTAACGACAAGAGATGCTAATAAGTCCAGAGCCATGACTATGTGTCGATGGGTAGTAGAGGTGGTGAATGGCATTTTTAAAAGTGAATTTAAATTATTTCACCAAAATTATTTTAACAGGGCTTCTACACATTTGATGATAGACTTTGCTGTGGCTGCTGCTCTAATTAATAAATTCTACACAAAAATAAGGGACAGGGATGATGCAGCCCAAATACTAGAAATAGTTCATAAAAATATGGAGACAAATAATGATTTATCTGAGTATGTTAGGGAACACAATCTAAATAGAGCTAGGGCAGACTTTCGAAATATAAATGTAGACTGTGAAAATCTTAGGGAATTTCCTGTTTTAACTTACAGCGACTTAATATTAATTGCTTGTGGCACATACCAATTAAAACAAGCTCGCTCCTATTATGGTGAGCATATAAGATTTAATGGTTGCTACCGGATCGAAGTATGTAATGACCACAGGAGCAGCATTATGGAAGGAATAAACTTGAGTCCTAGCTGCTCTTTACTTAGGGCTAGAATTGCAAGTCGACACATCAGTCGTAAAATATATTTTATACATATTTGAATTAGTGGCAATGATTCTGGTAGGAGTGCAATTAAAAAGTATTGGTGCTATTGTATTGTCGGCTGTCGAACGGTAGGATGCTGTGCCCATGTTATGACAGTAATATGGTATTTGGGTTGGGCACGGCATCAGACTAATATTTTGCCTCCTGCTCAATTTCTGGATGACATACTGATCGTCTATGATACAAATGATGTATAAGATCATAAAATATGTTACAGATCTGATCAAAACTTGATTATGTATATATATGTATTACAGTAAAATTATTGTAAAAAAACTGTATTTGTGAAAATAAAAACCTTTATATCTTAAAATTCCGGACTTTTTTTAAATCAATTCTTTTCCCAGTTCATTCTAATAATTGCATGTTATCATTTCTATATGCTTTTATATGTGGGCACCCATGGCCGAAGCGTCTATGAACGGTGGGCATTCCCCTTTCCGTTTCGGTTTGAAGTATATCGAAACGGTCTGCTATACACAGAATTCAGAACAGATATCTGTGCAGTAAGGCGATTACGATTTAGCCATGATTTATCTAATGGACATTTTCACGCCTATCTGCCTATTGTTGCGAAGAAAATTACACAGAGTCGCATGGAGGTACCTGTCGAAGCTCTGATCCTTTTTCAGAGCTTGACCATTTAACTGTTACATCTTTTGTAAACAGTGAAATATCATCTACAACCAGCGGAACAGATCAATAGGTATCGTCGACATAAAAATATGAAAAAAATAAAAATAAACGAAGGTCGAGATTTACTAATTACAAAAAAAAGTCAATTAAAAAGTGCACAAGAACAATATAGGCAGAACAAGCCCGATTCAAATCGTAAAGCTATGCCCGCTTATCAGAAAAAAAATCCCGATGTACACATGCAAGCTGTTGCAAATTACCAAACTGCGAATTCACAAGTGCATAGAGCAATTCAGTCACGGTATGAGGAAAACATTACACTGCTTTTATGGAAAATCGAGGTCCATTCCGCTATGGAGTATAACCCTGATATTGCTTATAGAGTTGACTGCAGTGTAGCCTGGGGTTCTATGACATACAAGTGTCAATGGCGCAATGCGCTGAAATGGAAAGATGAGACATCTGGTATGTGTTGCAGCGCTGGAAAAGTGCAACTTGATCGGTTGAAACAACTGCCAGAACCACTCTTTAGTTTGATTCATGATCTACACCCAGATCATGACCATTTTATGGGTAATATTCGTAAATATAATGCCTGTTTCCAGACGACTTCTTTTGGTGTTAAACAGGTAACAGCAGACGATTTTTCACCGACTTTTAAAGTACAAGGACAGGTCTACCATTTAATTGGAAGTATATTACCAGAAGCCGAACATGACGCTCAGTACCTTCAAATATATTTTGTAAGTGAAGATGATCGAGAAGCAAAGATTGGATGTTCTAAATTTCCTAACTTAAAGCCAAATTTAATCAAACAATTGCAGAATATGCTGCATCAAGTGAACCCGTATATAAAAGATCTGAAAAGTGCCATTGATAAAGCCCCTCCTTCAGAGTCATACAAAGTTGTCATAAATGCTGATTGTAGTGCAATCAGCATATATGACAGTCTGGTGTAAACCACCAGAAGAACATAGAGGTAGATACAATGCACCAACTACAAATGAAGTGGCTTTAGTGTTAGTGGATCAACAATTTGATCGAAGGGACATCATCCTCGAGAGCCGAAGTAATTCACTTCAGCGTATTAATGAGATACATCAAGCATATGATGTGCTACAGTATCCATTGATGTTTTGCTGGGTAGATGATGGGTATTCAATCAAAATACCACAACGCGATCCCACAACTAAGCTGCCGCTTAATAAAACTGTCTCTTCTGCAAGTTTCTATTCGTATAGAATAATGATTAAAGAAGGAGAAGACAACTATTTAGTCAACTATTGTGCCCTTTTTACTCAATATTTGATGGATAAATACGCCAAAATAGAAACAGAGAGATTAAATTATATCAAAAATAATCAAGCCAAATTACGTGCTGATAGTTACATCCATTTAAAAGATGCTATTGGACGACAAAACGCAGAAGCCAACCAACTAGGACAAATGGTTGTCCTTCCATCAACTTTTACGGGGGGACCTAGGTATATGCACGAAAGAACACAGGACGCTATAACCTATGTTAGGAATTACGGCCGGCCTGATCTTTTTATCAGTTTCACATGCACTCCTCGCTGGGATGATATAAAAGAACAATTGCTTCAAGGATCACAATCTCACGGTAGACACGATGTAATTTCGAAGGTGTTTCGACTAAAGGTGAAAAAGATCATGAACTTATTGACAAAGGGCAAAATATTTAGTGAAGTGCGATGCTATATGTACTCAACGGAATGGCAAAAGAGAGTTCTTCCACATATTCATATTCTTTTATGGCTTCACAAACGGATCAAATCGACAATATAATTTGTGCTGAAATACCGGATCCCAAACGTGACCCAGAGCTTCACGAAATCGTTAAATGTAATATGATAAATGATCCATGTGGAACTTTAAATCGAAAGTCACCATGTATGAAAGATAACATGTGCAGTAAACGATACCCCAGGGCTCTTATAAGGGAAACTCAAACTGGTGAAGACGGTTATCCGCAGTACAAGAGACGTTTACAAGATGATGGTGGGTTCTCTGTTGATATCAAAGGCACAACCATAGATCATCGCTGAGGAGTTCCTTATAATCCAGTATTATTAAAAACTTTTAACGTTCACTTAAATGTGGATTATTGTCATTCGGTGAAATCAATAAAATACGTCTGTAAATACGTAAATATAGGTTCAGACCAGGCATCCTTTGCTTTAAAAAATGAGAAGGATGAAGTTAAAACCTACACAAGTGGAAGATATATAAGTTCATCAGAGGCAGTATGGCGAATCCTTGAATTTCCCATTCATGAGCATTTCCTTCCCGTAGTCCACCTCGTTGTTCATTTGGAAAATGGGCAAAGGGTTTATTTTAATGAGCAAAATCTGAGTGAAAGAGTGAATAGTCCTCTAACAACCACACTCCTATCCTTTTTCGATTTGTGTAAAGTGGATAACTTTGCAAAAACATTGCTCTACCTAGATGTACCCGCATACTACGTTTGGGATAAAAGAAAGTTCCAAAGGAGAAAGAGAAGAGCAAAGGTTGAAGGCTGACCAGGGGTCAAAAAGAGCACGTTCTGGGCAGGGTTTATACTGTGCATCCGAACAATACAGAATACTATCACCTTCATATGCTTCATCATGAGATCCGGGGCCCAATTTCGTTTGAAGCGTTAAAAACTATAGATGATCATGTACATTCCACGTTCAAATCAGCGTGCAAAACTCTCGGCTTGCTTGAAGATGATCTGCATTTGTTCGCAGCAATGGAAGAGGCAGCACTTTGCCAATCACCGCAAATGATTCGGGATCTTTTTACGATTATTTTAGTGTTCTGCCAAGTATCAGACCATTTAAGCCTTTGGGAGAAATTCAAAGAATACCTATCTGAAGATTTTAAAAGGCAATTAGAAAGATCAATCTCAAATAATCATAAAGAAATATCAAAAGAGGACTGTCAAAACTACTTGTCGAATTTTTTTGATCAAAAATCTCAAGATTTCTACAGCAACGGGATGATGTCACTACCTATAAGATGGCAACAAGTTATCGAACAAAATGGCACATATATATTATAACTAAATGTAATTAAACTTTGAAAAAAATGTCTTTAATTTGTATATAATATACGAAAAAACATTTTCCCCGACCTTTTATTTGTAGTATAATTCTATCGTTTGTTGTTGCGTTTTCCCGATCCATGCAAAACCTTGGATCATCTATCTCAATGAGGAAGAAATAAGCTCAATGCTATCGTTAGCTCTTTACATCGGCGTTGAAACGGAGTACTTAAGTTTTATGGCATACATTTTTCCATTACTTTTATTTTATTTACAAAAGCACTAACAAAATTAGGTAACATTTTAGTTCACAGAAAAATACTATGTTAATAAATGAAGAAGAAGACCCCTGCTCTAGCTGAGACCTACAACTAAAAAGAAATAGTAATCTTTATTTATATCATCATCATCATTACCACAGCTCAAGGCTGATGAACGTAGTGGGTATTACATTGCCGGAAATAACGATAAATTGATAACGATTAATAACATGCATCATTGAGAATAATAACCCAAATGAATTACTAGTATATTACCTATATACCAATATATAACTATACTACAATACTCCAAACGAAATACTAAATCTTATGATGATTATTGGTTATTCCATTTTGAGCATTCTTAATAAATTATAACAATTTTATTAAAACAAAGTCTACCACGATGCCTAATAGAGTTACATAATTGCACTGATGTTCCATTTTTGATGTAGATCTAGATCATGGCGACAATTTTAGATAACTATCAAATAATAAACCGAAATATAACCGGAATAAAATAATAAACCGAAATATCGTCGGATCTCTACACTCACCACACTATACTACTTTTTACGCTGCTATTCTGTGAGAGCGTGATTATTAACCGGTCAAGATGGCCCATTCGTGCTGTAGTCATAATTCAGCTATAGAGAGGTGCTACCACGTATAAAATTGAATATTAGGATTCGTCATACTATATTAAGATAGAGCAAAATATGATGTGATAGAGACATCATGTTAAAAACGCTCAACAGCTTAGCAAACTAATTTTTTTCATCATTTTATCATCATCCCGCAAACAGTCTAGCGCTGGATATGGACTCCTATAAAAGTTAAAAGTTAAAGTTACAGCCTATATACTTTCCTCTGCTGGGCACAGGCCTCCTTTCATTTCCGAGAGGGTTTTTAGGGCAGGAAATGTCCGCCGCGCTGCCCCAAGTGTTGGCGATCTTCTCACATGTTTTCGAAATATTTTTTTCTTATTTCTCAGACATGCAGATTCCCTATGTTAGACATTATTCATAATATATAGATATTTATATATTAGTACTGAACAAAACTAATTTTTTGCGTTTAATTTTAATAGAAGAGGGGAGAATAAATTCCGTAAAATTGTTTCAGATATTAAATTGTTACGAATACTTATTCCTACGAAATTCACCTGTGTTTGTACGTGACAGGCGCATTTTACACACCATTTGACAACAAATCATATGGTAAAGTAACGTGACTCGGAACTGTGTCGTTTAGCAAGTAGCATGTAACAATCCCTTGCAACGACTAAAACACTGGCGATAAATTGTTTTCGTGTTGGAACGGAATAATCAAATACATTGCATTTCTAATATAAATATCATATTATACTTTTCTTAAAAAATAAGGATGACAAACGAGCACACAATCTTCTCTGACATTGATGGTTTCCCCCGCTTAATAGACTTGTAACAGGGTGACACAATTATTTTACGCTTAGGTTTGGGTACGTATTCTATTTATCAGAAATATGGCAAACGTGATAATTGATAAGTCAAGAAAATCTTTTAATATTTTACGCAGATGAAGTTGCAATCAAATTTTAGTCCAGTATGTGTGTCGTCAGCAGATTGTATGATTCGTCATTATACCAACGGTGTCGTCTGTTTGCAAACGTCGCTGGCTTGTAAAATGTCATAGGCAAACTGATATGTCATCGTCCGATCGTGGAAATGAGCAAATCATCATGTGCCTGGGCATTTCATGATTTGGCTGATGATATATTGACGATAAGCTTCCTCTTGTATTTTACAATGGAACGTTGCTGCCATTTTGTAACTCTGTCAATGAAATTGTTAATTGCAATTTTATGTGTTGACTTACTACGTGATCGGCGTTGAAGGAAACCATCGTGAGTAAGAATCCTGCACGTGTGAAAAATAAAAAATAAAAAATATTTCGAAGACATGTGAAGTCCGCTAACACACATCGGGGCAGCGCAGCGGACTGTTCCTTGCCCTAAAACCCTGTCAGAAGTGTGAGGAGGCCTGTAACTTTGGCTTTAACTTTACTTTACGTTCTCTTTGTAGTCTCAAAAACTATCTGCCTTTTAAAAATTAACTTTTACTTATCCAGTCTTTGATATTGTCCATTATTAATTGTGCGGATGTGTGTTACCCAGATCTATCTCAATATTTTCTAGATAAGTTGTAGCGCCTTCTCATCAATTGCATTACATTCATTTTTGGCTTACGTAAGTATGACTAAGTTTTCCATTACCGTTCTAAGCTTAAATGGCTTTATTCGACAAAGGTGTAGCTCCCGAATTTTACAAGTACTATATTAAATTCTGTGACCCAAATTCGCCTTGTTATCTTAAGGATAACTTTCAGTATCTGTATTCTACTCACTATAGAGTTCCCCGTTCCAAAATAGTCTTAAAATTCGTGTTCCACCACATAAGAGTGGTTTCTTTAATTCTTCTTTTACTGTGCAGTCCATACCGCTCTGCAATGCCCCGCCTGTTGATATCAAGTTAACTTGTAACAAGAATTATTTTAAGAGACTAGTTCGAGAATTCTATCATAACAATAATACCACCTGATTTGTTCGACTTTTTTTTCTCTCTCTTTTGCTTTATAAGTAATATTTTGTTTATTATGTATTTTAATATGTATCGTGTTATTTTAGTTTTCAGTACCCGTTTATATATTTGTTATTTATTCTTTATTATAGAGAAGATATTATATGTATATTTTTACTAACTATATTCTATTTATTTGCATTTTATTGTACCTTATATCTTTACTAACTTTATGAAGTTATTGTCATAAGGCATTAAGTCCACCCTTTATATTATTTCTCTTTTATATTATAACTCTTATTATAAAGTGTGTAATAAAGATTAAATCAATAAATTTATCCGCCGCATATGTCTAAAGCTTTTATAGATTTTTCTTATATTTAATGGCTACTGCTAGCTATGGACACCTGCAACCAATATCAAACAAAGAAGGCTACAAATGCCTCACAGAATACCAGCGAAAAATAACAGCTTAATGTATGCTATGCTATATATGGCATACTGTGTTTCGTATGGTGACTGTAAAGAACCGGAGACCCTTTTACGGGAAATGAGGTATTCCATCTTAATCGTCAGGGTAAAAGTGCATCCGAATTTTAATTCTTAATTGAGGTTATATGTGGATGTGTACAGACCACAGCATCCATTTATCATCAGGTGAACTGTGTGCTCGTATGTCTTCATATAAAAAAAAATATTGGATCTCTATACCCTCAGACCGGAACACAGCAGTGCACACTCAGCTGCTTGGCGGCAGAAATAGGTAGGCAGAAAAGGAGTCCTATTATTGGCCTGTACGAGTGTAATTGTGAGAAATTCAGTAACGTTTTAAATGTTTTATCAAGTTTTTAAAATGTATGTAATTTTATGTACATTGCGCAGATTTTTTGATAAAAGGATTGATGGCATTAATTTCTGATACTTCTTAATTGCAGTTACTCAATTAATTTATGACATATTTTACTAAGCCTTAGCTAGTATACTTACGTAATATCTCACTGCGGTAACCGCGATATTTATTACTTACTGATATTCGGGCGGTACAACGTTGGCGTGCAAGTTTTATAAACTGGATTTTTCACTGCCAGTATTATACCTTCCGTGATATCAGTTTGAGTGCTTCTACGTCTTTGTTCATTTGTCAGATATTAAATTTATAGCCTTTCGTTCTCTCAAAAAAAATATTTTAATATCATTTTAAAATATATCTCCATATTGAATCTTTTTCTATTATAAAGGCTCCTTCTATTATAAAGACTATTTACCGTAATTTTGTTTTACAAGCATTAACACAAAAGGAGGAATGAAAATGTTGAGTGCTGAGCAGGCATCCGTAAAATTAGGTTATCAGGTAGCCTGCCATGTACAGAGTACGATTTATCCTTTAATAAAAAGTAATTTAATAGCTTCATTCGCTTTATCAGCCTTTATTTAATCTACAGTCAAGTCTGGCAACTTTACCAACAGATGTTAAGTTTGCCATCAGGGGTGTACTGGTATAAAATTACGATTAACACGGAAAACGTATCGTATTTCGAGATATGTTTTGGATGAAAATACAATAACTAATTGACAGCATTGTTTCCGATATGTCAACATGAGTTAATTTTGGCATTTTATTTAAACGCGGAATTATGCCGGCGAAAAACCTCTTTGTTCAGGTCTCCAGAACTTTTATTGATTTTGTTTGAAATACTGAATGTAGGTATCTATATCTTTGTAGTAAAGCAGAGCGTCACAATCATAATCAATAGGTGGAATTTGGAGCGCTTTGCATTTGAAATTTAAAAAAATTGAAATGAAAATTTTAATTGAAATGAAGATGGCCTGTAGGGTCAACTGTATTTTTCATAGAGTATAGGTGATTGTTTGTCACCCATACTCTATAAAAAATACGGTCTAGCGAGCTTAAACTTAAGAAACACGCTAAGAAAATAATATAATTACGACAATTGAGGAGAACTGCCGTGTGGTGGCAGTATATGATTATCCATTCCCCCATTTTGTCCCGTGGTTGTCGTAAGAGGTGACTATGGAAAATGCCAGAAAAGTGGACTTTTACGGACTGAAGAAGAATGACGAAGAAGTTAATTATACATACAACAGTTTCGAACGACTGATGTCGTGAACTACTACAAAAACTAGCATTTAATGTTTATTAAATGCTAGT
The DNA here is from genome assembly GCA_029286625.1 of Parnassius orleans. Lineage (NCBI taxonomy): Eukaryota > Metazoa > Arthropoda > Insecta > Lepidoptera > Papilionidae > Parnassius > Parnassius orleans. The sequence continues at coordinate 3,271,264 of JAGSMP010000168.1, forward strand.
GTTTGTTTTTATAGTGATTTTTTTATTAATAAAGAATATTTCAATCTCTGTCATCTTCGAAATAAACATTATATTATTTTTAGGAATTTATCAAACTAACTGACTAGTTTATGCCTAATTTATACACTGACGCTAATCTTTTTTTGAATTTATTTTTAGTGTAACTACATGCATAATGCACTTATTTACGTCATAAACGAGCTCATTTAATTATCACTATTTGTTAAAATTTTCCATCTTTTTCTTGAGTCAAATTAACTAAGGAAGAAGAAGCGGTGTTTCATTTATTCATACTTCTACTACAATACCATCAAAAGACCACTGCTGAACATAGGTTTCGCCCTTATATGGCCTCATAGGGGAAATATTTTATATAGTTTCTACGTTTGGCAAGCGGGTTGGCACACGTAGTTTTTATAATTTTGGTTTGTTTTCAGGAAGATGCTGCAGTCCATAGTCTCGGTCAGTCTTACGTCGCCACTACACGGCCTTTATATAACTGTGACATTATGCAGTCCTTAATGCAGTAGTTATTGACTGGCTTTATTAATAATTATTATTATTTTATTTTGCCAAACATTAATTCAATAATAAAAATAAATCTTAGTAAATTAAAATTAATTCTCCTTGTAAAAAAATTACGTATAAAAAGACCTCAAAGCTATTTGCGGCCATAAGAATCAATATTTTTGTATGTATACAAGTAAATGATTTCAATATGACATATGTATATATAATATGTATTAGTCGAAGGTATATGCCTACTTTCCTAAATATATCAAAATAGATGAAAATTCATAATTGTACAACCTCTGGTAGTCACAATAAAATTAAAAAAAAATTATTAATCAATTACTAAAGATTCGAAATATTTGAAAACACACAAACTGTCTAAAAAGGAAAATAAAATAAGAATATGTAATGCATAACGTATTAATCTATTCTAATTTACATCACTTATGTGTATATATTACGTTCTATTTAATTTAATAACCACTCTAGCGGCACTGAAATGAGAAAATAATACACCAATGACGTAAACGAAACTTGCTGCAGTGGAAAATGCAATTTGAACACGATGCCAGCCAAATATCGGAGGGTAATAAATTTTAACCGATACCTTAGCAAATGTTAATGTTCTCTGACTAACGTTTATTTTATATTTTTAAACATTTTTATGATTTATGTATTATTTTAGCACTTAAGGGAAATAGATGCTTTGATTTCCTTCTTTATTACCTTTCATTTCCCTTTCATCAATAATTCAACTAATTATAAAAAATAGTCATATCTAAAATGATTTCATAAAATGCTTTAATTTTCAAAATTACCTTTTTATTTTATTTACAACATCCCCCTATTTCCTTAATTTTGGTATGGTATTATGTTACTTCCAGTATTTTTTTATTTCAATATTATTGGTATCGATGTAGTTCAGTGACTCTAGTATATTTAATTCTAATATCGTATACTAGAGGTTATCATCATTAGCGTCCTACTGTAGTCTTACTTATTTTAGTCCCCGCACTATGTGGACCTGGAAAGACATGCAAGAAATCGATGGCTGCAGGCGGCACAGGACGATGTTTTGTGGCATTTCTTTAGGACATCCCTATTTCCATCAGTAGACTTGTGAAGGTCAGTACAGTATACAGTGTTAATACAATCTAAAAATTAACACATCGCTAACACTTTACTTTCAAAGATCCACCCGGCAGTGACTTCAGATATCGAGCAAGTTTAGCACTTACTTCGAAACCAAGATGCTCACACATTGCAACTGTGGAAATAATTTAACGCTGATCTTACAGAACACGAACAATTTCAATTTAAAACTTGCAAGAGCCGGTTCGTGTCTACTTATCGTGTACGAACCTATGCTATGGTGTTATGTGACTGAGTCCAATTTTTCCAAGTACTAAGAGTAGTAAAGTATTTTTGTTAAGGGTTTTTTCTAGTCATGTACTTGTAAATACAAATATGTCAACAGACAAATGTCTTTAGATTATGTTAGCTAAGTAATATATAACTATGGCCTAAAACCAGCCTTGACTTTTGCGCAAGGTACATTATAATGATTTTAGTATTAAATATTGACATTTCTAGATATTAATATTACTTATTTACATTTCTACATCCATCAAAGGCATCGCGGAACTTTCGAAACCATTGGGACACAACAACAAACACAAGAATCAAAGTCTAACAACAGTAATATTATTTTGATATAAAATGAAATTCACTTTCGAATTCCAAGATTTGAAAAGAGTAAATATGTTACGGACTAACAAAGGTATTAGTAAAGTAACATTAATGCAGCTATATATAATAGAAATTATTTCTATCCCCAAACAGCACTGCACTGTTGTGTCCCGGTTTGAAGGGTGTAGAGAGTCAGTTTAATTACAGGCTGTGAGGCATATCCCATGTTGGTAATTAGTGGTAACAACGCATTTATAACCCTTTTTTGCTTTAAGTTAGTTGAAGGGTGCCATAGGTTACATTAGCCACTTTCCATCAGTTGGACTGTCTGATTGTTTGTCACTTCTTTTTTATCACATATAGTAACACATATGGGTCGGGTCGACCGGAAGGCCACGCTCTCAGAGAACACCAGCGTGACATAGCAGTTTAATGTTGTTGTGTTTCGTATGGTGAGTATATATGTATAACCGGAGACCGCTTTTTACTGTAAACGAGGCATTCCACCTTAGTCCTCAGGGATGAAAACGAATCTGTATTTTGATTCTTAATCGAGGATAAATCATAGAGCATCCATCTTACCATCAGGTAAACTGTGTGCTCGTTTGTCACCCTTATTCTTTAAAAAACAGGCTCGAACTGATTAATACCCCACGGTGTCATCATCATCGTCATCGAAGGGTCACGGGATTGCCATAATAAGGAACGTGACTGCGGCTCCCTGTCGATATTCTGCAAATTGAGCTGTTTTCGGGGATGGTTATGAACCAACGAGCCTGCCGTTTGTTGAAGGGGATCATTAGTCAGATTCGAGACCACAAGGGTATTAGCGTGTCTTGTCACCACAAACGCGTGACCTAGTCGCAAGTCATAGATTTGATTTCAGACTGAGCCAACATTAATTGTGCAAATTATTGTCTTTCAGGTCTTGTATTGGTGTGATTGTCCCAATGACAGTCGAATTTAGCCTCCTAAACTGCCTTCGACCTTAAAGTATTCATATAGCGCAGTGACTAAGCTTTTGATCACGATGCTGCAGGGCCGCGAGTTTGAATCGCGCACTGAACAAGTAGATGAACATGAACAAGTGGTGAATCCTCATGCAATTTATGTATGTAAACCGCTGCAACGATACAGGAAAATATCTTGCTCTAAGGTTTTTTTTAAATTAAGCATTATATCGAGTAGTGACAGATTAAGACAAGTGACTGTCATTGGTTAGTAAATAAGTTTGTAGCACTATAATATTTCATGCACACTGTTGCCTTTTTGATATTATAAAAATCAACTTAGGAAAATCGGAAAAGGATCTTGTCGTTTGTAAAAATTTCTCTCAATGATGAAATTAAATATGCCTTTTAGAGAAAATAAATTGTGCAATTATAATTTCACTAAAAATTCAAAAGATAAATAAATTTGTTCGCGAAATTTAAGAGAATGTCGTTAAAGAAACGTATCTCGCAAAGGTAAGAGAACAAGTTGTCGCGCGCCTTGTACGTGATGAAAAGTTGAATTGTGTAATACCAATGTAACTTTTCGTAATATCAACGGATTTAACATATAAGTTGGTAATCATCGAGCAAGTCTCTCGTCTCTCGACTTTGTTAGAATTCACTCGACTTACATGTCACAATTTTCCGTTATAGCTTTAATGAAAGTCTTATAAATTGTTTTTAATGAAATAATATAATGCGAACATAAATTTATGTATTATAAAACTCTTATTTCTCTATACAAGTACACAAGAGAGTCTTGGTAACTCAAGATATATATATATATATATATATGACAATAAGAAGTGGTCCCATAAAAAATGAAAATTTTAGTGTAACTATTTAGCCGATGTTGAGTTGGCCATATTCCTTAGTCCACAAAATAGGGTAAAAAATTACTTTTAATAAAAACTAAAAGCCGACTTCTAAACCTAAAGTTGGCGCTTTATTACTTCTATACACTATATCTTAGCACCGACAAACGTCGACTACGTGAACAACCTGAATTTGATCCGTGCACACACCACTGAGACTGATTTACCACCGGCTCGACTTTAAAAGAAAACATCGAGTGAAAACTTGTCTCTGAGAAATTAAAAACTTCGATACCATCAATAGTATTATATTAATGCGGCGAACTTCTTACTTTGAAACCCCTCATAAATGAGTAGTGGCCTACATCAAGTATGATTTATGTAGGCAGTTACTTTTGCACTAACTATACGCACTCGTATACCACAAATACATAAATACTACGTTATATGTAGGAATATTATTCATACAGTCGAATTTTGTGTCAAAAAACTAAAAAGACTTGGAGACAGCAATATTGAGGACTATTACAAACCTTGTATGCGTTTATTCTATCTTTTGTATACCCGTGTAGTGGCGGGTAACAATACCCACTACCCCATATCTTCCCGTGGGTGTCGTAAGAGGCGACAGAGAGAAATTGAGGCAGAATATGGGTAGCAGCATCTTTCTGATGACAGCAAAACAACAATTAAAAAAACTGCGGTTGCCAACCCGCTCGCCCAGCGTGGCAACTATGGCAATATACCCCCTATGAATAAAGTTACGAAGAAAGGGCCCCCAGTCCCCGGCGGCCTCGCTATTCCTAGCTACGGTGGCGACCATAGTAACGACGGGACAGGGGTGCTAAGAATCTCCGGTGGAGGTTCGGTTGCCACGTAAGACGACTCGATCTGGCAACATATAACGCACGCACCCTGAGAACTGACGAGAAGATCCTGGAGCTGGAAGAAGAGATAGACAACTTGAGCTGGAATATTATAAGATTATCAGAGGTCCAAAGAGAGGGGGAGGACACGGTAATCCTCGAATCCGGCAACTTGTTCTATCACCGGGAAGGCGACCATCTGTCCCAAGGAGGTGTCGGATTTATCGTCCACAAGTCTCTCATTAACAACGTTGTAAAGATTGGGAGTGTGTCGACGAGGGTTGCGTACCTTATACTCAGAATCACCAAACGGTATTCGCTGAAGGTCATACAGGCTTACGCACCAACCTCGGCACACCCCGATGAGGAAGTGGAGGAAATGTATGAGGATATCTCTAGAGCCATGCATTCCTCCAACGCAAAACTAGGCACAAGAGAGAGCAGTGAGCTGAAAGTAGGGAAATTCGGAATAGGGCAACGGAACCCAAGGGACCAGCAGTTGGCTGACTTCATGGAGAAGGAGGGACTCTTTATAATGAACTCTTTCTTCCAGAAGCGACCCCACAGGTAGTGGACCTGGTGACACACACACAAACACACACACACACACACACGCACACACACACACACACACCACACACACACACACACACCACACACACACACACACACACACACACACACACACACACACACACACACACACACACACACACACACACACCACAAGCATGCACGTTTTTATATTAGTTATCTAAAAGTATTTCATAAGATTTTCTTTGTGAAGTTGTGGAAGAGCGGAGTCTCCTACTACAGGCGCTCTATACTTAAAGGGAGGCTCTAGCCACTTACTTATGTTAAAATACCTTGTGAAGTAAATAAATAATTTATTTTTATTATTATGACGCTCCGTCCCCCTCGTGCTCTAATCCAAAGTCCCGAAACCTTTCAACTCGAGTTACAAAATCGTTTTCAGTGCCTAGACGATTGCAATGTAGTGGATGATATGAATGACAAGCTCGTGGACACTGTCCATGCGGTCGCAGCTAAGTTTTGCAAGACCCGCCGCAGAAGAACACAAAAACTCTCTCACGGCTGTTAGACGGGAAATGAAGTTGCAATCTTCAGTAGATTTCACAGCATACAGGCACCTGAACAAACAGATCTCCAAATGCATACGGCGAAACTTAAGCAACTTCAGTACAGCTCGTACTAAAGAAGCGATCGAGCGGAACCAGGGCTCCAAAGTCTTTGCCAGAGATATGTCTGCCAGAAAGAGCCAACTGTCGAAGCTGAAGAGCGAATGTGGCAGCATCGTTTCCGGGACACCTAAGATTTTGAGTGAGATTGAGAGGTTCTATGGGCAGCTGTACACATCACCGTTGGAGCCACACGCAAGTGTGAGTAACGGAATTACAGCGGAGCTTCTGAATGCGGGTAGAAAACCGGTAATTAAAGTCCTTCAAAAGCTCTTTAATTCCGTGCTCCATGGTGGCACTACTATACACCGGAGGCGTGGAGCAGAAATGCGGTGGTCTTGTTCTTTAAGAAAGGCGACAATGCTTTCTTGAAAAACTACAGACCGATTTCCCTTCTGAGCCGCGTCTACGTGCTGTTTTCGAGAGTCATTACGAATCGTCTCGCACGCAGGCTCGACGACTTCCAGCCTCCCGAACAAGTCGTTTTCCAAAAAGGCTTTAGCACCATAGACCACATACACACCCTTCGACAAATTGTACAGAAGACCGAGGTGTACAATTTGCCACTATGTCTTACGTATGTGGACTATTAGAAAGCCTTTGATTCCGACGAAATTTGGGCGGTGTTGCAGTCCCTTCAGCGTTACCAAGTTGACTGTCGGTATATCGAAGTGCTAAAGTGTTTGTACAGTAGGGCAACGATGGCTATCCGAGTACAAAACCAGAGTACGAAATCTATCCAACTGCAGAGTGGTGTAAGATAGGGTGACGTTATATCCCCAAAATTCTTCACCGCTGCATTGAAATACGTTTTCAAGCTACTGGACTGGAAAGGATACGGTATTAACATCAATGGCGAGTACATCACTCACCTTCGATTTGCCGACGATATAGTCCTTATGGCAGAATCGCTGGAGGACCTAAGAACTATGCTCAAATACCTCAATAGTGTCTCCCATCGGATAGGTCTTAAGATGAACATGGACAAAACAAAGATCTAGTTTAACGTCCATGTCACACCTAATCTAGTTGTTGGGAGCACTAAGCTTGAAGTTGTTGATGAGTATGTTTACCTGGGAAAAATGGTCCGACTAGGTAAGTCCAACTTCGACCAAGAGGTCAATCGACGGATTTAATTGAGCTTGGCAGCATTCGGGAAATTACGATACATCGAGGAAATTATATACTGGTTCTATTAAATTTCATAAAAAAAAGTTGTACAAAGTTATTGTAAAGTGATATACTCTTATGTTTCAAAAAATGTTGCTGGGTTTCTTGCCGGTTCTTCCCAGGACAGAGGTATTTTCCGAACTAGTGGTAAAAAAATACTCAATAAGTATTAAGTAATAATCTAAAAGTTTAAGTTAAAGTTACAGCCCATATATATTACGTCCCACTGCTTGGCACAGGCCTCCTCTCACTTCTGAGAGGGTTTTAGGGCAAGGAAGTGTCCATCACGCAGCCCCAATGCGTGTTGGCAGACTTCACATTTCTCCGAAATATTTATTTTTTCTCAGACATGCAGGTTTCCTCACGATGTTTTCCTTCACCGCCGGACACGTTGTAAAACAGCACTTAAAATTGCAATTAACTATTTCATTGGTTAAAGTTGGAAAAATTTACTTTGCCAATATCCGCTCAATAAAATAAAATGATTTGTCTTACCTAGCTTGAAGAGCACCTCCCGCCCTCCCTCAATTGCGTGTACTATTCCCGTCATCACTAATCCCAGCACCACTACTTCCACCACCACTGCACTAGGAAATACACACCACCAACGACAATACGACACGTGTTTCGCCTCTAAACGAGGCATCTTCAGGTGTAGTATACTCTACGGTGGCTGACCGCTAAGTAAATTTTTCCAACTTTAATATAATGGATTTCCGCAAAGTGACGCCTGATTTTATTAATTTCATTGGTGCCGGCGGGGATCAAACCCGGGTTGCTCGCGTACTGTGAAATTTACAGCGAGCACTAAGCCCCTGAGCTACCATGGCTCTTAGTAAACTAAAATACAATGTCGAATGTCTGGGATCAATCACAATACAACCAAAACAGAAAAACAACAAGTTTTGTTTATGTGCAAATATGATTTCGGCTGACATTCAAACCGAGAATTTAGCGGCCAGGTTCTATGACCCATCTGATCCATGCGATCGACATTATATTATAAAAATTTGACTACAGATAGTATGTTAGAAGTTTCTTTCAAAAACGAAGCTATGTTGGTAAAAGCTTCCGCCTCATGTAACATTTAAATTCATTTACTGTTCGTTGGAGTTAAATGAAATAAATATAAGGTACAAATTTATATATCATATAGCATTATCATACGTGAACATTTTAAGTACTACCACATAATATTATGTATTTAATACGAAGAGAATACATTTTGTTTAAATTTCTTGAAGGTTTAAAACGAATAAGTATTACTTACTTTGTCAATAGACCTTTAAAACAAAATATATTATAAAACAAATAGGGCAGTAACATTTATTAATCTTAAAAAATATTTAATGATTTTTTATTATTAAAAAGTATTTTATAGTTCCTATTTGGTATTCGTTATTTTAATAGTTTTTTGGCTCAGGTAATTGCAGTAACATCACAGATTCAATTTACATTTTGCATGCTGGAAATTTTTGATTTATCGATGAACCCCATCTGAATCTGAATTTACTAGCGCATCCGTTAAATATCGATAGCCATTAATTTGAATTATAATTTAAAACAGATGTTTTTATGAAAATATTCATTTTTATGCGTATTATTACGAGTTTTCATTTAACCACTACTGCTGCAGCTTCTGCTACTATATTTTCATCCCAAAATACTTATGTAAGTGTAACACTCCCCCCCTCACTTCTTTATTTGTCTTTCTTTAAAATTTATAACTATAAGATATATAAAAAATATCAAATTTACGTGACCAGTATATTAACCATATATTGATCTTTCTAAAGGTTTAAATATAGGCCGTTTAATAAATTTATGGCGTGATCGTCTTAATTAGGACCCTTATTTACTTGTGTTTGTATAGTAACTAGTTCTTTTAGGTGTCTCTTGGAAGAATGAATATTCACCTAGAGCAACAGAAAGCTGCTGGTAGTGTCTAATAAGCTAAAGAACCCCGTTCACGATGACAGATCTCAAAAGAGTTTAAGAACAGTAAATCGTCCCTTTTCCACTTGTATCAGGTTCACATCAGTCAATTCCTTATTAATCAATCCCTTCCCGCTTGGAAAAGGCTCACAATATTTATATAATATACCCGCATGAGGTCGACACATATGCTCCACCAACCAATACAATGGCAGATATAGCCAGTAGGCAGTTATAAGATAATAGTAATAATTCGCCATCAGAAAGGGTTTGTGTCACTGACGTTGAGTATATGCATTTTACGACCTTCTTTGATTTGTCTCACGCACCAACAAGTTGCTTTCAATCATTCAAAGGTGGGAACTTTGCTGAGATATATAATTATGTTGCTATATAAAACATCACGGAGGTCAGACAGTCTGCAGCCCCGTAATGAAGGGACCCGACTTGGGCAAAGCTACTTAGGTTGTGAGTCAAACCAAGACGCAGAGAGCGCCATTGAGAATAGCGACCCGCCAAACAACCATCACAGAGACGCAATGCTGCAGAACGCAATTACACCATCCCAAGGTCCCCAATACAATCCCAGCAGACATCACCACCCGCATACCTCCATCGACCAGAACCACAAGATGCGTCGAATCAGGCGCAGCACACCCGCAGATCCATCACAAGACGCAATACCGTAAGTAGCAGTAAGCATCAATGGAACTATCATACGGATGGCACCCCCTCACAATACACCCACATGATCCCTATCGACTTTGGTAACAAAATTGATAATGTTGTTAACAAAAAATACAACCAACGTATCATAGTAGCACCCTACTAAGACGCCAGTAGCCAAAACTCCACGTATCATAGCGCTATTGCACTAAGACATGGAGTTGAGTATGCCTGCTGCACTTAAAAGTACTACCAAACACAATATAGCCGACGTATCATAACGCTATGCGCTTACGCCGCCCACAAGCGGTAGGGGTGTGCGATGTTCACGGGCAAGTCGTATTGTTACAACAAACCCGCTTACCACCGACACTAAGATGATATGTCTAAGAACATCGGTTAGCGAGTTCAAGTTTACCTCGGTCTCGGACGCTGTGAAGCAATCTAGACGCCACTATAATAATTATTTTCAAGTCCCATTTCTTTCAATATAATGCTTTTACATATTTGAGACCTTCCACATATTTGCTTTATTTCCTTCCTATAGACCTTACTATATGTCTTATACATATGGGACTTCAAGTCATAACTCTGTTATCATAATGCTTATACATCATAGAGACCTTCTATATTAATGCTTTAGTTCCATAGACCTTACTATCATAAGTCCCTAATATAGGACCATACATTGTGCAACAGTACTAGTAGCAGTCGGTCAACTGACCACCCCATATATGTCCCATTTCTTTCAATATAATGCTTTTACATATTTGAGACCTTCCACATATTTGCTTTATTTCATAGACCATACTATTATATGTCTTATACATATGGGACTTCAAGTCATAACTCTGCTATCATAATGCTTATACATCATAGATACCTTCTATATTAATGCTTTAGTTCCATAGACCTTACTATCATAAGTCCCTATTAAAGGACTAATCATTGTGCAACAGTACTAGTAGCAGTCGGTCTGCCGACCACCTCATATATATATATGTACACCCATGGGTATGTGTCTCCAGCAACGCCCTTCATATAAGCAATCATTACATGAACACACTCCAGTAATACCAGAACTTCTTCATTTAACTTTGAAAATTTTTGAGTAATACAAGAACACCTTCATTAACTTTGAAAATTTTTGACCCATTTTTTCAGTTATATTACAAATGTTATTTATCTTTATTATTGCAATATAATCGACTTGTACTTGTATTATTTAATACATTTTGAATATTTTAAGCAGAGTTTTTGTTAAATTTAGAGATTTTTAAAGACAATATTATGCGTTTACTATACTATAATATTCAATATTCGAAATGAATATATGTATTTGAACTTTATGCTTATTAATGCATTTTAATTGTTTAAAATATAATCTCTTTGATATCTTTATATTGAATTTAATTATTATTTATTAATAATAATTATGAACTGTCACATAAGGTTCATATTATCAATAAAATGTTCAGAACATAATCAAAATGCTTACACACGCTATCAAATGCGATTGACACATAATTTTTAGTTTTTTGTTTTATTTTGTGCACTTCTATGGTACAATATCTTTCAAAACATAATATTACGAGTATATTATTAGTTTTATTCTCTTCTTTTTATAATCAATACTTAAAAACGTACGACAATTTTCGATTTACTTTATTTTGTACGAAGAAGTACGAGCATTGGCGGTGTAAGAATATCGACTACCTCATTTTATGTCGTTAGTAGCGTAAGAGGCGACAGAGGGAATGAAACAGATGAGCAGCAGCATCTTCTTTAAAGTTATTCAAAATATAAATAACTGCGGTTGCTAACTCGCTTACCAAGCGAGGCAACTATGGTAAATATAGGGCCTATGTTAAGCAGCAGCCTCTTTATAGTTTGTGTAGAATCACAATCTAACTTCTTAGGCTGTGGTAGTACTATGAGTGCCTATATTTTACAACTTTATGAATTTTGTAGCAAATTCTAGCTCCGAAAATTTTAAGTTATTTTTTTTAACTTGACGCATGTTATTTATCCATTATTCGCATTTTTAATATCACCTCTAAGAATTCGTACGGTTTCTATAGACATTTCCGCCTACATTCGATCAAATCTTGTTAACAAAGTCACTAACGACATAAATTTATTTTTAAAACAACGTAGGATTTTGCCAATAATAACATTACTAAAATTATCACAAAATTAACTTTGATACACGTGCCTGTAATAAGGCTTCTATTTTTGAGAGTTAGAACGCATTTTATTTTGTTTGTACGGGAAAAAATCCTTTCTACTGAAGCGTTTAACACAATACAAAATTATCCTGTCTGTTTAGGCTAGCCTGTTTATTCAAGTTGTTTGTTCGTCAGCGTTTTGAAATCCAATTTATGTTAACTTGAATGCCCTTGCAACTTGATTAAGATTAATTAAAACGTCCAACATAATTATTTTGATCTAGTTAGAATTCACGTTGCATGAAGGCTTTGTTTAAGCTGAAAAATAATATATTCTTCTAGTTATTCTAGAAATTTTTATCTACACAGACATTTAGAAATATAAAACTTTTCATTTAACACTTGAGACCCTCCCCGGCTATGCCTGGGTAGGATCTATTAATGTTGCGTTATTTAGATTGTTTAACGTAATCATCGAAGACAATTTAAAAAAGACGATTTCCCGAAAAAACTCAAAGTTTCTCGAATAAAATGTAGGCTAGATCACTCTTGGCATTGCTTTCGGGCATTACCCCCTCAGCTCAATAAAAGGCAGTTATTTCGATATTACAGACAGACACTTCATTTTTATATAAATGCATGTATGTATGTATTAACATACGGGTGTATGAAGAATTTATTGCATCTACTAGCTGTAATGTTGGAAGTTAGAATACTACGTCATTTATATCTGTCTTTTTATCCGTAGTCAGCTTTACAGTATTGGCCGCGATAAAAATATATTTATTCAATCATTCTTTTATTAGTCTCTCAAATGCCACTGTTGAACATATGCCTCCTAATAGATACCGCATAGAGGGATATTGCTATAGTTGTCACACACACACACACACACACACATTATTGAACATTGACAACACACACACACATGTGTGTGTGTGTGTGTGTGTGTGTGTGTGTATGATATCAGATGAAAATTAATTTTTATAAAATCTGATCTTGATGTTGGCGTTGAGTTAAATAATTTTGAATGCAAGTAATATGAGAAAATAAAAGTTACTGAAAATGCGCTAACAATGTGTTTCAGTATTATAAACTTACGGGTTTATTGTGGTAGAAATTTCTCAAAAGTAATGTTGTAGTAACATTATACTACTGACTTATTGGACCATTTTTTATTTAAGAGGCAAAATTTAAAGTACTTTAACAAAGTTTTGCTGTACTTTAAAATAGATTAGACAAAGGCAAAGACATAAAACTCTGCTTTTACAGTAAAAATCATAATTATTTTTTCTAAGTAATCGTCTAATGCTTACTCTAATAAAACTTTTTGAAAGATATTAAGATATTAAGTATCTATTGTCAAAGTTTATAAAAAAAATATTAAAAAATTATGAGTTAATAATATAAATTTATTTTATATATATATATATAAACACTCACGCCTGTCACCCAGAGGGGTAGGCAGAGACTACGGACTTCCATTTGTCATGATCCTGACACACTTCTCTCGCCTCCTTTACATCCATATATCTACGCACACGCTCATCGGTTAAGGGTACTCCTAATCTGGCCCATTTTCAATATATCGCCAATTCCAATGGTCGATAAACCTTCGTCTAAGGCGTTCCTTCCCGACTCTTCCGTTCACTTTGGCAACATAAATTTGCTTTGTCACTCTTTCCTCGTTCATTTGGTTTGCTTCTCGCCGGATGATCCCAGTGCTGTTGCTGACTCTGTCACTGACGTGGTGCTACAGGGAATGGAACTATTTATTCCATCATCTGTGGTACCCATCGGAGGCAGATTGCAGCCTTGGTTTGGTCGCTCCTGTAAGACTGCATTACACAGTAAGCAGGAGTGCTATCAGGCCTGGGCTGAGGCTTCGGCGGCTCGGGATATAAACACCAGCATGCTTAAAAAGAAGTATAACTTCGCCTCCAGGTCCTTCAAAAGTGTTATTGCAACAAAGTCTGAGCACATAGGCAGAATTGGCGAGAAACTAGTTCGCCTTCCTTCGGGAACCCGTGCATTCTGGTCTCTCGCCAAGGCTGTCCAAGGAATTGTAAGCCATCACTACCATCTCTGCACAGGAGGACGACTCACTGGCCCACGCCGCAAAAGAAAAGCCGACCTTTAGGCTCACTTTTTGCGTCCAACTCGACTCTTGATGACGGGGAACACACCGCCGACCATCCCGCGGTGTGAGTGCTCCATGCCGGATGTGTGGTTCACACAGCGCTCGGTTCGCAAAGCACCTCCTCCCGGACATACAAGTCGAGTGGGCCTGACGGAACCCCCAATTGTGCTGAGGACGTGTGCTCCGGAGTTGGCACCGGTTCTAACGCGTCTTTTCCGGTACCCTACTCCCTAGGCGTAGTCCCGAAATCATGGAAGACAGCTTTTGTCCAACTGATCCCTAAAAAGGCGACTGTCAGACCCGTCCAACTACAGGCCTATCGCCATCACCCCTTGTTCTCCAAAATAATGGAGTCCATTATAAACCGCCAGCTCATGCGGTACCTTGAGGATCACCAGTTGATTAGTGACCGCCAATACGGTTTTCGTCAGGGTCGGTCAGCTGGTGATCTTCTGGTCTACCTGACTCAGATGGGCGGAGGCAGAGTCCAAGGGGAGGCATTGGCCGTTAGTTTGGACATTGCGAAGGCTTTCGATCGGGTTTGGTCAGCGCTTCGAAGCCCTTCCCATGGGCTTCCTGAGAAATTGTGCAATTGATCACCAGCTTTCTTGCAGATCGGAGCATCAAGGTCGTTGTAGACGGTGCATGCCCGACCATGCTATTAACGCTGGTGTTCCACAAGGCTGCGTGCTATCACCAACGCTGTTTCTTCTGCATATCAATGATATGTTGCAAACCGGTAGCATTCATTGCTACGCGGATGATAGCACTGGTGATGCTCTATACGCCGGCCGTGCGAATATGATGGTTACTTTAATGAACCGATCATTAAAAGAAAGAGGTATTTTAAATGTCTTTATATTAAATTTAATTATTATTTATTAATAATAATTATGAACCGTCACATAAGGTTCATATTATCAATAAAATGTTTAGAACATAATCAAAATGCTTACACACGCTATCAAATGCGATTGACACATAATTTTTAGTTTTTTGTTTTACGAGTATTTTGTGCACTTCTATGGTACAGTATCTTTCAAAAAATAATAGAGTATATTATTAGTTTTATTCTTTTTATAATCAATACTTAAAAACGTACGACAATTTTCGATTTACCTTATTTTGTACGAAGAATTACGAGCATTGGCGGAGTAAGAATATCGACTCCCTCATTTTGTGTCGTTGGTATCGTAAGAGGCGACAGAGGGAATGAAACAGATGAGCAGCAGCATCTTCTTTAAAGTTACTCAATATATAAATAACTGCGGTTACCAACTCGCTTACCAAGCGAGGCAACTATGGTAAATATAGGGCCTATGTTTAGCAGCAGCCTCTTTATAGTTTGTGTAGTACCACAATCTAACTTCTTAGGCTGTGATAGTACTATGAGTGCCTATATTTTACAACTTTATGAATTTTGTAGCAAATTCTAGCTCCGAAAATTTTAAGTTATTTTTTTTAACTTGACGCATGTTATTTATCCATTATTCGCATTTTTAATATCACCTCTAAGAATTCGTACGGTTTCTATAGACATTTCCGCCTACATTCGATCAAATCTTGTTAACAAAGTCACTAACGACATAAATTTATTTTTAAAACAACGTAGGATTTTGCCAATAATAACATTACTAAAATTATCACAAAATTAACTTTTGATACACGTGCCCGTAATAAGGCTTCTATTTTTGAGAGTTAGAACGCATTTTATTTTGTTTGTACGGGAAAAAATCCTTTCTACTGAAGCGTTTAACACAATACAAAATTATCCTGTCTGTTTAGGCTAGCCTGTTTATTCAAGTTGTTTGTTCGTCAGCGTTTTGAAATCCAATTTATGTTAACTTGAATGCCCTTGCAACTTGATTAAGATTAATTAAAACGTCCAACATAATTATTTTGATCTAGTTAGAATTCACGTTGCATGAAGGCTTTGTTTAAGCTGAAAAATAATATATTCTTCTAGTTATTCTAGAAATTTTTATCTACACAGACATTTAGAAATATAAAACTTTTCATTTAACACTTGAGACCCTCCCCGGCTATGCCTGGATAGGATCTATTAATGTTGCGTTATTTAGATTGTTTAAGGTAATCATCGAAGACAATTTAAAAAAGACGATTTCCCGAAAAAACTCAAAGTTTCTCGAATAAAATGTAGGCTAGATCACTCTTGGCATTGCTTTCGGGCATTACCCCCTCAGCTCAATAAAAGGCAGTTATTTCGATATTACAGACAGACACTTCATTTTTATATAAATGCATGTATGTATGTATTAACATACGGGTGTATGAAGAATTTATTGCATCTACTAGCTGTAATGTTGGAAGTTAGAATACTACGTCATTTATATCTTTCTTTTTATCCGTAGTCAGCTTTACAGTATTGGCCGCGATAAAAATATATTTATTCAATCATTCTTTTATTAGTCTCTCAAATGCCACTGTTGAACATATGCCTCCTAATAGATACCGCATAGAGGGATATTGCTATAGTTGTCACACACACACACACACACACACACACACACACACACACACACACACACACACACACACACACACACACACACACACACACACACACACACACACACACACACACACACACACACACACACACACACACACACACACACACACACACACACATGTATATATGTGTGTGTGTGTATAATATAAATATTTTCATCTGATATCACACACACACACACACACACACACACACACACACACACACACATGTATATATGTGTGTGTGTGTGTATAAAATATTGCTAATCTGATGTCGCACACACACACACACACACACACATGTATATATGTGTGTGTGTGTGTGTGTGTGTGTGTGTGTGTGTGTGTGTGTGTGTGTGTGTGTGTGTGTGTGGCTGTGTGTGTGTGTGTGTGTGTGTGTGTGTGTGTGTGAAAATTAATTTTTATAAAATCTGATCTTGATGTTGGCGTTGAGTTAAATAATTTTGAATGCAAGTAATATGAGAAAATAAAAGTTACTGAAAATGCGCTAACAATGTGTTTCAGTATTATAAACTTACGGGTTTATTGTGGTAGAAATTTCTCAAAAGTAATGTTGTAGTAACATTATACTACTGACTTATTGGACCATTTTTATTTAACCATCATTTGCAACTCGGCCGCCGACGATGCAAATATGACTTGATTATCGGCGTACAAAAGGCATTTGACGGTTAACTCTCCCATTCTCAACCCACATTCTTCGACTTTCCAAGTTTGCAAACAACTGTCCATAAATAGGTTAAACAGCCACGGGGAAGCTACACAGCCCTGTCTAACACCTTTTTGAATGCCAAACCAGTCCGAGTAGACCTCATTGATCCTGACACAAGCACTAGAGTCCCTATAAAGAGACCTTAATGCCTGTATCAAACCAGCGCTCAAACCAAATGAGTTAAGTGTTTGCCATAACACATTCCTGTCCACTCTATCATAAGCCTTTTCCAAGTCCATGAACGTACAAAAAACTTTCTGGTTTTTATATACATATATATATATAAATTGATTATAAAATTATGATTTCTTATATTTACGCGAACACTACACATTGAATAAAACTAATTTTACGGATTATATCGCGTTTAATCAACTTATTTTTAATAATTCCCGACGTTTCGGGTGCTTTACAGCACCCATGGTCAATTAAACGCGATATAATCCGTAAAATTTGTTTTATTCAATGTGTTCATAATTTAATTTTGAAATCGATTTGAATAATTATTAAAAAATGACTTCAACCGCATTATTATTAATTGTTCTAAACCTGTTCACTATCGCAAAAACAGGGACTTAAAAGGATGTTAAAAGCGTGGGCTATAAAAAGATCTGTATGCAAAACTTTGCTTATTCGAATAGTATAACAATTTAACGTTCTCCAAATGTATGGGTACGCATATTTGGTCTTCTTCGTCTTATATTCATCGACAGTGGAACATTTTATTTAATTTTGATCTTGAATCTTCAAAATTACACCTCGAAAGAGCGTATTTTCTTGTAAACGTGAAACACTGACCTCCAAGATCAGCCCATCGAATTATCTAACTATCTTTATTATGTCGCCAATTTTCAAGATTCACTATAATATTACTACTATAATTTATCATTCATCACAGCCAATCAAAAGTCTGAGCTATGCCAAGACATAAGATATTTGCCGTAGTTGCAGAGCAGTATTTTAATTATTTTGAGTTCTTATCAAGAAGATGTTGCTGCTCCTCTTCTATTTCATTTCTCTCCATCGCCTCTTACTGCACCCACGAGATAATAACAATTGTCCATTCCTGCCTTTCAGTCAAATCTTTTCCTTTTGAAACGATACATTTTTGAGATATTAAAACCTTCTAAACAGCATTGTCGACTGTTATTAAGTGTCCCGGAAAGTGTACAGGCTCTCTCTATTACCAAGTTTAAATGTTTTGTTAAGCTGAAACTGTATAAAAAGGGTTATTATAGTATAAATGAATACATGATTGATAATAACCCCTGGGAATGAGGTGGTCGCTACCAAGCAGTTTCTAAAATAAATTTTGTACTTAAATAGTTTGTACAACCATTAATGTAAAATTTACTTTAAAAAATAAGGCCCGCTGGGTTTCTTGCTGGTTCTTCCCAGGACAGAGGTTTTTTTCGAACAAGTGGTAAAGTAAAAAATGACTTTCAGTAAGAATTACACATGTAATCTATATTGAATAAAAAATTATTCTATTCTATTCTATTCTATTCCTCTATATGCTTACGAACTGTCGGACAGCAAAATATACGTCAAATACATAATAGAGACTTGTACAATTTTTTTTATAGAATAAGGGTGACAAACGAGCACACAGTCCACCCGATGGTAAGTGGACGGTGTGGCCCGTAGACATCTACATTTCCTCAATCAAGAATCAATATGCAGATGAGTTGTTACCCCTGAGAACTGAGATGAAATGCCTCGTTTCCATTAAAAAGGGTATCCGGATCTCTATACATATTATGAAACACAGCAGCATTAACCTGCTAGTTTATACTGGTATTCTGTGAGAGCGTGGTCCTACCCCGGTTGAGCTAACTCATTCATGCAACAGCCATAATATAGCTGCAGCGTGTCTCTACCACGTAAATAAAAATAATATGTAAATAATACGTAAATGTTAATACATATAACTAATAATAAATTATTATTCTTTTATAATATAGTAACATTCCATTATTGATTGAGTTTACATAAAATAATGTGACATAATTATAGTAATCTCGTTTACTAAGCACTTTATTATTAAGAGTTTACACTAATACTGCGGTAATAGTAATTTACCAAATCAAACACAAAGAAATGTTTTTGTATTGATACAATACCATACTTTTCTGGTAATGAACAAGATTGTGAATTTCCGTAAAATAAAAGTGTTATTTATTATATCTCCTTAAATAAAGCTACAAAAATCTAGAAAAAATTCCCAATGTGTATTCCAACCTATAGATTACGAATCTGACATAACAGTAAAAACTCCATAATAGCACATTACCAGTTTTTTGCTTGGGGGCGTCGATATAATATGTATAATATATGTAATGCTATAGAGTGCCTATCATTATAATTCAAAGACTACTTTAATAACGTTTATTGCAGTTTCATTTGTTTTTAAACTTTAATAAATTCAGAATTACCATCAGCCTGCGCAATGTTAAGATCAATAAAGATAACGACCTAAACATTACATTTTAGACCATTATATCACACATAAAAATATCTTTAATTTTGCTTTTATCTAAGAAAGTGGAAAACAATATTTATGTTTGATTAGGAAAGAGACAGTTTCTTTTGTATGGAGAATGGGCCCACCACGAATTTTAAAGATACTTAATGAAATGTATGTCGATTTATTCCTTATAATCTATAGATTACAAAACTAATATTAGTTCTATCGCATCTAAAATTCTGAAAATTAAAATTAAAATATGAATATCACAATAACCTTAAAACAAACTAAAAGCGATTTTCTAGTAGTTTTCACCGATATTATGAGTTAAAATAGTGTATATAGAATATATAGCTTAATAATTAATAGTATTAAACAAAGTTGTAGGTACATTCAGCAATTATAGGTACTTTAAGATTGATGGAAAATCCTTTTAGCAGTTGCGGCAAAACAGTGCACAGACAAACAAATGTGGTGTGGAGACTATTTTTTTACAGGTATTAATTGATTAGTGAATATACATCACAAACACCATTACAGTAATTAAATAAATATGATTAAAGCCAAGATGAATAACTGATAATATGTATATTTATAATATTACCTTTAAATGCTATTATAGTAAGAAAGCTGTTTTAAACTGGTTGTATTAGGATAAAACACAAAGTAAAATGCCACTGCATATATTGTTGTAATTATTTCCAAAGCAGTCTATTAATAGTGGAACAGACAGACAGAAAAGTGCAGTGTTAAGACTTTGTTTTAATATGTTTTGGTTGATTAGTAAAGTGCAGTGTGTAAACTTTGTTTTAAAATATATTAACTGATTAGTTATCATACCCCAAACACCATTAATGCCAAAATAACTAGGTAATATCATGTTTATCTATGTTATTACACTGATAAATATGAAGTAAGATGTTTTAAACTGGTTGTTTAAGGATGACAAAAACACATGTATAATTTATTTGTATTTATTATTGTCAGTCATTATCATTTCAAAAGATTTTTTCAAAATAACTAGATAATAACATGGCCATTTATGATATTGTTAGAAATCAAAAGTATATTTTCAATAATATGAGATATGATATAAGACTGTTGTATTCAATATCCATATACTTTTTTGTCTCTGCCTACGAGCAGCTCTGCAGGATTTCAGTCTACAAGACATACACATTTATTCTAAGCGATCCACCTGAAAAAAGTTAATGAATATTGTACTGTCTATACTAAATAATAATTCTTATCAATATATTATTTTTTCTATATGTATTGCAATCTAAATAGCGTATGAGGCCTATGTTTATGTTTGTATTGATTTACATTTCAAACACTATAAAGCAAAAAAAACATGTCCAGGTATGATTTGTTAGGAATCAGGACATTTTCAATAATAAGAGATATGAGATAAGACTACATATTACTATACTTAAATGTCAATAAACTACATTTCCATATTTCTGTCAGTATTTTGTTGTCTCTGCCTATATGTTAAATAAATAAAAATTATTATAAAATATACACCATTAATCAGCTCCATATAATCAAATACACAATAGTAGTTATGGATTTACATCAACAATATTTGACGATGTAAAAGTTGTCTGATTTCTTATTTTAACTAGTTTCATGTAGGGGAAAAGGATATTATTTTTATATTAATTATCTGATAGTTGATGACAAAATAATATTCCATTCTGCAGAGCTAACAACACAACAGTCTAAGGATAAAGAAGCATCTGATCAACAAGGATATAACCATTACACAAGTAAAAAGGCAAACTAAGTCACAATACTTATTGCAAACTGTATATTTGCTTCTGGTACAAGTAATCACTACTTATTTACACATAAACATATGTACTATTTATACTGTATATCTACTATGGCTGGCATAAATTCAGGATCCATGTTTGATGCCATTTGGTATTGTCAAGTTTATGGAGCAACTTGCTGAATACAGAAGGTATATATACCTAAATGCAGTTAAATGAATCGCTCTTCAAAGCCGATGAAGCTACATCAAATAGAAGCTTTCTTAAAACCCTCGACCCATATATTCTAATTTTCTTATAAGATACACAAAACTTCATTTATGTATTTATTCTCTCTATTATTTAATTTAGATTTTACTAATAACACAAAACTTTAATACTTTGTCACTTTTAACATACTAATATGGTTCTAAGACCTGTGTTTGTCAATTTTTGGCAATTCATCATAAATTATAGATCTTATTTAGATTTTCCAAAATTCTGGGTGTAAAGTAAACTCTTGTATTACATACATACCTTAGATAGTAATAGCGTTCTGTGATACATACTCTTATATTAATTAACTAAACTTATTGTTTTCAATTTCCAATTTCGAATGTCATTGGCAATTTTACCATGCGACCACAAAAATAAAAAGGAAAAATAGATATTATCCATTATATGTTAAACACTTGTGCATCGATGAGACGATATTTATTTTATTGTCTTGTAAACAAACACGTATAAACTTTTAGCTATTAATTAATTTTGCTAGTTTGCTACTAAAATTACTTTAAAGTATATAACAATTAACCACAAACTTTATTCTTAAAGTAGTGATGCAACTCGAACTCTGTTTTCACTCGATTCAATCGAGTGAATCTATGTAATTCGGTACTCGAGTGCAAGCGGACTCGGTAAATTTTACTCGAGTCCGCTTGCACTGAGTTACCGAGTCAACTCGACGCACCGTGTGGATTCGGAGAGCGCTAGATAGATGTCAGTTCACTAATTCATTAATTCTATCATCTAATCAACTAATTCACATAGTATAAGGCGCCGCGGGCGTGAAACTGGATCTGGCATGTTGTAGTCAAATATGAACTTAGTTTGATTTATAATATCGTGATTGTGCTATCATTGTTATTTTTGTTACTTCGTATAAGTAGTGCATAACATAAGGTGATTTAAATATACTTGTTTGTTTAAAGTATGAATGATAACAATGAAACAACAAAACAAAAATCGTCAGTGTGGCATTATTTTGAAAAATGGAAGCGGTTTGTAAGATACGCGAAAAGCAGTTTATAGATTTTGAAATACTAC
This sequence comes from Parnassius orleans, assembly GCA_029286625.1. Classification (NCBI taxonomy): domain Eukaryota; kingdom Metazoa; phylum Arthropoda; class Insecta; order Lepidoptera; family Papilionidae; genus Parnassius; species Parnassius orleans. The sequence goes on from JAGSMP010000168.1 coordinate 3,294,214, forward strand.
ACATGTCTGTAGTAAATAAAAAACATGGAAATACTACAAATAAATAAATAATAAATATTTGTATTTTATTTCATATTGCCACATATTACTTATTTAATAAAGGTACCTATTTAAAAATGCTTTAACTAAGGTAATCGCTATTCTCAACTCAGGTGATAAACTTCAATCGATGCAGGGACTGTAAATAGTTAATTCGCAAACTCAAAACTCGAGTGCAACTACAGTGACATTATAAAACCCAGTGACTCAGTCACAAAATTCTACTGAGTCGCATCTTTATCTTACGGTCAATGCAGTGTCTGTCTACAATTTAGTGATGAACTCGACCTACTAATTCGAACAATTTATTGATATATTATGTAATATCAATAAGCTGATTAAGTATAATACGTGATTTTTAATTGTGAATTTAACTTTATTAATAACATTAACGCTACGTCATAAAGTTAGAGTGATATTATTTTATGAAAATTACATACACGCAAACCAATAAAATATAACTAGCTATTAAGTTAAGTAATAATAATTATCTTGGATGGAGGAACAAATATAAAATCATTTGTAACTAACTGACACAGCTTCGTTCCATAATTCAGTTGCGTAACTCGAGTACTATTCGAGTTACGTGAATTTCAACTCAAATTAACTCGAGTCGAGTTTCTTCCGAATTGGCACATCTCTACAACAATTTTTTTTAATATTACATTATCTAAACCAATGACATGAACACAAAATATCAAAACAACTCTTTTTTCAGATTTCTTGATTCCGTTTAGATTTTCATAAAATGTTTATGCTATTTACAATAATAAATTGGTATCTTTTGTATATAATACCATTGAGGGTCGCGAAAATTTCTAGTGGGCCAAAAACGATTGACTCCTTTAAATCCTAAATCGTTGTTTATTCCAATTTATTCACGGAAAGTTATATAGTTCAACTAGGCATCTTATAATGAAATTTAATTATAAACTAGACTTCAACTAAACTAAAATAAACTACACTATTAAAATGGTCTCAGTATTTACCTTTTGTAATAATTTAAATTTGTCCTATACTAAAATCTTAATAAAAGGAAAAACATAGCTAACAATTTATATTATTTATTTTATATGTATATATAATAAAAATAAATTATAATTTATATATATATAAAAAAATTAAGTGATTGAACTTATATATAATATAAGTCCAATCACTTAATTCAACATTCCAATTACTGGCGGAGTTCCATCTTGCGTCCTTAAATATCTGGTTAGTGCGTTCGTAATAGACAGGGTTTCGGTTATAGTTGGAAAACGAGCCGTTACTGTCTGTGGAGACAGGGGTCTTAATTAGATTTGACCATTGTTAATTTGTCGCTTTCGTCTCTTAATATACCGTGTAGGACTTTGAAGTGTCATCGCCTATTTAATTACTGAGTTAAAACATCTTCGTTAGTTTTAGAATTTCATCCAATATAAACATTTTAAACATTAGAAATAAAATAAATTAAACAAATTAAAATTAGGTGGCATAATTCTATTAGGTCTTTTATATATTATTTTAGAACAATATATAAAATACCTGATAGAAACCTCCTGCCAAATCATTTTATATGGAACCAAAGAGATAAATTTCAAATATTTTATTTGCAGCCAACAATTACGAAAAAAAAAAGTTGGTTATATTTTAATTATTCACGTCGCACTGTTTCCGATACTGTTTCCTGCAGTGCGATTATGTAGCTCTAGTGGAAACTATTAAACGCATCGTCTTGACGTTCGACATTGAATGTATATTAATATCTTATTAATGAGAAATCATAAAGCAGTTATGATTGATCCTCACCGACAAAAGATTTTGAGCAGAATTTCACAATCACATTGCTCGCATATCTATACATCTATCTAAATATATAAAAAGTCCAACGACGTTCGTTGGACTTTTTATATATTTAGATAGACGCTCAACCAATTTTAATCAAATTTCGTAAAATAAATGTGTACTGCTTGCTCCAACTTTATAGGCTAGTTTTAATCCCGATAAGTGACCCTCAATATTTTTATGCCGAATTTAAGGATTTTTATAGGAAAAGGGGTCATCTAAAAGGGCATAACAATGTCTTCCAGGCCAGTTAGTATATATAAATAAAATTGAGATGTCTGTCTATAGTATAGAAATAACTGGCTTCTATTAAGCTCAGGGGGCTATAAACATGCTATTAAGACATAAAACCATTTTTTAAATTTTTGTCTGCCTAAACCAATTGTGGTGAAACTTTACGAACAGATAGGGAACAATGCTAAGGGACGATAGTCTTTATTATCCAGTGTATTAAGTACTAGTTGTAAAAACTGAATCTTAGAAATCAGTGTCTTCCTCTTTTAGTCGTACAACTACAATCAATTCAGGCGACTTGAAAAATTATAAAATCTGGTGAAAATTAGGAAGTGTGCGCGCGCGTGAGTGCATGTGTGTATGTGTGTGTAGCCTAGGTATTTAGCCATTTATTATAAATATAATGATGACGAATAGATGTAGATGTCTATGGGTCACAGTATCCACTAACCATCAAGTGTACTGTGAGCTTGTTTATCACCCTTATATAATATATAAAAATTAATTTGTGTTTGTTCGTATTTTATGCGTTGCCATACCGTTCACCAGATTGCGGTAAAATGTGATTTATGGGCAACAACGTTTTTGCGTACCCATCGACCCTTAAGAATGTGTGTGTGCGCAGTAAAATCAAATAAAATAATGCATTACCACGCATTTTGAATTTAAAAGATAAAAAGGACAGAATGTTTGAGATTTTTTTAATTAACTTTTCTTTACCATTTGCCTGTATTACTTATTCCGAACCTTCTCCGCAAATTTGGCTGGTAATTGCATAATATGTATACCATTACCATGTATACCATTCAACTTCAATGTATTATATTGTATGAATGTATTATAATTCCTAATTAAATAATATAACTGTACCAAATTTAAAACGATATTTCCACAATTATTTCTTCTGCGGCTGCAACGCGCCGGGTACCAGCTAGTTACATATAAAAAACGTTATGTAAGTACATAAAGTTATTACTAATAATATAGTAATTATACAAAAGATTACGTTCTTAGTCATATATTTATTTTTCCAGCTAGTATAATTATTCCACAATAAATATTATAATAATTAATTAAGTAAGCGACTCTTTGAAACCTTAATTAAGGAACGAAGAGCATTTTATCCTGTTAATAACAGGTTTTTGTGTTGGGTATTGTTGTAATTGCAACGAGTCATAACAGCCTACGAAGGTCGTAATCCTTAATAGGAATTGTTGATTGCTTATTTTCAGCTTTCGCTTATGACAAGATACAAACATTGTAAGTTTGTATCGTATACTTGTAATATATGTAGATAACTCAGTGTGGAATAGACAGTGATTTGTAAAGGCAGTAACAATAAGTTATTTAACAAAAATAGTTCCTACGATTCCATTCTATGATATCATCGTTTTGAAGAGAATATTTAAACTCTTTTTTTATAGAATTATGGTGACAAACGAGCACACAGTTTACCTGATGATGGATGCTGTGGCCCATAGACATCTACATTTATACTCGATTAAGAATCAAAATGCAGATGCGTTGTCACCGCTAGGACGAATATGGAACGCCTCGTTTCCAGTAAAAAGGGTCTCCGGTTCTCTACACTCACCATAAGAAACACAGCAGCAATAATTAGATATTTTACGCTGGTTTTTTGCTCTCATACTGTCAAATTTACAGCGACCGCTTAGCCGCTGAGCTACTTTATGTTTCATTAGAAATTATCCAACTTCTAATGTTAGAAATCACAATTATTTAAAAATAAGGAACATTTCTTTTTAACGACTTCACGTCATAAAACGCTTATAGAATGCAAAAAATATGAAGTTTGGAAACCAACAGTAGGACAGAATCACGACACCATCAGAGACCTGTAGAATGACTGATCTAAGCTAGTTGTTTGCGCTGTACTTTTTACTGATAGTACGTTCCAGTTGTCTTACTTGGCTGTATTTTCTTTTAGTTTCTACCTTCATTCATAACAGTATATTATAAATATTAATTTTGAATTTTAGGAATAAGTGTTTTCGAATATTTGATAACCTAATCTGAGTGAAATTTATTACGATTTCCGCGAATATATAGGTGGAATTTTGTAGCATTAATATTTTTCAGTAAACTTTTTTTTAGATTGGTTGTTAAAAAATAATAGGAATGTAGAACCGTTGTCAGTTGAATGATGAATGACAATGACGTAAATCAATGAATGAACATACTTTTACTACGTGGTAGGACTTCTTTTCTGCCTAAGAGTCCATATGGGACGGGACCACCCTCTTGCTTTTTTTCTGCCGCCAAACATTAATGTGTACACTGCTAGGTTCCAGACTAAAGGGTACCTATAATTACAGGTTGTGAGACATTCCATCTTCGTCCTCAGAGGTGACATCGCATCTGTGGGTTTCGCTTTTTCAAGTTATTGATTTTAAAGTTAAATAAATTTAATGGACTGCAGTAGTTACTTACCATCAGGTGGTAGGCACTTACTAACATAGTGAAGGCCTTCGATCGGGTTTGGCACAAAGCGCTTCTTTCGAAGCTCCCTTCCTATAGGCTTCCCGAGAAATTGTGCAATTGGATCACCAGTTTCCTTGCTGATCGGAGCATCAAGGTCGTAGTAGACGGTGCATTCTCTGATTACAAGCCTATTAACGCTGGTGTTGCACAGGGCTGCGTGCTATCACCAACGCTGTTTCCTCTGCATATCAATGATATGTTGCAAACTGGTAATATTCATTGCTATGCGGACTACAGCACTGGTGATGCTTTGTAAACGTCACCGTGTACCGCAACAAAATTGTGTCTGAAGTCGACACTTTGTTGTACAAAGTATCGGATTGGTGGCGACTAAATCTAGTCCAGTGCAATACCCAGAAGACACAAGTTTGCGGGTTTACCGCTAAATAAACCCCTTTGTCGTATCTCTTCAGTTTCAAGGCACTCCCCTTGCTGCCTCAGCATGCATCGGAATTCTCGGCGTCGACATATCGAATAATGTCCAGTTTCGTGGTCACTTGGAAGGGAAGGCCAAATTGGCCTCTAAAAAGCTTGGCGTACTCAGCAGAGCGGGACAGTATTTCATGCCGGCACACCGCTTGCAACTTAACAAGGCGAAGGTTGGCCCCACATGGAATACTATTCTCATTTCTGGGCCGGGGCACCCCAGTGCCAGCTCCTTCCACTTGACCGCATCCAGCGCAGAGCGGCTCAAATCGTCGACAACCAAGTTCTTTCTGATCGGCTAGATTCACTGGCGCTACGAAGGGATGTTGCATCCCTTTGCATTTCCTATCGCAGCTCCCACGGGGAGTGCTCTGAGGATTTGTTTGGATTAATTCCAGCCGCCAAATTTCACGAATGCACATAGCGTCGAAACTCAAGATACTATCCAAACCATCTAGATGCTTGGCGGTCCACTAATGTGCGTTTTACTAGGAGCTTTCTTCCTCGTACAAACTCTCTGTGGAATCGTTTACCACCGGCGATTTTTCCGGACCGATACGACTTAGAGACCTTCAAGAAAAGAGCTTACTCCTTTCTACAAGGCCGGCAACGCACCTGCGATTCCCCTGGTGTTGCATTTGTTAATGGGCGGCGGTATTCACTTACCATCAGGTGAGCCGCATGGCCCCCTTTTCAATAAAAAAGGTGGACTATCTACTCTTTTGTCACTGCAGTTTTTCTAAAAAAAAATTGAAATAGGCCGATAATTTATTACCAATTGTAGTAATGTAATTTTGGTAATAAATCATAAAGTTACAGCCTATATACGTCCCACTGCTGAGCACAGGCCTCCTCTCATTTCTGAGAGGGTTTTAGGGCAAGGAAGTGTCCGCCGCGCTGCCCCAATGCGTGTTGGCGTACTTCACATGCCTACGAAATATTATTTTTTTAATTTCTCAGACATGCAGGTTTCCTCACGATGTTTTCCTTCACCGCCGAGCACGTGGTAAATCAGCACTTAAAATTGCAATTAACAATTTCATTGGTACCGCCGGGGATCGAACCCGGTTTGCTCGCGTACTGTGAAATTTACAGCGAGCGCTAACCATCTGAGCTACCACGGCTCATGTGTCATAACTTAGTGACAATTTTTTAGAACTGAAATATAATCTTGAAAAACATTTTTTTTTTTGGGTACTTCCCTCACAAGTAAATGGAGAATGATTTTTTGTTCCATCATGTGGGGTATCGTTGCATAGGTCTTTCAATAACACTGGGGATGTGGAACAACATCTTTTCGATTCAGGCGTCCGTTTGCGAAATATTTAGCTTTAAAGTGGTATTTTTCATTAGAGTCGTGTGTCCCCCCCCCCCCTCCCTATCTACCAACTAAACCGCTTTTTTTGGAAATATGAAAAATATACAAGATAGTAGCGTATATAATGAAGTTAAAAGGAAAACTATCACAGCTAAGTAGAAATAAGAAGTTAACGAGTAATAATCGACCAACTTATAAAATACACTTGGATTAGTAAAAATTTTGTTACAACTCCATAGAACATGACCTAAAACTAGCTGCATTATAACTTTGTAATGTTATTGTAAACTGTTAAAAATAAACATTTTATGAAGAAAGCGACTTAAATGCATTACTACTATAGCTTTACTTTTTCATTTGCGGGATAGGCAGGGAGGATCTTTCTTACTTACTTACTACTTTCACTTTTATTTTAGTTGGTAGTGTTTGTAGGCCTCATTCAAAGTATTTATACAATCATATAGCCTCATACAGTTTGATTCGTCACACTCTTGGTTTACGCGGGCGACCTCAGGATAATTTAGGGCAGTGGTAGATAGATAGTCAACTATGATCATCTTTGTTCCTTGGCACGGGAATGTTTTGATGTAAATTGTATTATTTTCATCAAAATTAAGAGTACCCTTAACCGACGAGCGTGTATGCCTAGGTATATGGACGTGGAGGAGGCGAGAGAGGTGTGTCAGGATCGTCCCAAATGGAAGTCCATAATCTCTGCCTACCCCTCTGGGTGACATTCGTGAGTGTTTATGTATGTATGTATGTATGTATGTATTATTTTCAAAATCGAAAGTTTTTTATATATTTTTTGAATACCACTCCCTATAAGTCTGATTTTAAAATAAGTCCTTCAGTTACCATCTTCCTATTTGGGCCCATTTTTAGTCGTTATAGCGGTCGAACCGCGAACTCACTTATTATGCTCATTGTCAAGAAAGCCCACATATTGTGACGGGCAACTACGGAACCCTACCTCTACATTGTGCGTGGGCCGACACGCACTTGGCCAGTTTTTAATGGTAACGAGGTATTTCATTTTAGCCCTAAGGGGCGACGACGCTTTCGTATTTGATTCTTAATCAATAATAGATGGGTTTACCCTGCCCATTTACCGTCCAATGGACTATATGCTCGATGATTACATTTACTTCTATATTAAACATTTTGGACGAAATCTCTTTTCCAGCAGTGAATTTTAAAAGGCTCGTAAGAAAAATTCCATTTATTTTATAGTGTAGAATTACTGAAAACATTTCTTCCCCAGAGAGTTAGGTCTACTTGGTAAGAAAATTCCCAGTAATCTTACTTGTAAGACTATTTGCTAAGACTATTGGAAATGCACCACGCCATAAAGGTTTTCAGTAGTCTTACAAGTAAGAATGTTGGGAAGAAAATTTCTTACTGGAAAGATTACTGGGAAGAAAATTGTCAGTTGTCTTACTAGTAAGACTACTGGGAATACCACAATTTTTTATGTGTGTGAAATTTCAAATTGTTGAAACAACTTAAGGAAAGCAGGTTTTCATTAAAAAAAAACATAACTGAAGCTATATAAGCTTCATTTTTGGTTCTTTATAAAACCTAACATTTCATTTCAATTTTATAACGCATATAACTGTCGTATAGGTCCTGTTTTATTGTTTTTATTATTACACTAATGAAGAGATCAACTTAACAAGGATATGATTACTTTATCTCGTAGAATTGAATACAATAGAATAGACTGTGACTGCCTCGGTCTAATTGTCGTAAGCGTGACTTCTGACTGTAGTCTCGGGTTCGAATCCCGGGTTGGAAAAAACTCAGTTAGTGGTTTTTTCTATCAAGAAATTCTCAGTCAGCAGCCCGAAGTCAGTTAGCCGAAGTTGGCGGTGTTTCACCCCGCGTCTTAGAAAGCACGTAAAGCAGTTGGTCCTGTGCCTAATCTCTCTCCGGTAATATGGGATTTCCGTCCCATCGGAATAGTCCGATAACGTAAACTAAAAGGTAAACTTACTTTCTATTACTCACTTTCATAGGAGAGTGATTAATAGAAAGCGAGTTTACGCACATACTCTTTCGCTAAAATCCTGTCCTTCGCAGATGACTAGTCTGTTGCGACTGGCCGCCGTGACCGAAATTCGGTCTGGAGGACATCTGGGGTAATGCATTTAATTGTCTAAATGCCAAAGTAACTACCAACATGTTGGGACTCACGTAGATGTTTGACACACTCGCACAGGCAAAAATACTCATATAACACGATATTATTATCTTTCAGTACGAAAAATATGTTTGAAATATTCCGATTGAAATTTCAGCCTCTGTTTACCGCTTAAATAAATTCAAGTTTTGTTCGCGTGCATTTCGTAATTACGATCATATTTGAAAGCGGTTTCAGTATTCACTGCTTATATTGACTAGTTATTCTGTGAGTCTTAAATATTTACTTTTTGTACAAAATTTGCTACAAAAAACTAGTACTTAATAATTTTGCTTTTATTGAAACATTTATGCACTTTTTAAAAGCGTAATAATCGTATGTGTATTATATTTCACAGTACGCGAGCAATACAAGTTTGATACCCGCAGGCACCTCTGAATTTAACACGTGCCTGATGGTGGAAAGATATTCGTGAGGAAGCTGGTATATTATCTGAGAAATAAAATATTTTGAGGACATGTGAAGATACTAAAATGACCTCAAAAATTATAGGAAGCCTGTGCACAGCAATTATGAAACATATAAAGATTGTAACTTTTTTATAGAAGAGGAGGCAAATGAACATGTGGCTCACCATGGTATCTAAGTGTCGAACGCCGAAAATTAACAATTGTAATTTAAAAAAAGAGTAAGCTCGTGGCGGGTAAGAATACCCACTACCCCATATCTTCCCGTGGGTGTCGTAAGAGGCGACAAAGGGAAACTGATACAGAAGATGGGCAGCAGCATCTTTCTGATGACATCAAAACAACAATTAAAAAAACTGCGGTTGCCAACCCGCTCGCCCAGCGTGGCAACCATGGCAATATACCCCCCAAGAATAAGGTTACGAAGAAAGGGCCCCCAGTCCCCGGCGGTCTCGCTATTCCTAGCTACGGTGGCGACCATAGTAACGGCGGGACAGGGGGTGCTAAGAATATCCGGTGGAGGTTCGGTTGCCACCTAAGACGACTCGACCTGGCAACATATAACGCACGCACCCTGAGGAATAACGAAAAGATCCTGGAGCTGGAAGAAGAGATAGACAAGTTGCGCTGGAATATTATAGGATTATCCGAGGTCCGAAGAGAGGGGAAGGACACGGTAATCCTCGAATCCGGCAACTTGTTCTATCACCGGGAGGGCGACCATCTGTCCCAAGGAGGTGTCGGATTTATCGTCCACAAGTCCCTCGTTAACAACGTTGTAAAGTTTGGGAGTGTGTCGACGAGGGTTGTGTACCTTATACTCAGAATCACTAAACGGTATTCGCTGATGGTCATACAAGTTTACGCACCAACCTCGGCACACCCCGATGAGGAGATGGAGGAAATGTATGAGGATATCTCTAGAGTCATGCATTCCTCCAAAAATCACTATACGAGGGGTGATCCAAAAGTAATGATAATCGGTTACTTCAGGTCTGCATAAAAATCAAAAAAAAATTTTTTTGCTTGCTTATATACTCACTACGTCAGCCTAAAAAAATCATATAAATAGATCACGATTTCCGGGAGATACAGATTACGCTTGCGCCACCGCTCTCGAGCGGTCGTGTTAGTAGTCAGCGCTCTCGTCCCCGTACGTTGAGTGCCTCTCGCTCTCGCGCCTACGCTATCCTGCCCACGCTGTGCAGCGCAGTCGCTCGGTGAGTTTGCTTGCCACCACTTACCGCTCTTGCCCCCCTGCCGCCTGGCAGGGAGGTTTTGACCGCTTATTTTTGTTACTTTTTGTTATTTGTTATTTTTTTATTGTTATTTTATTGCTTTTGTTTGTATCTTGCATTACTGTTTCAAAGAACGTCAAAGTCACTTGTTCTTTTCAGAACAAGCCCCTGTTCTTTTGAGAACAGGATCCCTCCTAACTGTTTCAGTAGAACGTCATCCCTCCCCAACATGTCCATGAACGAAACCCAGATCAGGGCCGTCCTCAATCTGTTCGTCCCGAACATCGATGACGACTCTACGCTGATCCTCGCCGCCCTTACCCCTGCCACCAGGCATGTACCCTCCGCCACCGCCGCGACGGCCCTTCGGCTGCCCCCAGACCCCTCTCACGACTCGGACTCAATGGAGTACTCTGACTCCACCTCCGTTACGTCGTCCCGGAAGAGGACCGCGACTAAGACCGTCACTTCGTCCAGCAGCTGCTCCTCGGATTCCGATGGGACAGTTACGGAAACCTCCTTCACTGTAGTGAAGTCAAAACGCGGCCCAAAGCGCGCCACTAAGAACTGCTCCCCCGTCCTGGCAGCCCCTGCCACCTCCAGCCCCTGCCGCCACTGCCCCCAGCTCCCACCGCTGCCTCCACCTGCAGCCCCTGCTGCCGCAGTACCCTTACTGCCGCTCAACCTCCCCGCTCTCCAAGCCAGCAGCTCGCTGCGCCCCGACTCGCCAAAAATCAGGTCCCGCCCCTGTCTTCCTTAGAGACAAGGAAAATATACTAGACTGTCGAAAACCTGTTACGACAGTAAAATCGGTATCAGTCAGGCCACCAATCTAGGTGAAGCCATAAAATAATCCCCGAGACCATCGACGACTTTCGCCGACTCACCAGGCTTTTCACAGCCGAGCGTGTGTCCTACACACGTACGCTCTCCCAGAAAGCGCAAAGTCAGGGCCGTAATCCGCGGTGTCCCATTCGAGCTCGCCAACGAGGACATCCTTGAGGATCTTAAGTCCCAAGGCTTCCTGTCGAAGCAGTGCATAAGATGCCACAGCAGCAAGGGCAAGAGGTTCCCGCTTGCCTTAGCCATCCTAACCAACGTGCGGAGGCAAGACCAGCCGGCAGGTACGCACCGTGCGGCCTGTCGAGAGTGAGGATCGAGCCCACACAGGCGCGCGGTTTCGCAGTGTGCCACCGCTGCCAGCTCTAGGCATGCGGCGGCCAACTCGCCAGCCCCACGTGCGTTAAGTTTAGACCCGCATCACTCGAAAGAGTGCCTCGGCCCACTGACGCCGAACCCGCCAGCTTGCGTCCTTTGCGAGCAACCTGGCCACCGGCCAACTACAGGGATGCCTCGCGCTCCTCGGCCCTGTCTTACTAGACCTCCACCGCCGATGAATGAAAACACATTCCGGCACTCCTGTCAAGGATGCCCGTCAGGCCCTTCCCAGCCCCTCAGGGCCCCTACTGGCCCTCACAGGGCTCCCCTAGGCCCTTATGGGACCCCTAAGCCCTTATGGGCCCCCTAGCCCATTATGGGGCCTCTAGGCCCCTTCTGGGCCCCATCCAGCCCTCCGGACTTTTCTCGGCCCACGCAACCACCAATTCTCCCTGGGGCCCCAAAGGCCGACCCCTGGACTTCCTCCGCTCCTCAACAGGCGCAACCTCAATGGTTGATGACCTGAATACGGTTTACTCCGCTATTCAGAGCATCGATATTAGCGAGATCGCCATACTAGCGCGCAAACTGCGTGATGCTAGGTCCCCTCAGGACCGTCTCCTCGCTCTAGCGGAGCACCACAATCTTCTGAGCTCGTTGTGTTAAGTTAAACTTAACACTATGACAGATCACTTGCCTCCCAGTCCCACGGACGTATTAAGCCTAAGGGCTTATCACTCGTCTCTTTCAATACTCGCGGTTTGCGAAATAACCTCCCCGAGCTTAAGCTCTTCCTTCGAGATCGCGAAGCTGACCTCCTCCTCCTACAGGAGACCCACCTCAGACCCCAGAATCTCAAAGGTTTCTCCATCAAAAGTCTCTTCTTCGTAATGACAGACCTGACCGCAAAGGCGGCGGTACTGCCATTTACTTCAAGAAGATACTACACTGCTCTCACATTCCCACTCCGCCGCTTACCAATATGGAAGCCACGGTATGCAGGCTGGCCTTGACCGGACATCCGTCCATCGTCATAGCTTCCTGCTATATCCCCAGTGGAACTCTCCCCCTCAAAAAAGATTTTGAGGCCATCCTTGCGTTAGGCAATTCAGTTATTATGTTTGGAGATTTTAACTCTAAGCATACTGATTGGACTTGTCTTGCCACTACTCATGGCAAGAAACTGCTTGATATCACGCAGTCTCTCGACCTCACTGTCCTCAGTCCCTCGGTGTCACCACTATCCTGACAACACCGACCACGCTCCTGACGTATTAGACTTTGCAATAGCAAAAGTCTGTCTCAACCTCAGGTCAATCGAGACCCTTGACGAGTCCAACCACCTGTCTCCTTATACTTGGCCATCAGCCACCTCCCCAACTCCTCCACAAAACCTTCACTAACTGGAGGCTTCAAGACGTCCTAGCCACAGCTTTGGACCTCCGGACTCTATCCCCTCTTCGGACTTATTCGACAGTACCGAAAAATCGACACCGCGGTCGATTCACTCTCCCTTTATAACATCCTCCTTAAGGAGAATGAAAGGTGTCCCGGTTGCTAATAATAATGGTCTCCCTTACATATTAGCAACCTAATAAAAGGAGAGCTGCTCTCCGGAGAGCAGCACTCTATCCAACCCCGAATATAGACGTACGGCCAATCGTCTTCAACGAGAAGTCCGTTCACGCCTTTCCGAATTTCGACCTCGAAAGAGTAATCATGGAGAATATCTCCTCTCATACAGCGTACTATCGGATGGCAAGAGCCCTCCGCATAGACGCTATCACTCATACCTCTCTCTCGCCCCTGACGGTACTATTGCCTTCGAGAACGAGGAAAAGCTGAGTGCTTTGCAGACAGCATCGCTGCTCAATGCTCTCCCAGCTCTCAACCCACAGACCCTCCCACATCCAGACAGTGGAGGATGACGTCCGCCGCCGGAACGCACTCCCCAGTCTCTGACCTATCACTGTGTCCAATGATGAGATCTCATCCTCATCAAAGGACTGAAGCCCAAAAGGCTCCGGCGGACATCTCCAACCAAGCCCTTAAACATTTTCCTGAGCAGGTGTTAACCCTTTAGCTATTATCTTCAACGCCTGCTTCAACCTTAGTTACTTTCCACCACGTGGAAAGAGGCAACTGTCATTGGTATCCCAAGCCAGGAAAGCCTCACAATCTCCTCCAGTTATCGTCCCATCAGCCTCCTCAGGCCATGGGCAAACTATTTGAACGAGTTATCCAAACTCGCATGAGGCGCCATCTGTTTCCCACAGACGGTAACCCTCTTGTCATCCCTCACCAATTTGTTTCGAGCGAAACACTCTTGTCCCCAACAAGTTCACCGTATTGTGGAATACATCCTCAGCGGTTTTTATCCTCGCCGTCATAAGACCATCGCGGTCTTTGACATAGCGAAAGCGTTTGATAGAGTCGGGCACGAAGGCCTTATCTACAAACTACATAATACAGGTCTCCCTGATCGTCTTGTTCGTCTCGTGGCCTCCTACTGAAAGACCGTACTTCCGTTACAGACACGAAGGCGCCTCCCTCTTCGCGTCCAATCAAAGCCGGTGTCCCTCAGGGCTCGGTACATGCCCCTCTTCTATATATCCTGTACACCAACGACATTCCCATACCGTCGAATGGTGTTCAGATCTCCCTCTTGCAGACGACATTGCCCTCTACTGCAAAGGCACGTCACTACCTTTTATACGGAACAAGATCCAAAAGTCAGTTAATGACTGGAGCTTGGTTCCAAAATGCGTATCGATGTGAACCCGAGAAGAGCTCCGCCGTTCACTTCGAACATAAACGACGCTGCTCCACTACTATTCCGCCAATCCGTATGTTAGGGACCCCGGTCCCCGGCATACGTCCGCAATACGGTGTACCCTTGACACGAGGCTCACTTTCGAGCCCCATGTCAAGAGAGTAACTCGTAACGCACGATTCTATCTGGGTAGGCTCAACAGTATGTTGGGCCGACACAGTAAAATGTCCTCCGTAATAAACGGACCCTTTATAAGGTCTGTATACGACCCGTAATGTCTTACGCGGCCCCATTTTTGCTCACGCCAAGCCCAAAACCCTGAACAAACTTCAAGTTGTTCAAAACTTTTTGTCGTCGGCCACGAACGCGCCCTGGTACGTCCGTAACGCCAACCTCCACCGAGACTTAGAGCCCTCACAGTCCAGCAATTTCTAAAAACTCTCTGAAAACTTCTTCAAAGCTTCAGAGTCCCACCTAATCATTTCATTCGTGAGGCAGCTTCCCATGCAGCCCCACTTCCTCTCGCTATCGAGTCCGCAGACCGAGAAACGCTCTCGGACCCCCAACAAGTTTCGGCCGACCTGGACTGCCTCTGGCGGCTCAGGCAAAGTTTACTTCCAATATTTAATATGCCTTAGTAGGCAAGTCTCTCAGCGGCAACTCGCCGCCTGCGCCCTCTTTCCCAAAGAGGGTCGCGTCCGACTCGGCAGTAAGGCCACTATGGCCAAAGCCGTCCCAAGGTGGTGTTTAGTGGGTAGGCACTTTTAGTTAGGTTAGTCAGTGAGTCCCACATAACCACGCAGCCGGCTGCGTGGTATGCTTAGAGCATTCACCACCTCCCTCCCCCGCTTCCGGAGGGTGCCTTTTGCATTGGGCGCAAAAAAAAAAAACGGGAGATACATTCATTTGAATACGAACTGTCAAAGAGATAACATCAACATGGAGAAAAACGAAATTAGAGCTGTCATCAAGTACCTCTGTTTGAAAAAATGTCTTCAAAAGACATACACAGTGACTTAGTGGAAACATTGGGGGACTCTGCTCCTCCATATTCTACAGTTGCACGCTGGGCCAAGGAGTTTAAACTGGGCAGAACATCCACTGAAGATGAACATCGCGAAGGACGCCCATCCACGTCCCTCACTGAAGACAACGTGAAAAAAGTCGAAGATGTTGTGTTGGCAGATCGAAGAGTGACCATCAGGCATGTAGCTGAGGTCACAGGGATCTCATATGGCAGCGTTCAAAGAATCCTTGCGAACGAGTTGCATATGAAAAAGGTCTCTGCGCGTTGGGTACCCAGAATGTTAACCGACGAGCAAAATCTCGAAAAGTTCCAAGCAGATCAAGAAAATTTTTTGTTCCGTTTTGTGACTATGGACGAGACCTGGATCCACCATTTTGATCCTGAAACGAAACAACAATCGATGACTTGGAAGCGAGCCTCTCACCGACGCCAAAGAAATTCAAAGTTTCAAGTTCGGCGGGAAAGGTTATGGCATCTGTTTTTGGGACGCTCAAGGCATAATTATGGTGGAATATTTGGAAAAGGAGCCACTATTACGGGCTCTTACTACGCAGACCAAATAAGAAGATTACGGGAGGCCATGAAAAAAAAGACGCGGCAACTGGTGAGCTGAGTGCTGTTTCACCATGACAACGCACCGGCTCACAAAGCCGCAGTTGCGATGGCAGCCAGCACCAAGAAACGGATTCGAACTGCTCGAACACCTCCTATTCGCCAGATCTAGCTCCTAGTGATTTCTACTTTTCCTCGGCTCAAGGAACGCCTGAGGCAAGAAATTCGAAGACGATAGCGAAGTAATGGCCACTGTTGAAGCGTTTTGGGAGGGTCAAGACAAAGAATTTTTCAAAGGAATCCTGGGTTTAGAAAAGATGGACTAAATGTATTGATTTGTTAGGAGACTATGTAGAAAATAAATTATTATTTTAACTTTAATTACCTTGTTTTATTTTCATTATCATTACTTTTGGATCACCCCTCGTACGGTGTTAATGGGAGACTTCAACGCAAAACTAGGCACAAGAGAGAGCGGTGAGCTGAATCGGAATAGGGCAACGGAACCCAAGGGGCCAGCGGCTGGCCGACTTTATGGAGAAAGAGGGACTCTTTATGAAGAACTCTTTCTTCCAAAAGCGGCCCCACAGAAAGTGGACCTGCGGACCTGGTCGAGCCCCGACGGTTCGACAAAAAATGAGATTGACTTCATTATGACGACCAGACGACAATCGAATCGTTTTTAACTCTAACTGGGAACGATTTTGTAATCATTTAAATAATAAATATGCTGAGTATTTTTCAAACAACAAAACGCCGTTCAATACCATCAGATTATATTTTTAAAAGCAATTACGAGTATAGCGCCAACCAAAAAAGAAGGCGTCTATTTAAAAATTTACATAACAAATTAAATGTAATAATATAATATAAATAAAAATAAGCTTACTGCAAAATTGTTATTCCACCGGTGCCTTGGACAAAAAAAATTATGAATAATTATAAAGCATTTTTAAAATTTTTTGTATGTGGTAGAAAATATCTTGAAGTTTCAATTGCTCAGTTGTTGGTAGAAAAGGAAAGTTGTTTACACGTAAGTAGAGATTAAAATCTACAGTTCAACATATTATTTCTACCCTGTTTCGCGTTTAGCTAGGTTTTTAATTGTATTGAAGAAAACAATAGGAAATGTCATTTATTTTTATTTACATACCTTTATAAAATGATTATTTCTAACAGTATCAAAATCAGTCAGAGACAGTATAAATAAGAATAACAAAATCTACTTTGGTTATTCACAAATTATTAAGCATAAATTTCAATCCTTTTTCCCTACGCATTATATTGTATATAATAAAATATGTAATATTTTAAAGCGTAAACGCCCTATGTGTCGACTGAACTGAATTTCCGCTGGCCAATAATGAGGTATAACGGCTTATTAATGGGCATTATGTATAAGCGTCCCTATCAATGGCAATGGAATGAATGGGAAACACAAAGCGGGTACTGGGCAGTATGAAACATCAGATAAATGATATTTCCTCGTTCGAAGTATTAAAAAAAAAGTTAAATTGTAAAGCTGTTTGCGATTTTCCTTGTGTTAAATGAAAATGGTTTGGAACATTATAACTTGTTGTAAAGGGAAAAATATAAAACATTACAGCGATTAGGCGGACCCTTAGTACCCAGTAACCCGCTTAAAAAAGACTGACAGCATGAAACATATTTGGGCTGGTATTTTAATTTTAGTTTTATGAAATAACCCCATTTAGTAAAAAGACGTTTAAGTAATTTATCCTTTACTGAATTATTTTGTTTTAGTTGTGATTGTAAAATATGTTCTTTTGATCGCATAAACTGTTCTTATTTCTGTATTAACTAAGAAAATTAAATAACTACGTTTCTCTCACAGCTGCAGTGTGACTCTAACGAATAAAAGAGAAATGTGCCATTAGGCACGCCTGATTTAAAAAAGTTATCTATAATCGTCACGCTGAGTAAGCGGGTTGGTTAGCACGGAGCCCAGTACCTCCTCTATTTGCTGCTCGGCTAATTTTCCGATGGATTTTTTTGGGTCTAGTCTTCAGAGCCTCGTCCATCAAACACCACCATGTGCCACGTGCATTTGGAGAAAAAGGATATATTAAAATTTAAAACCGTCACTTCTTCATTATCATCTTCATTATGGGTCTTTCAAGTATCTACTTAAGATTAAAGAAATTACAAAATGTGTGTAATTTTCACAATTTTATAACCCCTAATTTAAGTATGTATTTATTATTTATTATATGTAGTTTTTACTTACACTACAAATTAATAATTAAAAACATTAATCAAGAAAAGAGTTTTCTTATTGATTTTTAAATTTGCCATCTATACTTTAATAATAATTTATGAAAAATGGTTCATTTCTGCGTAGCTAACATTATAATACATAACATCAGTGACAACACAACAATAACAACAAGCGTGTATTTAGATCAGCTGTCAACACAAACTTGTCCTCATTTCTACAACTATTCTCGATAAAGAATCAAATGCAATTGCGTTGTCCACCCTGAATAAGATGGAATGCATCGTTACCAGTGTAAGCGGTTTCTAGTTCTTGTCACTCCGCTTTCGGAACACAGCAGCACTATGCCGCTATTTCACTTCAATATTCATTCCCCGGTCGAGCCGACCCATTCGTGCTGCAGCGCTTCAGTTTGGCAATAACACATCTTATATAAAACTGAAGTGACAAATGAACTTAGAGTTCACCTGATGGTAAATGGTTACTGCAGTCCACTCTGCAACCACCTTCAAACAAAGAATGTTACAGATGCGATGTCACCTCTGAGGACTAAGATGAAATGCCTTACCTCGTCTCGCCTGTAATTATACTTTTGTATACTCTTCAGATCGAAATGCAGCTTGATAATGAAATAAACAATGTTGATATATTTTTATAGCAAAAGTGCCTGGAAGAGATCGCATTTAGCGATAAGGTCACCGATTAAGGCGCATTTCCTTTATTTTTATAATTTATGTTTATGGTGTACAATAATTATATTTATTATTATTATTTTGGATATGCCTATAATGTTCTTGTCGGTTTGGGTTTAAAAATTACTTTTGAAATATATAAATTATATACTACTATAATCATAAATAAGTTAGGATTTATAATATATATAAAATAAAATACAATAAAATAAATTAATAAAACTCAACCAGACGGAAGTCATTGGCAGGGTAGACCAACCGGCCACGGGTTGACGGAAAGGGAAATAAAACGGCGGACGATGTGGGCGGTATCAAAGAGCACCGTTGTTATTAGTATTATTATATTAGATTTTTCAGTAACTAGAAAATTGAATTTGCTTTGTGTGTGCGCTGGGTAAAATGTTAATTGTATGATTTCACCAAATCATTATACACCGATGGTGCATTGTTTTACATTGTTTGTAGAAATTATGGTGGAAATTTGCTTAATGAATAGACCTCGGTTGGTTTATTAAATTTAAAGGAGTAGTTAACGCTATCAGTAAAGCATTTCATTGTAAACAGTCATGCAAATGAAATTATAGTGAATAGTCATGGCACAGCAAATGTATTGTTATAAATGCAATATTCATTTTCACGAACATATACATTTTATTGCGAAATAACTTAGGGCGCTGTTACAATACTTTTTTTACTATTTTGAACTTCAGTATATCTTCTTAAATGTAATTATTGCGCAAAATCAAAAACATTTTATAAAAATTGTACATACAGCATAGTGCTGGGTGAAGAAACAAATCATAATAATTGAATCTTAATTGAAAAGCTTTATTATTTTAGGTCTCGTTGAGAACCTCATCCATCTATCCATAACAGTCTATCAAAGTCCTCTGCTGAACATAGGCCTCCCCATAGATTGCCTCGTAGGTGGAATTATTATTTATTTTTATTATAGAAGAGGGGACAAACGAGCATGCGGCTCACCTGATGGTAAGTGACTACCGCCGCCCATGAACAACTGCAACACCAGGGGAATTTCAGGTGCGTTGCCGCCTTTTAGAAAGGAGTAAGCTCTTTTCTTTTTCTATGTTACCATAGTTGCCACGCTAGGAAGGCGGGTTTACAACCACAGTTTTTTTATAATTAAAATTAATTTGTTATCAGAAAGATTCGACTGAGACTTTATTTTTTCATAAGATTCGATAAGAGATGACTCTTATCGAATCTTATGAAAAAATAAACAAAATCGAACATTTGAAGCGCTCACCGCCCCGCCCCGGCTGATGCGACATCTTTTAGGTTAGACGTACGTTAGTTTTTCTATAATTTTCCCCGCTTTAGTATTAATTTGCTTTATAGTTGCGGAGGGCGATGTAACTTTTTCGTACTAAAAGAGGGCCTTTAGTAAAAAGAGAATTGTAGTTTCCCGAATCATTGAATAAATTTCAATAAAGTAAATAGCGTGTTAAAACAAATAGTAATAAGGAAAACTAGCTATTTATATAAGTAATACCATATACGCATAAAGTCGTGTACTAAGAACCCTTAAAGCAAACAAAAACTTTCTCGTGGCTTAATTAAAGGAACACCGCCGCAGGCAGGAAAGAGGTTTCAGGTTATAGCTAATTAATTATTGAGTTTTAAAACATTAATATAATTATACGAATAAATAAAGTATGTATAGTGTGTGATACGAGAACTCGTATAAGGCGTATCTTTTTTTTTGGTGATTTAGGATTTCCGTTTTATGTAGTAGTATTTAATCTATGAGTCGAATGTTATGATATGTTGTATTTCTGAACAAAATGTATCAAAAAACAAATTTGCTTACGTTTTCTGTTATAAAGTGTTCGTATGCAGATGATTTTAGCTATTATTTACTAACTCATACCGATTATCAGTTTTATATTAATACTAAACAACCGTGTAGTGGTGATGTAAGAGTATCACCACACCATAACGTCCCGTAAGTGTCGTAAGAGGCAACAGAGGGAAACAAAACAAGGGAA
This sequence comes from Parnassius orleans, assembly GCA_029286625.1. Lineage (NCBI taxonomy): Eukaryota > Metazoa > Arthropoda > Insecta > Lepidoptera > Papilionidae > Parnassius > Parnassius orleans. The sequence continues at coordinate 3,314,855 of JAGSMP010000168.1, forward strand.
TGGGCGGCAGCATTTTCCTAATAAATATTGAAAATAAAAATAAACTGCGGTTGCCAATCCGCCTGCCAAGCGTAGCGACTGTGGCAAATATCCCCCAATAATTTATAGGGAAGCCTATATATATTAAGCAGTTGAATTTTGTTAGGCTGTGATGGTAATGAATATTGTACAACCATGAACAACCTTGATGCCATTCGACATTAGTAGCTACCAACCAACTTCAGCTATGTTTTTAGCAGACTTCAAAAAAGCGAGGAGGTTATACAATTCGACTGTTTATTTTTTAATATGTAGATAACTTTATCAATTGTAAACCCATCTTAAAGATTCATTATTTTCTTTCAAATAATTTATACTTCAATAATTTATGCTTCAGGTGTACCTTATAAGGTTAAAGCAAAAATTCTAGGGAATGTTTTTAATTTTATTATTTAGACGGCATTGAGATTGTAAGATATTCCTTAGTCCACTCAAAGGGGTAAAAAAATTAATTTTGTCATAAAAAAGCAGACTTCAAAAAACTAAAAATAATAAAATAATTTCACATTCGATTCATGTCGATACTAAGAAGTAGTGTACAGAAGAATTAAGGAAAGTATATAATAATATGTTTTTTGAGATTAACAACTACGTTTGACAAAGGAAATAGCAGCAAAATGCGGCTATGTTTCGTGTGGTGAGTGAAAGAAACTGGAGACTCTTTCAGCTAATAACGAGACATACCATCTTTGATACTTAATTAAGGATGGATGTTGGTGTTCACGGGCCTTAGTGTCCATTAAACACCATGTTGGCTGTGTGCTTAACTTTTACTCTTGCTGTAACAAGAAGGCTGGTAATAAATAAAAGGAAAAGTAGTCGTTTTATAATAGGAGTAATTAATAAGTTTAAACACAGTAATAATTAACGTGTTATTATCAAGTCCCTGTGAAGAACGCTTGTGGCAAACAAACGTACACACTGACGGACAACAAGATGATCCCGAATTTTGACATGGAAAACTAATGATGTTGGTAAAGCGTAGTCCATGCTTCCAAACCTATGGGAAAAAAGCTAGTTATTTATATAGAAAAACGGTAAGAGTCAATTCACACAGAGACGCTTCGCGACGCGATGATGCTTGAAGAGGTCAGTGGTTTCGCGTAGCGCTGCGAGACGCATCGCGACGTCGCGAGGCGCATCGTGAAGTCGCTGCGACACGGCTTTGCTAAGGCGCAGCGCCGCTCTTGCAAGCCGCGCCTACCGACGAAGCACGGCTGCGTCGTGATGCGCTGCGCTGCGCCGCGAGGCATCTCGGTGCGCAGCGCGAATTATCTCAATAAAATGTGTATCTTGTTATGTAGTAAATAAAGTTATATTTTGTATCACTATCTTAAAAAGAGCGCACCGCTTCGCGTCGCGTCACGTCTCGGTGAACTTACCCTAAGCGATGTAATTTGGAGCTAGGTTTTTGTGTTACATATCATACAAACCGTGTTCGATCTGAACATGCAGTTTTAAGTTCTGATTAACGTCGTACTCTTCAGCGAAAGAAAACATCGTCAAGAAACGTCTTAGTCTGAGGAAATAAAAATTATTCCAAGGACCTGTGCAATTCAACAATTAAAATAACCGCATTTTTACAGCACAACAGACTCTTTCGTGTTCCAAAATCCTCTCAAAAAGTAAATGAAGCCTGTGCCCAAAAATGTGACGGAAATAGATCGTTATTTATTACTAGAACGGAAGAAATAATTATCGGTATCGAAAAATTCCATGCAAGTTCTCAGGATGGGCAACGAATTTTTATTAGATAACTTATGTTAAAATAATAAATAATAAAATTTATATTAAACTATTTGTTTTGTTAACACTAATACATCTTTATGAGGTGTAGACCGCAACGCAATCCTTAGATACGGTGCCACGGAGCAGTCATGTCAATATTTTTTACAAATACGTGGTAGAGCCATGCTGCAGCTATATTAATTGTATAGTTGTAGCACGAATGGGTCAGCTCGACCGGGGAAGGACCACGCTCTCATAGAATACCAGCGTAAAAATAGCAGCTTAATGCTGTGTTTCCTATGGTGAGTGTAGAGAACCGGAAACCCTTTTTACTGGAAAACGAGGCATTCCATCTTAGTCCTCACGGCTAACAACGCATCTGCGTGCTCGCTTGTCACCCTTATCCTATGTAAAAAAATCTCATACAATTTTAAAATTAAAAAATTTCCTGTGAAGTTTTTCGCTTAAATGTCACTGTTATACGAGTACTCGGAGCTTCCAATTTGTTTGTCTAGCTTTTGCCTAGCACAACAGAAGATCTGCATTTCAAATACAAGAATAAATGTAAGCGACAGGCAAACCCCACATAAGTTCAATAGGACTTTAAGTTTAATGCCATAGGATATATATTCCTTTGTGTAATATCATAATGGATATGATATTTTGGGGGCGGTGTTATTTTGCCTGCTCGCTTTACACTTTCTAACTCATCTTTGCATACCTCTAGAAAAGCTCTTGCTCTGCGTTGTATTACTTTGTTTACGAATATGCTTATCACTTTCACCAAATTGCATGAATGTTGTATATATTTTATTGCAATTGTTAATTAAGGAAGGAATTTTGAGACAGGCTATATTAAGGTGATGTTAGATACCGTCTAAGATTTGTAAATCTATAAATATAAATGAAATTGAAACTGCCTTATATTGAGCTGAATGGGTTATTTGCATGATATAACAACAAAAATAACCATTCTTTTTTTAAATCTGTTTGTCTATCTGTCCAAGCTAATCTTCGGAATGCCCCATTGCTGGGCACAGGCTGCGGCTCATTTTTGAGAGGGTTTTAAGTCAAGTAAACGTCCACAACACTGCTCAATGCGTATGGGCTGGCTTCATATATCTTCAAAATATTTATTTTATTTTATTTTTAGATATTTATTTATTTTTTGGTATTTTAAACACTTTCAACAAGGGGATGTAAAGGATGGACTTAATAACCAATGGCATTCTCTACCGGGCAGGTTTCCTCACGATGTTTCTTTTATTGACGAGCACGTGGTAAATCAGCACTTAAAATTACAATTATCAATTACATTGGTGCCCGCGGGGGTCAACCCGGGTTGTTCGCGTATTGTGAAATTTACAGTGAGTGCTTAGCTCCTTAACTACCACGGCTCTTGGAAATAACAATTGTCATAAAATACTTTGTATCACCTGCAATGTTTATAGAGCCCGAATATAATGGGATATATTAGAGCTATAAATGTGCCAACATTCGCACTTATTTAATATCAATGGAGCAAAATTAATATCGTGACTTATAAAGTCAGTCATAATAAATAGAATCCAAGCTGTTTTCATATTGGGATGAATACCCTTTATTGAAAGAAAAAACTTACTAGAATTGCAATAAATAATGATTTGGTTAAAAATATCAAGGCAAACGGGTTCCCGTCTCGTGGTGGCGGTGGGGAGGGGGGCTTCGTAGTTGTGGCTATGTTGCCCCCGGTAAATAAAGAGAAAACTGGACTGCGGGTTTCTCTTTTTGTCAAATTGGCGAGCGCAATCCAATGCGTATTGGTAGATTACAGAAGGAGGGGTTTTCCTCTCAGTGACAGGAGAAGAGGAATTTTGGTATGGTGATGCACCACTAGCACTATCCACCGCAAATCCGGAGGGGCCGCACCTCCAATGCAGCGTTAGTGGAGGCGCGGGGACTGAGAAGTGTGGGAAGACTGGTACTTCTAGGTGCACGTTTTTCCTGACACCATTGCCTCCGCGTAACGGACTCAGACTCTTCCTGATTAGCAGTTGAATTAATCATCGAAGTACCAGATGTCTCGAACCTTTGACGCTTCTCCCATTGGTGGTCAAGATATTTTACATAGAAGATGGTATATTACCATCAATCGGAGGTTCTGATATTTTTTGCCCTTAAAGTCGCCTCATACGACACCCACGGAATGAAATTGGGTTGAGGATATTCTCCATCACATTATTCATCTATCTGTTTTTAACCCCCGATAAAAACAGAGAAGTATTATATGTTTGTAGTGTGTATCTGTGTATATGTGTATCTGGGTATCTGTTTGTCTGTCTGTGGCATCATAACTCCTGAACGGATGAAACGATTTTGATTAAGTTCTTTTTTTTTGTTTAAAAGGTGTCTTAATCGAGTGTTTTTAGCTATTTCAAGAAAATCTGTTTAGCCATTTGAAGATCATCGGCTCTTTTTGTTTCGGTGGTTTTGAAAATTTATAATTTAAGTTACGTATTTTATTTTAGTACATTTAGAGATTATCTAAGCTATCTTATTCGTGGTGGCATTCAGCCATAATCCCATGTCACCTAGAGTGCCAAGAGGGTATGTTAATAAATTTTATAGCAAGATTTAGTGCCTACAAACCAATGGAATAACTAACCTCAACCCGCGACGGGGAGCAGATTAAAATTCGCTTTAATGCATTAATATTAAAGCGTGGCAATTAACGCACTTACTATTCGAAAGGCCGACCGTGTAGTGGCGGTGTAAAAATATCCACTACCCAATATTATCCCTTGAGTGTCGTAAGAGGCGACAAAGAGAAAAAAACCAGAGGGTGAGCAGCAACGTATTCCTAATAACAACTAGAAATAAAAACTACGGTTGCTAACTCACTTATCAAGCGTGGCTACTATGGCAAATATCTCCCGGAATCAATGGGAAGGCCTATGTTCAGCAATGAACTTGATAGGTTATAATTAATGAAGGAATAATATACAAAATGCCAGTGGGGATCATTGTAAAAAACTAACGAAGTCTCTTGAATGATATTTAACCACTTTGATTCTTTTAAAATGTTCTCGCTCATGCTCTCTCTAGGTGGTAAAAACCAACCAAACAACCCAGAAGGACTCAAGTAGAGAAATAGCCTTACCACCTAGTGTTTTCACACATAAAAGCACTTTGTACATAAAATGTTCTTTCCAGTTCACTAATATTACCTGTCATTCTCACTAAACATTTATAACCGTAAATATAAGTAAAAAGTTCTAAGAAATTACTCAACATACCATAAAAGCTTCTACGAACTCCAAGGAAAAATATTTTATCTGACGGTACCTGATCGTAAGCTTGAGAGGTTTTTCGGTGTAGTTTAACACGTTGGGGATTACTCTATAAAATATCGAAGTTGCGACGCCAACAGGTTAGTTCGCCATATTGAATACCCAGTAAACGAGTATGTCGAAACCCTGGAGGATAAATATTTCAAAAAGGGAAATTGTGAGAAGATTTGGAGGCGTTATTAAGTTTTTCTCATAAATAATATAAGTACTTATTTTTAAATGTTTAAATTAAGTCTTATATTTAACCATTATTTCTTAATTCAACTTTCTCGCCATTAGATCTGTCAAATCTTTCACCTCTGTCCAAATCGGTACAAGAACCCTGGTGGCAGAAAAAGTTATGCATGCCCTTATTGATTGAGTGAATGGTGTAGTCCATAAATAGGCACCTAAATAAAAGATCAGGGAAAAAGTTTCTTCGTATTTTATATACAAATTCAAGACATTTTTTTTTTCAAAGTCCATTACATTTAATTATAATATATATGAGCCATTTTGTTCGATAACTTCTTACCATCTTGTAGGTAGTGACATAATCTGGTTGCTGTAGAAATCTTTGGATTTTTGATCAAAAAAATGCGACAAGTAGTTTTGACAGTCCTCTCTTGATATTAACCTAACCCTACCCAAAGAATTCTGAAGAGACCAAAACAGGTGAAAATCTGAGGGTGCAAGGTCAGGACTATATGGTGGATACATATATGACACTTACCAACCAAGCTCTCTCAATTTTTGCTGAGTGGCCAAAGATGTGTGTGGTCTGGCGTTTTCTTTTTATAGGATAGAAATGGTGACAAACGAGCACACAGTCCACCTGATGGTAAGTGGTTGCTGCGGCCCATAGACATCTACATCTATCCTCGATTACGAATCAAAATGCAGATGCGTTGTCACCCGTGAGGCCTAAGATGGAATGCCTCGTTTCCAGTAAAAAGGGTCTCCGGTTCTCTACACTCACTATACGAAACACAGCCGCGTTAAGCTGCTATTTTGCACTGGTATTCTGTGAGAGCGTGGTCCTTCCCGGTGTCGACCCATTCGTGCTACAACTATACTACTAATATAGCTGCAGCATGGCTCTATCACGTAAAAATCGTTATCATGATGAAAGACCACTCCTTTTCTGTTGCTACACACAGCATCACATTATTGCGTGTTATTCCGGGTTTCGCTACAGTCTGTGGAGCTTAACTACCCTTTGACCATGATCTTTTTCGTACATTCTTGTCGTGGGTGATCCACTTTTCATCATCAGTGATCAATCTTTTCAAAAATGGTTCGGTTTTATTACGTTTCAATAGAGAATTGCAAATGAGTATACGATTTATTAGGTTTCTCTCAGTGAGCTCGTGTGGTACCCAAATATCGAGCTTTTTTGTATAGCCAAATTTCAAATGGGTCAATACTGTTTTGTAGTCCATTCTCAATTTCTCAGCTATGTCTAAAACTACTAATATTTCGATCTTGCTCCACTTTTTCAAAAATGGCATCAACTTTATCTATATGAGGGCGACCAGAGCGAGCTGCATTTTTGACATAAAAACTCCCGGACAGAAAACGCTTGAACCAACTTTGTGCTACTTTTACTGACACTGCATTAGGTCCATAAACGTCACAAATTTTTTGCGCGGCTTGAGCCGCATTTTTCCCTTTTTTATAATAAAACTTCAGAATGTATCGAATTTCTTCGTTAAATTCACTCATTTTTACGGACAGAAAAACAATTGAATAATGGCGGGAAAGAGGTTACACCTGAGTACTAAAAGGAAATACCTCTTCACTATTAGAAAGGGTCTTCGGTTCTGTACACTCACCAAATGAAACACAGCAGCATTATGCTGTTAGACGACGGCTCCGTGGCGCAGTGGCTTAGCTTTGAGTTGCGGCGCTGAGGGCCGTGGGTTTGAATCCTGCACGGAACAAGTATTTGTATGACCTACGTAACGTTTAAAAAATCAAAATCAAATCAATTTTACGCGCGTATCCTGTGAGAGCTATGTCCTTGCCATTGTTCTGCAGTCATAATACTACTGTAGCTTATTATGGCTTCATCAGGAGTGGATTTCGTAAAACAGTAATGTTATAATCACCATCATAACGTCGTTATCTACGTTTATCGCTAACCATAGTAGGTAGAGTTTTTTATAATCTAAATTCACAAATTTCGACTATTTAACGGAGTCGTGTTGGTTTTAACATTTATATTATCTTTTATTTGGCATCAAACACTCTTGTTAACCCTGCTCGTGTCGTTAATTACTAAGGAACTTGGATCCAATAGCCTTATTTTGCTAAAGTACGGAAAATAAATCGGTAAATAGGTCGTTCTACGGGTTTTAGTTGATAAATTAAGTAGAGCCCACTCGTTTCTGTTTAATCTTTATGATGGCTTTTCTTTTTCTTTGAAGTCATATTTTTATGTAGTTAGCGTGACTAGAGTTAAGCTCAATGATTATCAAGATTTTAAACTTTTTATATTTAATAATAATAATTAAATTTAATTTGAATCGTTTACCACCGGTGATTTTTCCGGACCGATACGACTTAGGAAACTTCAAGAATCGAGCTTACTCCTTTTTAAAGAGCCGGCAACGCTCCTGAAATTCTCCTGCTTTTGCAGTTGTACATGAGAGGCGGTCGACACTTACCATCACGTGAGCCGCATGCTCATTTGCCCCCTCTTCTGTAAAAATCTATTTATAAAAAAATCAGCAATTTTATGCAAAGTAGTACTGGTGTATATACATTAAAGTATCGTCGTACCCGCGCGTTGTACGATAGCAGTGTCTATCAGCTGGTTCGTGACATTTTAATCTAAATGTATAGTTAAACTTTACGTAATTTGACAATTTTGGTATATAATATAGTGCTCATTATAAAGAAGTGATAAGTGTTTGGATCGTCGAAATCGGTAGGGGTTCGTGAGTAATAGCATTTTCTATTTACAAAACATCGGTTAAATCAAACTCCTGACCTAGGGCAACCCGCGATCGCCCCACATCTACGTCACACCACATTCAATTGCATGTAAGCACCTGTTAAATAAACTATAGCAAGTCAGTATTAACTTTTGCTAACTTTACCACACCTGTTACGCAAAATGAGTACAAAACTTTAAGAACTGTGCGTGCTCTGAAGAACTTAACACGCAAGAGCAGCTTAAATGTATTACATGCAGTCTTAAATACCATTACGATTGTATAAACACCAGCAGTAAAAATATAAAGAACTTTCTGCTGATTTTAAAATAATTGGGTTTGCCTGACTGCCGAGCAAAGCAACCAAATGTGATAATTCTGACACGCCTGTTCGCAGCTCTGGAATATTACCTCAAGACACGAGCAGTAACATCACATTAAGACGCACACAACCTACGCACTTAACTCAAAGTCAGGAATCTCTCACTTTGAGAGTATAAAGCACATAATTCATGATGAGATGAATGCATTTGTAAACAAAATTGAAAGCAATATCAGCAAAATTATAGAAAATAAAATGAAGGACTAACCATGGAAATCACTGATCTAAAGGAATCTGTTCTTTTCATTACTAACCAATACGAAGATTTAAAAAGGATATGCAAGTAAAATTTAAAGATGTAAAACAACTAAAATTAGAAAATGATTGCCTTAAATCAACAGTAAAAGACCTAAAAAGTCGCTTAAGCATAATGGAGCAGCATTCAAGAATGAGCAACCTAGAGATACAATGTGTTCCGGAACATAAGGCAGAAAATATACCTAATATTATACACAATAGGGAAGGTTACTGGCACTAAAATATCCGATGCTGAAATCCATAAATGTACAAGAATCGCCAAGATTAATCCAGAAAATGCACGACCGCGGTCTATTATTGTGAAGTTTGCTTGTCCAAGGATTCGTGATACATTCTTGGCCGAGTGATAAATTTCAATAAAAGAAACACCAATGAAAAACTAAATACAAGCCACATTGGGATAGGTGGCGACAAAAACCTATTTGTTGTCGACATTTGACCCGGAGCTGAAAAAATCCACGCACTTGCCAGAGCGACAGCAAAGAAATTAAAATATAAATTTGTCTGGATTAAAATGGTCGTGTCTTTTAAGAAAAACCGATAATTCCGAGCATATTGTCGTGCGTAACATCGAGCAGCTCGAAGATCTACAATAATAAAGTACTTATTTGTCTAGTCTCTTATCTAAAATCTGTTAGAATACGATACACTAAATATATTACCAAATAAGAGGATTCAGTAAGGCGCGTGATGTAAACTAAACATACTATGTAATGATTTCGACATTAATTTTTACAGAAACTTGGCTTAATGACGGCGTGTTCGATAGTGAGTTTATTGATGATCGCATGGTATGGAGAGACAGGGAGCAATTAGACTCAAAAAGAATCAAAAAAAAGGTAATGATAGCGTTAAAAATACCTTAAATTCAAGCCGTTGTCTGCATTGAGAGTAACTGCGAAGATTTGTGGATTACGGTTGATGTAATTGTAGATGGTAAGCCAAGTAACGTTGCAATCTGTGTAGTATACTTGCCACCTCCGATGAATAGCAATGTGCTAAGAATTCTTAGAAAATGCGTCCAAAGCTATTAATACAAATGAATACGTCATGCTTACGGGTGATTTTAATATTAGTAGTATTTCTTGGTCGAAAGTACCGGAATTAAATTGTTCTACCCCTTTAGTAGTTCTAACTTAGCGTCTAGTTTGTAGATTTATCGAGGAACACAATTTAAAACAATTCAATTCAATATTTAACGCAAATGGCAGGTTGCTTGATTTGGTTCTTTCAAATCATTCTCATGTGACAGTTAGTCAAAACTTCAATCCAATCAGCATAATTGATAATCATCATCCGTCACTTAACCTAAAGCTAGATTTCTTGAAGATTAATACGATCAATGCACAACTCAATGAAAGGTACAACTTTAGAGCAGATTATGAGGCCATTAATAATGAATTAGATGGTACAAATTGGTCAGAACTTTTACTAAATTGTGATTCAGTTAACTCAATGCTTAATGAATTTTATCATAAATTAAAATCAATAATTGAAAACATGTGCCGACTAAGCCCTAAAAGTACAAAGTTTCTTTATGGTATAGTAATAAATTAATTTATATGTTAAAAATTAAAAATAAATATCGATTAAAAAGTAAAATTTACAATAACCTCTAGACATACTCAAATTTAAATCACTAAGGATTAGCTGTACTAAATTAATTAAAGCAAGTTATAATAATTATATCGAATGCGTGGAAAGTAACCTACAAAAATCCTAAATATTTTTGGACACACTTAAAAACGTAAAAACCATCAAACACGTACCCAGCCAGAATGGTACTTAATAATAAAGTTGCTACTGATGGCCCATCAGTGTGCAATCTCTTTGCTGAATCATTTGCTTCCGTATACGAGAGGAGAGACCTATCCTGCAGGAACATTCCTCACAAACATTTACCGTAAACAATCTCTGCTTAATAAACATCAATGTTAGGAAGTAATAAAAAAAAAAAAAGACTTGACGCAAATAAAGGTGCTGGACCCGACGATCTTCCTCCATTGTTTATTAAGAAGTGCTAAATCGTTGTCTCTGCCTATCTGTTATATCTTTAATAGATCCCCTCAGTACCGGGGTCTTCCCAGATATGGAAAGTTGCAAGAATAGTGCCTGTGTACAAAAAGGAATCGAGATAATATTGCCAACTACAGACCCATATCAATATTATCAGTTATCTCTAAGATCTTTGAGTCCTTGTTCGCCTATATTGTCACGCCATACGCCACGCTATCTCAGACACCCAACACGGATTTATGACATCTCGATCTACTGTCACAAACCTTCATGTTTTTGAATTTTATAACACCCTACGTCGACTCACGTCTTCAAGCAGATGCTATCTACACCGATTTCTCCAAAGCCTTCGACAGGGTGAATCACCAGTTGTTAATAGCGAAACTATCATCTTTCGGAATCGGAGGCCATTACTTTCGTGGTTTGCTTCATATTTAAAAGACAGATCTTCATACGTAGTGATCAGAGGCTACTTTTCTCAGAAATATGGGTGCACCTCGGAGTACCACAGGATCCGTGTTAGCCTATATTATTTAATATTTTCGTAAATGATGTAACTAATTGTGTACATAATTCAAAATGTTTCATCTTTGCCGACGATCTGAAACTCGCAAAAGCAATTCTAACGATCATGATGCACAATCTCTACAAGAAGATGTCGATAGAATTGCTCGTTGGAGCGAGTTAAATGGCATGGATCTCAACGCTTCAAAATGTTCCTATATCAACTTTACGCGTAAGCATACTGCATTGGAAACACAATACACGTTGAACAATAATCCACTTCAGCTTGAATTCATCCGAGACTTAGGAATTACAATTGATGCTAAATTAGATTTAATATTCACATTGAAAATATTTGTAAATCAACAAAAATGCTAGGTTTTTATAGGAATTCAAAATGTTTTAAAATTTCAAAACAAAAACTTCTTTACACCTTTAATTGAAGTAAATTAGAGTACGGCACAATCATGGAGCCCTAATTACCAAATACACAAAGATCGTATAGAGAGCATTCAAAGACGATTCACCAATATCGTTCTAGTGGTAATCATATGGAATCCTATTCCACTGTCTCTTAAAAACAAAGTTAAACTCACTATCGGACAGACGTAAACTACATGATTTAGTTTTTTTGTGCTTTATAAATGGGTCTATAGATTCTGCAGAATTATATCACAAATATTGCTCAAAGTTCCCTGCCGTATACCGCGTTTTTCGATCCCTTACTCAAACACAAACTGTATAAAACTAATCTTGGTCATCACTCTTATACTGAGAATAAGCAGATTGTATAACGAATGTGTCCTTAAAGATAAGACTATTGACTTATTTAGCGATAGTATAAAATCTTTTAGAGCCAAAATTGTCAATCTATTTAATAAATCATAGTAAAATTATACCATAACTTTATATAAATTTGATATAATGTTGTTGTTATTTTCATATATTTTTAATCATCATATATTTCGTATTGTTTTATTGTTTTTTTGTTTTATATTAGTATTTTACTCGTACTTTGTAACAATTATTAAGTTATCGTACAGTTATCGTCTTATTTAAACATGCTGTAACTACCTTTAAATGGAAACATGTAAATCTTAGTTCCTAAGCCCATTGTCATTTTTTTTAAAACAACATGTTATTCCGTTGGTGGTTCTATCAATAAATAAAAAAAAAAAATAAAAAAAAAAAAAGTATAATGGACTGTACGTAGTACATAATATCTTAATGCTGAAATATGTATTAATTTTATTAATAATATTCTAACTAATACCTGGATAAAATGGCATAAATTATAATGGTTTAAATTGCGCTTATAGCAGCCCTAAGTGCTAAAATGGAATGCCTCCTATCCAGTAAAAAGGGTCTCCAGTTCTCTAACCATACGAAACACAGCAGCATTAACCTGCTATTTTATGCTAGTATTCTGTGAGAGCGCGGTCCTACCCCGGTCGATCCGACCCATTCATGCTACAGCCATAGTATGTAGCTGCAGCATGGCTCTACAACGTTAATGCTGCTGCCCATCTCATGTTTTATTTTCATCTGTCGCCCATTACAAACCCCATGGGATGATATGGAGTAGTGGATGCTCTTACGCCACCACTACACTACTGTACCACGTACAAATTTTTAATCATAAAAATTGTGTCGTAAAACGAGACATATAGGATTTTTTTAGTTTATTACAACCAAAATATGTTTTCTTATTCGTTTATTCGTTTATACCTTATTGTTTTTACCTTAAAAAAGATATTTCTTACCATAAAGAAGAACATAATACCCAAAAGGTGGGGATGTTTTTTTTAAATTTACATTTGATAAGGTCTGGCACGACGGCTTGCTTTACAAGCTGTATAAACTAAACGTGCCGGATAAGCTCGTGCACATCATCCGAGCCTTCCTTACAAATCGCTCCTTTCGCTATCGAGTAGAGGGAACCCGTTCCACGAAACGTTTTCTAGAGGCCGGAGTCCTTTCTCCACTTCTCTTCACACTCTTTACGAGTGATATCCCTAAAGACCCAGTGGTAAACAACGCCTCTTCGCCGACGATACGGCACTCTTTTTATGTGATTATAATAGGAATAATCTCACTTTGAAACTGCAAAAAGCTACCAATCGCTTATGTGAATGGTTCCGTCTATGGAAAATCGAAGTGAATTCCGAAAAAGTGTAGCAATATACTTTCAACTGAGATCGACGCCAAAAAGATTCGAGGACCAAAAGCAAAGATATTCATTTCTTATACGGCCATCCCATTCCTTGGGAAGATTCGGCCAAATATTTGGGAGTCACGTTCAACGTCCGCATGAGTTTCATGAAACACATAAATATAGTTCGCAACAGAGACAACACGGTCATTGGCCTCTCCGCCCTCTTGTGAACAGGAAGAGTAAGTTGTCGTTAAGACACAAACTCAACCTGTACAAAACCTGCATTAGACCTATCATGTATAACGCAAGTGTAGCTTTTGCCCATACGTATAGGTCCCACTTATACGAACTACAGAATGTCCAAAACTTTTTCATCCGAAAAGCCACCGGAGCACGGTAGTATCAACGGAATTCAGATCTGCACAATGATTGCCAACTTCACACTATCTCCGAATACTTCAAGGAGATGTCTCAGTGCTAGTTTGATAGCGCCGAAACCCATCCAAACCCGCTAGTGGCAAACGCAGCCAACTACGTCCCGATACCAAACGTCGCGCGGACTCTCCTTAGACCGCGTAACGTACTTATAGAACAACCACGCTCGCTCGACCCTGTCGACCCAAACGTCGCAAGCACATCCAATATTGACACTACACTCACACTAAATGGGACAAGCACAAGTAGAATAACGGATGGGGCGCGTCGCACCCGTAGACGGGCACGACGCGTTCTAGCACACACCGCGTGCACACCGTACACCCGCGTATCTGGGCGGTTCTCACCACCCAGAATATCGACCGACACGAGCTAAGCAGTCAGAGGATTCACACTCGAACACCGGTTAGATAGCTCAAAAAACCTTAATATAGGGAACATGATGATTGGTAACAATATCAAATCGTAAACCAACATCATCCTCATCCTCATCATTAGCTATTTTTAAAATGGGAAAGGCAAATAATCTAAAAAAAATTCTGTGTCAGATGAAGCTGTAAGAGCCGTATAGGCTAACATCATCAACATCACAGAAAATATATGACCTTTCAGTCAAAAAACTAACAATATTGTCATGCGGTATAAGAATTTAGCAACATTCATTAAAATGTTCTAGTTCCGGTGTTAAAATAGGTCAGTGACTTATTTGATTATGTCAGGACTCGTGGGAAATAACGTAACAACAACACACCAACTTCTGCTGACGGTTTCATTAATATTACAACTTAAGCACTGAAATTTTAATCAATATACTCGTATATACGGATATATTGATAAATTGATATATTGATAAATGCCGTGGTAGCTCAAAGGGTAAGCGCTCGTTGTAAATTTCACATTACGCGAGCAACCCGGGTGTGATTCCCCCAGGCACCAATGAAATGGTTAATTGCAATTTTAAGTGCTCGGCGCTTGAGGAAATCATCCTAAGGAAACCTGCATGTCTGAGAAATAAGAAAATATATATTTCGAAGACATGTGAAGTTCACCAACACGCATTGGGGCAGCGCGGCGGACATTTCCTTGTGCTTAACCCCCTCAGAAATGAGAGTAGGCATGTGCCCAGCAGTGGGACGTATATAGGCTGTAACTTTAACTTTTACTTTATATACGTATATACCCACATTCATTTTCATGGTAGTACATAAAGCGTACATAAATCGATTGAATAGCAGGTTAAACTAGTATATACCGGGACCTTTTTTAATATTTTCTTAATGTAAGGCAGTGCTTAGCTACAATCCCACTTAGTGGTAGGTTGTGATGTAGCCCGATAACAGGATAGGTAAGTCGCACTATCTTAGCGTAAAAGCTTATTCACTTTTTCCTGGGACACGTGCCTCTAATAAAGCTCATGTCAACGCGTACTTGGGTGAATTCTAGATGGTTTTATTTTAAGGTATCTTCTTGTGCTTTATAAGTAAAATTATTAGTCTAATGGTCGTCCAGTGGTCGAAATCCGACCGTAATTCACAAAATGTTTACGTTTGTATATTAAGCAAGCTGTATTTTATTTACAACTCTCAGTATATATACAGGGTTATTTTGCAATAACCGGCCAAAATTGCAGAAAAGTTTCAGAATAATATATGCAAATGGTGAAGAAAAATTATTTGATAGGTCGGCAAAAACGTTGTGAATTGAATCACACACAGAGGAGCGCGCGTCCGCGTAGTTGTTACCAGTTGTTACCCATAAATCACATTCAATTTGGGATAATTTCAAATAAAATTAGAAGCCTTATTTACTCGTAATTTCAAAAACTGCAATAACGGTATATTTATATATTTGAACTTAAGTTTAAAATTTGGCTACTATTTGAAAAATAACCCTGTATATAATGTAATTGTAAAATTATTATTTATATTAAAGCCCTAAGAGCGGGTGAAATGCCTAAATTCTTGGATATTTAAGTAAAAAAATCACAATAACTGTTCATTTAATCCGCAAAGAAAAAATACAGGGTGACAGAAGAGGATTTAATGAATGTTTTTAATTGAACAAAGTTGTATTTTTTCAACCCCTTATTAGAAAAAAAAATCTTAAAAATATTAATATTTTTAATTGAGAGTTTTATTTTTATTCCCCATTTTACTCGAGAAAATATAATTTTTCCCCGAAATTGAATATATTCGCGCGAACGTACCTGCTCCTTCGCCCTGTAATCCCCCGAGCTCTTGAAATTTTGGCGGCGACGTTGATTATTGAAATTGAAAAATGCATTTTATATAATTTAGATGTGGAACGACCAACATGCTCTCGTTACTTAGATTAGATTTCGATAGTTTTTAACACCTATGTAATTTTATTGTTGCATATTTTATTAATTAGGTGATTCTGAATTTTATAATTATGTATTACAATAAAACGCTGTTTTTATGAGTATGACTTTAATACAACATTATTCGGGAGGGAAATCTATATACAGATACTTATACACTATATATGAACATTATTATAAAATTAAATCACACAATTTAAATTAAATAAAAGTGGTGCTTCCCTAAGTGCATAAAGAAAAATAAAGACATTCTAGGCTTTATGTTTTCTTTAAATGTTAGACAAACCATCATCTGACAAATATAAAAAATAATTAATTGGAGAGGGGTTTCTGTGCGTGATAAAGTTAAAAATGAGGATATCGGCTAAAGAACAAGAGTAACTGACATAGCCCAACGGATTATTAAATTGAATTGGCAATGGGCTGGCCATATAGCTTGGAAAACCGATAAACAATACGGAGAAAGGTTCTCGAGTGGCAACCTCGTACCGGTAAGCGAAGTGCAGGACAGCCTCCCACTATATGGAGGGAAGACATGGTAAGATATGCAGTGTACGAGCTGCTGTGCAGTACAATCTTAGAAGTTGATATAAAATGAAAGAATTGAGTTGATAATGTGATTTAATTTGATAATACTGCTAGTAGGTACGATGCGCGACGGCGAATGAATGCGTACTGAATGGATGAGAATGAAAGATGATACAATATGGTAAAAATGCTTAAGTGCAAAATGTGCGGTTTGTAAAGACCGTACATGCTGCGGAGAGAGAGAGAACAGATGATGATTGATAGGCGATTACAAATTGATACTAATTGATAACGATGATTATACTATAAAAATAGCTTATTTTTTCAATTAAAAACTTATAAATTTCACACTTCACTACACACTAAGATCACTAAAACGTTTGCAAACTGTAGGCGACGTCGACTTATCCAGTGCGCGTGCACTCAGTTCACCCGATGACGTAACTGCGATACCGCGGGGCTCGACCGATGTTGCTGCTTGCTCTGTTTCGGTTCGTGCCAGTGAACTGTACATTCAAGCCAGCTGATCTTTCGCTTTGAGAGGGACCTTGTATACGTGCGGCGCATCTGCGGCGTAGACTCCTGCAGGCAAATAATGTTGATGCTAGTATAGCTGCTCCCAGCAGAAGATAAATAAGCACATATTGATGTGGGTCGTGGTTTGATAACTGATTTACCATCTCTGTATCAGCGTCGCTTGTCTTCAGCTGCTCTATTTGGTGTCAATACTTGACAAGTGTTTTCGATTCTCCTCATTTTCTGACTCGTCGAATTTCTCGAGCCTTTGGAGAGGAATAGATAGGTTGATGACATCATTGATTGGAGTATGTCTATCTTTGCAAGGACGGGCTTGATATTATAATTAGTATGCTTTCTGTGTGAAAATATTGTCAATGTTTCACTTTTAATGAAACAGCCGTCCTCGAGAATGATAATACCGGCCTTGCTAAGTCGTTGCGCTGTAACATGATGCTCGCATATTATTCTTATCATCCTTTGATTACAAAAGTACAGGTACGTATTTAGTTTGTTAAGTTCAACCCATATATCTTTGCAGGGCGAAGTTTTGATTTCACACTGACCTGTGTCTTCATTTTTTGATGCAGAGAATATCGTCCGAATTCATATGGAAAATAGGTTTCTGTAGCGGGCAAGGTGAGTCTCAGCGTTGAACTGTGTACATCTTCGAACTTCTTCTTCTGATAATGGTACGTACAGGTCCTTTTGGATGTTGATCGCGATATGATCTGCGATAGGTGTGATGCGGACCATCTGTTTTGTACTTGCTGCGGGATAGATATAAGCCTGTAAATCTCGTAGGTATCCCTTACCAACGGGTTTTGATCTCGAAAATAAAGTATTGGCTTGTCCTTGCTTTTACTTCCAGTAAATGATAGAGTCTGGATAAGTTGTTTTGGATGTTGTTTATAGGCAGAGCTAATTCCTTTGATAATTGGCCAGAGATAATATTTAACTCTTCATTCAGTTGTTCAGGCGTTAATAAATAAACATTAAACTGCCCATAGTGGATGTCTGTGATGGTCTCCACCAACGTTTCTTGAATGTTTTAAGATTGGCCAAAATGTTGTTTGCTATCATGGATGAGAGAATAAATTCATTGATGATTTTTCGGTCTGAATTTCCTTTGTTATGATGTTGGCTTCTTTTCTAGCTCTATGATGTGGGCATTGAAGATCTTGTACTGCTTGTTAATAGACTCTTCGATTCGACTCAAAAGGTTATATTCAGCTTCAACCACGGATGTTTGATTTTTCCATAAAAGAGCAAGATGTTTCTGATTCATCCTGATTATATTGATGTCTCTCTCGTATTTTTGAGCAAACTCTTCGTCTAACACACCGAACAAGCTGTGCGCTAGGTATCCGACACCGTTGATAAGCCCGCGCCGGCGTCTCGAGCGCGTGTATTGCTGACCGAGCAACATATGATGATAGTAGTCAGTTCGGTGGCCTCATGACGTAGTTGTGACAACATTACGTCACATTTTGTTGTTTGGATATCTTGGAGCATATGTTATCCAAATAATCAAACCGCGATACAATTCAATGCCTTGCCAGTACGGATTCATTTCGTAGTAGACAATGAGTTTCCACTGATCTCTGACAAGGTGCATGTTGGAAATTTTGTCCAAATAAATGCTCTGATTATTGCTTAGACTAAAGTGAGTTGAAGCACACTGAACGGGTGAAATGATGGTAAGTAAAGTCAACATTGCTAAAGCTATGAAGTTGCATGATTTTTTGCTTCGCGTTCTTTTTCTTTGGTGCTTTTTGCTGTAGACTCCTTATTGCTTGATTCCGAATTTTGCTCACTACCAACGTAATCATCTGATAGAAGTGGTGATATTTTGTAATAGGCCTCTTGATAATGTTGTTTTAGTTTTCAGGGACACCACTCGGACCAGATCGTCCTTTCAGGGTGAAGTTCAACAACTCTAGCGAGCGCCCACTTGCCGGGAGGTAAGTTGACGTCATGTATGACGACAACGTCACCAATTTTCATGTTTCTTTGCTTCTGTTGCCACTTGCTTCTAGCTGATAATTGGCACAGGAACTCGGACTGCCATCTCTTCCATATGTCGTAGAAGATTTTCTGTACCAGTTGCCAACGTGTGCGCTCGTCCCTTTCGGTTTCGATGATGGTGAGGTGGGGCCACTCGCCAGAAAATGTGACGGGGTGAAGTTGATGTCCTCAGGATCTTCGCTCAGGGCGCACAGTGGCCTTGAGTTCAGGCACGCTTCCAGCTGTGACAACAATGTTGATAGCTCCTCAAATGTAGCTTTTGTGCTCCGATGACTCTTCGTAAGTGGAATTTTGGGCTTTTCACCGCCGCTTTCCATAGACCTCCTGCACTAGGCCACGAGGGGCGTTGAAGTGCCATTCGATCTCCATGTCTGATATTGCTGCGAAATCATCGTCCAAGGCTTGTCGAAGATTGATGAATTCCTGCTGTAAGTGTTTGTTGGCGCCGACGAAGTTGGTCCCGTTGTCGCTGTACAGGTGACGCGGTGCTCCACGCGCTGCCATTCGTCAGGTGCTGCGAATGCTGATGAGGAGAGGTCTGATACCATTTCAAGGTGTACGGCCTTGGTGACCATACACACAAAAACTGCGACGTATCCTTTCGTCGTTTTATGCCTCGTCCTTTGTTTGCTTTCACGTCGATGAAACCGGTGTAATCGGTCCCAACGTGGTAAAATGGCCTGGTTGGGTTACATCTTGCTGACGGTAGGTCTCCATGATTTGAGTCTGTTTGATTGGGTTGTGTCTTCTGCAGACAACACATTCACGGATGCGTTTTTGACAGCCCTGTTGCCGCCAATAATCCAGTAATGCTGTCTCAGATTCGATAGAGTCAGGCGGGCTCCACCGTGGAAGGTGGCCTTGTGTGCCTGATCGATTATGAGCTCAGTGAAGTGTCCTGTGTGGCACGATGAGAGGATGCTTCATGTTTTCATCGATGCTTGCATTATTGATCCTGCCACCAACTCTTAGAAGATCGTTTTATCCAAGAATGGATTAAGGGACAGTAGTTTGTTGTTACGCTTCACTTTCCCTGCTTCTTGATGGTAAGTATTTCTTCATAAAAATACTTTTCTTGTATGTGCTTTATAATAATGTATTTTGCTTGTTTGATTTCAGGTGCAGTTAGATACGGCGTCTTCGGTTTGGAATTCGACACCGCTACCCGCAAGTAGAAGTATACGCGTCACTCGCGTCATACAGCTATGTTTGTTTATCAACGCTTCGATTACGTCAGAGCTGTGACGTTGAATAGTGACGTTGGTTTGCATTGCTTTCTTCACTTCTTGATTCGTAGTGTATGTTTTGTGGTGGTTTCTTTTGATATGTTTTCAGCCATGATGGGCCTTGCCACCACAAGGATGATTTTGAGGATTGCTGTTGATACCCCACGGCTGGCGCAGTCTGCTGGATTATCAGTCGACTTGACATACTGCCAACAGTCCGCAGGTATGATTTCTTTGATTTGTTGTACACGGTTGGCGACGAATGGCTTCCAGCGATTGATGTCGCCTTGGATCAACCGAGCACAGCTGTTGAGTCTGACCAGCCGAAGGTCTTGATGTTTTGCTCTGATAGACTGTGTTTGACTGTCTGCATGAGTCTTGATAATAAGTGAGCGGCACACAGTTCCAATTTCGGCAATGATATGATTTTTGATGTCGGAACTAGTTTTGATTTTGCTGCTATCAAAACTACTGCTTGTTCACCTTGTTTTTCTTGCTCTTGATTTTGCTGTAGATAACACAAGCGTAGGCACGTTCTGAGGAATCGCAGAACCCGTGTAGCTCAATGTCGTCGTTCTCATAACTTTGAAGCCATCTTGGTACTTGGATTTGATTGATGCCTTCGAGGTCATGTTTGATCTTAGACCACTCTTCTTCAATGCTTAGTGGAAGTTGGTCATCCCACTTCAAATCTTCTTTCCAGACTGATTGGAATAGGAGTTTCAATCTTGTTTTTACAGGACAGAGCCAACCGGCCTGGTCGAAAACCTTTGAGATGTCTGAAAGTAGTGACTTTTTTGAGGCTGGTTTGTCTGTTGATGTGTTGATTTTGAGCTCAAAAGTGAAGACGTCCTTCTGAGGGTTCCAGCGCAGACCCAGCGTTTTTGTTGATTCTTTCTGCTTGAAATCAAACCAAGTTTGATGATTGCTATCTGTGTCCGATCCTGCTGCTTGTAGTAACTCATTGCTGTTTGAGCACCACCTTCGTAGATTAAACCCCTGATCTGAGTAGGTTGATCAGATCTGTTTTAATTTAGAGCAGCTGGGATGCTGTGCTGACCATAAGACATCGTCCATGAAAAGTCTCTCTTCAACACCAGCTGCTTCAGGAAATGCTGTCCTTCGTCGCGTGCTAATTGCTTTAGTGTGTTCATTGCCAGGAACAGCGCTGCTTTCGTCCCGTACGTCACAGTTAATAGTTCGTATTCTTGAAGTGGCTGATTTGATGATTCACGCCATATGATTTTTGTAGATGTTTGTCGTTATTATGCAGAGGATCGCTCGAAACATTTTTCGATGTCTGCAGTGAAGGCGACCTTATACTGTCTCAACTTATCAATCAATGATAGTAAGTCTGCTTGCAGATTGGGTCCGTTGTACATCAAGTCGTTTAGGCTGTAGCCTGATGACGTCTTTGATGACGCGTTAAATACGACGCGTAATGCAGGTTGTAAGCGATTCGGCGCGCTGTACAATGATGTGGCGGTAGCAACTCGTTGCCGGATCGTGTTACTGTTACGAGTACATTGCTGCATATGTTCTAATTCAATGTATTCGCGCATAAAGTTTTTATACATTGCTGCGAGTCTTCGTTTTTGGCGAATTTCTTTCCAGCTGATAAAGTTGTGCCACGGCCTTCTTTGAATCACCCAGCTTTTCTTCGAAGCCTGGTTTCATGGGCAGACGTACAACATATCGACCGTCTTCTCGTCGTTGTTGTGTGTTATAATGCTCCAAGCAGTATTGATCCTCGGATGATATTGTTATTTTGTTGTCTGCTATGTCTTCGATTGTCCAAAACCTCTGAATATTTTGTAAATCGTGCAGAACAACATTACACTGATAAGACTTCAGGTTGCCGCAGATGATCCAACCGAGTCGTGATTGCTGAACAATCGGTTGATTTTCATCTTTTCTGATGATTCCACTCATGATGATGTTCGAGTAGATGTTCGCACCCAGTAATATGTCTATGGGACGGCTGATATTGAAGTCTGGATCAGCAAGCCGTATGCCTTCAAGACGTTTCCATGACGGTTTGTCAAAGGATCTGTTCGGTAGATTGTTTACCAAACTTTTCATGATGATGACGTCAGTATTGAATGTGTATTCTGAATTCATAGATGATGCTGTTATAGTGATGATACCTTTGCAGTTATTTTCCTTTGCCAATCCCGAAAATAATACCCTTGCAACGTTGTCGTGGAAGGCCAAGTCTTTGAGCGGCATTTTCGCTTAAGTGATGATGTTTGTGACCTTGATCAATCAGCGCTCGCATCGTCAGATAGCTTCCATCAGCTGATAGCACCTTGATTTGGGCTGTTGTTGGAGGATTTCGGCGACGTTTTCTTGTGAAACATGTGTCACGTTTCTTTGCTGTGTAACTCTTTGTTGCTGTCTGCTCGCTCGCGTTGATATTTGATGCGTATGCTTCGTGCAATAAAGTATTGTGACCGCATTTTGCAAGCATCTTTGTCGGAAAAACAGTCCTTGCCTTTATGATCAAAAGACAGTTTTCGCATAATTCAATTTTGCCACTGTTTTCGTTTTAATTCTGGTGTCTGACCTAGAAACGATTTACAGTGGAAAATTCCATGTTGTTCATTGCACAATGGACACGTGTATTTATTCCTTGCTAACGATTTCAATGACTTCACATTTGTATGATTGATAAATGCTTTAGTTGATGCACCGGTATGCCTTGGAATATTGAGCTTTTGGAATCTTGATAGGTAGCTTGCTGATTGCTCCGCGGCGCTTCTTGCGCGTCGAGACGATTCTAATGCTGTGAATCGCATTTCCAAAAAGTTAGAAATCCTGATAGCGTAGGCAATTCCTCGGATCTTCAAGATATTCGAAGTAGTCATTGTGTGTATCAGTGTCCAATTTCTGCATCAACAAATGTACCACCAAAGGATCCCAACTTGATGTATTCACGCCTAAGTTTTTACGGCATAGACACTCTTTTGTGGTGTCGTGCAATTTTCAGGGCAAATGATGATTGGTGTTGTATTGTTGGCAAGCCAAAAGCGTGTTCATGTGAGAACTAAAATCAATCGTTTGTTGTTATACCGATGATTCAAATTTCCCAGCATGTTTCATAGTTTTCGGAACTAATATTTAGATGTTGTATTATTTCTCAGCTTCTCCTTGACCTTGCTTTTTAAATGTTGCATTTTTGCATTTTGAAATGAATTATTCTTGTGGATCATTTCCATGAAGAGATCTTTGAAAGATGACCACTGCTGATGAGTTGCCGCTGAACGTAGGGATTTCCATTTTGTGTAGAATGCTTTTGATGAGATACGGACCACATCTTGCTGTTGATTGATTTTTGATCTTTTGTAGCTGTCTTCGAACATGTAGTATGTTTTCGTACTGCACATCTTCTGTGGTAAGCTCGCTGTCGATCTCCCAGTGTAAGAGTCCACGGCATTCCAGCGAAGTTGTAAGTCACGTAAGCTGTCCTCGAGCTCCACTTTTCGGTAAGTAACTCGAGATTAGTGGCATTGATTGCTCGTTCTAGTGCTTTAAAATTGCTTTTTGTTTCCGGTACATCTCGTCAAGTTTGCTGTGGTTACCTCTGTCTACTCGGCTGGTGCTGGCCTGACCTGATGGGGACGCTGTTGCAGCCGTTGATGGTGGACGCCAATCTGTAGTCACGCCGGCTAAAGGAGTAGCAGGTCTCAGAATGACTTCTTTTCTTGATCAGTAGATAGGTGTTGCTGGATAATTCTCCGACAGTCGGTGTAATATGACTTTGCTTTTTCAAGTGATTTTCCAAAAATAAGTGTAGTCTTGGTCCTCGTGCTCACACAACTTGACATGATTGGCGGAACTCTCTCAGTACTGATCCAAGTCTCTAGTCGCCTTGATATGTAAGATGGGGTTTTCTTTCAGCTCCATCTTTCAGATTAGTGAATAACTGCTCCATTGCTTGAAAAGTTGTTGCTGAGTTGATAGTAAATCTTCCATTTTTATTTGATTAATGGACGATTTGATTGATAATCCGGTGACGGATGCTTCCGAGTCACGGAGGTGATGCTGTTGCTAAGTGCTCCGGTATCCTAATGCAATATATGCGCCTTCTCAATCTCGTCGGTGAGACCCGCTTGTGGGAGGCCGACTCGACCGATCGCTATTGCACTTCAGACACAGAAACACAAAGACAAAATGTTTTCGTGAGTGATGGCGTGATGTTTACCAATCACTGCTGCTGGTGATGGTGTATGCGGTAGCAGAAAATTGTTCACTGCGCAATAGCTTTTAAAATAACTTGTAGCGTTTTGCTAAGTAGGCGGTAATACGTGGGCAGCACTAAACGGGCGAAACAGAAGTCACGTTGTCGAACCGCGTGGTCCCTTTTCTCTCTTACCGGCACTAGATCAATGCTCGAAGGACCATTAAGATGTACGAGCTGCTGTGCTGTACAATCTTAAGTTGATATAAAATAGAAAGAATTGAGTTGATAATGTGATTTAATTTGATAATACTGCTAGTAGTACGATGCGCGACGGCGAATGAATGCGTACTGAATGGATGAGAATGAAAGATGATACAATATGGTAAAAATGCAAGTGCAAAAATGTGCGGTTTGTAAAGACCGTACATGCAGGAGAGATCGATAGATGCAGGTGGCTTAGGGCTATGCTTTGACTTGTTCAGCGGAAAGCCTATATATATATATATATATATATATATACACACACACACACACACACACACACACACACACACATACATGTGTGTGTGTGTGTGTGTGTTGTGTGTGTGTGTGTGTGTGTGTGTGTGTGTGTGTGACAACTATGCAATATCCCTCTATGCGGTATCTATTAGGAGGCATATGTTCAACAGTGGCATTTGAGACTAATAAAGAATGATTGAATAAATATATATTTTTATCGCGGCCAATACTGTAAAGCTGACTACGGATAAAAGACAGATATAAATGACGTAGTATTCTAACTTCCAACATTACAGCTAGTAGATGCAATAAATTCTTCATACACCCGTATGTTAACATACATACATGCATTTATATAAAAATGAAGTGTCTGTCTACTATTAGGCAAGAGTGAATAGGCTTTTGTTAAGTCAGTGCGCTTCACCATCTTAGGCTACATAACCACTTACCATCAGGTGGGATTGTAGTTAGCGCGACTAAGAATAGTAAAAAAAGAAGAAATTTACCCTGTGAAAGTTTCTATGTAGATATTATTTTTCTAACCAACCATAATAATTTATTACGTGTGATGGTAATATGTATATAAGAATAAAGGTTGTCTCACACGGGACAATAATAATATAATATTATATTTTCCAGCATTTGCGCATAAAAACTTTTAAAATCTCTGAATCCCGAGGTATGTCCATATTAAGAGGCTGAATAGAGCCAAATTGATCTGCATGGGGATCGTTTTGTGATTTCATATTGTTATTGAATAAAAATTAACTTACAATTGAGCGTATTCCAGGTGGCGGTTTTCTAAACACGATTCCACAAAATTCACTCAGTAGAAAATAATTGCAAAGTAGCTTCTGAAAAAACTTAAATTTTCAACTTTCTCAGATTTTCATAAAATAATGTTGAGTATAATAAGTACAATTATGTCTCACATATTAATAAAGCTATTGTGCTATTTTGATTTTTAATAAAGTGATTTTACTTTAATTTACATAATTTATTTTGCCCTTCTATACCAAATAGCGTTTTTTCTGTCACTCCTATTTAATTTGACAGTGTTCGCTGAAATTTAGCGTCTCTAGACGGATCTGAATCGCGCGCTAACGCGGCTGTTAAGATATTACAAAAATAATCGAAAATATTTATTTTTACTTTCATGTCAAAGACTATTTTGTTCTATTTTATTACGGTTAAATGTTGTAAAGCAAGTATTTACAAATGTTTTCATTATTTTGTTATTCAATTGTTTACAGTTATTATCACATTTTAACTTACATTAGAAATTCTTGGTGGAATGCCGTATATAAATAGGTACCTTATTTTGTCAACAACTATAATATACATATATTTGTTTCTTTTACCAGTGGAGCTTCAACACAATCTTAAAAATATTAAATGAATTCAAAAAAATTAACTAACAATAATTATTTGATTTTCAGTCGATGTTTTACTTTTGAAGATAAGTTGTAAAGAGCCATTAACGGGACATTTTGCAAAAGCGAAATCTATCCTACGTAATTTTTACGTCGTTTCATCAGCATCATTCTTAGTTTTGGATAAAACAAACCTTATTAGTTTCAAAGAAACAAGACTAAGTTCATATTAATAGAAATGCTGTCATTACAAGATTTCTATGTAAAACGAAGGCTACCGATGGGACTTCTTAAAAAGTTCAAAGTTTTATTTTGTTTAATTTAATTCGAGACTAAAATAAATATGAAAGGTCTTTTATCTGCAATAATAATTTTCATCAAAAATAGAATCGACTTATAAAATTCATACACACGGTCAATCATACTGAAGATGATTAATTATATTATAAAATATTTAATAGACTATTTCCAGTATAATGACCCAAATATTATCATTAATGTATGGCTTTGCCAAAAGTTTTATCAGATGGCTAAATATTAACTATCATTTTATGATAAGGTCATGCTTTTTTATAAAAAGCTGCAAGAAATTTTAAATCACGGACCTATTGGTTTGTTTTACTATTCACTTAATTAACGAAAAACAAGATGGACTGATCTCAAAGTTTCTTCTTCTTAAAAGAAACTTCTTTCTCTATCTTAAAAGAAAGTTCTTGTGTAAAAAGTGCTATTTAGAATTTTATGCAGATGATAATTAAAGTTTCTATGTAAATAGGCGTAACATAGCAGGTATTATATTCATTGGTAGCGGCCATCCATATTTGGATCATTTTTCTGCAGCACTACGCCTAAGAATTATTTGAAATATGAAATACCAAAGCCAGCATCATTTTAACACGCTTTTATTAGCTTGGTATTTATGTATCTACGTATCTATCTAACGGAATTTTTGAATGTGATTTTCATCCCCTTCGAAACGTCGGATTGATTTGAAACTTCGAACACTCATCTAGGACCGATGACAATGCAATAATTTAAATAGTTTGTCTCATTATCCTTGCCAGGATCCTCAGGATTTGCGAATAATTCATAAAATAACTATGATTTCTGCCAGTTCAATCTACATAAGCCGCGTAAAAGAACTTCGTTTCAAAAAAAACATGCCTTTGTAGTTAGCCACTAAAAAATAGAAAATAAATAATAGTTTAAAAAAAAACTGAAAAAACACGCTTTTGGAGTTAACCCAACTAAAGAATAGAAAATAATTTTCAATAAGTTTAAAATAGGAAAATAGTGATTACCACAAAAAAACCATTCTATTGTAAAAAACGTGGAGTGCTGAGATGTCATTTGTTGTAAATATTTTGTGGATATTTGTAAAATAATCACAAAATATTTACAACAAATGACATCTATATTTACAACAAATGAATTAGCGTCCTCATAAAAATATCTGAAAAAATAAAGCAGCTGATAAAAATGTTACACTCATAACTCTTAACAAAAATTATTACTGCAAATGGTCTTATAGAAAAAAACTATTCCGCCGTGTCAAAAGCTATTATTAGAAGGAGAAGAGGTAAAATTTTGTTTTAGAGATTGTTTTGTCTGCAATTGTGCATAAAATAAAAAAATAACTTCAGCCAAAGAGCACAACTGGCACTATACTCAGGCCCATCAATTGGTATGGAAAAAGAAATAATTTTACCAAGTTTCAAAAAATCAATCAAAATTAAAAAAATAAAAAATAATAAAATCAAAAAATTTAGATGTCTATACATACATATATTGATTTATAGCCGCTTAGTAACTGACGGTAACTCAGTACCTATACAGGGTGTCCCAAATTAGTGAATCAAACTGCTATGGGAGGTAGTTTGACCTCTGACCTATCCTAAAAATATTTAAAAAATATATACGCACATGACCATCGATTTTTATTAATTTATTTATTTTATTGAAATTATGGAATTTTCTTAAGTTACGCCTATACTATTGTTTTGAGTTTATTTGCACCTTTTCTTACTAATAATAATTGTAAGTGATTGTGTGGTCTGACTATAAACAAACTTTTAAAATAATGACTAGACTTGGAGTTCAGGCACTTTATTTTAACATTTTTTGTACTAATAATGTTTGTGTTACTTTGACTTATCGTGGTGTAAAAAAAAATGTAGTCCCTTCTAACAAATAATTGGAATAACACCTACTTAATGGAGATTCTAAAATGGTACCCATCATTAAATTCGCTCAAGGGTGTTCGGAATATTGTAATTCTTGTAGTACAAAGGCAAGTTTAGTTTTTAATTATTTTGTTTTGGTAATACAACATGAAATAACTATCCGTTTTGCAACACTACGATGCTTACAATATTACGTGTCTGTTGTTATCAACTCTGCTACCACCTACATGGGTCCTCATAACCTGCTTTGATTAATAAATTATTTAATTTTGTTTTGTATTATGTCATTTAAGTGCACACAAATAACTATAAATGTAGGTTTTGGAGCTGGAAGTTTAGAAAAAAATGAAACAAAAGAAACGGATTTAAAGTTTATTTAAAAGCAATTTTCACAAAAGATGTTCGAAATGTTTACCATTTGTTCGAATGCATAACCTGCACCTCCTTAAAAGTTCTTTTAACGGCCGTAAATTTATTTCTGAAATTTCTTGAGCAGCTTGATGGACACGTTGTCTTAATTCTTCTTGTGTTGTTATCGGTTTAGCGTAAACTCTGTCCTTCAGACAACCCCAATAAAAAATCAAGAGGGTTGAGATCTGGTGACCTTGGTGGCCACAAAATTGGCCCTAATGGCCAATCCACCGCCCAGGATAAGCCTCATCTAAGTAAGCCCTAACTTGGCGACCATAATGGGCTGGACATCCGTCGTTTTGTAACCACATGTTTTCTGATTTCTTGTGGCTCTTGTTGCAAAAGTCCTGCAGCGTGTCTCTTAAAGTTCTAAATAATTATCAGAATTTAAAGTCGACGGTATTTCCACAGGTCCTATGATACGGCCGTTAAAATACTATATAATACTATAACATCATACAGTCACGCCAAAACTAAGAGGAGAAAATCACTGTAGAAAACGTAATAATTTATTGCAAAAATTTTGTGATAAAATAAAAATAAAATTACAAACTTATCCAAGATATCCAATACGTTACAGAAAAAAATATAACAAATAATAAACTAATGAGTTTGTGTTAGTTTTTAAAAAGGTTACAAGATATAACAAAAAGAAACAAAAAAAATACAAAACATGCGTGAGTGTCGTGGAACACTCGGTTGGAACGAAGTTCCTTTCGTAGTATATTATTATTGACAAACGTATTATATTACTGATTAACAAATACAAATAAATGAAATACTAGCGTCTATTAAAATGAAGCGTCATTTAAACAATATTTATTTAATGGCAAGATAAGAAAAAGTGCGGGAGATGGATTATTCCTCTCGTTCGCACTATAGAAAGAGGGTCGTGATGGAAAAATTACACTTTTTCTCACCCATCCGTCAAATTCGTACTGTGATAAAAGAACTTCGTTCCAATAAATGTCAAAAAGTTCAGGATCTGATTGACGATATACAGCTGACCCTTAATGCTTTTGGAAACCACGCCAGTTGTAAACAATACTTCTGAAAAATGGTGTACACAAGAGAATTAAGAAGAGACAAAATCTTTCTTTTCAAATTTCCGCCGAGTTGTAAGTAGAGGGCCAAATACGCCATGTGCCAATTTAATTAAATATATTTATATAAAGTGATCTTGACTACGTTTCATCAACCCATTGATAAAAATGAGAACAGCAATTTTACAATTGTTTCTACAAGAAACACTATCAGTTGAACCTTGCAGCTTGTTCATTATTTTTATTATAAATACCTATAAATGTTAATATTATTCATAAATCATTCCCATAATATTTTGTATTATTTTTATTTTGCCCTATCTGAAACGTTCTAAACTCTATAGAAAATGTGGCGTATGAAATGACTGACAATCACTAGAACATTTTATCTAGGTACAAAGATGTTTTACGTTTTCGTGACGTACACATGATATTTTTCTCAGCATTAGGTACCCTTCTGTATCTGAAACGAATATGAATATTGCATATGTATACAATACAAAAGTAAAGTAACTGGCTATATAAGTCCCTCTGCTGGGCACAGGATTCCTCTTATTTCTGAGAGGGTTTTGGGGCAAGGAAATGTCCGCCGCGCTGCCCCAATGCGTGTTGGCGAACTTCACATGTCTTCGAATTTTTTTTTCTTATTTCTCAGACATGCAGGCTTCCTCACGATGTTTCCTTCACCGCCGAGCACGTGCTAAATCAGCACTTAATATTGCAAAAAAATTTCATTGGTGCTGCCGATCAAACTTGGGCGAAATTTACAGCGAGTGCTTAGACCCAGAGCTACTAATACGACACAAATAAATACGATTCAACGAATATAATACAACTCCTACGTACTTAAAACTAAACACTTGATAGCTCGTGATGCCTACGGACGAAGCTACATCACACACCGTGCAATGTAATTGAAAATGCTTAACCACGACATAACTCTCAGTGATGCGCAAGCATAATAGGCAGTATATCACTTATATAGTTGTCACCTCTGCAGTCTATTAATCTTTGCACTTTTCTAAGTAATACAAAACGTAGTCGCTAGACGGTGTTGACGTCGATTAAAATCTCTGCGGTCGTTGTTTCGTCAAGGTCATTCAGGACTTAAAGCCTTAAAATGCCTATACGATAACGATAAGAAAATGATTAATAAGAAAATAAAAATACTATGGTGAGCATACGCGGTTACAACGCGATTGGTCGCCTGCGCAGAGCGTTTTGGTAACATCGCATTCTATGCTCGGAGCGGATATGTAGGAACTCGTACATGCCGAAAATATTCTCGTAAGCCCAAATAGTTATCACAATCGTTTTAACTAATTTTCTAAACTCTTTTTCCAGACCGCCTCAGACACCTCTTCAATGGCCAGCTCGAACGCTGCTATCTTCTGGCGATGAAAACTATATCCTTTTTAACTATTTAATTTTATTTTACGGAATAAAACCAGTCACACGGTGCCAAATCAGGGCGTTCAGGTAAGCAGGGACCCAATCAGCCGACGTATGGTGTCATACACGGCGGCAGCCTGCAGAACGCAAACGCGATGTTAGCGTGAGTGGTACCACATTCCGGATCAGACGACGGTCCGAGGAGCCAAGAAGGGCGTTAAGAGATCTGATGTTCGTTAGGATGAAATGTAAGCCAAAGGTACAAGAGGGAAGGTGATGATCCTCTACATCTGAAATCCGCGTAGGTGAATTAACCGGTTCTGTCAGTCCATATGCCAAGGCAAAGGCATAAACAGATTACCGCGCATGATTGATTAAACGTAAACTACGCCATTTGGAGTGGTGGGCGTCAAAATCACCAAGGATCACGTTCTCTGCGGATAGTAGCAACTATAGCCATTCCGATGTGGTTGATGAGTAGATCTGTGTTGGCATTACCGCTATGGGACATCTAGAGGCACGCGTAGACGCGGGGATGGTTGTCGCTGTCTATGCGCATCCTAAGAATGGTCGGGTCCGTACCTTCAAGACTGTCGAGGCGTCGAGAGCAGATTACCTCTCTGACGTATACGTAAACTCCAGCCCGAGGCATAAAGCAGTGTTCCAATTTGTAATCCCGGTAGGAAAGATAAAATGACCTTTCTCTTTCTTACTGACACCTGCGTCCCGATCAGAAAGAGCAAGGCCAGCTTCGCCATCTTTAGATGGCAGGGGACGGCATTTACGCGCAAGCTATGTAAACGCTCAGGAGGAGTATGGTAGCTTGGGCGTGAACGCTCAGCGAGGGCTTCCATTACCAGGGTGCTGGTACCTCCTGAGGTTACCTATTTTCACTTTCATGTTAATGCTGGAGGATTGGGCCCGGCCACCTGCACTCATCAGACCAAACGCAGAAGTAAAGCTTCTACTACGCTAGTATTCTGTGAGGTCGTGGTACCTCCAAGATTCTAGCAGGTTTCATCCGTGCGACAGCAAAAGCTGCTGCGTGGCTCTATCTATCACTGTTATAATCATATTAATCTTTAAATATCCGCCTAAATAGTCTTAACTGTGTACGGTCAAGTATATTATAGTTATTTAGTTTTAAATAAGGCGAACACGGAATAAAATTTGAAGAGAGACCTAAATTAACTGAATATTCGTACCGTAAAATTAAAGTTTTCGTAATTTACGCATTCGAATAAATGCATATATTTCATAAATTACGCTTTTCACTCAGTAGCTTTTATTTTACAAAATGTTTGAATTAAACTGTGTAATTAAGGGAAAATGAATACATTATATAAAATAATTTCAGATACATATCTGTTGTTGTACTGTATTTTTACGATCGCAATTTACTGCAGTAGACGGAGGAATGATGGATGCAACGGTGTCCAATACTCATCAACCAATGGCAATACACATCTACGAGTACGCTATGAAAGAAATTAAATTATTATCAATTATTTATCAACGTGACTTCACGTTCAGTCAGGATTTCAAAGTAATGCCACAAAGCTTAGTCCTTAGCCATCTGCCTGTATTCACTACATATAGTAGAGGGTTGTCCATCCTACACTAAGCCTTGCTGCCACGAGGCTGTCATTAGCGGAGCAAATCCATTACTTGGACATGTTCCTTTGAAGTAAAAGTATTATATTACTATAGTGGCGTAACATGTGACT
Organism: Parnassius orleans; assembly: GCA_029286625.1. Lineage (NCBI taxonomy): Eukaryota > Metazoa > Arthropoda > Insecta > Lepidoptera > Papilionidae > Parnassius > Parnassius orleans. The sequence goes on from JAGSMP010000168.1 coordinate 3,348,071, forward strand.
CTTAAACATCACTTATGCATTTTGTCTATTTATAGCATGGATACCGCTAACGAAATATGCTACTTTTGTCCTGTACATAATAGATCCTGCTAATTAACAGACAAGACTGTGGTTGCAAACTGATAATAGAAAATCAATACAAAAATGCCAAACCATGACAGCTTTTGTCCAACCGATCCCTAAAAAGGCGACCGCTCAGACCCGTCCAACTACAGGCCTATCGCCATCACCCCTTGTTCTCCAAAATAATGGAGTCCGTTATAAACTGCCAGCTCATGCGGTACCTTGAGGATCACCAGCTGATTAGTGACCACCAATACGGTTTTCGTCGGGTCGATCAGCTGGTGATCTTCTCTACCTGACTCATAGATGGGCGGAGGCAGTAGAGTCCAAGGGAGGCATTGGCCGTTAGTTTTGGACATTGCAGGCTTTCGATCGGGTTTGGCACAGCGCTCTTTCGAAGCTCCCTTCCTATGGGCTTCCTGAGAAATTGTGCAATTGATCACCAGCTTGCAGATCGGAGCATCAACGTCGTTGTAGACGCAGCATGCTCCGATCACAGTTTATTAACGCTGGTGTTCCACAAGGCTGCGCTATCACCAACGCTGTTTCTTCTGCATATCAATGATATGTTGCAAACCGGTAGCATTCATTGCTATGCGGATGATAGCACTGGTGATGCTCTATACGCCGGCCGTGCGAATATTTCCCGGGAAACGTCGCCGAGTACCGGAACAAACTTGTGTTGAAGTCGAGTCTTTGCTGAACAAAGTCTCGGATTGGGGCGACTAAATCTAGTCCAGTTTAATCCTCAGAAGACACAAGTTTGCGCGTTTACCGCTAAAATAACCCCTTTGTCGTATCTCCTCAGTTTCAAGGCACTTCCCTTGTTGCCTCAGCCAGTATCGGAACTCGGCGTCGACATATCGAGTGACGCAGTTTCGCGGTCACTTGGAAGAGAAGGCCAAATTGGCCTCTAAAAAGCTTGGCGCGCTCAGCAGAGCGGGACAGTATTTCTTACCGGCACACCGCCTGCAACTCTACAAGGCGCAGATTCGGCCTCATATGGAATACTGTTCCCATCTCCGGGCCTTGGCTCCCCAGTGCCAGCTCCACTTGACCGCATCCAGCGCAGAGCGGCTTGAATCGTCGAAGACCGAGTCCTTTCCGATTGGCTCGATTCATTGGCGCTGCGAAGAGATGTTGCATCCCTTTGCATTTTCTTTGGCATTTACCACGGGGAGTGCTCTGTGGAATTGTTCGGATTAATCCCAGCCGCCAAATTTCACGAACGCACATCGCGGCAGAACTCCCGATACCATACACACCATCTGGATGATTGGCGGTCCACCACTGTGCGATTTAGAAGATGTTTTTTCCTCGCACAACTTCCTTGTGGAATAGTTTAACACCAGCGATTTTTCCGGACCGATACGACTTAGGGACCTTCAAGAAAAGAGCCTACTCTTTTAAAAGGCCGACAACGCATCTGCAACTGGTTCCCCTGGTGTTGCAGTTGTTCATAGGCGGCGGTAGTCACTTATCATCAGGTGAGCCGCATGCTCGTTTGCCCCTCCTATAAAAAAAAACCCAAATCCCGCGGTCTGGTGTCAGCGGTTGTGTTTAGGATCTATAATCTCAAGTATACACGTTAATTCACATACATGTGAGGATTACAATTTCATAAATATTTAGATTTCATGGTTAATTAAATAGTAGTAAAGTAACATAATAGTATGAAAGAAGATCACTAAAGAATGAGCAATACGTTAAAATCCCTAAAAATTATCGCCAGCCAGCGCCGATTCCGGCATGTGCAAAGAGGTTTAAATGCATAAACACAGGGCTAACTGCGCGCAACTGAAGGCTTTACCAGTGAGGGTATGAGCACTGTGCTCGGCAACTTGCCTATTATCAAAGTGAGTATGAGCAACTTTTGGAAGACCTACGTTGAGCATAAAGACTAGAGAACCGCTCTACAAAATTAATCTTGTAGTTATCTGTAGCTAATATTAATTTGATTAACACGTCACATTTTGTTTTCCATATCCTGATCCTGATCTCTTTTCATCTTTTCTTTTCATCCCTGTCTGGTCTCATAATAAATTTTCATATAGAAATCATTTAATTAAGTATATTACTAAATATAAATGACTTAAATAAAATTACCAACGGCCAGCATCTAGTCAGCATTGGACGCGAAGTCGTAACATGAACAAAATTGAAGAAGACGCTACTTAGTAAGAAAGATTTATAACAGTCACTCTGTTTTCGTAAGCGGATTGCCGATTGCATTACTAGCCGTCTCGCAACTTTCAGTTAGCTTCTTGTCACTACTCTAGATATTTTAGATATGACATTTCACACGCTTAGGATGCCGTTTATTGAAGACTTCATCTAAATACTCTGTCAATACCATTTGATTCTCTAACAATCAAAATATATACATCACAAATTATCATTTAATTTATGAAAAAACATAAAATAGAATTTCCAAACACATAACTGTGCTGTGAACAAAATTGTTCACAGCATTTTCTTCATTTTCGAAATCATATATTAAAGCTTTTGCCCACAGCCGGTAAGTAATGTTTTAGTTTCGCTTGTAGAAGTGCAATAGACTAAAGCTGCAAACATATATTAAGAAAGAAGAAAAATCTGTGTGATTTTTCACGTCCCTAGTGTACGATATGTCTGTAAAATGAATTTTGTGGATTTGACTTGCATCTTTGTTAATATCACCTCTATTTTTATTTAAATTTTGCCATGTCTCTTTATATTATAGTTCCGTACCTCAAAAGGAAAAACAGAACACTCATAGGATTATTTTGTTGCCTCGTTGTCGGTCAGCCGTCCGTCTGTCCGTCTGTTAAGTTCCAAATATATCGAATCAAAAATTTATAAATTGAATAAAACTACTTTACGGATTTTATTGCGTTTAATACCACTTATTTTTGATTCCCGACGTTTCGAGTGATTTGCAGCACCCATGGTCACGGGGTTCTGAGGTGATTGACGTCCCGATGTCAAAGTTAACCCCGAGTACCTTCAGCTTTTATTTTACTTTAGGTCCGATCTACGCATAATGAACTTACTGTGTTTTGATTAAAAGCTGAAGGTACTGGTTAACTTTACTGCTTTGCTCGTGGCTAACTTCACCTGATTGAATAATCGGCTACTGAAGTTCCTTGTATCGTACATTATTTTATAGTACAAGTGACTTAAAACTACTTTTTAATAGAAAATTGTAGAATTCTAAATGATTATAAAGACAAAATCGTGTCATAGCAAGCAAGGCAGCAGTGCTTCTAGATCTAATATATGTATTTGTTGGTTAACTTCCAGTGGAACATTTTGCCGGGACAGAGCGTTCGCCATGTCTGCCCTGCCTCCAGCAAAGCACAGGTCTACTTTATTATTTAAAATTATGTGACTTAAGTCACTGACACTATGCACGGCAGCAAGGAAAGCAGGCAATGCAACACTAGTTTCACACCAATACCACCAAATTTTATTGGTAAAGTAGCTTGAGTCCAAGCTGTTGTATTTAAAGTTAAATTTTAAAAATTATAGCTATTTTAAGATTATTATCAACTTTTAAAATATCCAAACATTTCCGGACTAGACTCGAGCGGAGAAGTATTTAAATCTAGGTACAAAGAGACAATATTTCAAAATAGTAAGAGCAATGTGGGGTTTAATTTATACAATTTATCAACGTGGTTTAAAACTGATCAAATTTTAAAAATTATAAAATATTATAAAATGTATGTGACTGTAAAACATACCGTACAATAATCGACTAGTTAAGTTCCAGATGATGACTTAAACGTGCGTTTAAGTCACCGTGTACTATAAAAAATGTTTGCACTTACTAACCCTAATTTCCAATTGGAACATCGACCGTGGTATAGACCGATATGTGCAAAAGCGTTTTTTCCACTATAAATTTAAGTTTGTTACACAATCTGACTTACATTTTCGTTAGATCGTTTGGTGCTCACGGGTTGATGAAACATACACAGTTAAGTTTATTCGAATCCTCTGCGAGCGAGTCCTACTTACACTTATCCGATTTTTTATCTCTTCGCGGTATAATATAATATCTGTACTAGTATAAGTAATGCGTATACTTAGTTAATTTTCATATAGTAATTGTAATGACCCTTAATTCTTTCTCTTACAAATCATATTGCACCTCCAAAGTAGTGATATCTGCTAACTTATAGGTTGAGCGGTAGAGAACGCCTTTGCAAATTTTTTTCCTCAGAAGTTTAAATAAATAAATACATGTGAAAGTTTGTGAACATGTTCGTTAATCAATCACGACTAACGGCTAAACGGACTGGGAAGCAATTTTACATACAAATTACCTATTTTTTCTGAATTAACGCATAAAATACTTTTTGTCACGGGAAAATAAAGGCTACAGCAGGAAAATGGACGTTAAAATGTTTGTTTCTAAGCAGGCTAAACTGCGCGCAAAAGATAGTATTAATAATTTATGTAATGTAAACTGTCTTCTAATCTAACAATATCTGTTACCTATCTAATAATATAATGCATGTAATTTATTTATGTTCTATAACATAATCTATATATACATAATACTATGCATGTATTAAATTATTTTTATATACAAAGTTTATGTGGGTAGGTATATGTATTATTTTGTTTCATATTAATATATTTTAATTTACATTTCTATCTTTTAACATTTCACACACCCACTTTATATTGTTATCTATGCATCACCCAAAGGTTGACTCTGTGATGATGCATTATTATTATTAATAAATAATAATTAAATTCAATATAAAGTCGTTTAAAAATATTATAGATATAATATTATGAACAATTAAAATGCATTAATAAGCATAAAGTTAAAATATATTAATTTCGAACATTAAGTATTATAGTATAATAAATGTTTAATATTGTCTTTAAAAATGTTTAAATTTATTAAAACTCTGCTTAAAATATTTAAAATGTATTAAATAATAGAAATACAAGTCGATTATATTACAATAATAAAGATACATAACATTTGTAATATAATTGGAAAATGGGTCAAAATTTTTATAAAAAGTTAATGAGTTTTTGTAATCATGCAGCGTGTTCTTGTATAACTGCAGGGTGTTATGTAATGATTGCTATATAAGGGAGTTTCGGAGACGCATACCCAAAGTCGTACATATATATATGGGGTGGTCAGGTGCCTGACTACTATAGTACTGTTGCACAATGTATAGTCCTATATTAGGGACTTATGATAGTAAGATCTATGATACAAAAGCATTAAGATATATAATATAGAAGGTTTTAGATGCATAAGCATTATGATAGCAGAGTTATGACTTGAAGTCCTATACATAAAAGACATATAATAGTAAGGTCTATGAAACAAAGCAAATATGTGGAATGTCTCAAATATGTAAAATCATTATATTGATAGAAATGGGACTTGAAAAGGATTATTATAGTGCGTGTAAACCTCTTCACAGCGTCGCGCGTCGCAACCGATGTGTCCTAGGTATATCATCTTAGTGCCGGTGGTAAGCGGTTTGTTGTAGCAATACGATTTGCCAGTGGACATCACACCCCTACCGATTGTGTTGATCTTAGCGCATAGCGTCGTTATGATCTTTCGATTAGGATGAGTATGTTTTGTAGTACTTTAAGCGCAAAAGCATACTCAACTCCATGTCTTAGTGCAATAGCGCTATGATACGTGAATTTTGGCTACTGACGTCTTAGTAGTGCTACTATGATACGTTGGTGCTATTTTAGTTAACAACTGTACCAATTTTGTTGCCAAAATCGATAGGACATGTGGTATGTTGTGAGGAGGCGCCATCCGTATGATAGTTGCATTGATGCTTACTGCTACTTGTAGTATTGCATCTTGTGATGGATCTGCGGGTGTGCTGCGCCTGATTCGACGCATCTTGTGGTTCTGGTTGATGGAGGTATGCCACCCGGTCATGTCTTCTGGGATTGTCGCTGTTCTCAATGGCGCTCTCTGCGTCTTGGTTTGATTCACGCCTAAGTAGCTTTGCCCAAATTGGGTCCCTTCATCACGGGGCTGCAGACTGTCTGACCTCCATTTTTCACCAGTTTTATATAACAACATAATAAATCATCTCTGTAAAACCTTTGAATGATTTAAGGCAACTTGTTGTGGGTGAGACAAACATGATCGAAAAATGCATATACTCAACGTCAGTGACACAAACCTTTCTGATGGCGAATTATTACTATTATCTTATTACTGCCTTTTGGCTATGTCTGCTGTTATTGGTTGGTGGAGCACATGTCGATCTCATGCGGGTGGTAGCTGGAGGGAGGAGACTCTCACGGCTGCGGTCGAAAACCGCTCAACATGGGACCCCATTCCCTTGAGGTGAGCAGTAGACTTAGCGATTCGGGCGTCTTCTCAGACCCAAGGCCAATGGCTTACGTGTCTCCAGGGCACGGTGTAATACACCGTCAACTACCTGACTCTGAGCTGATACTAGGAATTTCTTGATAGAAAACCCATAAAAGACCACTAGACCAACGAGGCAGTCATTATAATGAGATAGTAAACCGTATGATTTTTTAATATGTATCATTTACTAGATTTTTTATAGGATAGGGTGACAAACGAACACACAATCCACCTGATGGTGGTGTTGCTGTGACCATAGACATCTACATCTATCCTCAATAAAGAATCAAAATGTAGATGCGTTGTCACCCGTGAGGACTAAGATAGAATCCTCTTTTCAGTAAAAGGGTATCCGGTTCACACTCACCATACGAAATACAGCAGTGTTAAGCTGCTATTTTACGCTGGTATTCTGTGAGAGCGTGGTCCTTCCCGTCGAGCCGACCTGTTCGTACTACAACTATACTACTAATATAGCTGCAGCATGGCTCTACTATTTATTTTATTTTATTTATTTTTCTATTTCTGCGGCCAAATAGTAGTGCTTCCAATCTGAAGGATATAGAGAACTAGTATAATTTCAGGCGGTGATGTATTTCATCTTAGTACCAGATGTAGCAACGCATTAGTAATCTTCCTTGTTTGAAGTTGGCTGCTGGTGTCCATTGACTGCAGTAGCAAATTACCATCAGATGGACTGTAAGTTCGTTTGTCGCTTCAGCATTATAAAAATACAATCCACCCATTAATTAAAGCCTATAAAAGTCAATTGCTGAACATAGGTCTCTCCATAGATTACCTTATAGGGTTTTTTAACTTGTTACGTTGGCAGGCGGCTTGGCAATCGACGTTTTTATTATTTTGTTGATGATGCTACTGCCCATCTCCTGTTTCAGTGTCCTTCTGTTGTCTCTTACGACACCCACGGGAAGATATGAAGCAGTGGATATTATTACGCCACTACATTACGCTGTACCTAACAATTATATTTCCTAATTGGAAACAAAATCACAAAGGTAAAATTATGTTTTTTCTGGGTATGGTTTTAATTAATGTTTTTGTCTTTTATTTTGTTTTGTCTGCAAAACCTAAATAAATAAAAACAGTGTATATCAACAAGGGCAAGTCAACGGGAGAAAATATATTTTAGTTCCATATAAATTATGCAAAATATAAATTTCAAATTAAATACTTTATATTGTAGTTGGGAAGTTTTCTTTACAACGACAATTTGTCACAAAGAAAACGGAACATTGCTACAGGTCTAATCTAAAGGACGAAGTGGAAACGGTATCCATTTGATATTAAGTGAACCACTTTAAAAAGCTTTATCTTCACAAAGGTATTTCGATGCGATTCCTACGAAGTCTTTCAAGGAGCTTAAAATAAGATCTAGGGTCTTTGCTAATAATAAATAAATTTTAAATTAATTGAGGATTATAATATTATATTTATAGAAACATCTCTGTGAGTAGGTCATCGTTTTAAAGATATCTGTGTGTGAGTGCTACTGTATTCTATTCATTCATTCATTACAGCGCATCATAATTAGATCATAGAAAGAAAAGTTAGCATGCATGCACGCAGGCACGCATGCACACACACGTACATACGTACATTCTATGAGGCATAAAAACACATTATAAAGTTTTATTGGTTTTAAAATACATCAAAACTATCGAAGTATACCAATTTTTTATGATGATGTCCAATCGTTACCGAGGAGGTTATATACAGCATTTTAGTCACGCCACTGAATAGCAACTGCTCGCTTAAATTTTAAATATGCTGTGCTGCACCACCACCACGTTTAAAATGAAAAATACACATTTATTTAAAAAAATATTTTTATCAATCGCTTTTCAGTAATTACTTTAATTAGTTAACATACTCTTTTTTGTCTCTTAACTATTGGTTATTGCTATCACGATATGCCTATTCCTGAAATAGCTGGTGAAATGTTGCGTACTTAGCGACCAACAGGAACAACGCTTTTAATTACAATCGACAATTGTTGACTTTTCGTTGATATATAAACTTAAAACTTTAGTATTCTATTTTTTTACTTGCAGTTCATTCAATTAATATTACAACTGACAATGTATTATAAGTTTTAACGTTAAAATATTTACAATGTAAAATACGAATAAGTTAATGGTATAAATTTAAAATCAATTAAAATTGGCTTTGAAAAAGTTAAGTTAATTAGTTATATGATTTTTGTAAAAGTGTTGGACAATACTATATAGTATGTATGAGCCTTAATCAAATATTGTTCATATTATCAGTGATTTGTCTACGATTAGTGACTTAATTTGACAACTTTTACTTCCTTTGCTCCATAAATGAATACATTTTCTCTTTGATTTTAATGGCCGACTGCACTGCAATCATTTTGTAAGTCTTCTTATTAAACCAAATTTTTGAAGTGAATACACATTTTCAATTTATTATCGTCGCCTCGCCCTACGTTTTACCCAAGTATAGTGATTCATTTTATCCAGTATACAAATTGTTAAACGTTTCAATATTACAGTACTATTCATTGAATAAAAGTAATTATATAAAATAATTAAATGAACTTACATAAATTGAAATACCCTAAATACAGGAATAGTTATTATACTAATCTACAAATCTATACATATAATAAAATTAAAGTGTATATCTGTAATATCAAAATTACTGCCTTATATTGAGCTTATATTTGCATGCCATTAAGACATGAATAACCAGTATTAAAATTTTGTCTATCTGTTAGTCTGTCGGGCTAATCTTCGAAACGGATGAACCCATTCTAATTAAATTTCACAAACAGATGAGAGCAATGCCAGAAGTGATCTAGGCTAGGTATATTTTATCTAAAAACTTGCAAATTTTTTATAAAAATAAAATAATAAAATAAAATGGTCTTAGATTATTTTTTAAATAACGCCACATTAATAGATTCCACCCAGGAGAATCCTGCTAATTTCTAATAATAGGTTTTATTATAATATGTATATAAAATCAATTGCTTTCCGTTGTCTCGCTAAACTCAAAAACGGCTGGACCGATTTTAATGAAAGTGTTGTGTGTTTGAATGGCTCCTGGATGGTTTAGATTTACGATTGATCCGGTAGATGGCACTGTTTTCGAGAATTCACTGAGCGAAGACAGGGCGGATCGCAGTTTATATTGTTGTTAAAGTTGCAGCCTATATACGTTCCACTGCTGGGCACAGGCCTTCTCTCATTTCTGATAGGATTTCAGGGCGAGGAAATGTCCGCCGCGCTGTCCCATTGCATGTTAGCGAACTTCACATATTTTAGAAATATTTTTTTCTTATTTCTCAGACATGCAGGTTCCCTCATGATGTTTACCTTCACCGCCGAGCACGTGGTAAATCAGCATTTAAAATTGCAATTAACAATTTTATTGGTACCGGCGGGGCTCGAACCCGGGTTGCTCGCGTACCGTGAAATTTACAGCGAGCGCGTAGCCCCTGAATTACCATATATATACAGGGTTATTTTGCAATAACCAGTCAAATTTGCAAAGACGATTCAGAATAATTAATATATGCAAATGGTGAAGAAAAATTAACTAAAACAAATCTTAAACATTCTGTCCTTTTTATCTTTTAAAATCAAAATGCGTGGTAATGCATTATTTTTACTGATTGTCATTCATAAATATCTAACGTCTACTATTTTACTACGCACGCACACACTCGTCGGTTGGCAAAACGCACACAGAGGAGCGCGTGTACGTAGTTGTTGCCATAAATGACATTCAATTTAGGATAATTTCAAATAAAAGTAGAAGCTTTATTTACTCGTAGTTTCAAAACTGCAATAACGGTATATCATTATTTGTATATTTGAACTTAAGTTTAAAATTTGGCTAGTCTTTGAAAAATAACCCTGTATGTATGTATATATTTATATATAGTGGCCTATTTCGATGCGGAAAATAGCATGAGTGATAGTATGGATTTGTTTGGTTTCGTTTCACAGGTACAAATCCGATGCTTTTACTGAAGCAGCAGTGGGTATTTGGAAAAAGTTGTTTTACCAGGATTTTAGAACCCTCCAAACCTGCATTTTGTGTATGGCCAACCTTTCAAAATTTTTAACTGGTGATCTCTTAAAAGATCCATGTCTAGAAGTAGATTAAAAGAAAGTTTTTGACGTAATGTGAAGATGAAGAGTGTTAATTACCTACTAAACTCTACTACCAAATATATACGCTAAATTTAGCAAAGTTGTGCAATATTGTACTCTGCACTAGAACCATGTTTACATATTTTGATAATCAAAATGGTTTCATTATTAAATTTCTGAAGAGTTATAAAACATTTAGAAGTAAGCTTCAAATTAATAACTACGAAAAGCTTTCTGTTTCTCTGTTATCTTTACGACAGTCTTCATCTCCTCAATATAAGATTGCGTAATCCCGCAGTACCGCTAGAATTTGTCTTTAGATCTTCCTCTACCCTTATATAATATACACTTAGGTAACTATTTTGGATTTAAATTTAAACAAAGGTTTAAATTTTCATTAAAACATTTCAAGTTGAATTACGAATAATTTAATTATCATCTTATTATCATCTTCATCGGTCAATTTGTATATTTGAATGCAATTGAGAATTTTCCACTAAAATTTGCCGTAGGATGGCAAAAATAGGCAAAATATTTTTATAAAGCTTAAAATTTTTGTTGATTTTTAGCTTAGGCCGATTACGCGAATAATTGCCCGTTAAGTAGCAATTTTTTAAATATTTTAAATATATTAGGATATGCAAAGTTTCTAAAGTCAGCTAAAACCTACGAAAACTCCTTTTGTATTTTTTATTGAAGTATGAAAACTTGAGTCTACCCTCTAAAACCAAAATTTTACTTGATACATTTTGAGTAACTTGCAGGAATGTTAGGAAATTTATTATTTTATGTGTAAAAGTATCATATAAGACAATTATGTCAAAAGAAAAATCTGAAAATAACTACTAAAAGATATGATTTTTGAAGCCCCACCGGCAGAAAACACTAAAAAGAAAAAAATTATAACTCGAAAACTACAAAAATCGGATAACATATATTGGTATTTTCGGATACCCTTAGATGTGATGAACTTAAATTTTTCTTTTGATGTCACTATTTGATCAGCCTGTATATATACACATCAGCCTGTGTATATACACACATTTTATATTATCTTATTTTCATGAGGATTTTTTTACTAATTTCTTGTCAACCGAACCCGATGTAATTCATATAGCTTTAGATGTCAGAGACAGAAGCAACCAAAATAATCCCAACACTCAGTTTGTGCTAATGAGCAAATTTTAGCCTCCAGCATGGATTTCAAATTGTCGCATGGTGGTCAACATAGTGCCTGTTTTGTCTTTACTCTGTAGTGGAAATGAAATATTTTTGATTTCTTATATTTACACTACACATTGAATAAAACTATTTTACGGATTTCATCGCGTTTAATTTACCTATTTTAATTCCCGACGTTTCGGGTGCTTTACAGCAACCCATGGTCATGGGGGGGACTGAGATATTTGACGTCCCCCCCGTGACCATGGATTGGTATTTAGAGGAAAGGATAAAATCCACTTTCTAAATTAATAAAAATATTTATGACTATTTTAAATCATAGCTCCCTCGATATGGCTTATGATTTAGACAAAGTGCGAGTGTTGAATCATTGGACATATGAATGGGAAGGTACAGTAGGATCTGCTGATTATGTTCTTAATAAAAGAAACACCTCTGCACATACTAACTGATTGCGGAACCCTAATGCGCAAAAGTAACACTCATCTGGGAAACTACGTACTTAGCCCAGAAGAAGTGAAATTACTAACAGCTAAGCAACTCCTTCAATTTATTGAAAATCATTGAAGCTTAGCAGTTAACTATAGCCACAGCAGCATTCATAATAGATCTTACTAGATTTTGATTCCAAATATCTAAAAATATGACCTTAAAAGAGATATTTATATATTAAAACAATATAGTAAATACTTAATAATGTCGCGCACCGACTAAAACGCAAACGAGATTTGTGAACTAAAATCTAAAGTATGGAATTTGACAGCTTGTTGACAGCAAATGTCAAATTGAATAAAACTATTTTACGGATTTTATCGTTTAATTTATTTATTTTAATTCCCGACGTTTCGGTGGTTTACAGCAACCCATGGTCACGAGGGGACTGAGATGTTTGACGTCCCGATGTCACAGTTAGTCCGGCTACCTTCACTTTTTGAATATTAATTTTCAACAACATCGGGACGTCAAATATCTCAGGCTCCCCACCCGTGACCATGGGTTGCTGTAAATAAGAATAGCATTGACCTTTAAAAATAAAATGCGTATTTAATTTATAATTCTAAAGTAATTTACGAAATCAAATTTTTACTTACTGTATTTCATCAATACTTGCAAATACTTTAAAAAGATTTTAGTATTCAAAGGATCCTTTAATCTTGTGAGAGAATTTATTCTTAAATCTTCCTTTATACGTCACCAATTCTAATACTATATTGGCCGATTTCCGACTAAAGGATTAAAGGGTTTCCTGTATGTAAACACGGTAGCAGTACCTACAAAGGTTGAAATTGTGGATAAGTAATTGAGTATATTCTAACCTTGTAGCTTTCATAATGTCGTATAATAATATTTTTGGTGTGTCAAATCAAATCAAATCAAAATAAGCATAGGGTATTTGTTGTTATTATTTATAACATTGTATGATTTCGTTTTCCAGTTGATTGACTCTTCGTGATTACATGCATAATTGCCTGACTGGAATGAGATTAGCGTCGGTCTACGATAAACGTATCTAGTTTCCTGTTGGTAGCAATTATTTCGTCAAGATCTAAAATGACTTGTTGGGCTTTGTTTAATGCGATGTGAAGTTTGTACAACACAATAAAGAATTAATATCTTTAATACTACTTGTAACTATATTAAATAATTTATTTTAATAGATTATTTGTAAATAATATTATTTTGTTGTTGCAGAATTTCCATTCTTACAGTTGGTAATCAGCGATGGTCGATAAGCGACAGCATATAACAAAAATCAGTTATTGTATTTTTGTGTTAAAAAATTCTCAATAGCAGACTGGAGTCATGAAGTTCGCGATGTTTTAACCCTTACCTCGAAAAGCACGTAAAGCCGTTGGTCCTGTGCCTAATCTGTCACCGGTTATGTCGGATTGCCGTCCCATCAGACTACGAGAGTCAGGAATAGAGAGTACCGTGCTTATGCATATACTGGCACTATAATCCTGTACTGCGCAGATAGCTATTCCATTGAGATGTCCCTGAGACCAAAATCGGTCTTGAGTACATTATTTTAACAGAAGTCATGACAGTCAAACATGATAGTAATTAAGGAATATACTACCAATTTTTATCAAAAGTAGTTCTCACTTGTATACAAAGACACATCAAAATTAGATTAAAATTTAATCTATAATAAAAATATTGTTTTATTAGTCACATCCAAGTCTGGGATCATTTGCATGTTACTAGGTAGTAGGTTGCATTTCGTAAAAGCAACTACCACCTAAGCGATTGTAAGCGATAGACCACACCATTATTTCTTTCACATTCTTTATAATATATACCGATACTTTTAGCTAAACGTGACCGAATATCTCGCTGCTCATTAGACTCTGCCTACCCTCGGGAATCACAAGTGTGACTATATATATTAGTATTGGTTTCAAAACCAGCGTGGTTTTACTTTTGTTCTAAAATAAACAATTTTAATTTAATCAAATACACTTGCAACAAATTATAAAATATAAAATACAATACAATTATTGACAACTATTTGGTTTTTTTAAGAGTACATATATCGAAATATTGCATGCCTTAAGCAAAGAAGCACTTATTATAGGATGTTCTACTAGGACCTAAAATCAAGATTCCAAGGTTTTGTCGAATGAAATTATTCAATAAATCATATTGTAAATATAAATGATATAAAAGCACATTGTCAGAAAGTAAATAATTGTTAATTTTTTAATTGTTTAACTGCTATTTTACATAAAAGTGGTTTTAGTGGCTTTGCGGTGTGGATTTATCAAGTCCGCATGGAGGTAAACACGATAACTTTTGAAAATATAAATTTTCAACTAAATCCATTTTTAATCTCTACTATCATGTAGTGGAAGCCATGGAATGTAAATAGCAGTTTAATTTTGTTTTGTTTAGTTATAATTAATTTTTTCGGTTGAGAACTTGGAAATTTTCAAGTTTTGAGCAGCTTTGTAGTCATTTATTTTACTAAATACACTTTGTCTCACCCTTACCTGGCCTGGCTGCCGTAGTAGTGGACACTGTATCACTTGTTTGCAGCGAAAAGATCTCTGTAGAAATACAAAATATCTGAAAATCCAAATTTGATACATACTGACAAGGTAAGATATTATTATAATCATAGATTTTTATTACAGTATTTTGTTTAGCTAGCACAGAACAAATATAGTACTCACTACCAAAAGTAAGAAGGATTTATATATAAATACTTAATACGTCTTGAGTTTATGGAGTGACCTGAAGGTGTACTTCGGTATTCTGCTACTGGAACCCTCGAGAAAACTGTGTGCTGAGTTTGACCTGTTTTGATAGTTATGACGGCACCTTTCCTCCGGACTTGAGAAGTGATGAAGGTACACTTTGGCGACTGCTACTGAAACTTTGACTAATAGAAGTACAACCAATATTTATTTGTTCACGAGCATAATATTAGCATTATGAGTCGCACTTTTGATTTTCCAAACTTTTGTAAATTGAAGTTTGACATATTCCTTTATATTCTAAAAATAAATATCCATAAAACTTGACATTCATACGCATCCATATCATTTATAATGTGGATGTTTCATATACAAATCAACAACCGAAACTTTAAACTATCTGAGATACAAAACCCAATCTGAAAGCCTCGAAATACTGGGAATGTCACCCACACTGCGTAGACTAACACCATTGTTGGTATTTAGAGGAAGGTATAAAACCCACTTTCAAATTAACAAAAATATTTACGACGATTTTAAATTATAGCCCCTGATCTGGCTTATGATTTTACAAAAGGAGTGTTGAATCATTGACATATTAATAGGAAGGTAAGGATTATGATCGACGATTATGTTTTTTTTAGAATATAGACAAACGAGCACACAGTCCACCTGATGGTAAGTGGTTGTGGCACATAGACATACTCTATCTTCATTACAAATTTAAATGCAGATGCGTTGTCAGCCGTGAGGACTAAGATAGAATGCTCTTTTCAGCAAAAGGGTCTCCGGTTCTCTACACCTCAGCATAATAAAACACAGCACACAGCATTAAGCTATTTTACGCACGTATTCTGTGAGAGCGTGGTCCTTCCCAGTCGAGCTGACCCATTCAAAGCTACAACTATACTATTAATAGCTGCAGCATGGTTCTACTAATAAAAACGTTCTTTAATAGAAGAAACATCTCTGCACATACTAACTGATTGGTGGAACCCAATGCAAAAGTAACACTCATCTTTGAAACTACGTACTTAGCCCAGAAGAAGTGAACATTAGCTACAAATTCCTTCAATTCATTGAAGATCATTGTAACTTATCAGTTAACGATACATAGCAGCGTTTATAATAGACAAAGACATTTAAGTAGAAAATAACCGGACATCAGCAACAAAATGGTCATCTATAGGATATATTTTTGGATTTGTGCTTAGTCTTAGTGACATCGTCAAAAGTCAAGTCTCATTCGTTTTCTAAATTTAAAAGATATTTTTAAAGAAAATATGCCTGATTGTGCATTAAGGTATTGTAAGTCCCGATATGTAGCAAAAACTGAATGTGATTTCGGTTTATTATCGCAAGTATAATGTATATTTACCCCATAATTTTTAACACAAAAATACAATAACTAATTTTTTGTTATATGCTGTCGCTCGACCATCGCTGATTACCAACTGTAAGAATGGAAATTCTGCAACAACAAAATAATATTATTTACAAATAATCTATTAAAATAAATTATATAATATAGTTACAAGTAGTATTAAAGATATTAACTCTTTATTGTGTTGTACAAACTTCACATCGCATTAAACAAAGCCCAACAAGTCATTTTAGATCTTGACGAAATAATTGCTACCAACAGGAAACTAGATACGTTTATCGTAGACCGACGCTAATCTCATTCCAGTCAGGCAATTATGCATGTAATCACGAAGAGTCAATCAACTGGAAAACGAAATCATACAATGTTAAAATAATAACAACAAATACCCTATGCTTATTTTGATTTGATTTGATTTGACACACCAAAAAAAATATTGACATTAATATCGACATTATGAGAAAGCTACAAGGTTAGAATATACTCAATTACTTATCCCTCAATTTCAACCTTTTGTAGGTACTTCTACCGTGTTTACATACAGGGGAAACCTTTAACTTTAGTCGGAAATCGGCCAATATAGTATTAGAATTGGTGACGTATAAAAGGGAAGATTTAAGAATAAATTCTCTCACAAGATTAAAGGGATCCCTTTGAATACTAAAATCTTTTTTTAAAGTATATGCAAGTATTGATGAAATACAGTAAGTAAAATTTGATTTCGTAAATTACTTTAGAATTATAAATTAAATACGCATTTTTATTTTTTATAGGTTAATGCTATTCTTATTTTGCAGCAACCCATGGTCACGGGGGGGGGGCCTGAGATATTTGACGTCCCGATGTTATTGAAAATTAATATTCAAAAAGTGAAGGTAGCCGGACTAACTGTGACATCGGGACGTCAAAAATCTCAGTCCCCCTCGTGACCATGGGTTGCTGTAAACCACCCGAAACGTCGGGAATTAAAATAAATAAATTAAATGCGATAAAATCCGTAAAATAGTTTTATTCAATTTGACATTTGCTGTCAACAAGCTGTCAAATTCCATACTTTAGATTTTAGTTCACAAATCTCGTTTGCGTTTTAGTCGGTGCGCGACATTATTAAGTATTTACTATATTGTTTTAATATATAAATATCTCTTTAAGGTCATATTTTTAGATATTTGGAATCAAAATCGAGTACTGATTTTTTTTGCAGGTCTAATAAGACCAGTAACACTGCGACTAGTAAGATCTATTATGAATGCTGCTATGGCTATAGTTAACTGCTAAGCTTCAATGATTTTCAATAAATTGAAGGAGTTGCTTAGCTGTTAGTAATTTCACTCTTCTGGCTAAGTACGTAGTTTCCAGATGAGTGTTACTTTTGCGCATTAGGGTTCCGCAATCAGTTAGTATGTGCAGAGGTGTTTCTTTTATTAGGAACATAATCGGCAGATCCTACCAGTACTGATTACCTTCCCATTAATATGTCCAATGATTCAACACTGCACTTTGTCTAAATTATAAGCCATATCGAGGAGCTATAATTTAAAATAGTCATAAATATTTTATTAATTTAGAAAGTGGATCTTATCCTTTCCTCTAACACACCATGGTCACGGGGGCGTCAAATATCTCGGTCCCCCATGACCATGGGTTGCTAAAGCACCCGAAACGTCGGGAATTAAAATAGGTAAATTAAACGCGATAAAATCCGTAAAAATAGTTTTATTCAATGTGTAGTGTTCGCTTAAATATAAGAAATCAAAAATATTTCATTTCACCACTACAGAGTAAAGACAAAACAGGCACTATGTTGACCACCATGCGACAATTTGAAATCCATGCTGGAGCTAAAATTTGCTCATTAGCACAAACTGAGTGTTGGGATTATTTTGATTGCTTCTGTCTCTGACATATAAAGCTATATGAATTACATCGGGTTCGGGTTGACAAAGAGAATTAGTAAAAAAAATCCCTCATGAAAATAAGATAATATAAAATGTGTGTGTATATATACAGGCTGATCCAAATAGTGACGTCCAAAAGAAAACTTTGAGTTCATCACATCTAAGGGTATCCGAAAATACCCAATATATGTTATCCGATTTTTTGTAGTTTTCGAGTTATAATTTTTTTTTGTATCTTTTTAGTGTTTTCTGCCGGTGGGGCTTCAAAAATCATATCTTTTTTTGTAGTAGTTATTTTTCAGATTTTTTTCTTTTGACATAATTGTCTTAAATGATACTTTTACACATAAAATAATAAATTTCCTAACATTCCTGCAAGTTACTCAAAAATGTATCGAAAGTTTTCAACTTCAATTTAAAAATACAAAAAGGAGTTTTCGTAGGGTTTAGCTGACTTTAGAAACTTTGCATATCCCTAAGCTATTTAAAATATTTAAAAAAAATTGCTACTTAACCGGCAATTATTCGCTGTAATCGGCCTTCGAAGCTAAAAATCCACAAAAAATTTTAAGCTTTATAAAAATATTTTGCCTATTTTTGCCATCCCTACGGCAAATTTTAGTGGAAAATTCTCAATTGCATTCAAATATACACAAATTGACCGAAGAAGATGATAATAAGATGATAATTAAATTATTCGCAATTCCAACTTGAAATGTTTTAATGAAAAATTTAAACCCTTGTTTAAATTTAAATCCAAAGTAGTTACCTAAGTGTATATTATATAAGGGTAGAGGAAGATCTAAAGACAAATTCTAGCGGTACTGCGGGATTACGCAATCTTATATTGAGGAGATGAAGACTGTCGTAAAGATAACAGAGAAACGAGAAAGCTTTTCGTAGTTATTAATTTGAAGCTTACTTCTAAATGTTTTATAACTTTCTTCAGAAATTTAATAATGAAACCATTTTGATTATCAAAAGATGTAAACATGGTTCTAGTGCAGAGTACAATATTGCACAACTTTGTTAAATTTAGCGTATTATAATTTGGTAGTAGAGTTTAGTAGGTAATTAACACTCTTCATCTTCACATTACGTCAAGAAACTTTATTTTTAATCTACTTCTAGACATGGATCTTTTTAAGAGATCACCAGTTAAAAATTTTGAAAGGTTGCCCATATACACAAAATGCAGGTTTGGAGGGTTCTAAAATCCTGGTAAAACAACTTTTTCCAAATACCCACTGCTGCTTCAGTAAAAGCATCGGATTTGTACCTGTGAAACGAAACCAAACAAATCCATACTATCACTCACATGCTATTTTCCGCATCGAAATAGGCCACTATATATAAATATATACATACATACAGGCTTATTTTTCAAAGACTAGCCAAATTTTAAACTTAAGTTCAAATATACAAATAATGATATACCGTTATTGCAGTTTTTGAAACTACGAGTAAATAACGCTTCTACTTTTATTTGAAATTATCCTAAATTGAATGTGATTTATGGGCAACAACTACGCGTACACGCGCTCCTCTGTGTGCGTTTTTGCCAACCGACGAGTGTGTGCGTGCGTAGTAAAATAGTAGACGTTAGATATTTATGAATGACAATCAGTAAAAATAATGCATTACCACGCATTTTGATTTTAAAAGATAAAAAGGACAGAATGTTTAAGATTTGTTTTAGTTAATTTTTCTTCACCATTTGCATATATTAATTATTCTGAATCGTCTTTGCAAATTTGACTGGTTATTGCAAAATAACCCTGTATATATGGTAATTCAGGGGCTACGCGCTCGCTGTAAATTTCACGGTACGCGAGCCCCGCCGGTACCAATAAAATTGTTAATTGCAATTTTAAATGCTGATTTACCACGTGCTCGGCGGTGAAGGTAAACATCATGAGGGAACCTGCATGTCTGAGAAATAAGAAAAAAATATTTCTAAAATATGTGAAGTTCGCTAACATGCAATGGGGCAGCGCGGCGGACATTTCTCGCCCTGAAATCCTATCAGAAATGAGAGAAGGCCTGTGCCCAGCAGTGGAACGTATATAGGCTGCAACTTTAACTTTTAACTTTAATATATACTAGTGATCCGCGCTGTCTTCGCTCGAGTGAATTCTCGAAAACAGTGCCATCTACCGGATCCAATAAATAAATCTAAACCATCCAGGGAGCCATTCAAAAACACACAAAAATTTCATTAAAATCGGTCCAGCCGTTTTTGAGTTTAGCGAGACTAACGGAAAGCAATTGATTTTTATATACATATTATAATAAAAACCTATTATTAGAAATTAGCGAAGTTCTCCTGGATGGAATCTATTAATGTGGTGTTATTTAGTTTAAAATAATCTAAGACCATTTTATTTTATCAATTTTTTGTTTTCTTCAAAAAAAAATTTACAAGTTTTTTTAGATAAAATATACCTAGCCTAGATCACTTCTGGCATTGCTCTCATCTGTTTGTGAAATTTAATTAGAATGGTTTCATCCGTTTCGAAGATTAACTTTATTAGGCCCGACAGACTAACAGATAGACAAAAATTTTAATACTGGTTATTCATGTCTCAATGGCATGCAAATAACCCGCTAAGCTCAATATAAGGCAGTAATTTTGATATTACAGATAGACACTTTAATTTTATTTATATGTATATATTTATAGATTAGTATAATAACTATTCCTGTATTTAGGGTATTTCAATTTATGTAAAGCTCATTTAATTATTTACCCATATAATTACTTTTATTCAATGAAAAGTATTACTGTAATATTGGAAACGTTTAACAATTTGTATACTGGATAAAATGAATCACTATACTTGGGTAAAACGTAGGCGAGGCGACGATAATAAATTGAAAATGTATTCACTTCAAAAATTTGGTTTAATAAGAAGACTTACAAAAATGATTGCAGTGCAGTCGGCCATTAAAATCAAAGAGAAAAATGTATTCATTTATGGAGCAAAGGAAGTAAAAAGTTGCCAAATTAAGTCACTAATCGTAGACAAATCACTGATAATATGAACAATATTTGATTAAGGCTCATACATACTATATAGTATTGTCCAACACTTTTACAAAAAATCATATAACTAATTAACTTAACTTTTTTCAAAGCCAATTTTAATTGATATTAAATTTATACCATTAACTTATTCGTATTTTACATTGTAAATATTTTAACGTTAAGAAGCTTATAATACATTGTCAGTTGTAATATTAATTGAATGAACTGCAAGTAAAAAAATAGAATACTAAAGTTTTAAGTTTATATATCAACGAAAAGTCAACAATTGTCGATTGTAATTAAAAGCGTTGTTCCTGTTGGTCGCTAAGTACGCAACATTTCACCAGCTATTTCAGGAATAGGCATATCGTGATAGCAATAACCAATAGTTAAGAGACAAAAAAGAGTATGTTAACTAATTAAAGTAATTACTGAAAAGCGATTGATAAAAATATTTTTTTAAATAAATGTGTATTTTTCATTTTAAAGGTGATGAGTGGTGAAGCAGCACAGCATATTTAAAATTTAAGCGAGCGGTTGCTATTCAGTGGCGTGACTAAAATGCTGTATATAACCTCCTCGGTAACGATTGGACATCATCATAAAAAATTGGTATACTTCGATAGTTTTGATGTATTTTAAAACCAATAAAACTTTATAATGTGTTTTTATGCCCTCATAGAATGTACGTATGTACGTGTGTGTGCATGCGTGCCTGCGCATGCATGCTAACTTTTCTTTCTATGATCTAATTATGATGCGCTGTAATGAATGAATGAATAGAATACAGTAGCACTCACACACAGATATCTTTAAAACGATGACCTACTCACACTGAGATGTTTCTATAAATATAATATTATAATCCTCAATTAATTTAAAATTTATTTATTATTAGCAGTAAGACCCTAGATCTTATTTTAAAGCTCCTTGAAAGACTTCGTAGGAATCGCATCGAAATACCTTTGTGAAGATAAAGCTTTTTTAAAGTGGTTCACTTAATATCAAATGGATACCGTTTCCACTTCGTCCTTTTAGATTAGACCTGTAGCAAATTGTTCCGTTTTCGCTGTGACAAATTGTCGTTGTAAAGAAAACTTCCCCAACTACAATATAAAGTATTTAATTTGAAATTTATATTTTTGCATAATTTATATGGAACTAAAATATATTTTCTCCCGTTGACTTGCCCTTGTTGATATACACTGTTTTTATTTATTTAGGTTTTGCAGACAAAACAAAAATAAAAGACAAAAACATTAATTAAAACCATATAACCCAGAAAAAAACATAATTTTACCTTTGTGATTTTGTTTCCAATTAGGAAATATAATTGTTAGGTACTTAGCGTAATGTAGTGGCGCGTAATAATATCCACTGCTTCATATCTTCCCGTGGGTGTCGTAAGAGACAACAGAAGGACACTGAAACAGGAGATGGGCAGTAGCATCATCAACTTAAAATAATAAAAAACGTCGATTGCCAAGCCGCCTGCCAAACGTAACAAGTTAAAAAAAAACCCTATAAGGTAATCTATGGAGGAGACCTATGTTCAGCAATTGACTTTTATAGGCTTTAATTAATGGGTGGATTGTATTTTTTATAATGCTGAAGCGACAAACGAACTTACAGTCCATCTGATGGTAATTTGCTACTGCAGTCAATGGACACCAGCAGCCAACTTCAAACAAGGAAGATTACTAATGCGTTGCTACATCTGAGTACTAAGATGAAATACATCACCGCCTGAAATTATACTAGTTCTCTATATCCTTCAGATTGGAAGCACTACTATTTGGCCGCAGAAATAGAAAAAATAAATAAAATAAAATAAATAGTAGAGCCATGCTGCAGCTATATTAGTAGTATAGTTGTAGTACGAACGGGTCGGCTCGACTGGGAAGGACCACGCTCACAGAATACCAGCGTAAAATAGCAGCTTAACACTGCTGTATTTCGTACGGTGAGTGTAGAGAACCGGAGACCCTTTTTACTGAAAAAGAGGGATTCTATCTTAGTCCTCAGGGGTGACAACGCATCTGCATTTTGATTCTTTATTGAGGATAGATGTAGATGTCTATGGGTCACAGCAACCACTTGCCATCAGGTGGACTTTGTGTTCGTTTGTCACCCTATCCTATAAAAAAAATCTAGTAAATGATACATATTAAAAAAATCATACGGTTTACTATCTCATTATAATGACTGCCTCGTTGGTCTAGTGGTCTTTTTATGGGTTTTCTATCAAGAAATTCCTAGTATCAGCTCGGAGTCAGGTAGTTGACGGTGTATTACACCCGTGCCCTGAGAGCACGTAAGGCCATTGGCCTGGTCTGAGAGACGCCGCGAAGCGTGTCATAAGTCTACTGCTCACCTCAAGGGAATGGGGTCCCATGTTGAGCGGTTTTCGACCGCAGCCGTGAGAGTCTCCTCCCTCCAGCTACCACCCGCATGAGATCGACACATGTGCTCCACCAACCAATACAACGGCAGACATAGCCAAAAGGCAGTAATAAGATAATAGTAATAATTCGCCATCAGAAAGGGTTTGTGTCACTGACGTTGAGTATATGCATTTTTCGATCATGTTTGTCTCACCCACCAACAAGTTGCCTTAAATCATTCAAAGGTTTTACAGAGATGATTTATTATGTTGTTATATAAAACTGGTGAAAAATGGAGGTCAGACAGTCTGCAGCCCCGTGATGAAGGGACCCAATTTGGGCAAAGCTACTTAGGCGTGAATCAAACCAAGACGCAGAGAGCGCCATTGAGAACAGCGACAATCCCAGAAGACATGACCGTGGCATACCTCCATCAACCAGAACCACAAGATGCGTCGAATCAGGTGCAGCACACCCGCAGATCCATCACAAGATGCAATACTACAAGTAGCAGTAAGCATCAATGCAACTATCATACGGATGGCGCCTCCACAACATACCCACATGATCCCTATCGATTTTGGCAACAAAATTGGTACAGTTGTTAACTAAAAATAGCACCAACGTATCATAGTAGCACACTACTAAGACGTCAGTAGCCAAAAATTCACGTATCATAGCGCTATTGCACTAAGACATGGAGTTGAGTATGCTTGTTGCACTTAAAAGTACTACCAAACATACTCATCCTAATCCGAAAGATCATAACGACGCTATGCGCTAAGATCAGCACAATCGGTAGGGGTGTGTGATGTCCACGGGCAAATCGTATTGCTACAACAAACCCGCTTACCACCGGCACTAAGATGATATGCCTAGGACACATCGGTTAGCGACGCGCGACGCTATGAAGAAGTTTACACGCCAATATAATAATCCTTTTCAAGTCCCATTTCTATCAATATAATGATTTTACATATTTGAGACCTTCCACATATTTGCTTTGTTTCATAGAGCTTACTATTATATGTCTTTTATGTATGGGACGTCAAGTCATAACTCTGCTATCATAATGCTTACGCATCTAAGAAACCTTCTATATTATATATCTTAATGCATATGTATCATAGATCTTACTATCATAAGTCCCTAATATAGGACTATACATTGTGCAACAGTACTATAGTAGTCAGGCACCTGACCACCCCATATATATATGTACGACTTTGGGTATGCGTCTCCGGAAACTCCCTTATATAAGCAATCATTACATGAACACCCTGCAGTTATACAAGAACACGCTGCATGATTACAAAAAGCTCATTAACTTTTAATAATTTTTTACCCATTTTCCAATTATATTACAAATGTTTTGTATCTTTATTATTGTAATATAATCGACTTGTATTTCTATTATTTAATACATTTTAAATATTTTAAGCAGAGTCTTAATAAATTTAAATATTTTTAAAAACAATATTAAGCATTCATTATACTATAATACTTAATGTTCGAAATTAATATATTTTAAGTTTATGCTTATTAATGCATTTTAATTGTTCATAACATTATATCTATAATATTTTTAAACGACTTTATATTGAATAATGCATCATCACACAGTCAACAATCAGTTTGGGTGATGCATAGATAACAATATAAAGTGGGTATGTGAAATGTTAAAAGATAGAAATGTAAATTAAAATATATTAATATAAAACAAAATAATACATATACCTACCCATACATAAACTTGCATATCAAAAATAATTTAATACATGCATAGTATTATGTATATATAGATTATATACATAGAACATAAATAAATTACATGCATTATATTATTAGATAGGTAACAGATATTGTTAGATTAGAGAAGACAGTTTACATTACATAAATTATTAATACTATCTTTGCGCGCAGTTTAGCCTGCTTAGAAACAAACATTTTAACGTCCATTTTCCTGCTGTAGCCTTTATTTTCCCGTGACAAAAGTATTTTATGCGTTATTTCAGAAAAATAGGTAATTTGTATGTAAAATTGCTTCCAGTCCGTTTAGCTGTTAGTCGTGATTGATTAACGAACATGTTCACAAACTTTCACATGTATTTATTTATTTAAACTTCTGAGGAAAAAATTTGCAAAGGCGTTCTCACCGCTCAACCTATAAGTTAGCAGATATCACTACTTTGGAGGTGCAATATGATTTGTAAGAGAAAGAATTAAGGTCATTACATTACTATATGAAAATTAACAAGTATACGTATTACTTATACTAGTACAGATATTATATTATACCGCGAAGAGATAAAAAATCGGATAAGTGTAAGTAGGACTCGCTCGCAGAGGATTCCGAATAAACTTAACTGTGTATGTTTCATCCAACCCGTGAGCACCAAACATTTATCTAACGAAAATGTAAGTCGGATTGTGTAACAAACTTAAATTTATAGTGGAAAAAACGCTTTTGCACATATCGGTCTATACCACGGTCGATGTTCCAATTGGAAATTAGGGTTAGTAAGTGCAAACATTTTTTATAGTACACGGTGACTTAAACCCACGTTTAAATTACGCTCATGCGGAACTTAACTAGCCGATTATTGTACGGTATGTTTTACAGTCACACATACAATTTATAATATTTTATAATTTTTAAAATTTGATCAGTTTTTAAACCACGTTGATAAATTGTATAAATTAAACCCCCACATTGCTCTTACTATTTTGAAATATTGTCTCTTTGAACCTACATTTAAATACTTACTCCGCTCGAGTCTAGTCTGGAAATTGATAATAATCTTAAAATAGCTATAATTTTTTTTTTTTTAAAGTTAACTTTAAATACATCAGCTTGGACTTAAGCTACTTTACCTATAA
Source organism: Parnassius orleans (assembly GCA_029286625.1). Lineage (NCBI taxonomy): Eukaryota > Metazoa > Arthropoda > Insecta > Lepidoptera > Papilionidae > Parnassius > Parnassius orleans. The sequence continues at coordinate 3,374,602 of JAGSMP010000168.1, forward strand.
AATTTGGTGGTATTGGTGTGAGAAATCTTTCTAGCGTTGCATTGCCTGCTTTCCTCGCTGCCGTGCATAGTGTCAGTGACTTAAGTCATATAATTTTAAATCATAAAGTAGACCTGTGCTTTGCTACGGAGGCAGGGCAGACATGGCGAACGCTCTGTCCCGGCGAAAATGTTCCACTGGAAGTTAACCAACAAATACATATATTAGATCTAGAAGCACTGCTGCCTTGCTTGCTCTGACACGATTTTTGTCTTTATAATCATTTAGAATTCTACAATTTTTCTATTAAAAAGTAGTTTTAAGTCACTTGTACTATAAAATTATGTACGATACAAGGAACTTCAGTAACCGATTATTCAATCGGGTGAAGTTAGCGCACGAGCGAAGCGACTAAAGTTAGCCCGGAGTGCCTTCAGCTTTTTAATCAAAACAGTAAGTTCATTATGCGTAGATCGGATCTAAAGTAAAAATAAAAAAAACTGAAGGTCAATCACCTCAGAACCCCGTGACCATGGGTGCTGCAAATCACTCGAAACGTCGGCTATCAAAAATAAGTGGTACTTAACGCGATAAAATCCGTAAAAGTAGTTTTATTCAATTTATAAATTTTTGGTTCGATATATTTATGGAACTTGACAGACGGACAGACGGACGGCTAGACCGACAACGGGCAACAAAATAATCCTATGAGTGTTCTGTTTTTCCTTTTGAGGTACGGAACTATAATATAAAGAGACATGGCAAAATTTAAATAAAAATAGAGTGATATTAACAAAGATGCAAGTCAAATCCACAAAATTCATTTTACAGACATATCGTACACTAAGGACGTGAAAATCACACAGGATTTTTCTTTTCATAATATATGTTTGCAGCTTTAGTGGCTCTATTGCACGCCAAGCGAAACTAAAACATTACTTACCGGCTGTGGGCAAAAGCTTTAATATATGATTTGAAAATGAGGAAAATGCTGTGAACAATTTTGTTCACAGCACAGTTTGTATTGTTTGGAAATTATATTTTATGTTTTTTCATAAATTAAATGATAATTTGTGATGTATATATTTTTATTGTTAGCGAATCAAATGGTATTGACAGAGTATTTAGATGTGGTGAAGTCTTCAATAAACGGCATCCTAAGCGTGTGAAATGTCATATCTAAAATATCCAGAGTAGTGACAAGAAGCTAACTGAAAGTTGCGAGACGGCTAGTAATGCAATCGGCAATCCGCTTACGAAAACAGAGTGACTGTTATAAATCTTTCTTACTAAGTAGCGTCTTCTTCAATTTTGTTCATGTTACGACTTCGCGTCCAATTGCTGACTAGATGCTGGCCGTTGGTAATTTTATTTAAGTCAATTATATTTAGTAATATACTTAATTAAATGATTTCTATATGAAAATTTATTATGAGACCAAACAGGGATCAATGAAAAGAGATCAGGATATAGAAAACAAAATGTGACGTGTTAATCAAATTAATATTAGCTACAGATAACTACAAGATTAATTTTGTAGAGCGGTATCTTCTACAGCATTCTCTAGGCTTTATGCTCAACGTAGGTCTTCCAAAAGTTGCTCATACTCACTTTGATAATAGGCAAGTTGCTGAGCACAGTGCTCATACCCTCGCACTGGTAAAGCCCCCTTCAGTTGCGCGCAGTTAGCCCTGTGTTTATGCATTTAAACGTCTTTGCACATGCCGGAATCGGCGCTGGCTGGCGATAATTTTTAGGGATTTTAACGTATTGCTCATTCTTTAGTGATCTTCTTTCATACTATTATGTTACTTTACTACTATTTAATTAACCATGAAATCTAAATATTTATGAAATTGTAATCCTCACATGTATGTGAATTAACATGTATAGTTAATAATTTTGAGATTATAGATCCTAAACGACAATGCCGCTTACTGACACCAGACCGCGGGATTTGGGTTTGGCATTTTTGTATTGATTTTCTATTATCAGTTTGCAACCACAGTCTTGTCTGTTAATTAGCAGGATCTATTATGTACAGGACAAAAAGTAGCATATTTCGTTACCGGTATCCATGCTATAAATAGACAAAATGCATAAGTGATGTTTAAGAGTCATATGTTACGCCACTTATAGTAATATAATACTTTTACTTCAAAAGGAACATGTCCAAGTAATGGATTTGCTCCGCTAATGACAGCCTCGTAGCGGCAAGCTTAGTGTAGGATGGACAACCCTCTACTATATGTAGTGAATACAGGCAGGTGGCTAAGGACTAAGCTTTGTGGCATTACTTTAAGAAATCCTGACTGAACGTGTGAAGTCACGTTGATAAATAATTGATAATAATTTAATTTCTTTCACGTAGCGTACTCGTAGATGTATTGCCATTGGTTGATGAGTATTGGAGACCGTTGCATCCATCATTCCTCCGTCTACTGCAGTAAATTGCGATCGTAAAAAATACAGTATAACAACAGATATGTATCTGAAATTATTTTATATAGTGTATTCACATTTTCCCTTAATTACACAGTTTAATTCAAACATTTTTGTAAAATAAAAGCTACTGAGTGAAAAGCGTAATTTATGAAATATATGCATTTATTCGAATGCGTAAATTACGAAAATGGCTTTAATTTTACGGTACGAATATTCAGTTAATTTAGGTCTCTCTTCAAATTTTATTCCGTGTTCGCCTTATTTAAAACTAAATAACTATAATATGTACTTGACCGTACACAGTTAAGACTATTTAGGCGGATATTTAAAGATTAATATGATTATAACAGTGATAGATAGAGCCACGCGGCAGCTTTTGCTGTCGCACGGATGGGCCTGCTAGAATCTTGGAGGTACCACGACCTCACAGAATACTAGCGTGAAGTAGAAGCTTTACTTCTGCGTTTGGTCTGATGAGTGCAGGTGGCCGGAAGCCCAATCCCCCTCCAGCATTAACATGAAAGTGAAAAATAGAAGTAACCTCAGGAGGGTACCAGCACCCCTGGTAATGGAGAAGCCCTCGCTGAGCGTTCACGCCCAAGCTACCATACTCCTCCTGAGCGTTTACATAGCTTGCGCGTAAATGCCGTCCCCTGCCATCTAAAGATGGCGTCATTTTGTTTTTCTGATCGGGACGGTGTGTGTAAGAAAGAGAAAGGTCATTTTATCTTTCCTACCGGGATTACAAATTGGAACACTGCTTTATGCCTCGGGCTGGAGTTTACGTATACGTCAGAGAGGTAATCTGCTCTCGACGCCTCGACAGTCTTGAAGGTACGGACCCGACCATTCTTAGGATGCGCATAGACAGCGACAACCATCCCCGCGTCTACGCGTGCCTCTAGATGTCCCATAGCGGTAATGCCAACACAGATCTACTCATCAACCACATCGGAATGGCTATAGTTGCTACTATCCGCAGAGAACGTGATCCTTGGTGATTTTGACGCCCACCACTCCAAATGGCGTAGTTTTCGTTTAATCAATCATGCGCGGTAATCTGTTTATTACCTTGGCATATGGACTGACAGAACTGGTTAATTCACCTACGCGGATTTCAGATATAGAGGATCATCACCTTTCCTCTTGTACCTTTGGCTTACATTTCATCCTAACGAATATCAGATCTCTTAACGCCCTTCTTGGCTCCTCGGACCGTCGTCTGATCCGGAATGTGGTGCCACTCATGCTAACATCGCGTTTGCGTTCTGCAGGCTGCCGCCGTGTATGGCACCATACGTCGGCCGATTGGGTCCCTGCTTACCTGAACGCCCTAATTTGGCACCGTGTGACTGGTTTTATTCCGTAAAATAAAAATAAATAGTTAAAAAGGATATAGTTTTCATCGCCAGAAGATAGCAGCGTTCGAGCTGGCCATTGAAGAGGTGTCTGAGGCGGACTGGAAAAAGAGTTTAGAAAATTAGTTAAAACGATTGTGATAACGATTTGGGCTTACGAGGATATTTTTGGCATGTACGAGTTCCTGCATATCCGCTCCGAGCATAGAATGCGATGTTACCAAAACGCTCTGCGCAGGCGACCAATCGCGTTGTAACCGCGTATGCTCACCATAGTATTTTTTATTTTCTTATTAATCATTTTCTTATCGTTATCGTATAGGCACTTTAAGGCTTTAAGAATCCTGAATGACCTTGACGAAACGGCGACTGCAGAGATTTTAACCGACGTCAACACCGTCTAGCGACTACGTTTTGTATTACTTAGAAAAGTGCAAAGATTAATAGACTGCAGAGGTGACAACTATATAAGTGATATACTGCCTATTATGCTTGCGCATCACTGAGAGTTATGTCGTGGTTAAGCATTTTCAATTACATTGCACGGTGTGGTGATGTAGCTTCGTCCGGTAGGCATCACGAGCTATCAAGTGTTTAAGTTTTAAGTACGTAGGAGTTGTATTATATTCGTTGAATCGTATTTATTTGTGTCGTATTAGTAGCTTTGGGTCTAAGCACTCGCTGTAAATTTCGCCCAAGTTTGATCCCCGGCAGCACCAATGAAATTTTTTATTGCAATATTAAGTGCTGATTTAGCACGTGCTCGGCGGTGAAGGAAACATCGTGAGGAAGCCTGCATGTCTGAGAAATAAGAAAAAAAAATTCGAAGACATGTGAAGTTCACCAACACGCATTGGGGCAGCGCGGCGGACATTTCCTTGCCCCAAAACCCTCTCAGAAATAAGAGGAGTCCTGTGCCCAGCAGAGGGACTTATATAGCCAGTTACTTTACTTTTGTATTGTATACATATGCAATATTCATATTCGTTTCAGATACAGAAGGGTACCTAATGCTGAGAAAAATATCATGTGGACGTCACGAAAACGTAAAACATCTTTGTACCTAGATAAAATGTTCTAGTGATTGTCAGTCATTTCATACGCCACATTTTCTATAGAGTTTAGAACGTTTCAGATAGGGCAAAATAAAAATAATACAAAATATTATGGGAATGATTTATGAATAATATTCACATTTATAGGTTTATAATAAAAATAATGAACAAGCTGCAAGGTTCAACTGATAGTGTTTCTTGTAGAAACAATTGTAAAATTGCTGTTCTCATTTTTATCAATGGGTTGATGAAACGTAGTCAAGATCACTTTATATAAATATATTTAATTAAATTGGCACATGGCGTATTTGGCCCTCTACTTACAACTCGGCGGAAATTTGAAAAGAAAGATTTTGTCTCTTCTTAATTCTCTTGTGTACACCATTTTTCACAGAAGTATTGTTTACAACTGGCGTGGTTTCCAAAAGCATTAAGGGTCAGCTGTATATCGTCAATCAGATCCTGAACTTTTTTGACATTTATTGGAACGAAGTTCTTTATCGCACGGTACGAATTTGACGGATAGGTGAGAAAAAGTGTAAGATTTTTCCGTCACGACCCTCTTTCTATAGTGCGAACGAGAAGGAATAATATCCATCTCCTCGCACTTTTTCTTATCTTGCCATTAAATAAATATTATTTAAATGACGCTTCATTTTAATAGACGCTAGTAATCCATTTATTTGTATTTGTTAATCAGTAATATAATACGTTTGTCAATAATAATATACTACGAAAGGAACTTCGTTCCAACCGAGTGTTCCACGACACTCACGCATGTTTTGTATTTTTTTTTGTTTCTTTTTGTTATATCTTGTAACCTTTTTAAAAACTGACACAAACTCATTAGTTTATTATTTGTTATATTTTTTTCTGTAACGTATTGGATATCTTGGATAAGTTTGTAATTTTATTTTATTTTATCACAAAATTTTGCAATAAATTATTACGTTTTCTACAGTGATTTTCTCCTCTTAGTTTTGGCGTGACTGTAGGATGTTATAGTACTGGGTGTCCCAGAATTATTGAATCAAACTGCTATGGGAGGTAGCTTGACCTCTGACCTATCCTAAAAATATTTAAAAATATAACCCATGGCCATCGATTTTAATTTATTTATTTGTTTTATTGAAATTGTATGGAATTTTCTTAAGTTACGCCTATACTTATTAAGTTTTGAGTTTATTTGCACCTTTTTCTTACTAATAGTAATCGTAAGTGATTGTGTGGTCTGACTATAAACAAACTTTTAAAATAACGACTAGACTTGGAGTTCAGAGCACTTTATTTTAACATTTTTTTGCACTAATAATGTTTATGCTAATTTGACTTATCGTGGTGTAAAAAATGTATGGCCCTTTCTAACAAATAATTAGAACAACTTGCCCTTAATGAAGATTCTAAAATGGTACCCATCATCAAATTCGCTCAAGGATGTTCGGAGATATTGTAATTATTGTAGGACAAGGGCGAAAATTATCAAGATATTCTAAATTTCACAAATTGTTATTTTGCAACTGAAGATTAAAAATACCATGGGTCTACTCTTTATCTACTACCTGCTTCCCAACCTTATTGTTATCCCACCCAAGCGCGTGTCATTGTGTTGTCACCCTCCCACAATAGCATTGTGTTGTTTTCTCATGCATTCCATTTCATTCAGTTACACGTGCGACGCTCTGTGCTATCCCCGTTTGGCTGTGCTTTCCCTAGAATTGTAACATTGAGATTGTTTGTGTTTTGGAATGATTTTTCATTAAGACTAGGCGCTACAACGGACATCGATTTTCTTTCGCATTATGGCCAATCGACGACGAGACAGCGAAAATGTGTATACCTCGGCCGAGTATGCCGATATGCATCTCATTTACGGTGAAACGAGACGCTTAAACACCAGAGGAGGGGTATCTTACTCCGCCAGGGAAGCGGCGAGGATTTACGCGGAACGATATCCAAATCGTCATCACCCGCAATATGGAGTATTTTTGCGTGTTCACAACGCCTTCTCTGAAGGAAGCTACCCGGCGGCCGAGGCAGTGAAGGCAGACCTCGCGGACGTAACTTGGATGTCGTTATGAAAGAAGATCACTAAAGAATGAGCAATACGTTAAAATCCTAAAAATTATCGCCAGCCAGCGCCGATTCCGGCATGTGCAAAGACGTTTAAATGCATAAACACAGGGCTAACTGCGCGCAACTGAAGGGGCTTTACCAGTGCGAGGTATGAGCACTGTGCTCAGCAACTTGCCTATTATCAAAGTGAGTATGAGCAACTTTTGGAAGACCTACGTTGAGCATAAAGCCTAGAGAATGCTGTAGAAGATACCGCTCTACAAAATTAATCTTGTAGTTATCTGTAGCTAATATTAATTTTATTAACACGTCACATTTTGTTTTCCATATCCTGATCCTGATCTCTTTTCATCTTTTCTTTTCATCCCTGTCTGGTCTCATAATAAATTTTCATATAGAAATCATTTAATTAAGTATATTACTAAATATAAATGACTTAAATAAAATTACCAACGGCCAGCATCTAGTCAGCAATTGGACGCGAAGTCGTAACATGAACAAAATTGAAGAAGACGCTACTTAGTAAGAAAGATTTATAACAGTCACTCTGTTTTCGTAAGCGGATTGCCGATTGCATTACTAGCCGTCTCGCAACTTTCAGTTAGCTTCTTGTCACTACTCTAGATATTTTAGATATGACATTTCACACGCTTAGGATGCCGTTTATTGAAGACTTCATCTAAATACTCTGTCAATACCATTTGATTCGCTAACAATCAAAATATATACATCACAAATTATCATTTAATTTATGAAAAAACATAAAATAGAATTTCCAAACAATACAAACTGTGCTGTGAACAAAATTGTTCACAGCATTTTCCTTCATTTTCGAAATCACATATTAAAGCTTTTGCCCACAGCCGGTAAGTAATGTTTTAGTTTCGCTTGTAGCGTGCAATAGAGCCACTAAAGCTGCAAACATATATTGTAAGAAAGAAGAAAAATCCCTGTGTGATTTTTCACGTCCCTTAGTTTACAATATGTCTGTAAAAATGAATTTTGTGGATTTGACTTGCATCTTTGTTAATATCACTCTATTTTTATTTAAATTATGTCATGTCTCTTTATATTATAGTTCCGTACCTCAAAAGGAAAAACAGAACACTCATAGGATTATTTTGTTGCCCGTTGTCGGTCTAGCCGTCCGTCTGTCCGTCTGTTAAGTTCCATAAATATATCGAATCAAAAATTTATAAATTGAATAAAACTACTTTTACGGATTTTATTGCGTTTAATACCACTTATTTTTGATTCCCGACGTTTCGAGTGATTTGCAGCACCCATGGTCACGGGGTTCTGAGGTGATTGACGTCCCGATGTCAAAGTTAACCCCGAGTACCTTCAGCTTTTTATTTTTACTTTAGGTCCGATCTACGCATAATGAACTTACTGTGTTTTGATTAAAAAAGCTGAAGGTACTCCGGGCTAACTTTACTCGCTTCGCTCGTGCGCTAACTTCACCCGATTGAATAATCGGCTACTGAAGTTCCTTGTATCGTACATTATTTTATAGTACAAGTGACTTAAAACTACTTTTTTAATAGAAAAAATTGTAGAATTCTAAATGATTATAAAGACAAAAATCGTGTCATAGCAAGCAAGGCAGCAGTGCTTCTAGATCTAATATATGTATTTGTTGGTTAACTTCCAGTGGAACATTTTCGCCGGGACAGAGCGTTCGCCATGTCTGCCCTGCCTCCGTAGCAAAGCACAGGTCTACTTTATTATTTAAAATTATGTGACTTAAGTCACTGACACTATGCACGGCAGCAAGGAAAGCAGGCAATGCAACACTAGAAAGATTTCTCACACCAATACCACCAAATTTTATTGGTAAAGTAGCTTGAGTCCAAGCTGTTGTATTTAAAGTTAAATTTAAAAAAGAATTATAGCTATTTTAAGATTATTATCAATCTCTTTTAAAATATCCAAACATTTCCGGACTAGACTCGAGCGGAGTAAGTATTTAAATCTAGGTACAAAGAGACAATATTTCAAAATAGTAAGAGCAATGTGGGGGTTTAATTTATACAATTTATCAACGTGGTTTAAAAACTGATCAAATTTTAAAAATTATAAAATATTATAAAATGTATGTGTGACTGTAAAACATACCGTACAATAATCGACTAGTTAAGTTCCGCATGAGCGTGACTTAAACGTGCGTTTAAGTCACCGTGTACTATAAAAAATGTTTGCACTTACCAACCCTAATTTGCAATTGGAACATCGACCGTGGTATAGACCGATATGTGCAAGAGCGTTTTTTCCACTGTAAATTTAAGTTTGTTATACAATCTGACTTACATTTTCGTTAGATCAATGTTTGGTGCTCACGGGTTGGATGAAACATACACAGTTAAGTTTATTCGGAATCCTCTGCGAGCGAGTCCTACTTACACTTATCCGATTTTTTATCTCTTCGCGGTATAATATAATATCTGTACTAGTATAATTAATACGTATACTTAGTTAATTTTCATATAGTAATTGTAATGACCCTTAATTCTTTCTCTTACAAATAATATTGCACCTCCAAAGTAGTGATCTCTGCTTACTTATAGGTTGAGTGGTAGAGAACGCCTTAAGGCGTTAAGTCCGCCTTTGCAATTTTTTTTTCTCATAAGTTTAAATAAATAAATACATGTGAAAGTTTGTGAACATGTTCGTTACTCAATCACGACTAACGGCTAAACGGACTGGGAAGCAATTTTACATACAAATTACCTATTTTTTCTGAATTAACGCATAAAATACTTTTTGTCACGGGAAAATAAAGGCTACAGCAGGAAAATGGACGTTAAAATGTTTGTTTCTAAGCAGGCTAAACTGCGCGCAAAAGATAGTATTAATAATTTATGTAATGTAAACTGTCTTCTCTAATCTAACAATATCTGTTACCTATCTAATAATATAATGCATGTAATTTATTTATGTTCTATGTACATAATCTATATATACATAATACTATGCATGTATTAAATTATTTTTGATATGCAAGTTTATGTATGGGTAGGTATATGTATTATTTTGTTTTATATTAATATATTTTAATTTACATTTCTATCTTTTAACATTTCACATACCCACTTTATATTGTTATCTATGCATCACCCAAACTGATTGTTGACTGTGTGATGATGCATTATTCAATATAAAGTCGTTTAAAAATATTATAGATATAATGTTATGAACAATTAAAATGCATTAATAAGCATAAAGTTAAAATATATTAATTTCGAACATTAAGTATTATAGTATAATAAATGTTTAATATTGTCTTTAAAAATGTTTAAATTTATTAAAACTCTGCTTAAAATATTTAAAATGTATTAAATAATAGAAATACAAGTCGATTATATTACAATAATAAAGATACATAACATTTGTAATATAATTGGAAAATGGGTAAAAAATTATTAAAAGTTAATGAGCTTATTTTTGTAATCATGCAGCGTGTTCTTGTATAACTGCAGGGTGTTCATGTAATGATTGCTTATATAAGGGAGTTTCCGGAGACGCATACCCAAAGTCGTACATATATATATGGGGTGGTCAGGTGCCTGACTACTATAGTACTGTTGCACAATGTATAGTCCTATATTAGGGACTTATGATAGTAAGATCTATGATACAAAAGCATTAAGATATATAATATAGAAGGTTTCTTAGATGCATAAGCATTATGATAGCAGAGTTATGACTTGAAGTCCTATACATAAAAGACATATAATAGTAAGGTCTATGAAACAAAGCAAATATGTGGAAGGTCTCAAATATGTAAAATCATTATATTGATAGAAATGGGACTTGAAAAGGATTATTATAGTGGCGTGTAAACCTCTTCACAGCGTCGCGCGTCGCTAACCGATGTGTCCTAGGCATATCATCTTAGTGCCGGTGGTAAGCGGGTTTGTTGTAGCAATACGATTTGCCCGTGGACATCACACACCCCTACCGATTGTGCTGATCTTAGCGCATAGCGTCGTTATGATCTTTCGGATTAGGATGAGTATGTTTGGTAGTACTTTTAAGTGCAACAAGCATACTCAACTCCATGTCTTAGTGCAATAGCGCTATGATACGTGAATTTTTGGCTACTGACGTCTTAGTAGTGTGCTACTATGATACGTTGGTGCTATTTTTAGTTAACAACTGTACCAATTTTGTTGCCAAAATCGATAGGGATCATGTGGGTATGTTGTGAGGAGGCGCCATCCGTATGATAGTTGCATTGATGCTTACTGCTACTTGTAGTATTGCATCTTGTGATGGATCTGCGGGTGTGCTGCGCCTGATTCGACGCATCTTGTGGTTCTGGTTGATGGAGGTATGCCACCCGGTCATGTCTTCTGGGATTGTCGCTGTTCTCAATGGCGCTCTCTGCGTCTTGGTTTGATTCACGCCTAAGTAGCTTTGCCCAAATTAGGTCCCTTCATCACGGGGCTGCAGACTGTCTGACCTCCATTTTTCACCAGTTTTATATAACAACATAATAAATCATCTCTGTAAAACCTTTGAATGATTGAAGGCAACTTGTTGGTGGGTGAGACAAACATGATCGAAAAATGCATATACTCAACGTCAGTGACACAAACCCTTTCTGATGGCGAATTATTACTATTATCTTATTACTGCCTTTTGGCTATGTCTGCCGTTGTATTGGTTGGTGGAGCACATGTGTCGATCTCATGCGGGTGGTAGCTGGAGGGAGGAGACTCTCACGGCTGCGGTCGAAAACCGCTCAACATGGGACCCCATTCCCTTGAGGTGAGCAGTAGACTTATGACACGCTTCGCGGCGTCTCTCTCAGACCCAAGGCCAATGGCCTTACGTGCTCTCCAGGGCACGGGTGTAATACACCGTCAACTACCTGACTCCGAGCTGATACTAGGAATTTCTTGATAGAAAACCCATAAAAAGACCACTAGACCAACGAGGCAGTCATTATAATGAGATAGTAAACCGTATGATTTTTTTAATATGTATCATTTACTAGATTTTTTTTATAGGATAGGGTGACAAACGAACACACAATCCACCTGATGGTAAGTGGTTGCTGTGACCCATAGACATCTACATCTATCCTCAATAAAGAATCAAAATGTAGATGCGTTGTCACCCGTGAGGACTAAGATAGAATCCCTCTTTTTCAGTAAAAAGGGTATCCGGTTCTCTACACTCACCATACGAAATACAGCAGTGTTAAGCTGCTATTTTACGCTGGTATTCTGTGAGAGCGTGGTCCTTCCCCGGTCGAGCCGACCCGTTCGTACTACAACTATACTACTAATATAGCTGCAGCATGGCTCTACTATTTATTTTATTTTATTTATTTTTTCTATTTCTGCGGCCAAATAGTAGTGCTTCCAATCTGAAGGATATAGAGAACTAGTATAATTTCAGGCGGTGATGTATTTCATCTTAGTACTCAGATGTAGCAACGCATTAGTAATCTTCCTTGTTTGAAGTTGGCTGCTGGTGTCCATTGACTGCAGTAGCAAATTACCATCAGATGGACTGTAAGTTCGTTTGTCGCTTCAGCATTATAAAAAATACAATCCACCCATTAATTAAAGCCTATAAAAGTCAATTGCTGAACATAGGTCTCCTCCATAGATTATCTTATAGGGTTTTTTTTAACTTGCTACGTTTGGCAGGCGGCTTGGCAATCGAAGTTTTTTATTATTTTAAGTTGATGATGCTACTGCCCATCTCCTGTTTCAGTGTCATTCTGTTGTCTCTTACGACACCCACGAGAAGATATGAAGCAGTGGATATTATTACGCGCCACTACATTACGCTAAGTACCTAACAATTATATTTCCTAATTGGAAACAAAATCACAAAGGTAAAATTATGTTTTTTTCTGGGTTATATGGTTTTAATTAATGTTTTTGTCTTTTATTTTTGTTTTGTCTGCAAAACCTAAATAAATAAAAACAGTGTATATCAACAAGGGCAAGTCAACGGGAGAAAATATATTTTAGTTCCATATAAATTATGCAAAAATATAAATTTCAAATTAAATACTTTATATTGTAGTTGGGGAAGTTTTCTTTACAACGACAATTTGTCACAGCGAAAACGGAACAATTTGCTACAGGTCTAATCTAAAAGGACGAAGTGGAAACGGTATCCATTTGATATTAAGTGAACCACTTTAAAAAAGCTTTATCTTCACAAAGGTATTTCGATGCGATCCCTACGAAGTCTTTCAAGGAGCTTTAAAATAAGATCTAGGGTCTTACTGCTAATAATAAATAAATTTTAAATTAATTGAGGATTATAATATTATATTTATAGAAACATCTCAGTGTGAGTAGGTCATCGTTTTAAAGATATCTGTGTGTGAGTGTTACTGTATTCTATTCATTCATTCATTACAGCGCATCATAATTAGATCATAGAAAGAAAAGTTAGCATGCATGCACGCAGGCACGCATGCACACACACGTACATACGTACATTCTATGAGGGCATAAAAAACACATTATAAAGTTTTATTGGTTTTAAAAAATACATCAAAACTATCGAAGTATACCAATTTTTTTATGATGATGTCCAATCGTTACCGAGGAGGTTATATACAGCATTTTTAGTCACGCCACTGAATAGCAACCGCTCGCTTAAATTTTAAATATGCTGTGCTGCTTCACCACTCACCACGTTTAAAATGAAAAATACACATTAATTTAAAAAAATATTTTTATCAATCGCTTTTCAGTAATTACTTTAATTAGTTAACATACTCTTTTTTGTCTCTTAACTATTGGTTATTGCTATCACGATATGCCTATTCCTGAAATAGCTGGTGAAATGTTGCGTACTTAGCGACCAACAGGAACAACGCTTTTAATTACAATCGACAATTGTTGACTTTTCGTTGATATATAAACTTAAAACTTTAGTATTCTATTTTTTTACTTGCAGTTCATTCAATTAATATTACAACTGATAATGTATTATAAGCTTCTTAACGTTAAAATATTTACAATGTAAAATACGAATAAGTTAATGGTATAAATTTAAAATCAATTAAAATTGGCTTTGAAAAAAGTTAAGTTAATTAGTTATATATTTTTTGTAAAAGTGTTGGACAATACTATATAGTATGTATGAGCCTTAATCAAATATTGTTCATATTATCAGTGATTTGTCTACGATTAGTGACTTAATTTGGCAACTTTTTACTTCCTTTGCTCCATAAATGAATACATTTTTCTCTTTGATTTTAATGGCCGACTGCACTGCAATCATTTTTGTAAGTCTTCTTATTAAACCAAATTTTTGAAGTGAATACACATTTTTAAATTTATTATCGTCGCCTCGCCCTACGTTTTACCCAAGTATAGTGATTCATTTTTATCCAGTATACAAATTGTTAAACGTTTCCAATATTACAGTAATACTATTCATTGAATAAAAGTAATTATATGGGTAAATAATTAAATGAACTTACATAAATTGAAATACCCTAAATACAGGAATAGTTATTATACTAATCTACAAATCTATACATATAATAAAATTAAAGTGTCTATCTGTAATATCAAAATTACTGCCTTATATTGAGCTTAGCGGTTATTTGCATGCCATTAAGACATGAATAACCAGTATTAAATTTTTTGTCTATCTGTTAGTCTGTCGGGGCTAATCTTCGAAACGGATGAACCCATTCTAATTAAATTTCACAAACAGATGAGAGCAATGCCAGAAGTGATCTAGGCTAGGTATATTTTATCTAAAAAAACTTGCAAATTTTTTTTATAATAAAAAATAAAATAATAAAATAAAATGGTCTTAGATTTTTTTAAACTTAATAACGCCACATTAATGGATCCCACCCAGGAGAACTTCGCTAATTTCTAATAATAGGTTTTTATTATAATATGTATATAAAAATCAATTGCTTTCCGTTAGCCTCGCTAAACTCAAAAACGGCTGGACCGATTTTAATTAAATTTTTGTGTGTGTTTGAATGGCTCCCTGGATGGTTTAGATTTACGATTGGATCCGGTAGATAGCACTGTTTTCGAGAATTCACTCGAGCGAAGACAGGGCGGATCGCTAGTTTATATTAAAGTTAAAAGTTAAAGTTGCAGCCTATATACGTTCCACTGCTGGGCACAGGCCTTCTCTCATTTCTGATAGGATTTTAGGGCGAGGAAATGTCCGCCGCGCTGCCCCATTGCATGTTAGCCAACTTCACATATCTTCGAAATATTTTTTTCTTATTTCTCAGACATGCAGGTTTCCTCATGATGTTTACCTTCACCGCCGAGCACGTGGTAAATCAGCATTTAAAATTGCAATTAACAATTTCATTGGTACCGGCGGGGCTCGCGTACCGTGAAATTTACAGCGAGCGCGTAGCCCCTGAACTACCATATATACAGGGTTATTTTGCAATAACCAGCCAAATTTGCAAAGACGATTCAGAATAATTAATATATGCAAATGGTGAAGAAAAATTAACTAAAACAAATCTTAAACATTCTGTCCTTTTTATCTTTTAAAATCAAAATGCGTGGTAATGCATTATTTTTACTGATTGTCATTCATAAATATCTAACGTCTACTATTTTACTACGCACGCACACACTCATCGGTTGGCAAAAACGCACACAGAGGAGCGCGTGTACGCGTTGTTGTTGCCCATAAATGACATTCAATTTAGGATAATTTCAAATAAAAGTAGAAGCCTTATTTACTCGTAGTTTCAAAAACTGCAATAACGGTATATCATTATTTGTATATTTGAACTTAAGTTTAAAATTTGGCTAGTCTTTGAAAAATAACCCTGTATGTATGTATATATTTATATATAGTGGCCTATTTCGATGCGGAAAATAGCATGTGAGTGATAGTATGGATTTGTTTGGTTTCGTTTCACAGGTACAAATCCGATGCTTTTTACTGAAGCAGCAGTGGGTATTTGGAAAAAAGTTGTTTTACCAGGATTTTAGAACCCTCCAAACCTGCATTTTGTGTATGGGCCAACCTTTCAAAAATTTTTAACTGGTGATCTCTTAAAAAGATCCATGTCTAGAAGTAGATTAAAAAGAAAGTTTCTTGACGTAATGTGAAGATGAAGAGTGTTAATTACCTACTAAACTCTACTACCAAATTATAATACGCTAAATTTAGCAAAGTTTTGCAATATTGTACTCTGCACTAGAACCATGTTTACATGTTTTGATAATCAAAATGGTTTCATTATTAAATTTCTGAAGAAAGTTATAAAACATTTAGAAGTAAGCTTCAAATTAATAACTATGAAAAGCTTTCTCGTTTCTCTGTTATCTTTACGACAGTCTTCATCTCCTCAATATAAGATTGCGTAATCCCGCAGTACCGCTAGAATTTGTCTTTAGATCTTCCTCTACCCTTATATAATATACACTTAGGTAACTACTTTGGATTTAAATTTAAACAAAGGTTTAAATTTTTCATTAAAACATTTCAAGTTGGAATTGCGAATAATTTAATTATCATCTTATTATCATCTTCATCGGTCAATTTGTGTATATTTGAATGCAATTGAGAATTTTCCACTAAAATTTGCCGTAGGGATGGCAAAAATAGGCAAAATATTTTTATAAAGCTTAAAATTTTTTGTGGATTTTTAGCTTCGAAGGCCGATTACAGCGAATAATTGCCCGTTAAGTAGCAATTTTTTTTAAATATTTTAAATAGCTTCGGGATATGCAAAGTTTCTAAAGTCAGCTAAAACCTACGAAAACTCCTTTTTGTATTTTTTAATTGAAGTATGAAAACTTGAGTCTACCCCTCTAAAAACCAAAATTCTTACTTTCGATACATTTTTGAGTAACTTGCAGGAATGTTAGGAAATTTATTATTTTATGTGTAAAAGTATCATATAAGACAATTATGTCAAAAGAAAAAAAATCTGAAAAATAACTACTACAAAAAAGATATGATTTTTGAAGCCCCACCGGCAGAAAACACTAAAAAGATACAAAAAAAAATTATAACTCGAAAACTACAAAAAATCGGATAACATATATTGGGTATTTTCGGATACCCTTAGATGTGATGAACTTAAATTTTCTTTTGGATGTCACTATTTGCATCAGCCTGTATATATACACACACATTTTATATTATCTTATTTTCATGAGGGATTTTTTTACTAATTTCTTTGTCAACCTGAACCCGATGTAATTCATATAGCTTTAGATGTCAGAGACAGAAGCAATCAAAATAATCCCAACACTCAGTTTGTGCTAATGAGCAAATTTTAGCTCCAGCATGGATTTCAAATTGTCGCATGGTGGTCAACATAGTGCCTGTTTTGTCTTTACTCTGTAGTGGTGAAATGAAATATTTTTGATTTCTTATATTTAAGCGAACACTACACATTGAATAAAACTATTTTTACGGATTTTATCGCGTTTAATTTACCTATTTTAATTCCCGACGTTTCGGGTGCTTTACAGCAACCCATGGTCATGGGGAGGACTGAGATATTTGACGTCCCCCCCGTGACCATGGATTGGTATTTAGAGGAAAGGATAAAATCCACTTTCTAAATTAATAAAAATATTTATGACTATTTTAAATCATAGCTCCCTCGATATGGCTTATGATTTAGACAAAGTGCGAGTGTTGAATCATTGGACATATGAATGGGAAGGTAATCAGTACTGGTAGGATCTGCCGATGATGTTCCTTAATAAAAGAAACACCTCTGCACATACTAACTGATTGCGGAACCCTAATGCGCAAAAGTAACACTCATCTGGGAAACTACGTACTTAGCCCAGAAGAAGTGAAATTACTAACAGCTAAGCAACTCCTTCAATTTATTGAAAATCATTGAAGCTTAGCAGTTAACTATAGCCATAGCAGCATTCATAATAGATCTTACTAGTCACAGTGTTACTGGTCTTATTAGACCTGCACAAAAAAAATCAGTACTCGATTTTGATTCCAAATATCTAAAAATATGACCTTAAAAGAGATATTTATATATTAAAACAATATCGTAAATACTTAATAATGTCGCGCACCGACTAAAACGCAAACGAGATTTGTGAACTAAAATCTAAAGTATGGAATTTGACAGCTTGTTGACAGCAAATGTCAAATTGAATAAAACTATTTTACTTATTTTATCGCATTTAATTTACTTATTTTAATTCCCGACGTTTCGGGTGGTTAACAGCAACCCATGGTCACGAGGGGGACTGAAATGTTTGACGTCCCGATGTCACAGTTAGTCCGGCTACCTTCACTTTTTGAATATTAATTTTCAATAACATCGGGACGTCAAATATCTCAGGCTTCCCCCCCCCCACCCGTGACCATGGGTTGCTGCAAAATAAGAATAGCATTGACCTTTAAAAAATAAAAATGAGTATTTAATTTATAATTCTAAAGTAATTTACGAAATCAAATTTTTACTTACTGTATTTCATCAATACTTGCAAATACTTAAAAAAGATTTTAGTATTCAAAGGGATCCCTTTAATCTTGTGAGAGAATTTATTCTTAAATCTTCCCTTTTATACGTCACCAATTCTAATACTATATTGGCCGATTTCCGACTAAAGGATTAAAGGGTTTCCCCCTGTATGTAAACACGGTAGCAGTACCTACAAAAGGTTGAAATTGTGGGATAAGTAATTGAGTATATTCTAACCTTGTAGCTTTCTCATAATGTCGTATAATAATATTTTTTTTGGTGTGTCAAATCAAATCAAATCAAAATAAGCATAGGGTATTTGTTGTTATTATTTATAACATTGTATGATTTCGTTTTCCAGTTGATTGACTCTTCGTGATTACATGCATAATTGCCTGACTGGAATGAGATTAGCGTCGGTCTACGATAAACGTATCTAGTTTCCTGTTGGTAGCAATTATTTCGTCAAGATCTAAAATGACTTGTTGGGCTTTGTTTAATGCGATGTGAAGTTTGTACAACACAATAAAGAGTTAATATCTTTAATACTACTTGTAACTATATTAAATAATTTATTTTAATAGATTATTTGTAAATAATATTATTTTGTTGTTGCAAATTTCCATTCTTACAGTTGGTAATCAGCGATGGTCGAGCGACAGCATATAACAAAAAATCAGTTATTGTATTTTTGTGTTAAAAATTCTCAATAGCAGACTGGAGTCATGAAGTTCGCGATGTTTTACCCCCTTACCTCGAAAAGCACGTAAAGCCGTTGGTCCCGTCCCATCAGACTACGAGAGTCAGGGAATAGAGAGTGCACCTGTGCTTGCGCATATACTCGGGCACTATAATCCTGTACTGCGCAGATAGCTAGTCTCCATTGAGACTGTCCCCTGAGACCAAAATCGGTCTTGAGTACATTATTTTTAGACAGAAGTCATGACAGTCAAACATGATAGTAATTAAGGGAATATACCTACCATAATTTTTATCAAAAGTAGTTCTCACTTGTATACAAAGACACATCAAAATTAGATTAAAATTTAATCTATAATAAAAAATATTGTTTTATTAGTCGCATCCAAGTCTGGGACTGTCACATGTTACTTCGTAGGTAGGTAGGTAAGTAGGTTGCATTTCGTAAAAGCAACCTACCTACCTAAGTGATTGTGTAAGCGATAGACTAGCCACCTATTATTTCTTTCACATTCTTCATAATATATACCCATACTTTTTAGCTAAACGTGACCGAATATCTCGCTGCTCATTAGACTCTGCCTACCCCCTCGGGAATCACAAGTGTGACGCATATATATATATATTAGCAGCCTTGGTTTCAAAAACCAGCGTGGGTTTTACTTTTGTTCTAAAATAAACAATTTTATAATTTAATGAAATATACTTGCAACAAATTATAAAATATAAAATACAATACAATTATTGACAACCTTTATTTCGTTTTTTTTTAAGAGTACATATATCGAAATATTGCATGCCTTAAGCGCGAAGCGCTTATTATAGGATGTTCTACTAGGACCTAAAAATCAAGATTCCAAGGTTTTGTCGAATGAAATCGTATCTAACAATCATATTGTAAATATAAATGATATAAAAAGCACATTGTCAGAAAGTTAAATAATTGTTGAAATTATTTTTTTTTAATTGATTAACTGCTATTTTTACATAAAAAAGTGGTTTTAGTGGCTTATGGTGTGGATTTATCAAGTCCGCATGGAGGGGTAAACACGATAACTTTTGAAAATATAAATTTTTCAACTAAATCCATTTTTTAATCTCTTCATCTATCATGTAGGAAGCCATGGAATGTAAATAGCAGTTTAATTTTGTTTTGTTTAGTTATAATTAATTTTTTTCGGTTGAGAAATCCCGAAATTTTCGGTGTTTTGAGCAGCCTTGTAATCATTTATTTTACTAAATACACTTTGTCTCACCCTCACTCCGGGCTCGGCCGCCGTAGTGAGTGGACACTGTATCACTTGTTTGCAGCGAAAAAGATCTCTGTAGAAATACAAAATATTCGAAAATCCAAATTTGATACATACTTGACAAGGTAAGATATTATTATAATCATAGATTTTTATTACAGTATTTTGTTTAGCTAGCACAGAACAAATAATAGTACTACGTACTAAAAGTAAGTAGGATTTATATATAAAAATACTTAAATACGTTTTGGAGTTTATGGAGTGACCTGAAGGTGTACTTCGGTATCTGCTACTGGAACTCCCCGACGAGAAAAACTGGGTGTGCCGAGTTTGGACTCGTTTTGATAGTTATGACGGCACCTTTCCTCCGGACTTGAGAAGTGACTTGAAGGTGCACTTCGGCGACTGCTACTGGAACTCTTTGACGAATAGAACTACAACTAACATTTTTTTTATTTGTTCACGAGCATAATATTAGCATTATGAGTCGTGCACTTTTGGATTTTCAAACTTTTTTTTTAAATTGAAGTTTGACATATTCCTTTATATTCTAAAAAATAAATATCCATAAAAACTTGACATCCGGTACGCATCCATATCATTTATAATGTAGGATGTTTCACATACAAATCAACAACCGAAACTTTTAAACTATCTGAGATACAAAAACCCAATTTCGAAAGCCTCGAAATACTGGGAAAATGTGTCACCCCACTGCGTAGACTAACACCATTGTTGGTATTTAGAGGAAGGTATAAAACCCACTTTCTAAATTAACAAAAATATTTACGACGATTTTAAATTATAGCTCCCTCGATCTGGCTTATGATTTAGACAAAGTGCGAGTGTTGAATCATTGGACATATTAATAGGAAGGTAATCAGTACTTAAGGATCGGACGATTATGTTTTATAGAATAAGGGTGACAAACGAGCACACAGTCCACCTGATGGTAAGTGGTTGCTGTGGCACATAGACATACTTCTATCTTCGTTTACAAATTTAAATGCAGATGCGTTGTCAGCCGTGAGGACTAAGATAGAATGCCTCTTTTCCAGTAAAAAGGGTCTCCGGTTCTCTACACTCAGCATACGAAACACAGCACACAGCAGCATTAAGCTGCTATTTTACGCACGTATTCTGTGAGAGCGTGGTCCTTCCCCAGTCGAGCCGACCCATTCGTGCTACAACTATACTATTAATATAGCTGCAGCATGGCTCTACCACGTAAAAACGTTCCTTAATAGAAGAAACATCTCTGCACATACTAACTGATTGCGGAACCTTAATGCGCAAAAGTAACACTCATCTTTGAAACTACGTACTTAGCCCAGAAGAAGTGAAATTACTCACAGCTAAGCAACTCCTTCAATTCATTGAAGATCATTGCAACTTATCAGTTAACTATAGCCATAGCAGCGTTTATAATAGACAAAGACATTTAAGTAGTAGTAATAACCGGACATCAGCAACAAAATGGTCATCTATAGGATATATTTCGGATTTGTGTCATTTAGTCTTAGTGACATCGTCAAAAAGTCAAGACTCATTCGTTTTCTAAATTTAAAAGATATTTTTTAAAGAAAATATGCCCGATTGTGCATTAAGGTATTGTAAGTCCCGATATGTAGCAAAAACTGAATGTGATTTCGGTTTATTATCGCAAGTATAATGTATATTTACCCCATAATTTTTTAATTTTATTATTTCTGGTAGATTGTTCTAGAACATTTATTATTATTGTAATAAGCGCCCTCTGTTATCAAGTAACGTCACCAAATGAGTTAGTGATTGATAACGTTTATCGATTGGTGCTATCGATAAAAATATTATACAGTATGCATATTTAATCATCTACAATATTTAAGGAGGTGAAACAGTAAACGATACTGTACCCATACCAATAAAGAAATCGGGTGGGCCTGTATCGGGGCACACGGCCGTTGGTTTTAACGTGAAACGTCTATGTCAGCCAGTAAACCAGTCAACAAGATAGCATTCTTTTTTAAATTTTAATATAATTCTACAACACCAGGAGAATTGCAGATGCGTTGCGGCCTTTTAAAAAGGAGTAAGCTCGTTTTTTGAAGGTCCCTGAGTCATATCGGTCGATAAAAATCGCCGATGGTAAACGATTCCTAAGAAAACTCCTATTAAATTGCACGATAGTGGACCGTCAAGCATCCAAATGATGTGGATGGTAACGTAAATGTTGTCGCGATGTGTGCTGGTGAAATTTGGTGGCTGGAATTAATCCGAAGAATTCCTTAGAGCACTCACCGTGGTAAATATGATAGAAAAAGCAAAGGGATGCAACATCTCTACGCAGTGCCAGTGAATCGAGTCAATCAAAGAGAACTCGGTCGTCGACGATTCGAGCCCTCTGCTCTCTATGCGGTCAAGTGGAAGGAGCTCGCACTGGGGAGCCCGGCCCAGAGATGAGAACAGTATGGCCCAGTGAGAACCATGTGAGGCCGAACCTGCGCTTGTATAGTTGCAAACGGTGTGCAAGTATGAAATACTGTCCCGCTCTACTGAGTACGCTAAGCTTTTTTAAGAAGCCAATTTAGCTTTCTCTTCCAAGTAACCATGCTATTGCAGGTCATTCGATATGTCGATGCCGAAGATTCCGCTACTAGCTGCGGCAACAAGGGAAGTGCTCTGAAATTGAGGAGATACGACAAAGGTGTTCTTTTTAGCGGTAAACGCGCAAACTTGTGAATTTGTATAATAATTTATCGTGTAACGACTTCTAAGTTCAGTGCTTTCCTAAAATATGTTAGATTTAAAGTGTATTTTTGTAAAAGAAATGAATTTGCAAAACATGGACGCGCATATGGATGTAAAGGAGGCGAGAGAAGTGTGTCAGGATTGTGCCAAATGGAAGTCCTTAGTCTCTGCCTACCCCTCTGGGTGACAGGCGTGAGTGTTTATGTTTTTTTATGTTATGTTTTATGGACGCGCTCTCTTATTGGATTTGACGTTTCGCGATGTGCCTTCGACGCCGATGTAGATAGTGCTCATACGTATAGTGTAGGTAAACGATAAACATGTTTCATCAGCGGCAATATTCCAATGGATCACGCTGGCCAGATATAACGGATATTAGCTATCTGGGCAGGGCAGGAGTTTAGTGCATAATTGCGTCCGTAAACTCATGTGCAATCTCTATTACTTTACTCTTATAGTCCGATGGGACGGTAAACCGACACGACCGAAGAGAGATCAGGCGCAGGATCAACGGCTTTACGTGCTTTCCGAGACACGGGGGTGAGACACCGCCAACTTCCTGACTCTGGGCAGCTACTGAGAATTTATTGATGGAAAAGCTCAATAACTGTTTTTTTTTGGCCCGACCCAGGATTCGAACCTGGGACTTTATGATCAGTAGTCGCACTACTACAACCACTAGACCAACGAGGATTCAATTGAAAATATAATATTATTATAATATATATACCATATTATAGTCGTGAGGTTTGACTTTTTATTGAAATATATTGTTTCCTTATCAGATAGTTAGGTGCACTAAAGTAGGGTGTCGATATTTCTTTTTTTTCTGTTTTAAAATTTCATGAATGTTTTCTCATCTTTTATTAGCAAATAAATGTTTTAATATTTTTATTAATTATATTAAATTCCAATTGCTATACGTTAGATTATGTATTTAATGTAGTAGAGCCACGCTGCAGCTATATTATGGTTGTAGCACGAATGGGTCAGCTCCACCACGAGGACAGCGCTCACAATATAAAAAGTGTACGTTGTACGCAGCGTCACCCTTTTTTTTTGGTAAAACTTTACGCCACTCTGTTAGAAACTAGACTAACTAGACACTAAAAATAACTCTGGTAAATTGGAGGCGTTTTACAAATATGAATTACACATGGAAAAATGTCCGAACCCGAAGCAATTATTTTTGTAAATCATACAAATTGTTCGGTGTGTGCTCATAAGTAACCAAAGCTGCGATAGCTCAGGGCATAAGCGCTTGTATTAAAGATTTCATGGCACGCGGGTAAACCGATTGCGATTTCCGCTGGTACCAATGAAACTGTTAATAACAATTTTAAATGCCGATTTACCAGCTAAATGCTTGAGAAATTGAAAGAACATTCCATTAAGTTCACTAACACGTATTAGTGGAGCGTGGCGAATACTTTCTTGCTCAAAACTCCTTACATTTATGTGGGAGGAGACCTATGTCCAGCAGTGGAGCGAATGTAGGATGTTATTTTTATTTTTATGATTCTGTGATGCTGTTAATAAATTGAAATAAAATAAAATAGAAATGAAAGCGTATTTGTTTACGACTGTATGCTGATTGCTGAGTGGTGTCCTTTATATCAAACCCGTACACATGCATCCCGTACACATGTATTATAGTTTATTATTGTGTTTGTGTGTGTGTGCGTGCGTGTGTGTGTGTGTGCGTGTGTGTGTGTGTGTGTGTGTGTGTGTGTGTGTGTGTGTGTGTGTGTAATCTTTAATTTCACATACACCAAATAAAATTGCAACCGTGTAATATTTAAGTTCGTTCGTTCTTAACTAGTACCGACTTCTAGCGGAGTACTAGAAAATCTCTTGCTACCGTCAAATTTGTTTTTATCTATGACACAGTAATTCGAGAAAAACTTTAATTTATGTATGTTATTACTTTAAGTTATAATAATACACTCTAGTTGAACGAGTTTATGACAGGTGTTGTTCGTCCTGTCACTTTAGTTTTAGTAAAGCTCGACCAAGATCGACCGATTCTTTTCTTTCCAAGAACGCGTAATATAAAGTTGTAGACAATGTTTTACATAAAAATCCTTTAACCCTTTGCTGATAAATAAATTTCTATCATTAAAATAATATTATATTAGTTTGATTTCAATCCCTCACTACAATTTGTTTAGACGTAACTCGAGATCAACTGCGCTTTACTTGGTGACCTATATCATGTGAACTAGTTAGCCCAAAGAAAAGACTATTTTAATTGCAGTTTCGTGCTATTTACTAGTGTTCCAGATTTTTCCGCACGGAGAAAGTGTAAGAGGCAATACGAAAAAGAATTTCTAGATTGTAATAAGTGACCCCTTTGTGCCAACGTTTAGCCCTATAGTTTTAACAGTATGTGAATAATATGGCTGTAACATACAGACAGACAATGAGATGGACGGAAATTTTAAGGGTTGTTTGTTATCGATTGTGTGATACCTACTGATAAAAAGTTATAGGAATAAAAAAATGCCTTATAAGAATAACACCATACAAGTATTTATGAAAGCAGCATAACTTATGTAAAACGCTTTCGAGTGTAGGTGATGACGGTAAAACATAATATATAATAACATAACAATACAACTTATTTGCTTCATCGTTTGTCATGCGTAAAGCTAAGGAGTGGAATAAGTTGCCAGTGTTTGTCTTTCCATCCGATTACAATGTGGGTGTCTTCAAGGCGAGAGTGAATAGGCTTTTTTAAAGTCAGTGCCCTTTATCATCTTCGGCTGCATCATGACTCACCATTATATTATTAGAATATAAAATAAAAACCCTTAAGGCTTATGTTCACTTGTGGAGTTTTATTATGTTGATGGATGGGTGAGTGAATGGATTTAGTACTTTGGGATTATCCCGTCGACCTCTCAACGCTCATAAACCAAATAAAAATAAAACATTACACCAATCTTGCAATATCAGTAACAGGCTGTTGTGCGCCTGGGGAGGCCCTTAGGCCACCCCATAGCCGCGTACATTACAAGTAAATAAATTAAAATAGCGTTCAGAGGTCGACGGGATAATCCCAAAGTAACATTTATATAATTAACAATAGTTCAAATCCACGACGGCTCTATGGCGCAGTGGCTTAGCTTTCATTTTTTTTTCATTTTCAATTCAATTTAAATCATAACAAAATGAATACTTGTATGACATAAAAACGGTTTAGTTGTAATTTTGCTATAAAATTGGGGGTTTTCTTTATTGTTACATTTCTTTAGTACGAAAAAAATTAAAAATGCTTTAAAAAAGGCATACTCTATTTTCCATATAGAGATATCGATACTCAAAAATTACTTTTTTTACACAGGAATATTGACCCAAAGTTACTTCTGCAACGGCTTCGGCGCTGTGGGAAGTGCAGCCCCTTCGCCCTTGCGTAGCAAATCCCAGGCACCCATGCTCACCTCCGCAGCTTTGACTTATTGGTCGTCTTCGGCGACCAGCCTTAGCCGCTACGGCTCGCACAGGTGCCTGCTATTTGCTACAGCGGGCGGGGCTGCTCTCTCTCCGTGCCGACAGCTTTACGAAAACACTCTAGGGGTAGGGCAGACAAGACTACGTGGAGTCGGAGCGTGCTGATTCGGTTTTAGTATTGGATATTTGAGTATGGAAACTAAGCGAGATATTGAAAAATTTTATCCTTACTTTTTGACGTATCTCGTCAAGATCTATTCAAATCGTGGCACCGTAGGAACCGTAGAAGCCCCTATATTATTTGATTGTAACTAAATCTAAAACTATGAAGTCGGTAGAAAATAAAAATCCTTTTAAAAATTTTAGAAATCACTCCTTTGATTTGAAGAACAAAAACAAGGAAAGCATTTGTTCGTATAAAAGCAGAAAGTGTAATGTTACGTAATAGCAAATTAACCGTTAAGCAATTATTGCGCAAATAGCATACCTTTATTGCTGCAACAGTCTTCCTGTTAAGATTAGAATAAAACTCGTGCACAAAAGCAAATAAATATTCTAAGTACCTCTGCTGGGCGTAATCTTCCTTTGTGTCTGAGAGTACGAAATGACAAACAAAAGTTCTACGTTTAAGTTGTTAAATTATATTAGCATTCCACTCTTCTTCTTTTTTTTCTAGCCTGTAAAAGTTGACTGCTGGACACGGGCCTTTCCCGTTTTAAGCAGGATTTGCCTTTACCACCACAATTAACAGGAATGATGCTCGCAGTACCAGACGATTCGCACATGGGACGCTGCTCCCCATCACCAGTCTAGGTATTTTATATCAGGTGTAAACAAGATGAATTTACTGACATCTATCGGAAGCAACAAGTTTTTTCTGGCATTTCCTTTAATACTCTTACAACACTAACGACGACGACGACGAAATAGGTTGTTGGTTTTTCTTAAGCTGCTAAACGGTAAATATCATTGATATTAGCACGCTTCTTAATTTCATTATCGTTGTCTCATAATATTACTGTCTGTGGTCAAGAAATAGATAAAAAACAATAGCAAATATAGATTTTACTCAGTTACTGGGCGTTCAATCAATTGTTTATGCTCAATGGTTATTCTACAACCATTACAGCGAACCCTATGTTTGCAACATTTTGTTCGCACTTAAAATGGTATATTACGTGGTTATTTATCACTTTGTCGTCTTGGACTTGTTCGCCATTACTCAAGCTTAAGTTGCCTTGCTTGTGGCGTGCCGCGCAAGTTTAAACCTGATAGCAAAGTCATAGTTAATTCTATTTTATTTCGTTAGTGTAAAATATCTAATAAGTTAAATTATAGTCAGCTGTTATTGTATTTAGTGTATGTATATGTTCATTATTAGAAAAATAAGACTAAGTATTGATCTAAGCAACAATGATGAATTCAGTCCTTGCAAAAAATTGTTTTCTTTGCAAAAATAAATGATTAATAATTTTCCTGACCGACTTGGACCGTTGGAAATAAGTGTGGTGCCATTACTTTAACCATTATAAAATTAGACGAAGAGAATAGCCTTTAAGGTCTCGAGGCCTACAAGAGAAACAGCTACTGATAAGTCGATGCTATGGCCCGTAACCCCACATCTATTCTTAAGGACTAAGATATTACTAGTAAAAATATTTCCGGCTCTCGTCACTAACTATACAAAACAATGCGTTTCGTATGGGATATAGCAGCTTAATTCTGTTATTTTAAATTATTATTTTATTTATATAATTAATTATTAAATAATTAATAAAATCAGTCGTTTCTTAGTGAATTATATTTAAAACGTTAAAATTGTCTAACTCCGACGAAATTATGCGGTTCTTAGTTTTAACGTGGATCTTAGTTATTTATTTTTAACATTTTTGCTGTTGTCTAAGCGGGACCTTTCTCCGGTCGAGCTGACTCATTCTTGCTACAACCATAATAAAGCTACAGCATGACTCTATGACTTACGTATTAATTCTCCGTCATTTCAATAGAATCAATCCAAAATTTCCTTGAAAATTTCCGCAAATTTGATACAGAAATAGCATTTCAATTCCAATCATTTCTAGTTTTTTTTTAATGTGGATCAAAAAATCAACACATGTTGAATTCATGTTTTCAATAATTATATGAAACTCAGTTTTGCACAATTTTAGGGATTTATGTCACTAAAACTTTGCAAAACAAGAACAATAGTATTATTTTTTTAAATCTTCGCTAATTATCTGATCAGACTACATATATGCCGTGTAGTGGCGGTTAAGAATATCCACTACCCCATATCTTCCCGTGGGTGTCGTAAGAGGCGACAGTGGGAAACAGGCAGGAGATGGGCAGCAGCATCTTCCACATAAAAATATCACAATAAAAAACTGCGGTTGCCAACGCGCTCGCCAAGCGTGGCCACTATGGCAATATACCCACCCAATGAATAAAGTTACGAAGAGACGGCCTGCAGTCCCCGGCGGCCCCGCTATTCCTGGCTACGGTGGCGACCACGGTAACGGCGGGGCAGTTGGTGCTAAGAATCACCGGTGGAGGTTCGGTTGCCACCTACGACGACTCGACCTGGCAATTTATAACGCACGCACCCTGAGGACTGACGAGAAGATCCTGGAGCTGAAAGAAGAGATAGACAAGTTGCGCTGGAATATTATAGGATTATCCGAGGTCCGAAGAGAGGGGGAGGACACGGTAATCCTCAAATCGCGACCATCTGTCCCAAGGAGGTGTCGGATTTATCGTCCACAAGTCTCCTGTTAACAACGTTGTAAAGATTGGGAGCGTGTCGACGAGGGTTGCGTACCTTATACTCAGAATCACCAAACAGTATTCTCTGAAGGTCATACAGGTTTACGCACCAACCTCGGCACACCCCGATGAGGAGGCGGAGGAAATGTATGAGGATATCTCTAGAGCCATGCATTCCTCCAAAACCCACTATACGGTGTTAATGGGAGACTTCAACAAAAAACTAGGCACTAGAGAGAACGGTGAGCTGAAAGTAGGGAAATTCGGAATAGGGCAACGGAACTCAAGGGACCAGCAGCTGACTGACTTCATGGAGAAAGAGGGACTCTTTATGATGAACTGTTTCTTCCAGAAGCAGCCCCACAGGAAGTAGACCTGGTCGCAAGCCCCGACGGTTCGACAAAAAATGAGATTGACTTCAGTATGACGATCAGACGACAACTGTTCAGTGATGTCTCAGTGATCGCGAGGCTGAAAACCGGCAGCGATCACCGAATGGTTAGAGGCATACTGAACCTAAACGTTAAATTGGAGAGGTCTCGTCTAATGAAGTCAACGCTCCGTCCCCCTCGTGCTCTAGTCCAAAGTTCCGAAACCTTTCAACTCGAGTTACAAAACCGTTTTCAGTGCCTAGAAGACTGCAATGGAGTGGACGATATAAATAATAAGCTCGTGGAAACTGTCCATGCGGTCGGAGCTAAGTTTTGCAAGACCCGCCGCAGAAGAACACAAAAACTCTCCGATCACACTCTTAATCTCATGGCTGTTAGACGGGAAATGAAGCTGCAGTCTACAACAGATTTGACAGCATACAGGCAACTGAATAGACAAATCTCCAAATGCATGCGGCGGGACTTACGCAACTTCAATACAGCTTGTATTGAAGAAGCGATTGAGCGGAACCAAGGCTCCAAAGTTTTTGCCAGAGATCTGTCTGCCAGAAAGAGCCAACTGTCAAAGCTGAAGACCGAGTGTGGCAGCATCGTTACTGGGACACCTGAGATTTTGAGTGAGATTGAGAGGTTTTTTGGGCAGCTGTACACGTCATCGTTGGAGCCACACGCAAGTGTAAGTAACGATCCAAGAGCGAGTCTTATCCGACACTATTCAGAAGATATCCCGGACGTCAGTCTGAGCGAGATTGGCTCTCCAGCACCTTAAAAACGGCAAGGCCCCAGGTGAGGATGGAATTACAGCGGAGCTTCTGAAAGCGGGTGGAAAACTGGTACTTGAAGTCCTTTAGAAGCTCTTTAATTCCGTCCTCCATGGTGGCACTACTCTGCAGGCGTGGAGCAGAAGTGCGGTGGTCTTGTTCTTCAAGAAAGGCGATAACACTCTCTTGAAGAACTACAGACCGATTTCCCTTCTGAGCCGCGTCTACGTGCTGTTTTCGAGAGTCATTACGAATCGTCTCGCACGCAGACTCGACGACTTCCAGCCTCCCGAACAAGCCGGTTTCCGAAAAGGCTTTAGTACCATAAACCACATACATACCCTTCGGCAAATTGTGCAGAAGACCGAAGAGTACAATCTGCCACTTTGCCTTGTGTATGTGGACTATGAGAAAGCCTTTGATTCCGTCGAAATTTGGGCGGTGCTACAGTCCCTTCAGCGGTGCCAAGTTGACTGTCGGTATATCGAAGTGCTGAAATGTGTGTACAGTAGGGCTACAATGGCTATCCGAGTACAGAATCAGAGTATGAAACCTATCCAACTGCAGAGATGTGTAAGACAGGGTGACGTTATATCCCCGAAACTGTTCACCGCTGCATTGGAAGACGTTTTCAAGCTACTGAACTGGAAAGGATACGGTATTAACATCAAGGGCGAATACATCACTCAACTTTTTGCCGACGATATAGTCCTTATGGCAGAATCGCTGGAGGACCTAAGCACTATGCTCAATGACCTCAATAATTTCTCCCAACGGATAGGTCTTAAGATGAACATGGACAAAACAAAGATTATGTGTAATGTCCATGTCACACATAGGTGTGACATGGACATTACACATAATCTTTGTTTTGTGTGCTTTGTGTGCCGGCATAGGCCGGTACTTGTTGGGAGCACTAAGCTCGAAGTTGTTGACGAGTATGTTTACCTGGGACAAATAGTCCGACTAGGTAAGTCCAACTTCAAACGAAAGGTCAATCGACGGATTCAACTCGGTTGGGCAGCGTTCGGGAAATTACGGCACATCTTCTCGTCAGGTATACCTCAAAACTTGAAAACGAGACTGTACAACCAGTGCGTGTTGCCAGTGATGCCCTATGGAACTGAGACGTGGTCTTTCACTGCTGGCCGGATGAGGAAGCTCAAGGTCGCTCAGCGAGCTATGGAGAGGGCTATGCTCGGAGTTTCTCTGCGTGACAAAATTATAAATGAGGATATCCGCAGTAGAACCAGAGTGACCGACATAGCCCAACGGATTAGTAAGCTGAAGTGGCAATGGGCCGGCCATATAGCTCGAAGAACCGACAACCGATGGGTAAAAAAGGGTCTCGAGTGGCGGCCTCGTACCGACGGACGAAGTGTAAGGCGTCCCCCTACTAGATGGAGTGACGACCTGGTAAGACATGCAGGAAGTCGATGGATGCAGGTGGCTCAGGACCGTGCTTTGTGGCATTCCTTGGGGGAGGCCTATGTTCAGCAGTGGACTTGTGAAGGGCTGTAATGATGATGATGACTACATCTAACTTTCTATCTTCTTTCAATCTTTCCATACAAGATGAAGAGAAGGTAAATTATATGCTGCAGTTTTTATCATGTTTATCACTTTAAGACACCTTTAAGATACCAACAGACCGTTAAATTTAATACTACTCTACTGTTGGCAGGAATGTTGGTGTCAAGATCTAGTAAGAAAGTTCAAATAAACATTTAAGAAAAATCGGTCAACATATTATCCTTAAATTTTGATTAGAAATTTTAAATAAAATCTAGACTATGAAAATTCTTTGAGTTTTCCTGAAAATACCCTAATTTTGGATGTTAGGACATCAATTTTATTAATTTAATCGTAACTATGATATCCCAGGTGCTAAGCAATCGCCGTAAATTTTACAGTATGCGAGCAACCTGGAGTCTATCCCCGCCGACAGCAATGAATTTGATATCTGAGTACCGATTCACCATGTGCTCGGCGATAAAGGAAAATATCGTGGGAAAATCTGCATGGCTATGAAATAAATATATGTAACACGTCAAGTCCGCTAGAACTGGAACGGTGCTGCGGACTAATAACTCCATGACTCTCTCAGATATAAAAGGAGGCTTGTGGCCTGTAGTTGAACGTATATTGGCTGTAACTTTAACTGTAAATAACAGAATTCGTCATTCATTTCCGATTACCAGATCTTATGAAGTTCTTTCTTAAATGTTTATGTATAATTGTTCACAATAGATTCCAGATCGATAATTGCTAGTAACGAAAATCAGGAACAACTAAATTTCTCTCCGAACGTGACACTTTGTGCTCGAAGCCAAGTTTGGAATCGAGTAGAATACTAATATTTTGCCTATTGAAGTAAAGTGATAGATTGGTCTGTGGCTTCTTTGTTCAGAAATAATATTATATTTCTAACGTAACTGGTCAAATAAATGTTAGTTATGGAAAAAAAAACATTTTCAATGTGTGTGTGTATGTGTGTGTGTTGAAAAACATTTTGTATGTGTGTGTGTGTGTGTGTGTACGTGTGTGTGTACGTGTGTGTGTTCGTGTGTACGTGTGTTTGTGTGTGTACGTGTGTGTTTGTACGTGTGTGTGTGGGTGTGTGTGTGTGTGTGTTTGTGTGTGTGTGTGTGTGTGTGTACGTGTGTGTACGTGTGTACGTATGTGGGTTTGTGTGTTACATAATATATTAATTGTAAAATCAGATAAAATGTTTGAATGAAGTGATTTTTCGTAAAATCTTATAATTTATACTACTACTACTACTACTACTACTACTACTAGCCGGAAGAGATCGTTCTCTGGATGTTGGCAACGAATGACAACTGAACGGCGATGACGGGGTGTGTAAGGGAGGTCCTGTTGATGAAGAAGAAGGAAGAAAAAGAAGAATAAACGGAGGAGTAGTCGCGTAATGCAGTGATGTGGAGGAGTACCAGCACCATGAAGTAATGCTAACGTGGTCCCGTGGTACTGCGTACTTAAGAGAGAGGAGGTTTTAGTGGGTAAAAATCCCACACTACCGGTCTTATTTAACGGTGTCTATTTGAACATTTCCTCCTCTCTCTCTAATAAAAAAAAACTACTACTACTACTACTGCTGCTGCTGTTGCTGCTGCTACTACTATTTCTACCACTAGTACATCCTATCACAAGTCTACTGCTGAACATAGGCCTCCCCCACAGATTGTCAGAAAGTACTGAGCCACTTGTATCCATCGACTATCTGCGTATTTTATCAGATCGTCACTCGACCAAAACGGGGGGTGGGAGGTTGCCCAAAACTGCGCTTACCAGTACGAGGCTGCCAAATGAGAACATTTCTTTCATATCGCTTGTCGGTTCTTCAAGTTATATGGCCGGCACGTTGCCACTTCAGCTTACTGATTACTGACCTACGATATACTGACCGACGGAAAGTAGCTGCGTCGAAGGTGCGATACGTCTAAAGTCTGTGTCTATGGCAGACGGAAAAACATGATATTTGAGTCTAGCCAAACTTTTTGCCATTTTCCCACTTCAGTTTAAATCTTTGTTTAACCTTCTGTCTAATCTATACCTTCTATTATTATAGAGAAGTAGGGTTGTTTGTCAGAAAATTATAACTCAGTATCAGATTGGCCATGTCAGTAAATTAACATTATTTTTAGTATTTTGTATATTAATTAATTTCTGTCGTTACCTAAGTTTGGTGACTCCTTGCTTAGTGATAGGTTTTTATCTAAAAGTGGACTGCGTGTGAAGTGTGTCGAATAATAATAATTATAAAGGTGATGCTTAACACATAGTTAACAAATTGAAATTAATTTCGATGTTAATGTTACAGCCTACTAAAGTCAACTGCTGAACATAGGCCACCCACATAGATTGCCTCATAGGGAGATATTTGTTAAAAATGCCACGCTTGGCAAGCGGGTTGGTAACCGCAGTTTTTTTATTTAAAAAACAATCTCATTTCCGACAGTTTAAGGGCAAGGAAATGTTTCACAATGCGTGTTGGCGAACTTCATATGTCTTCAAAACGACTTTCTCCTTCACCGCTAATCACGTTGTAAATCAGCACTTAAAATTGCAATCAGCTGTTTCATTGGTGCCGGCGAGGATCGAGCCCGGGTTGCTCGCGTACTATGAAATTTACAGCGAGCGCTTAACCCCTGAGCCAACGATTAAATAATGTTACTACGCAACAGATACATCACTCCCATACAAAAGCGAAAATACCTACGCTATAATAGCCTACAAATTTTTAATAATAATCCCAGACGTTAATTGCAAGCTGAAATATACCTTCTGCACGCGTACCGGGAGATGAGGACGCTTTGCCCACCGCGCGACCTTCTTATGGCTGCGTCAGCGAGGGTACGAGCGAACGCGCAAGGGTTTTACAAAGATGATAAAATAAATAAAAGACTAGAAACAATGAAATAATTGTTTTATTTGTGTGATAATCAAATAAGTTTGAGTTTTATAAAATGATAAATATCTTTATTTCCTTCTCTAAATTCTCTGTTATTAATCTTAACCCCACTGGTACTTGTACTCTCGGGAGTGATTCAAGGTAGCACGTGGTTAATTTTTAAGCATTTTATTCACTAAGTGATTAAAATTAGTTTGCGGTTGTTTCGGTCCGATTTTTGGTGAGTTTGAATTGTATTAAGTTACTTAACGCACAGACACTATATTAGCTTAGTTTTGTTTATTTTTCTTGTATTTTCTCCCCACTTTGGGGGGACTTAAATTTTAATTTTATGTTCAGCAGTGTTACAGATTAAATTGGCGTTACTCCTATAAGTTAGAAATATCATTTGCTATCTGTTAAAATAAAAATAATATGAACACTTCAAAAGATATTTTAATTCATGATAAGTATTAAGACAATTGTTAAATTTTATAGCAAATAAATGTGGACTACATTTATTTGCTAAGCTTAGATTAGTAGAGCCTAATTTGAATGTATTACATTTTAATGCGTCATCTACTTCACTCTATAGCTTATTTTATCGAACAAATTGGTTGACACTTGACTTTTAAAGCGACAGTATTACGTAAAATAGATGCTAGATGGCCAAAACGCCAATAATTTGATTAAAATCAGTAAATCGTGAAATCGTGAATTTTAATGATTGGATCAGATATTAATATAACTATATTCATTGAAGTTAATTTTATTTATTTAATAAATGTGTTATTTAATTTTAATTACTTATTTTAATAGTTAAACATTAAATTATCAAACTAAAATTAAAATTAATTAAAATCTTTAAAACGTGCGGCACCCCACTACGTGTACTCCCGGGAGTACGATAGCCGGTAGGTTTATAACGCGAGACCTTGAGCTAGTGACGGAGTCCTGCCTGAGCCACCACGCTACCACAGCTCTCCTGAGCTCATAATAATCCGCTATAATAATAGCGATTTAACAATAAAATATAACTAATTATAAATATAATATGCCGAATTTAATGAGAATGGGTAGCGTGGAATCCTCGGCGTCGACATATCGAATGACATACAGATCTGCTGTCACTTGGAAGAAAAGGCTAAATTAAAGCTGCCATGGTAGTAGCTAAGGGAGCTGTCAAAATATATTTACCCGTAATGTGTTTTCCTATGTGTAGCTATCTTCGCAAATATAGTAATAATCATGAATCACGTTTTTACTTGACTATGTCATTCATATTCTTAATCTTCTTAATGTTGTAGGGAGGATTTGCCTCAATCGTCACGCCTGGCAGATGAATTGGCAACCGCAGTACCAGACGTCTCACACTTTTAACGACCGTCGCCGGTCGGTGTATTCTACACATTCACTACATTAAGGTGTAAACAAGATGGTTATATCATCATCTATCGAATGCAATAAGATCTTTCTAGAGTTTTCCAAAATCGCCTTTTACTACACCCTCGTTACGAATTGTGGTGATGGATGCCCACTGTATATGCCAGGCTGTATGCTCATTTGTCACCCATATTCTATAAAAACATGTCTCCGTTAGGCTGCAAAAAGCAATTGTCTCGAATTTTGAAATAATTACTTAATAATACGATAGTATATACTTTATTTTTCGCGTTATAATCTGTGAAACCCTTTAAAAACTACATCGATTTATTTTAATTGGAGTCAATAGGTAAACCAATTATTTCTGTTAATTGGTATGCATAGTCATAACTGCAATAGGTTCTATATTTGTACAAAAGCATGTTGTACGCCCTACGAATGATCTCATAATAAGATTTTCTTCTTTAAAATAAATATGTAAATATGTTACCTATAAATGGCCTGAACATGCAGTGGCGGTATAAGAATATCCACCTACCCATAAAGATTTTCTCCTTTAAAATAAATATTTAGTTACCAATAAATGGCCTGGCCATGTAGTGGCGGTGTAAAAATATCCACCTCCCCATATCGTCCCGTGAGTTTCGTAAGAAGCGAAAGAGGGAAACAAACGAAAAAAAGAGATGGGTAGCAGCGTCTAATAAAAAACTGCGGTCACCAACTCGCCTGCCAAGCGTGGAAATATAGTAAATATCCCTCCTATGAGGCAAACTATGGGGAAGGCCTATGTTCAGCAGTTGACTTTTGATAGGCAGTAACGGTAAATGGCCTTAGGGCATTTCTAGATTCCTCAGTACAACGACAACAACAACATACGCTCAACATGGCGAGCCGATTGTTGCTGTTTAACAAAAAATTATACATTATGTTTTCTTTTTAGCTATGGCCTGTATGCCTTTTTTTTTGGAGAGGGGGTAAACGAGCATGCGGCTCACCTGATGGTAAGTGACTACCGCCGCCCATGAACAACCGCAACACCAAGGGAATTGCAGATGCGTTGCCGGCCTTTTAGAAAGGAGTAGGCTCTTTTCTTGAAGGTCCCTAAGTCGTATCGGTCCGGAAAAATCGCTGGTGGTAATCGATTCCACAAGGAAGTTGTGCGAGGAAGAAAACTTCTTCTAAATCGCACAGTGGTGGACCGCCAATCATCCAGGTGGTGTGGATGGTATCGGAGTTCTGCCGCGATGTGCGTTTGTGAAACATCTTCGCAGCGCCAATGAATCGAGCCGATCGGAAAGGACTCGGTCGTCGACGATTCGAGCCGCTCTGCGCTGGATGCGGTCAAGTGGAAGGAGCCGGCACTGGGGAGCCCCAGCCCAGAGACGGGAACAGTATTCCATGTGAGGCCGAACTTGCGCCTTATAAAGTTGCAGGCCGTGTGCCGACATAAAATACTGTCCCGCTCTGCTGAGCACGCCAAGCTTTTTAGAGACCAATTTGGCCTTCTCTTCCAAGTGACCACGAAACTGCACGTCACTCGATATGTCGACGCCAAGGATTCCGATACTGGCAGAGGCAACAAGGGGAGTGCCTTGAAACTGAGGAGATACGACAAAGGGTTCTTTTAGCGGTAAACGCGCAAACTTGTGTCTTCTGGGATTGAACTGGACTAGATTTAGTCGCCTCCAATCCGAGACTTTGTTCAGCAAAGACTCGACTTCAGACACAAGTTTGTCCCGGTACTCAGCGACGTTTTCCCGAGAAATATTTGCACGGCTGGTATATAAGGCATCACCAGTGCTGTCGTTATGCAATGAACGTTACCAGTTTGCAACATATCATTGATATGCAGGAGAAACAGCGTTGGTGATAGCACGCAGCCATGTGGAACACCAGCGTTGATAGGCTTGTAATCACAGCATGCACCGTCTACTACGATCTTGATGCTCCGATCAGCAAGGAAACTGGTGATCCAATTGCACAATTTTTCGGGAAGCCCATAGGAAGGGAGCTTCGAAAGAAGCGCTTTGTGCCAGACCCGATCGAAGGCCTTCGCTATGTTTAAACTAACGGCCAATTCCTCCTTGGACTCTACTGCCTCCGCCCATCTATGAGTCAGGTAGACCAGAAGATCACCAGCTGATTGACCACGACGAAAACCGTATTGGCGGTCACTAATCAGCTGGTGATCCTCAAGGTACTTCATGAGCTGGCAGTTTATAATAGACTCCCATTATTTTGGAGAACAAGGAGGTGATGG
Source organism: Parnassius orleans (assembly GCA_029286625.1). NCBI lineage: Eukaryota > Metazoa > Arthropoda > Insecta > Lepidoptera > Papilionidae > Parnassius > Parnassius orleans. Next base: position 3,413,051 of record JAGSMP010000168.1, read on the forward strand.
CGATAGGCCTGTAGTTGGACGGGTCTGAGCGGTCGCCTTTTTTACGGATCGGGTAGAACAAAGCTGTCTTCCATGAATTTGGGACTACGCCTTGGGAGTAGGAGTACCGGAAAAGACGCGTTAAAACCGGAGCCAACTCCGGAGCACACGTCTTCAGCACAATGGGAGGGACTCCATCAGGCCCATTCGACTTGCTGACGTCCAGAGAGAGGAGTGTTTTGCGAACCGAGCGCTGTGTAAACCGCACATCCAGCATGGAGCACTCACACCGCTGGATGGTCGGCGGTGTTTTCCATCATTCAGAGTCGAGTTGGACGCAAAGAGAGCCTAACAGATCGGCTTTCTCCTTTGCGACATGGGCCAGTGAGTCGTTCTCTGTGCAGAGATGGTAGCGATGACTGACAGAAGTTCCTTGGACAGCCTTGGCGAGAGACCAAAATGCACGGATTCCGAAGGTGGCCCGAAGGAAGGTGAACTAGCTTCTCGCCAATTCTGCCGATGTGCTCAGACCTTGCATTGGCATTGACTCTTTTGAAGGAACTGGAGGCGGAATTATACTTCTTTTTAAGAGCGCCTGTGTTTACATCCCGAGACGTTGATGCGTCAGCCCAGGCCCGGTAGCACCCTACTTATAGCGTGATGCTATTTTACAGGAGCGACCAAACCATGGCTGGGATCTGCCTCCGATGGGCACCACAGAGGATGGAATAAAAAGTTCCATACCCTGAAGTACCACATCAGCAACAGAATCAGCAACAACGCTGGGATCTTCCGGCGAGAAGCAAACCAAGGGTAGGATGCAAAAAAAGACCGCATCCTATCCCAATCGGCCGACCTATAGTGCCAAACACGATGGTAGCCTGCAGAATGCAACCGCGACGTTAGTGTGAGTGGCACCACACTCCGGACAAGTCAATGGTCCGACGAGCCTAAAGGAACGTCGACGGAAATCTGATATCCGTCCGGATGTGAGGTCAGCAGAAGGTCCAACAGGGAAGGTTCATGATCTTCCACATCTGGAATCCGCGTAGGCGAAGTAACCAGCTGTGTAAGACCATATGCCAAAGCAAAGTCATAAACAGATCTCCCCGCATGATCGGTTGAACGTGAACCGAGCCATTCGGCGTGGTGGGCGTTAAAATCGCCAAGGATCACGATCTCTGCGGATGGGATCTGCTGTAAAAAGGAATCTGTAGCCATTTGGACGTGGTCGATGAGTCCTCCGGCCACCTGCACTCTCAAGCGAAACGCAGAGGTAAACCTCTACTTCACGCTGGTATTCTGTGAGGTCGTGGTACCAACCCGGTTCGAGCCGGCCCATCCGTGCGACAGCACAAGCTGCCGCGTGGCTCTACCACAGTTAAAATAATAATAATAAAAAAAAAGTTTATGCCTGTAATAAAAAAAAGTTTATTCAATAAATCATCATACACTAATTATCACCGGGGATGGAGTCTCCTTTTAAGTATAAAAACTTGTGTTAGGAGAATAAAACTAATAACATTCGCGCCAAAGGTGTATATACGCGCGAGCGCGTTACTGTGAGCGAGTGAGTGAGTGAATGTATGTGTGTGTGTGTGTGTCACTCTCTCTCTCTGTGTGTGTGTGTGTGTGTGTGTGTGTGTGTTTTGTGTGCGTGTGTGTGCGCGTGTGTGAATAAATAAATAACATTATTTCATGTTTCTTAAAAGAGTCTCAGTATCATCATAGCTCTTATGCAATAACCATTTGGTTAGAAAATATTTGCAATTTCGTAATTTCTAATATAGATAAAAAAATCACACTCTTCTTTTCACTTGACGATGACATGATCACAAAAAAAACAATATACTTATTTGTTTATGTATATTAAATAACGTGGTTGCCCGCGCGCCAAGCGATAAGCGCCATTTATGGCAATTATCACCCCTATGAGGCAGTCTCTCATTTCTGTTAGAGTTTTAGGTCAAGAAAATGTCTATTAATACGTGCTGGCGAACTTCACATGTTATCGTAGTATATTTTTTTTAGTTTCTTAGACATACAGGTTACCTTACAACATTTTTCTTCACTGGTGAGCTCGTGGTAAATCAGCACTTAAAATTGCAATCGACAATTCATTAATCAGTTATAGATAATGTTTTTTCTATGTACACCTATTTTCGCAAATATAGTTAAATATCAGGAATCACGTTTTCCCTTGACTATGTCATTAATATTCTTCTTCATAAGTTCGCACAAGGATTTGCTTCAATCGTCACGCTTGGCAGATGAAATGAAAACCGCAGTAGCAGACGTCTCACACATGAGTCTCTACCTGCTTATACAGATAAAAAATCACTGTCTTGTTTTCACTTGAGGATCACATTGATACAAAAAATTAAAAGGGTAAGTAGTATATTAAATAATTGTAACAAATGTAATTCACTGCAATCAATCATTTTCACCAAAACCAAAAACCATTGCAATTGGAAATACTAGCCAAGCTCAGACAGGAAACGTATGATACGTACTAAAATACCAAAATAAAATTATATTCTTATTTAATATGTTAACTTAAAATTAGTTAAACTTTTATTTGATATCGTTAAAAATTAAAATATTGTTCAAGTACATGCCATGCACTATGAGATTCGCGCCACTAGATTTTTTTCTACTTTTTTATAGAATACGGGTGACAAACGAGCACACAATCCACCTGATGGTAAGTGGATGCTGTGGCCCATAGACATCTACATCTATCTTTGATTAAGAATCAAAATGCAGAAGCGTTGCCATCCCTGAGGACTCAGATGGAATGCCTCGTTTCCAAATACAGCAGCAGCTATTTCACGCTGTTGTCTTGTGAGAGCGTGATCCTTCCCAGGTTGAGCCGACCCATTCGTGCTTCAACCATAATAAAGCTGCAGCAAGGCTCTACCACGTTAAAACTTGTCTTTGTACTTAGTATAATAGCTGATTTACATGTCTTAAGTCAGTCAAGTAATTAACTAAATTTTTACTTAATTTAAAGTGATTTAATTCATGTAAACAATGAATTTAGTAATAAGTTGCAAGTTAAAATTTAGCGTGCAAGTAATCAAGTAAAAGAAGTAGAAAAAACAAAGACATTGGACACATTAGGACACACACGATTTAATACAAAGAGAAGAATAGATATAATAACTGCAGGAAATTTAGGTAACTGCATAGTTCGAAGTTCATGATTTTGAAGAATTTCTTTTAAATTTCGAAGTGAACGGAAGATACTAGGACCTACCTACTATGATACTACAGTATACATCATTACAGCCCTTCACAAGTCCACTGCTGAACATAGGCCTCCCCCAAGGAATGCCACAAAGCACGGTCCTAAGCCACCTGCATCCATCGACTTCCTGCATGTCTTACCAGATCGTCACTCCATCTAGTGGGGGGGGACGTCCTACACTTCGTCCGCCGGTACGAGGCCGCCACTCGAGAACCTTTTTTCCCCATCGGTTGTCGGTTCTTCGAGCTGTATGGCCGGCCCATTGCCACTTCAGCTTACTAATTCGTTGGGCTATGTCGGTCACTCTAGCTCTACTGTTTATACTACTATATCCTCATTTCTAAGTTTATCACGCAGAGAAACTCCGAGCATAGCCCTCTCCATAGCTCGCTGAGCGACCTTGAGCTACCTCATCCGGCCAGCAGTGAAGGACTACGTCTCAGTTCCATAGGTCATCACTGGCAGCACGCACTGGTTGTACAGTCTCGTTTTCAAGTTTTGAGGTATAACTGACGAGAAGATGTGCTGTAATTTCCCTAACGCTGGTTAGCCGAGTTGAATCCGTCGATTGACCTCTCGGTCGAAGTTGGACTTACCTAGTCGGACTATTTCTCCCAGGTAAACATACTCGTCAACAACTTCGAGCTTAGTGCTCCCAACAACTACCGGCATAGGTGTGACATGGACGTTATATATGATCTTTGTTTTGTCCATGTTCATCTTAAGACCTCTCCGTTGGGAGGCACTATTGAGGTCATTGAGCATAGTGCTTAGGTCCTTCAGAGATTCTGCCATAAGGACTATATCGTCGGCAAATCGAAGGTGAGTGATGTATTCGCCGTTGATGTTAATACCGTATCCTTTCCAGTCCAGAAGCTTGAAAACGTCTTCCAATGCGGCGGTGAAGAGTTTCGGGGATATGACGTCACCCTGTCTTACACCTCTCTGCAGTACATAGTTTATACAAATATATTTATAGTTTATACATCATCATCATCATTACAGCCCTTCACAAGTCCACTGCTGAACATAGGCCTCCCCAAGGAATGCCACAAAGCACGGTCCTGAGCCACCTGCATCCATCGACTTCCTGCATGTCTTACCAGGTCGTCACTCCATCTAGTGGGGGACGCCCACACTCGTCCGCCGGTACGAGGCCGCCACTGAGAACCTTTTTCCCCATCGGTTGTCGGTTCTTCTAGCTATATGGCCGGCCCATTGCCACTTCAGCTTACTAATCTGTTGGGCTATGTCGGTCACTCTGGTTCTACTGCGGATATCCTCATTTCTAAGTTTATCACGCAGTGAGACTCCAAGCATAGCTCTCCATAGCTCGCTGAGCGACCTTGAGCTTCCTCATCCGGCCAGCAGTGAAGGACCACGTCTCAGTCCCGTAGGTCATCACTGGCAACACGCACTGGTTGTACAGCCTCGTTTTCAAGTTTTGAGGTATACCTGACGAGAAGATGTGCCGTAATTTCCCGAACGCTGCCCAGCCGAGTTGAATCCGTCGATTGACCTCTCGGTCGAAGTTGGACTTACCTAGTCGGACTATTTGTCCCAGGTAAACATATTCGTCAACAACTTCGAGCTTAGTGCTCCCAACAACTACCGGCATAGGTGTGACATGGACATTAAACATGATCTTTGTTTTGTCCATGTTCATCTTAAGACCTATCCGTTGGGAGGCACTATTGAGGTCATTGAGCATAGTGCTTAGGTCCTCCAGCGATTCTGCCATAAGGACTATATCGTCGGCAAATCGAAGGTGAGTGATGTACTCGCCATTGATGTTAATGCCGTATCCTTTCCAGTCCAGAAGCTTGAAAACGTCTTCCAATGCAGCGGTGAAGAGTTTCGGGGATATAACGTCACCCTGTCTACACCTCTCTGCAGTTGGATAGGTTTTGTACTCTGGTTCTGTACTGATAGCCATCGTAGCCCTACTGTACAAGCACTTCAACACTTCGATATACCGACAGTCAACTTGGCACCGCTGAAGGACTGCAGCACCGCCAAATTTCGACGGAACAAAGGCTTTCATAGTCCACATACGCCAGACATAGTGGCAAATTGTACTCCTCGGACTTCTGTACAATTTGCCGAAGGGTATGTATGTGGTCTATGGTGCTAAAGCCTTCGAAACCGGCTTGTTCGAGGCTGGAAGTCGTCGAGTCTGCGCGAGACGATTCGTAATGACTCTCGAAAACAGCACGTAGACGCGGCTCAGAAGGAAATCGGTCTGTAGTTCTTCAAGAGAGCGTTGTCGCCTTTCTTGAAGAACAAGACCACCGCACTTCTGCTCCACGCCTCCGGTGTAGTGCCACCATGTAGGACGGAATTAAAGAGCTTCTGAAGGACTTCAAGTACCGGTTTTCCACCCGCTTTCAGAAGCTCCGCTGTAATTCCATCCTCGCCTGGGGCCTTGCCGTTTTAAGGTGCTGGAGAGCCATTCTAATCTCGCTCAGACTGACGTCCGGGATATCATCGGAATAGTGTCGGATAAGACTCGCTCTTGGATCGTTACTCACACTTGCGTGTGGCTCCAACGATGATGTGTACAGCTGCCCATAGAACCTCTCAATCTCACTCAAAATCTCAGGTGTCCCGGAAACGACGCTGCCACACTCGGTCTTCAGCTTCGACAGTTGGCTCTTTCTGGCAGACAGATCTCTGGCAAAGACTTTGGAGCCCTGGTTCCGCTCGATCGCTTCTTCAATACGAGCTGTATTGAAGTTGCGCAAGTCCCGCCGCATGCATTTGGAGATCTGTCTGTTCAGTTGCCTGTATGCTATCAAATCTACTGAAGATTGCAGCTTCATTTCCCGTCTAACAGCCATGAGATTAAGAGTGTGATCGGAGAGTTTTTGTGTTCTTCTGCGGCGGGTCTTACAAAGCTTAGCTCCGACCGCATGGACAGTTTCCACAAGCTTGTCATTCATATCGTCCACTGCATTGCAATCTTCTAGGCACTGAAAACGGTTTTGTAACTCGAGCTGAAAGGTTTCGGGACTTTGGATTAGAGCACGAGGGGACGGGCGTTGACTTCATTAGACGACACCTCTCCAACTTAACGTTTAAGTTCAGTGTGCCTCTAACCATTCGGTGATCGCTACCAGTTTTCACCCTCGCGATCACTGAGACATCACTGAACAGTTGGCGTCTAGTCGTCATAATGAAGTCAATCTCATTTTTTGTCGAACCGTCGGGGCTCGACCAGGTCCACTTCCTGTGGGGCCGCTTCTGGAAGAAAGAGTTCATCATAAAGTCCCTCTTTCTCCATGAAGTCGGCCAGCTGCTGGCCCTGGGTTCCGTTGCCCTAATCCGAATTTCCCTACTTTCAGCTCACCGTTCTCTCTTGTGCCTAGCTTTGCGTTGAAGTCTCCCATTAACACCGTATAGTGGGTTTTAGAGGAATGCATGGCTCTAGAGATATCCTCATACATTTCCTCTACCTCCTCATCAGGGTGTGCCGAGTTGGTGCGTAAACCTGTGACCTTCAGCGAATACCGTTTGGTGATTCTGAGTATAAGGTACGCAACCCTCGTCGACACCTCGGCTGTGAAGGAAAACATCGTAAGAAAGAAAATATATTTCGAAAACATGTGAAGTTCACCAACACGCATTAAGGCAGCGTGGCGGAGATTTCCTTGCCCTCAAACCCTCTCAGAAATGAGAGGAGGCCTTTGCCCAGCAGTGGGACGTATATAGGCTGTAACTTTAACTTTTATAGGATAGCATACAATTCGAGCTTACGCAACACTTCTAATGTAGCTCTTTTATCTTTGTGAATGACGTCTAATCTTCGAGAACGAATAAGACAGTAGGCTTAATTTCTGTTGTAAGCATTGAATCGTGTTTTTATGAAAACTAAAAATGTTAATAAAAAATGTATTGTTAGAGTCACCCCAACACTTTTTGTTAATATAAGTACGGCTTTGTATAGTACAGCTGAAAGCTTTTTAGAAATAAAATATGCATGACGATTTTCCTGTGACTTTTATTTCACTTCTTTAAACATATGAATTATACCAGTATGTGTATACCACATGATAACTGTAACACTCGGATTATAGAATGAAAGAGATTATAGGAACAAACTTTTCTTCCTTAATATGAGTTGTATAACTCTTTATATCGCTCCTTACACTATTAAAATAAATGGTACTAGAATCATTGAGTTGTGCCTTTCCTTCATTATAGACTTTATATTCGTTTTCTGATAAAAATGTAGTTCTATGCCATGTTGGCCTTTTACCGGTCTCCTAAGAAAATAATATTGATAGCTATCGTTTTTAACTAAAGATTACCTATAAAAACCGAGACGGTGTAGTGGCGGCGTAAGTATTCTATCGATATGGGGTAGTGGATGTTCTTACGTGTCGTGAGAGGCGACAGAGGTAAAAAACCATAAGATGTCTATCTTCTGGTTTTCGCAGCGTCTTTTTAATAACAAGTAGAAAAAAACTGCGATTGCCTACTCGCCTGCTAGGCATCGCAACTATGGCAAATATCTCAGGCAATATATATAAGATAAGGCAATCTATGGAGGAGGCCTATGTTTAGCGGTGGACTGTTGATAGGCTTTAGCGGTACTACAGGTACAAGAGGCATTTAACCTTAAACAAATGCATACAGATTTTTGTTTATTTAAAACTACATAATTAAATCTCTTAATTATTTAAAACTTGCATATACTTTCGGATTTATAAATGTATAATGAGTATAGTAAATAGTAATAATTAAATGTGTTTATGTCGTATAATAATACATTAATCTAATTAATTGGATTTTATAATACCCAGCCCACTAAAATAGCACTACTCAGTATTGTATAAGGTGGGCTGACGTCTACTACAGATAAATTATCCGTTGTTCTAAATGTCCGTTCTCTCCGAGTAATTAAATATGAGCCATTATGCTTGCTACCATCACTAGAGAATCAAAAACGGTAAACCCCAAGTGGTATGTGAAGTGTCTACGAAATGTTATTAGCTTCGTGAGACAAACGACAAAAGGCACCCCGGCACCTTATCTAGCACACTTCTGCTAGAATTCTCGAATTTAAGAAATGTGTCTATGCTACCTTACCTGCTATATTCCCCTGAATTAACACCATTATTTTTTACCAGTTTCCAAAAACCTATGAAAAACGATAACACAAGTGGTTTAAAAGCAGAAACGACACACTGGCTACTTATAACTTCAAGATTTTTTATAGAATAAGGGTGGTGGAATCGAGCACACAGTCCACTTGATGGTAAGTGGATGCTGTGGCCCATAGACATCTACATTTATCCTCGATTAAGAATCAAAATGCAGATGCGTTGCCATCCCTGAGGACTAAGATGAAATGCCTCGTTTCCAGTAGAAAGGGCCTCCAGTTCTCTACACTCACCATACGAAACAGCAGCATTAAGCTGCTATTTTCCGCTGGTATTCTGTGAAAGCGTGGTCTTTTCAAGGTCAAGCAGACCCATCCATGCTACAAACTTAAATAACTGCAGCATGGCTCTGCAACGTAAAGATTGCTGAAGTGTCTAAAGAAGAATAGTTAAAAGTATTTTCCTAAAGTACTTATGGAAAATTGTATGCGTGCTCAAGATAAATACTTTAAAACGCGCTCTTTTAACATGATATAAATTTTATGAATTGTTTTGTGAAGTATTTATGAAATGAAAAATAACATGTTCCAACATACGATACCGACATCTTATACTCTGACAGTAAATCCTTCCTACTCATATTTGTGTATCAATTATTTATTGAAAGCTTAATTAGTGAAACCGTCTCATTACGACGGTATATAGAGATTTTAATTAAGCCCAAGCAATCGATGCCAACGCACTGCAAGTAATAGAGCACTGAATAATTATTAAGTTAATTGGATCATAATTTAGAGTTTTAATATTTACGAACACGTTACACGTAATAAGAGATATGAAAGTATTATTTAAAAAAATGCTTTACGGTTGACGTACAACTTATTAATTTATATAACTATTAATATGTTTTTCTATAATGTATTTATTTTTATTGGAATTATTTATTTAATAATGTTTTTACTTATAAAATATTTATCAGTAAAATAATGCATCATGTTTGTACAAAACTTTATAAAAATAGAATAAAAATATATCGTTACCGTTACAGCCTATTAAAGTCCATTGCTGAACATTGGCCTCCCCATAGATTGCCTCATAGGGGGGATATTTGCCATAGTTGCCATGCTTAACAAGCGGGTTGGCAACCGCAGTTTTTTATTTTTAGTCGTTATTAGGAAGACACTGCTCCCCATCTCCTAATTAGTTTTCTCTGTCACTTCTGACAACACCCACGGGATGATATGGGGTAGAGAATATTCTTACACCGCCACTACACAGTGATCTAGTGATCTAATGAATGAATAAAAATATATTTAAGTATAATATACAATATCTGAAAATTATGTTATACTGTGTTCTTGTTGTGTATATCTCACATATCATCTGGTTCTTGCTAAATATTATAGTCAGTCGCTGCCATGGACGTATAAAAAAAGGCAGACAGAATTTTGTTAAAAAGAACTGATGCACTGCAATGGCGGCGGTGCAAGTATGTTGCGTGCAATAAAGGGTTGTCATGTGAAACAAAATTTCCCATATTTTTTTGAAACAATCTATCAAAATATAACGTTAGTATTTGTTTAAATCAGTAATAAATACCAAATCTATGAAGAATGTAATGCCACATTTAACATTAACGCCCAGGCTCACAGTACATTTTTTGTTGGAAAATTGGTGTTAAACTTTTAAACCCTTCCAAAAATGGCAAAGTTGCCAGGTTTCACGGTACCTAATATAAATAATACAAATGACGTATAAAAATTCTATGAATTTAGATTTTGGTTGAAATAGAATAATTCTATTTAACAACAAAATATGTATTCCTCTTTACTTCACCGAGTTCTATGGTAACTCCTTTACAGTTCAGGCTGCATGTCTTTGGAACTCCTTGCCCGATGACATCGAAAAGCTCCCAATAAGTATGCTTTAATAAAGTTGGTACGTAATTACCTATTAAAGACAACGCTTCTTACATGTATCATTCATGTCATATACAGGGTTATTTTTCAAAGAGTAGCCAAATTTTAAACTTAAGATCAAATATATTAATAATGATATACCGTTCTTGCAGTTTTAGAAAATAAGATTAAATAAGGCTTCTACTTTTATTTGAAATTATCCTAAATCGAAAGTGATATATGGACCACAACGTTTTTGTCTACCTATTGACCCTTAGGAATGTGTGCGTGTGCAGTAAAAGACTTTTTTTATTAATTTTTCTTCACCATTTGCCTATATTGCTTATTCTGAACCTAATCTGCGCATTTGGCCGGTTATTGCAAAATAACCTTGTATATTGCTAAACAGAATTATATATTCATAGTTATTTGTATGTACTAATTATATATTTATATAAATATGTATATATTTGTATATAAGTATGTATATATTTATTAGTAAAATAGATATATTACGTAGGTATTTATCATTTTATTTTGTTTTTTATTCGATATTGCTAAACGTACGTCAATTTTTCACCACTCCCTGGGTTGACTGGTAGAGAATGTCTCAAAGTATTAAGTCCGCACTTTGTATTATTTTGTTTTAAGCAATGTTATAAAGAATAATTAAATAAATAAATAAAATATTTCGATCGCTTGGATATTAATAAAATGTATTGATTTAAATTAATTTTATTACAAACATTATATCATTCAAAAATTAAATTATGTAATTGGAAAGAAACATATTATAAATAAGTAACTACCCAACTATTACGTAATCGAATCTTAGGGAACTTTTGTAAGGGAACCGAAAAATGATTTTACGTATGAAAGTTATTAAAAAATATAAGACGTGATGGTGATAATTAATTACGGTATCTTAAAACTAAAGCTCTTAAAATTTATATGAAATTACCGAAGAAAATGATGAGCTAGACTATTTTTACCTTTGGTAGGGAACCCAAAAATTATTAGAATAGAATAGAATGGAATCATTTTTATTCAATGCAGATTACAAGAGTACTTATTGAAAAAACCACGCAAGCAAGAAACCCAGCGGAACTTTTTTTAAATAAACTAATTTTAAATATATTAATTTATACAATTAGTATGAAAACATTTAGAAACAGTATGGTACCGATCACCTTATTTCCAGGGGTTATTATCAATCATGTACTCTTTAGTAGTATAAAACAATTTTTACTTAATAAATATTTAAAACTTTTTGATAGATAAGGCCTGCATATTTTCTGGGACTTTGTTGTAAAAGCGTATACATTGCCTTAATTGCCTTAGTATACGCTTTCAGAACGTCGTATGCTCGTTCCTAGTATTTACAGAATGAAAATGTCAATAACATGTACAAGCGCAACATAGTGGAATATGGCCAAAAATGTATATAGAATAGAATAGAATAATTTTTATTCAATATAGATTGTTACATAATACTTTTTGAAAGTAATTTTTATTTACCACTGGTTCGGAAAATACGTTTTTGCGTGGGAAGAACCAGCAAGAAACCCAGCAGGACGTTTTTTTTAAAACATATTTCACTATACAACAATTTTGTTTGTACAATTTTTTTTTCTCATAAACCTCTGAAGCTATATCAGAATATCTAATGCAAAAACCCGCATTATAATCGCTCCAAAAGGTTTTTAGTAAAATGTTAACAAAAAACGTGCACAAAAACAACCTCTTAGGGCAAACACATATATATACCGTATCCGTTCCGACATGGGTAAAAATAGCAATTTCCCAAATTTTGGATAATTTTCCCAAATATAATTAAGAACACTGATCACGTGATGCATGTTTTGTGTTCCAAAAATAGCAATTTAATTTATGACAAAAAATCTCAAATAAGTGATTATAATTACTGACTTTTCCATAAAAGTGATTCCTTGATGATTTTTCATAAAACCACTATGATTTTTGCAGGATTTAACGACGCAAGACGGAATATTTATTTTTTTTTTACTTACGACAACTACTTCACGCGGGCGACGTTTGTTGCGTAATGGCGGGCCCTAGATTTATTATTAGTGTGAATGTGCGTGACCCTTGTACATACAAGCGAGCTGACTTAGTTTGGGTGCTTCGTTGGGTTGTATAGCAAGATTCAGTCCGCCTTTTTTTATACGTCCATGGTCGCTGCCTTTATAAAGCGGAGATTGCATAATAGGACTATAGATCTTACTGAACGGTAATTTCATCCAAAAAAGATCTAAATTACCCGCAAGTCCTGCTTATAAATTTTTTACAAAAAAAAACAATTTAGATTCTAATAAAAAGAATACACTTAAAAGACTAAAAACGCGATATTATGAACAATACAAGCACATTACAACGTAGTCAAGTTTACGGGAGCGTAAAATGATTTTTTTAAAACTATTCAAAATCTATTTTATTTCTAATTACAATTATAATTATAATTACTTAATTAATACGTCTTGACAGAAGTCGATGTCAAAACGAACTGCCCGCTCCCATGTGCTCTGCCTGATACCTCATGCAACCAAAAGCGCTGACTCTATAGTTATTGGATACTGCCTATTGCTTATGCAGCCCCCTCTAGGCACAAACCCTAACAACCCTATGGTCTTGTGGTTGCATAACTCCTCCCTCTCTAAGAGCGAAATTATTGGTTTCAGTGTTTTCAGCTGTTGTCCGATGATTCCGCAATCTGTTAACTAAATTACTTTTATATTTTCTTAAAACTCTAAAAAATTACAATAGGTAAAATAACATGAGGCTCGAACTACCTCAGGTGTGGATCTATTTGAAATTTCAAATGCTTGACTTGATTTACTCGAAGCATCGATTAAGGTAAGAATATATTTATTTTCTATAGAAAAAAGGTCTATAAAAACTTCCTGAAAAGGAGAATTCTAAGTCAGTGTTAATTGTAAAACCGGTCTAACTGGATTTTAATATTTTGAAATCTTACAGGTATGACAATTATTAATTACAGCCGAAACTGTTTCCTGCATTTTATCCCAAAAATAGTTCCTACGTATGTTTACCATGGTTCCATTATACCACGGTAGCATGTTTTAACTTCGTGATGTTTTAGAATTATGTCCCTCTGTTCGGCCTCGTCTTCTACGTATACGACACGTTCAGTACACTCAAAGAATTCTACAGTACCTTTTTTTTAAAGTTCTATGATAATCTTGGAAATTTATTTTCTATGTGATACGTACTCAAAATAAAAAATAAAGTATTTATTCTTTGGTTTTACATATTCTTTTAAAATTGTTTAATTAAGTTTTCGTTATTGATAGGTAAAAATACTTCTAAAATTTTCTGCTTCTTATTTCTAATATCTTTGACTTGCATTTCATTCCTAAACCAAGTGAATATTAGCATCTGACTAGGTTTAATATCTACAGCTTTCCTTTATATAGGTATACCTGTAGATTTTAATTCTATCGCTGAGTGTACTGTTTCTGTGCTAATAGGTGCGACGGGATAGGTTTGTTCTAAAATATCTATTGCATCAGAAGCTGGAAGAGTAGCTGATAGGTCAGACACAGTTATTGTATCGGAGTCCTCATTTGGTTTATTAAGCTTTGCTATGCTGTAAATTTCCTGGGTCAAGCTGTGTACATATTTTTTACGGTTTTTATCTTTGTCGTCTACGTTCTACTTGCATTGAATCTGTGTCATCGTCAGAACCTAATACGTTCAGTTTGATCCAAGATAGTGCGTCAGCGTTAGTATTCTGTTTTCCGTTTTTGTAGATTACCTCAAAATCAAATTCTTGTAAACGTAGTCACTATATCGTAAATTTACTATTGGGTTCTTTGAGTGCATAAAGCCAGGCAAGAGGTCGGTGATCCGTATAAACGTAAAATTTTTTTCCGTACAGATAAGGTCTGAAGTATTTAACTGCCCATATAATAGCTAACAGTTCTCATTTGATAGTGCTATATTTAGTTTCAGTGTCACTTAAGGTACCTACGGCTGGCAGAGGCGTATGGTTTTTCAGAACCAATTGCCCTTGTGATAACGCGGCGCCTAATGTGACAGAGGATGCATCTGTTGTAAGTATATAGGGTTTAGATGGGTCTGGATATTGTAAAAGAGGTAAATCAAATATTGAATTATGATTGCAAGCTTCAATATATGATTTATAAATAATCATTTTATACCTTTTATTTAAACAAGAGGTAAGTGGTTGGGTTATTTCTGCGAAGTTCTTAATGAAATGGTGGTAGTAACCTATACCAAGAAACTTTTTATTTCGGTGGTATTTTTCAGAAGTGGGTAATAAATTATTGCCTTTACTTTATCTTCATTCGGTTTTAGTTCATCTTTAGTAATGCTATAACCTCGATAGAGGACTTCTTTCCGCGAAAACTCAGATTTATCAAGTTGCACCTTGAAGTTAGTCTGTCGTAGTCTGTAGAAAATCATGCGCATTTTTTCAATATGTTCTTGAAGACTTTGAGATGCCACAATTATGTCGTCTAAGTAGACTAAACAGTGGATCCCTTGCAGGCCTCTTAGAATGTTGTCCATTGCGCGTTGAAAGGTTGCCGGCGCTGTTTTTAAGCCAAACGGCATCCTTAAGAAGTCGTAATGGCCAAACTCAGTTTTTTGTCGGTCACTTTCATTGAATTAGATCTGATGGTAACCACTTGCAAGATCTAAGGTCGAGAAGGATGTACATTTGCCTAATTTATCAAATATGTCGTTTATATTTGGCAGGGGGTATTTGTCTCCTACAATCACTTCATTGAGTCGCCTGTAATCTATTACCATACGGAATTTACGCTCCCCAGACGCGTCAAGCTTTTTAGGTACCAAATGAACTGGGACACTCCAAGGAGAGAAAGATTCTTGAATGACGTTGTCTTCCAAGAGTTTTTCTACTTGCCTCTTTATTTCTTGAGCTTGAGCGGGAGGTTGTCTGTACGCTTTAGTATAAATTGGGTCTTCATTAACGGTACGTATAAAATGTTTCACTTGATTGGTGAACGTCAAGTGCAATTGGTCACAGTAAAAATGTCTTTGTATTCTGTACAAAGTGCAAAAATGGTTTTACGCTCTTCCTCATTCATGTGTTCTAGTCTTAGTTTACCTAAATTTTGTAATAGGAGTTGGTCAATGTCGATATCAGTTTTATCTACAAGAGCATTAACTAGGGTTTTCTCACTGTCTGTAAAGTATCAGTTTGGAAAGGTTGTTAAATGAAACTAATTTTTACGGATTATATCGCGTTTAATTTTAACTTTTAATTCCCGACGTTACGGGTCGACTTCAAACACATCAGTCCCCCCGTGACCATGGGTGCTGTAAAGCACCCGAAACGTCGGGAATTAAAAAGTTAAAATTAAACGCGATATAATCCGTAAAAATTAGTTTCATTTAATGTGTAGTCTTCGCGTAAATATAAGAAAACATTATTGGAAAGGTCGTGTCACGGTCAGGGTCATAATATCTTGTTCGAGAGTATTTTGGATAACGGTTGAAGCATATCCGTTATTGCAAGTCACATTAGCACTTGGTATTCTAACACCTTCACAAAATTACTTATAATTTACTATACCTTCGCCTGTATGTACATCGGTTGATAATTAAATCGAACTAGGTAGTAAGATGAAAATGTGATTTTCAAAATTATGTACAACAGGAATATTTGTAAATTTTGTCGAAAGTATATGACGCTTTAAATCGATGACAGCCTCTAATTGTTTTAATAGGTCATTACCTATGAGGCCTTCATAACGCGAATCTACATTATATATATATATAGAACTTGTGATATTCGTGGGTTTTAAATTTGGATGGTAGCAGAATAACTATGAGCTGATTATGGCTACTTGTAGCATGTGTACTGATAACCTCGAATATGTTGCCAAGACGAGTCATCTTAGGTAGCAACCGAACCTCCACGGGAGATTCTTAGCACCCCCTGCCCCACCCTTGCCATGGTCGCTAACGTAGCAAAGAATAGCGGGGCCGCCGGGGACTGGGGGCCGTCTCTTTGTAACTTTCGCCATGGGGGTATATTGCTACAGTTACCACGCTTGGGAAGCGGATCGGTAACCGCAGTTTTTTATTGTTAGTTTATTTAGCAGAAAATAGATGGTGCTAATAATAGATTAAAAATATGAAAGTCGAAACTGTACCATCTAGTAACATCATCGACGGTAAATTGAAGTGCGACTGGTGTGATCCAATCGCACAACAAAGCCGCGAATATTTATATAATTTATAAATTAGGAACTAAATAATGTAGGTTCTGTTAAAAATTTTGTTTCGGTTAAAAAATGAGTAATCAGCGCCGCTAGCGGTGAATAATGAAACTATTATACGATATAACCATAATATCATTAAATTGTAACGATGTGTTTAGTTGCTAATATCGCCAAACGGTCTTTATTCTTGGATTCGTTCAAGGCATATCATGAAATGGTCAACAAATAGTGTTACATTTTATGAAATGCCACCACTTCGTGAAATGATCAACTACTTTATGGTATGACTATTTCTACGATCTGGGATTTTTTTTTATATATTAGTAATTGTGGCGTAGCCACATAAATATACATATCTAAAATGAAATATAAAATATAATATACTTAAAAATAAATCATTAAAACTGAAATAAAAAAAAATTAATTTCACTCACCTAGTATAACTGTACCTGTCGGATGGATGTCGTGTGATCGTGTCGTCGAATTAAAAGTCTCTGTTATCAATGTTCTGTTCAGTCGCAGGTACCCGCGGGCCGTGGCATTAAAAATACAATTCTGGCCTTGCAACTGCCCTGTGCGCTAATCGCTTTGTTTCCGTAAATAAATCCAGCTACTAAATTAGTATTAAAGTTTAATCCCTATGAAAAATTGTGTTAGCCTTCTGCTTATAAATTGTGTGTTGTTATAAAATGTATGGTTCTAGTAAATATACTGTTATTGTGGACTTTGAAACTCTCCTATTTTGATTTTATAATTTTTGATATGAATAATGATAATATTAATGATATAAAATAGAACCTTTACCATTACAGCCCTTCACAAGTCCACTGCTGAACATAGGTCCTGAGCCACCTGCATCCATCGACTTCCTGCATGTCTTACCAGGTCGTCACTCCATCTAGTGGGGAGACACCCTACACTTCGTCCGCCGGTACGAGGCCGCCACTCGAGAACCTTTTTTCCCCATCGGTTGTCGGTTCTTCGAGCTATATGGCCGGCCCATTGCCACTTCAGCTTACTAATCCGTTGGGCTATGTCGGTCACTCTGGTTCTACTGCGGATATCCTCATTTCTAAGTTTATCACGCAGAAAACCCCGAGCATAGCCCTCTCCACAGCTCGCTGAGCGACCTTGAGTTTTTCCACGTTTCAGTTCCATAGGTCATCACTGGCAACACGCACTGGTTGTACAGTCTAGTTTTTGAGGTATACCTGACGAGAAGATATGCCGTAATTTCCCGAACGCTGCCCAGCCGAGTTTAATCCGCCGATTGACCTCTCGGTCGAAGTTGGACTTACCTAGTCTGACTATTTGTCCCAGGTAAACATACTCGTCAACAACTTCGAACTTAGTGTCACCAACAATTACCGGCATAGATGTGACATGGACGTTACACATGACTTTTAATAAAATAGAAATTAACATCTAAAGGAATGAAAACACTTAACCCCACATTTTAAGTTCCGTAATCGGATAAAAAGTATAAGTTGCCCCGGAGTCCTAACTATCTACACACAAAATTTCATGCAAATCTGTACAGTGGTTTTTGCGTGAATCGTGAATACACAGACAGACAGACGAAGAGACGGACAGACAGACGGACGAATGGACGGTCTGACGGATTCATTTTACACGCACCAACCGTGTTTGATTACCAATAAAATTGTTAGTTGCAATTTTAAATGATCATTTGAATTTGAATTTAAATGATGATATGAAGAAGGAGAACATCGTCAAGGATACCTGAATGCTGGAGATGTTAAAAAATATTTCGAGAACATTGGAAAACCGTCAAAACGCATTTGGACAGCGCAGCAAATTCCTTTCTGTCCTACTTTACCTTTCTGTTACTAGAATAAGCGGTCTGTGCCCATTCGTTTTGTGACCATCTTTTAATAAGACTCAAATAATCAACAGATTAAGGTTTGTTGTGACCAACCAGATTTATGGTAATATTTTATTTATGGTAATATATACCATAAATATTGAATTTCCAAAATTCAATATTTATGGTATATGAATATTGGAAATTCAATATTCATATACCATAAATATTGAATTTCCAATAATACGTAATTCAGGTTCCTGCAAAACACAAAGAGACATTCCTCGCTACTGATTTCTGGCCCTCTGTAGTAGTGTATCCCCGATAGAGGAAAGCGGCAAAGAAGAAAGTTCCCTAAATAATGTTAAGTTCATGTTTTGTATATGTTTTCTTAGGATAGGGTATATCACCCTATATTACTATGTATGTGTAATTTTT
Source organism: Parnassius orleans (assembly GCA_029286625.1). Classification (NCBI taxonomy): domain Eukaryota; kingdom Metazoa; phylum Arthropoda; class Insecta; order Lepidoptera; family Papilionidae; genus Parnassius; species Parnassius orleans. Next base: position 3,431,800 of record JAGSMP010000168.1, read on the forward strand.
CAGTCCTTGATGCCTAAAATAAAGATATTGTATTAAAAGCTAGTGCTGGACTTTTTGTTATAAACATTAGTTTTTGTTTTATCCCATATTGATATATTGATAAATAATAGTTTGAAATTAAATAACAAGTCCCAATTGTATATTTTTTCGTGTACTGTGTACTAGTTATTAGGTATCTATGTATGTATGTACGTGTACGTCATATGATTAACATCATTCTATCTGTAATATAAATTATTTTTATTCTAATAAAAGCCAGTCTTAATTCAGATTTCGTTGTTTGAATCACTCTCCCGTACAGTCGTACACCCATCGTTCTCCTATATTTTTTTATTCCAATAGTCTCACGCTTTGTTTGTGATAAAAATCGGTATTCATTTACGAGGATGTATGGTCAATCAAACTTGGTGTAATGTCGGGGAAGATCCAGAACATATTAATTGACTTCAGACTATCTTGAACTTCGTATGATATATTTTTTATAAAGGTGAAATGACAAATGACCTTACAACCCACCTGATGGTAAGTGGCTACTTCAGCCTATAAACATTTTCAAACAACTTAAAACAAAGAAGGCTACAGATGCATAGTTACTTCTGAGGCTAAGATGAAATGTCTCATAGCCTGGTAGTTATACTGAGTCTCTATACCCTTTAGACCAAAATACGGCAATGCACACACTGATTTTTGGTTGCAGAAACGAGTAATAGGACCTTTCTACCTCCTAATACGACTATCGTTTCCAATATGCCGCCTCCTAAAATCTGTCACCCGGGACCATGACTTCCCTACCCCTTGCTACTGGAGAACTGTAGTTTGTACTTAATTTTATTACTAACACTATTCGTTCATCACCGTTGCAAAATTTGGTTAACATTTACTTGAATTCCATTGTTACTTGATTAAACTTTAACGTAACAACCTAAATTTAAACGTTCTACATAACTTGAGTCTGTCACCGAAATAAATGTCGTCGCTTGTGTCTTACATGCCCCAGTAATTTATTGAGTTAGCCTCTTCCTTTAGTGGCTTAGCATGTAATATAAAAAAATTATAAAAAACTGAAAGCTCTAAGTATTTTTATGCCATAAAAAATTATAAAAAACTGAAAGCTTTAAGTATTTTTTATGCCGCTTTTAAAATTATTTTTAAAATAATTAATTTTGTTTTTTGCTGCATTTTGTTTCAGAATTAAAAAATTACTAGCGGTATAATAAGCTTCTCCAATTATTTTTGTATTAAAAATGCCATTTTGATATCAAAATTTCCAGAACTGAACACAATAAAATAGCATAACATAGCGTGAACCTCATATTAAATTATTCCATGGCCACCACATTCCATATAACCAGTGTATTGTAAGCAAAAGTGAATATGTTTAACGGTGGTAGAGCCACGCAAGCATCTTTGCTGTTGCACGTATGGGCCGCTCGAGCCGGGTTGGTACCACGACCTCACAGAATACCGGCGTGAAGTGGAAGCTCTGCTTTTGCGTTTCGTCTGGTGAGTGCAGGTGACCGGAGGCCCAATTCCCCATCAACATGGTAGCGGAATTAAATCTTAGACTACCCCAGGAGGTACCAGCACCCTGGAGAATCCTCGCTGAGCATCCGACCATGCTACTCCACCCTGAGCGTGGGTGCTCAGGCTGCCCTGTATTCTGGGGGCAAAATTCCGCTCAAAACAATAACTGCTCGGGGCAAACTGAGCAACAAGACCAGGCGACCCCTGCCACGCTATCCGTGGATTTCTGCAACATCAGGGGACTTCACTCGAACCTAAACGCCGTCCTACCATCTCGAGACAGCGAAGCCAGCGCTTGCTCTTTCTGACCGAGACGCAGGTGTCCTCTCCGGCTGATACTTCGTATCTCTCCTGCAGGGTACAAATTGGAACACTCCTTTGTGCCTCGGGCTGGAGTTCGTATACGTCAGAGGACATCTGTTCTCGACGCCTCGGCAGTCTTGAAGGTTCGGACCTGTCCATCCTTTGGCTACGCGTAGATAGCGACGACCATCCGCGCGTCTACGGGTGCCTCTATAGGTCCCATAGCGGTAATGCCGAAACAGACCGACTCATCGACCACGTCAAATGGCTACAGATTCCTTGCTACAACAGGTCCCATCCGCAGAGATCGTGGTCGCCGGCGATTTTACGCCCACCACGCCGAATGGCTGTTCACGTTTAACCGATCATGCGGGAGATCTGTTTATGACTTTGCCTTGGCATATGGTCTGACACAGCTGGTTACTTCGCCTACCGGTTCCAGATGTGAAGGATCATACACCTTCCTGTTGGACCTTCTGCTGACCTCTCATCCGGACGGATATCAGGTTTCCGTCGATGCCCCTCTCGGCTCTTCGGACCATTGTCTGATCGGGTGTGGTGCCACTCACGCTCCCTCGCGGTTGCGTTTTGCAGGTTGCCGCCGTGTTTGGCATTACAGGTCGGCGGATTGGGACGGAATGCGGTCTTTCTTTGCATCCTACCCATGGAGCGGGTTTGCTTCTCGCCGGATGATCCCAGCGCTGTTGCTGACTCTATCACTGACGTGGTGCTACAGGGAATGGAACTATTTATTCCATCATCTGTGGTACCCATCGGAGGCAGATCGCAGCCTTGGTTTGGTCGCTCCTGTAAGACTGCATTACGCAGTAAGCAGGAGTGCTATCAGGCCTGGGCTGAGGCTTCGGGCTCGGGATGTAAACACCAGCATGCTTAAAAGAGTATAACTTCGCCACCAGGTCCTTCAAAAGTGTTATTGCCAAGGCAAAGTCTGAGCACATAGGCAGAATTGGCGAGAAACTAGTTCGCCTTCCTTCGGGAACCCGTGCATTCTGGTCTCTCATAAGGCTGTCCAAGAATTTCTGTAAGCCATCACTACCATCTCTGCACAGGAGGACGACTCACTGGCCCGCCGCAAAAGAAAAAGCCGACCTTTTAGGCTCACTTTTGCGTCCAACTCGACTCTTGATGATGGGGAACACACCGACCATCCCGCGGTGTGAGTGCTCCATGCCGGATGTGCAGTTCTGGCGCTCGGTTCGCAAAGCACTCCTCTCCTGGACATTCACAAGTCAGTGGGCCTGACGGAATCCCCAATTGTGCTGAGGACATGTGCTCAGAGTTGGCACCGGTTCTAACGTCTTTCGGTACTCTACTCCCTGGCGTAGTCCCGAAATCATGGAAGACAGCTTTTCCAACCGATCTAAAAAGGCGACCGCTCAGACCCGTCAACTACAGGCCTATCGCCATCACCCCTTGTTCTCCAAAATAATGGAGTCCATTATAAACTGCCAGCTCATGCGGTACCTTGAGGATCACCAGCTGATTAGTGTATCCCCGATAGAGGAAAGCGGCAAAGAAGAAAGTTCCTAAATAATGTTAAGTTCATGTTTTGTATATGTTTTCTTAGGATAGGGTATATCACCCTATATTACTATGTATGTGTAATTTTTCAGTCCTTGATGCCTAAAATAAAGATATTGTATTAAAAGCTAGTGCTGGACTATTTGTTATAAACATTAGTTTTTGTTTTATCCCATATTGATATATTGATAAATAATAGTTTGAAATAAAATAACAAGTCCCAATTGTATATTTTTTCGTGTACTGTGTACTAGTTATTAAGTATCTATGTATGTATGTACGTGTACGTCATATGATTAACCTCATTCTATCTGTAATATAAATTATTTTTATTCTAATAAAAGTCAGTCTTAATTCAGATTTCGTTGTTTGAATCACTCTCCCGTACAGTCGTACACCCATCGTTCTCCTATATTTTTTTATTCCAATAGTCTCACGCTTTGTTTGTGATAAAAATCGGTATTCATTTACGAGGATGTATGGTCAATCAAACTTGGTGTAATGACGGGGAAGATCCAGAACATATTAATTGACTTCAGACTATCTTGAACTTCGTATGATATATTTTTTATAAAGGTGAAATGACAAATGACCTTACAACCCACCTGATGGTAAGTGGCTACTTGAGCCTATAAACATTTTCAAACAACTTAAAACAAAGAAGGCTACAGATGCATAGTTACTTGAGGCTAAGATGAAATGTCTCATAGCCTGGTAGTTATACTGAGTCTCTATACCCTTTAGACCAAAATACGGCAATGCACACACTGATTTTGGTTGCAGAAACGAGTAATAGGACCTTTCTACCTCCTAATACGACTATCGTTTCCAATATGCCGCCTCCTAAAATCTGTCACCCGGGACCATGACTTCTACCCTTGCTACTGGAGAACTGTAGTTTGTACTTAATTTTATTACTAACACTATTCGTTCATCACCGTTGCAAAATTTGGTTAACATTTACTTGAATTCCATTGTTACTTGATTATACTTTAACGTAACAACCTAAATTTAAACGTTCTACATAACTTGAGTCTGTCACCGAAATAAATGTCGTCGCTTGTGTCTTACATGCCCCAGTAATTTATTGAGTTAGCCTCTTCCTTTAGTGGCTTAGCATGTAATATAAAAAAATTATAAAAAACTGAAAGCTCTAAGTATTTTTATGCCATAAAAATTATAAAAAACTGAAAGCTTTAAGTATTTTTATGCCGCTTTTAAAATTATTTTTAAAATAATTAATTTTGTTTTTTGCTGCATTTTGTTTCAGAATCAAAAATTACTAGCGGTATAATAAGCTTCTCCAATTATTTTTGTATTAAAAATGCCATTTTGATATCAAAATTTCCAGAACTGAACACAATAAAATAGCATAACATAGCGTGAACCTCATATTAAATTATTCCATGGCCACCACATTCCATATAACCAGTGTATTGTAAGCAAAAGTGAATATGTTGTGTCAAGCTAAGAGCTCAAAATTTCAATTAAATTAAAGACCTTAATAATATCAGTCAAATGTAGTGATTTCGTCGTTATAAAATTATTATTTTTCTCTGCCTAAGTAATATAAACATAATATAAAATATTATCCTTAAAAATTACTTAAGTACATTTTAATGTCTTCTGTATGATGATCAAAAGAAACATCTTTCATTACGTTAATACACATGGTTTCATTTTAATTTATTTAAGTTATTATGGTTATATAATAAATTGAGCTGTTTTCCTGCCGTAACTACATAATTTTTAATGAAAGGTTTCATCTTTTTATTTTACAAGCTTTTATTTAATTATTTCTTTGTGTCTTTCTGGTTCGAAATGTATAATCCATTTCAAAGCATTTGCTGCTAAATTTACGCTGTGCTGATTTCCTAAGTCTTTATTTCTGAATGTTATTTTACCTCAAACCAAGATTTTCATTATTTTTGGATAGTAGGTTTACAAATATTAGTGAAGTAATCGTCTATGTATGTTTCACGGCTAGCCCCTTACCAAATGTGTGGTAGGGTACTTCACATGCATTTTTAATTTCTCAGATAATCAGGTTTCCTAACGATATTTTCCTTCACTGTGGAGCACATGCTAACGCACTTGAAATTTCAATACAGAATCTCATTGATGCCGGCGGAAATCTAACGTTTTACTCATGTAAATATTATTTAAGGTACCCCATATGAATCTATTACTGGTATCTCAAACGCCACCTTAATATGGCTTAATAAGTTAGTTTCCATTAGTATTTTTTTATAATCTGACCTTTTTATATTATTTTAGTACAGCACGCGAAACATAGGTTATAACAATTAGTTTAAAATAAAAGGTTGACAAAAACGAAACCGAATATCACACAAACGAACACGCAACATACTTCCGTGGAACAAAGCATCCATTAGTTGTTTTACGTTGTACATATGTTCGGTTTGATATAATTACACAGCAGTGTGTGTGGAGATGTAATGTACTAGTAGCTTAGTGTCACTAATGCACGAACGGACCACACTGTCATAAACAATATTTACTGGCTGCGACTGAAATTTTGTCATCAAATATATTGCTGCAAACAATGTCAAATGTTTTAATGTGGTAAAAGTTCAACTTACATCAAATTAATTTCAATGTGTTTCTGCACATTTAATTGCCCATTACAATAAATAAAATTCTTCTTCTTCATCATCATCAGCCTATAAAATTAGAGACTCATGTACACTGCTAGACATGGATTTCGATGTAAGGAGCATTTGTTTGAATCGGCTTGGCAATTGATTGATTTACAGTTATCTCGACGACCGATATCGATACCGACGATCGATAATTTTCTTAGAACTTCGAACTTTTTTTTTTTATTATTTACAGTTATTGCATTACATAGGTAAAACCCCAATTTAAAAATCAAATGTCATTTTAAAAGAAAAGTCGACTTGGACACGCTTGGCACAAACCTCCTTTATAAAATTGATATAAATTATTGATAATATGCACATTTGTAAAAAAACAAATGTAAATAGAATCCAGGCAAAAACTCATAAACTTGCCTCTTGAACCACAAACATTGTGAAATAAATATTATACGTGACGGAGGCTTTTATTAAACCAACCACTCGTTTTACGAGGTATAGCAAAAGGTAATTTGTATATCTGCTTCGAGAATAATTTACGTGTGACAGTATACTCCTTAATTTTTGTGTATTATCTTTACAGTATAAATATTACGTATGTCGAATTAAATAAAATTTTATTTGATTATGATTTTGAAATTATATAAAACATGTTATTATAAAGTAATCAATAACTATAGGCACGCTTTTTTTCATTCAATTATTTTATTTTATGTAAATATAAAACGTAATTCAGTATTAAGTTGTCTTGCTGTAAAGAAGGCTGGTTGTATTTTGTTGCCCTGAGGAGTGCGTTGAATGGGACAGAATCATCACCTGTAACTACGGTTCTACCCTTTAAACCGCAACACCGGTAGATACACCGCTACCAAACCCGCAGAAATAAATGAGAGAGTGGTATACATTCGCAGTTAGATAAGTTGACTTTCTACAATAAATAACGCTACTAAAATTAATAAAACTAACGTTATATCACATGACAGTCTCGTGAAATCTTTAAGAATATCATTCAGGGTCATCCCCGCACTGCTTTACGGCCCCTTTTACGATTTGCGTCTAAATGGTGCGGTGCTAATCGTCTTATTTAGACGATTAGCTCCACCGATGCACCAACCCACCTACGCACAGCATCGCACCGTGCCCTAGTTCACGTGATGTGGACACGCTAATTCTAGTCCATATAATATTATCTATAATCGATAAATATAAATAAAATTATAGTACTTGTCTGTAATATTGAAATAACTGGCTTCTATTAAGCTCAGAGGGTTATGTGCATGCTATTAAGACACAAATAACCATTTTAGAATTTTTGTCTGTCTGTTTATCTGTTCAGGCTAATCTTCGGGATAGCTTGACCGATTGTGATGAAACTTTACGAACAGATAGAGAGCAGTACCAGGAGGGATCTTGGTTATATTTTATCGGAAAATATTGATTTTGTTTTTAAAACTAAAAACTTATAAAATAAATGGTCTTCGATTATCTTAAATCTAAATAACGCCACATTAATAGATCTTACCCAGGCGAATCCGGGGCGGGTTGCTAGTTAGAAATAAAAGCGACATTTATATATAATTTTCATATTTGTTTGTTGTTTATTAAATCCCATTGATTTTAGATGATAGATAGAATAATGATTCGAGACTCGGTACATTACTACTGACCACCTAAGAAAGTTCAAACAAAATATCTGATGATACCTATCTTTAAAATATTTATATTATGTCTCATCATTTGCAGCAAAATTTATAATTTTTTTTTCAGAAAAATAAAAAAATTACATGCCAATATTTTAAACAGACAGAAACGACCTTTTCCAAGCATTGTCACATTTAAGGCTTAAGTTTATTATGTAAAAACTAAATAAATTATTCGTATACAATCTGCCTATCTTGCAGAAACATTAGTCATAATCGCCATATTTAGTCATTGTGTTGGTGGTAGGCAGGTGCAAAGTTTAAGGCGTTTCGAAACTTAAATACTTTCTTTCTATCGCTGGCAATTATAAGGTGACTTTGAACAATTTATTTGTGTGAAGCTATGCGTTATGGTACTCGTATACTTTGTTGTAACTTTATTTACATGGTTTGTTATATATTTGTCCATGTTTAAAATATATATTCACATATGTTAAAGTTTAAAAAAGTTACAGCCTATTATACGTCCCACTGCTGGGCACTGGCCTCCTCTCATTTCTGAGAGGGGTTTTAGGGCAAGGAAATGTCCGCCGCACTGCCCCAATGCGTGTTGGCGAACTTCAAATGTCTTCGAAATATTTTTTTTCTTATTTCTCAGACATGCAGGTTTTCTCACGATATTTTCCTTCACCGCCGAGCACGTGGTAAATCAGCACTTAAAATTGCAATTAACAATTTCATTGGTGCCGACGAGGATCGAACCCGGATTGCTCGCGCTCTGTGAAATTTTCAGCGAACGCTAACCATCTGAGCTACCACGGCTCTTGAGCTACCAAGGCTCTTGAGCTTCCACGGCTCTACGTATGTATTTTTGTGAATATATATAATATCAGTCTATTCTTTAAATCATTTTAACATTATGTTTAGTACTAGTAGTTTTTTTCTCATTTACCATAACGTTCTTTGTTTATTTTTGGCACCTATCACATTATTTCCACACATCACGGGTTGATTAGGATAAAATTACTAGAGGCCCTTTGTGATCCCCTTTATTTAGGTATTCTACAATAAAGTATAATTAAATAAATATGTGCCAATCTATCATCACCCCCCGTCGTTTCTATGCTAAAATCCGACTAAGGTATATTTTTTTTTATAGAATGGTGTTAACAAACGAGCAAACAGTCCCCCTGATGGTAAGTGGATGCTGTGGCCCATAGACATCTACATTTATCTTCGATTAAGAATCAAACTGCAAATACGTTATCACCCATGAAGACTAAGATAGAATGCCTCGTTTACAGTAAAAAGGGTCTCCGGTTCTCTACACTCACCATACGAAACACAACAGCATTAAGCTGCAATTTTACGCTGTTATTATGCAAGAGCGTGGTCCTTCTCTGGTCGAGCTGACCAGTTCGTGCTACAACCATAATATAGCTGCTGCGTGGGTCTACCACGTAAAGAAGGTATGCAAAATTACTCTCAATGTTTTCAACAGACCGGTGTCAAACTTACAAGACATCTGGCATTGTAATAATCAATCCTAGTGTGTGGCTCTAACAACAACAATCATTGATTTTTTTTATAGAATAAAAGTGACTAACGAGCACACAGTTAAAATAATGCGTGGTAATGCATTATTTTAACTGGTTGTCATTCATAAATATCTAACACCTACTATTTCACTACACACGCACACATTCGTGAGGATCGCTCGGTCGGCAAAACCGTTTAGAATTGAAATGCACACACATGAGCGCGCGTACGCCAAGTTGTTGTCCATAACTCAAATTCAAATTCGGATAATTTCAAATAAAAGTAGAAGCCTTACTCGTATTTTCAAAAACTGCAATAACGGTATATCATTATTTATATATTGAATTTAAATATAAAATTTGAATACTCTGAAAAATAACCCTGTACATGTTCATTTAATAAATTATTTTTATACTTTTTTAATAATTTATTGTACTTGCCTGCCTAAATGTCCGTCTAGGTACATCATCTTACATATTCCTGTCGCCAAGTAGCAGTGCACGTATTGCTGTGTTCTGGTCTTGAGAATATGAAGAGACAGTATAATTAATTATATCTTCGCTTCCTTTGTTTGAAGTTGGTTGCAGGTGTCCATGAGCTGCAGTAGTCACTTACCATCAAGTGGCCATAAGATCGATTGTCAATTTTTTTTTTTAAAGAGTATATGTGTGCAACACTTTTATCTATGTATGTTACATATATTCTCCTCAATAAAGGTTTTATTCGCGACTATTTATGACGTATGGAATGGGACGATAATTCAAACGACTGTTCGTGCCCTACTCTGCGGTGTCGCAATTACAAACCATAATGCTTTGTCACCACAATGAATATAGAATTGATGAAGCATGTTATCTGGCTCTCACTTTGTCAAATCGGTATATTTTATATCGATGACGGTTGTTAATCGAGTGTTCATTTATGTCTATTACAATATAAAGTTATTCGACTGAAGCACAAGCATTAAATATCAATGTAATCTGTTACACAATACGCACTTACGCGACAGAAATTATTACATTGTCATATGGTTCCAGCAATTGTTCGAATAACAAAGCAAATCCGTTGTGACGGAAAGGTTTTGAGAACTTTTGTTGCAATTATTATAGATATTATAAATATATACTTAAACAGGCCGTAGCTTCAAAATGCCAATCCCATAAGCATGTGCTGTACCCTGCTGATCGATGGAAGATGGCTCTGGAAACCTAAATTCTACAAACTGGTGATGGCCAGCGGCATTATCAGTTAGAGGATCATAACGCTGCACTCACCAATAGACGGCTCGGTGGCTCAGTGGTTGAGCGCTTGGTTGCGGCGCGGCATTGCGGAGCCAGAAAAGCCTATTTTTAGCGGTGATGGTCTGGTGGTAAAAGGCTAATTACGAAGATTTATCAACAACGTAAAATTCAAGTTTATAAAAATAATAAAAGTCTAAAACTTACGTACTACTAAGTCGTAAAGTATAAAAAACAAATTCTTTATTTTGTAAGGAATTGTTATATCTGGCACATAAAAACCCTAACATAAAATTATAGGCAGTCATTTTCGAAGGGGAGCGAATCGCCGCCCGCATGAATTCGTTGGTAGAGTAACTGGGTCCCGGGTTCGACATCCAAAAAAAAGCCGGAGCCAACATTTGAACAAAACAATTATTTCTTTTCAGGTCTAGTTGTATTGTGACAGTCTTCATTTTACTGGACAATGCCAGTTTATAATAGTTGAATGCGTCTCTCTTATAACGTACATTTGTGGCACTATAACATCTCCTACCCAGTTCTACACCGTAAAAGGCCCACTACTGGATATGGGCTTCACCCTATATCAGCACGATGGAGAATTTGCCTTAATCGTTCACTTGGCACGCTGATTGACGACTGACATCACTTAGTGATGGTGGCAATAAATATCAGAAGCCATAAGATTTTTTAAGCATTTCCCATGGTCATATTTTTGGCACCCACGGGGCGGAATAAGTCAATGATATCCATTTCTACGCCACCACTACACGAAAAGCAGTTGTATAACGAGAACAGTTAGATTAAATTGATAAATGAACACACAGTCCACCTGATAGTAAATGGGTACTGTAACCCATAGACATCTACATCTATCATATATATAATAATTATAACTTTAAACAAAAAGTAAAAACCGACTTCAAATTACTAAGAAAGAAGTTATTTATTTGCTACCCTTAGGAGTGGAATTTTTTGAAGTATAACCTATTTAATAAAAAAATAATCATCAAAATTCGTTCACAATCTGCGAAGATATCGCGTAACATACACACAAAAAAAACATACACTCGAATTGATAACCTCCTCCTTTTTGAAGTCGGTTAAAAAGGGTCTCCGGTTCTCTACACGCACCATACGAAACACAGCAGCATTAAGCTGCTATTTTACGCTAGTTTTCTGTGAGAGCGTGGTCCCGACCTATTCGTGCTACAACCATAATATAGTTGCAGCATGGTTTTACCACGTACAAAACGTAGATGAATATCATTATCTTCATTCCCATACGTTCTTTGATTCAAAATGAACAAAAAAGGTTAAATATAACCAATAATAAATTTTAGGTACAAAACGTTAGTGCCCTGTTGGACTGTAATTATTCAGCACCGTATTTCACAAAGCTTGGAAATATAAGCTTAGTGGTACTAATGCACAGCATGGACGGCCCAGTTGTATACATTATTAACTGGCTTAGAGAGGAAATTTATCTCCATGAATTTGTAGCATACGTTGGACAATGACGAGTTTAAAATGTTGTGTCAATTTATTTACAACGTAACTTAAAATTACAATTAACCTATGGTTTGTATTGGGATGCATTGTGTGTGTTTTTTTATAAAAGTAAGATTTACACACGAGGCACAATCCATCTAATGATAAGTAGATGCTGTCACTCCTGAGGACGATGGAATGCCTCGTTTCCATCCAGGATCCAAGGATCTCCGGTTCTCTACACTCACCATACAAAACGCTTTTAGAGGATACTAAGTAGATTAATGCTTCACTCCATTCACCCCGGCTTCGCACGGGTGATTTCTGGATCTCGACAACAGCGCCACCTACCGGGTCTAATCGTGAATATAAACCATCCAGGGACCCTCCAGAATCCGGGGAATCAAACACACACAAAAAATTTCATCAAAATCAGTCAAGCCATTTTCGAGTTTTAGCGAGACTAACGGACGGCAATTGATTTTTAGGGTTCCGTAGTTACACAACAAGGAACCCTTATAGTTTTGCCAAGTCCGTCCGTCCGTCCGCGATTTTACTCAGAGACCCTAGGTGCTACAAATCTGTAATTTGGCATAGTTTTAGATATTTATCACGCCTAGAAAACTGTGAAATAAAATCTTAAAAATATTTTTATTTTGGGTAACACCCATACAAGTAAATGAATGATGTTTTATTTACCCGTCTATTCCATCGGGGGTGTGGAACAACATCTTTCCGATTCAGGGGTCCGTTTGCGAAATATTTAGCTTTAAAGTGGTATTTTTCATTAGAGTCATGTGTCCCCTCCCCCCCCCCCCTCTACCAACGAAACCGCTGTTTTTGGAAATCTGAAAAGTATACACGATAGTAGTATACATAATGAAGTTAAAAGGAAAACTATCACAGTTAAGTAGAATTAGGAAGTTAACAAGTAATAGTCGACCAACTTATAAAATGTACTTGGATTAGTAAAAATTTCGTTACAACTCACACAATAGAAAATGACCTAAAACTAGCTGCATTATAACTCTGTAATGTTATTGTAAACTGTTAAAAACAAACAGTTTATGAAGTAAACGACTTATATGCATTACTACACTACTATACATTTACTCTTTCATTTGCGGGTTAAGCAGAGGATCTTTCTTACTTACTTACTACTTTCCCTTATTTTTTAGTTGGTAGTTATTGTAGGCCTCATTCAATGTATTCATACAATCATAAAGCCTCATACAGTTTCATTCGTCGAACTGTTGGTTTACGCGGGCGACCTCAGGATAATTTAGGGCAGTGGTGGTTTACGAGAAGTTACGTTACGGTCATCTTAGGGTTGCACTGCCGGGAATATAGATAGATAGTCAACTATGATCATCTTTGTACCTTGGCATGTGAATGATTTGATGTAAATTGTATTATTTTCAAAATCGAAACGTTTTTTTAATCTTTTTTGAATACCACTCCCTATAAGTCTGATTTGAAAATAAGTCCTTCAGCTACCATCTTCCTATTTGGGCCCATTTTTAGTCGTCATCGCGGTGAAACTGCGAACTTACTTATTATGCTCATTATCAAGAAATCCCACGTATTGTGACGGGCAACTACGGAACCATAACTCTACATTGTGCGTGGCCCGACACGCACTTGGCCAGTTTTTATATAGAGATATAAAGTTCGTAAAGTGGCTCAAGAAGCAGTGTCGAAGTTGCAAAACATTTTACTGATAGCAGTATCAGTTTGGTTGCCAAGCGTAGGTAATAATTATATCAAATCCTCCCCACTGCAAGAGACGCAAATGTCCAGAAGAGAACTAGTTATGAGCTGATGAGAGAATCAGTACTGAATGTATGACTGCCACGTTTTAATTTAAAAGCATATTTAAATTAAAACCTGCATTCGTTCTACGAGTATATACTTATCTGTGCCCGAATGGGTTGGCAAATAGCCTTGAAATATAACATATTTAATATGAAAGAATTATTTAAATTATCTCAGCCGTTCCCGAGACATCGGTTAACATACCTACATAAAAAATATACGCGTCGAATATAAAAACTTCTGTTTTTTTGAACTTGTTTAATAAATATAGAATCTGTTAATATTTTGACTACGGCGCCATCTATCGGATCCTAATATTGTCACAACAAAACAAATACATTGTGTATTATTACTCCAATCGATCAAGTCATTCGGAAGACTCACGATTACTAACTGACTGAAGAGAAGATATATATACAGCAATGCGATAAACAAGTATAATAATATTACACATTATGTAATAAGGTTAAAAGTCATAAAAATAATAGCAGTGATAAAATACTAAGTGATCACATAATTTCATGTCGAGTGGACAGAGACCCTTATAAAGATAAGGGGAAACGAGTGGGATCTACTTAATTTATGAACCAACGCCTAAGTAACGCAGATCGAATTATTTGTTATACATTTTTATAGTAAAATTTGTAAGGATAAATATGTAAATATAAACGTAACATTGTTTTATAGGATCAATTGTAATTTATTGATAAATATTAAATTTATTATGCCGTGCGGTCCCCACCGTACAGTGGCGAATAAGAATATCTACTGCCTCATATCGTCCTGTGGGTGTCCTAAGAGGTGAAAGTGGGAAACTGAAACAGGAGATGGACAGCAGCATCTTCCTGATAACAACTCAAAATTATAAAAACTGCGGTTGCTAACCTGCCTGCCAAGCGTGGCAAAATACCCCTTATGAACCAATCAATAGGGGAGGCTTATGTTCAACAGTATACTTTCTAGGCTGTAGTGGATGGATGGAATGGAATAAATGTACAATGGAAAAAATATACATCTATTGGTCGTGGCTGTTCGAAATTGATTGAAGTAAATCCCGACGGTAAAATAAAAAATATGTCCCCGACACATTTTCACCTGTAATGGTCATCTGACAGATAAACAAATTCCTAGCTTATGTTGTCTCGTTAAATGTGTCGTTGGATTTATATAAGCCACAGCCAGCATTTTTCGGATTTTTGGTTTAAAGGTCATATTAACGAGTTTTATTTGATTTTTTTATCATCGCAATACAACATCAACATCATCGTCATCATTACAGCCTAGAAAGTATACTGCTGAACATAAGCCTCCCCATTGATTGGCTCATAATCTTTTGATCTATGGATATTTGCCATAGTTACCACGCTTAACATGCGGGTTGCCAACCGCGGTTTTTTTTATTGTTATTAGGAAGCCACTGCTGCCCATCTTTGGTTTATTTCCCTCCGTCGCCTCTTACGAAAACTAAGGAACGATATAGAGTAGTGGATATTCTTACACTACCCTTACTATTACTTCATCATTCATTTTTATTGTTCTTATTTTTGAATCCAAATTAAAACCTTGTTTATGCTACCTAATTAAAACATAAATAAAATTCGCTGCGGTAAATGACTTATTAAATAATTTTGATAATACTTTCTTTTTTGAAGCAATATTATATCATCCCGAAAAATATGCCGATTTGCTTACATCTTATCATAGTTGTCTCACTGTTTTGTCGCAAAATATTCGTAGTATCAACGCAAATTTTTCAGGACTTTTAACATTGTTAGAAATAATCAAATCTTTCTGCAACGTTATTGTTCTCTCTGAATGCTGGTTATCTTGTAATCCTATAATTCCGATTCTCAGTGGATATTATCATTATAAAACTTCAAAAAACTATAATAAAAATGACGGTACTATTATATACATCAAGTCTCGTTTAGCTAATATTAAAGTAATTGAACCCAAAATATTTGAATGTAACTGTCTGATAATTACCATAAGTGTAGATGTGGCTATTGTCGCTATTTATAGACCATACGCCTTTAATGATCTCTCAAAATTTATTCAGTCTTTGGATTATGTACTCACGGATTTTAAATCATACCGAACTATTATTCTTGTAGGAGACATTAATATAGATATTTCCAACGGTCTCCATTCTACAAACCAATTCTCGAAACTCATTTCTCGAAACCAATATGAATGCAAAAACATTGTTCTAAACTGGCTTCTAAAGCAAACCTATGCAAAAACAGAAAGTCTTTTGGAGGTTGTCGTGTAAATTACATAATATTAATATAATTATATAATAAAACACACACACACACCCACACACACACACACACACGCACGCGCGCGCTCGCACACGCACACACTTTTATTTAAGATTTCTGTATGTTTGTTTTGAGTTATTACTAAGATGACAAATGTGTAACTATAGAGAATTAGCCCTAATCTGTTGTATAAACACTAATAGCATTCCACGTAGAGGAGACCTGGTGACCTGTAATACAGTTATTATACCTACCATAGGTACCAGCGATCCACAACCAAAGTTGTTATATTATGTTATGTTATATTGGCTGTTACTCTTAATTCTAAATGTAACTTTGTTTGTGGTAAGAAAATAAACGTCATTATTATTATGATTACAGCCCTTCACAAGTCCACTGCTGAACATAGGCCTCCCCCAAAGAATGCCACAAAGCACGGTCCTGAGCCACCTGCATCCATCGACTTCCTGCATGTCTTACCAGGTCGTTACTCCATCTAGGGGGGGTCACCCTACACTACACGGTACCGGTACGAAGCTGCCACTCGAGAACCTTTTTTCCCCATCGGTTGTCAGTTCTTCGAGCTATATGGCCGGCCCATGCCACTTCAGCTTACTAATCCGTTTATTTTAAATATTAAGTAATAGTACGGATTAGTACTAATACTAATATTTAAATAATCCTTTATTAGTATTAGTTTATCACTCATAATATAGCTAATTACATTAATATACCTTTACTTCCGTTTATCGGTCTACGCTCTACTGCATTCATCTCAGTATTAAATGATTCATAGCATTACAAAATGGAACGACAAGCTTTCCACTATTAAGCTTGGATTACGAGCCTTTCATATTTCGATATTGAATTCAGATAATTCAACGTAGAATAAAATGAACGAGGTAGAATAAAGTGAACGAAGTATTGAAGATCACTTCAAAAACTATAGCTTGAATAATATAACATAGCATAAACTCTCACACCTGTCACCCAGAGGGGTAGGCAAAAATATTGGACCCACATTTGACACACCTCTCTCGCTTCTTTCACATCCATATTATATCTACGCATACGGGCTCGTCAATTAAGAGTACTCTTAATTTGGCCTATATTCAATATATTGCCAATTTTGTTTGATATTTTCTGGATTAAAAAATAAGCTAATATACGTAATCAAATCTGTAAGAGCCACTCACTAATGCAGCATTCATTTGCTTCGTAACTCCTTCTTCATTTATCCTTTTTATTTGTCCAAGCCACCGAATTCCTTTCATAATCATAGTCACAACATCTACTTACTCACCATATCTTTGAAAGCCATCCATAAAATACTTCTTAATAATCGCATTTCTACAGTATTAATTTTAATCTCAAACTCCTTTTACATCAAACCTATTTTCACTACTATATATTAATGTAGCGTACTAACACAGCATATCGCCATACATCATGTCTTTTTTGACACATTCTCACTTCCCACTATAGACTAAAGACCACTTTGTGTTCTGCATTCTACATCTTTGTCATGTCTACCATTCTTGCTAAACACAGATCCTAAATACAAAAACTCATCAACTAGCTTGACTAACTCCCTTATTTTATTCTTATTTCATATATCGTTTTAATTTTTCTCCTTCCACCACCACTCCTCAAACCACTGCCAGTAGTTGTAACGCTAAGGACAAAAGAGGCTCGTGATAAGTGGATTGTAAGTCGCAAAAAACGCTTGACAAATGGCAAAATTTATGGTACAAATAACGACAACCGTATTTATATAAATGAGAATCTCACTAGATATAAAAGGAACCTTCTATGGGTTACTAAAAACCAGCTTAAGAAAACCTACAAGTACATTTGGGTACAAGATGGAAAAATACTCATATGAAAAAGTGATGAACAGAAAAAAATAATGTCAATAAGGAGTGAACGAGATATTGAAAAATATATAGAAAGCAATGTAAATACGGCAACTGGCTAGATGTTGTTGTTGGTACCTGTATGCCTAACGCACACATAGTGCGAAGAAAACACTGCGAGCTAAACTAACATCGGCCAGGTTAGCGAATTTTTTAGAGCAAAATAGTATATTAGCGGATGCACAGCACGGTTTTAGGCATGGTCGTAGCACCGTAACAGCACTATCACAGTTTTCCGAAGATATGAACAGTAGTCTCGACCAGGGGCATCAGGTCCTGGCGCTGTTCATAGACTATAAAAAAGCCTTCGATACCTTGGATCATGAGGTGCAACAGATTGGGTGCTATAATTAATAAAATTAAATCCCAACTCAAGCATACAACTGCAAGACTTCAAGATACTGTAAGTTCATACTGCATAGATCGGAACAAAAATTAATAATTTTTAATCTGGAGGTAACCGTGGTTAACTATGACATTGGGACGTCAAATATCTCAGTCCCCCCCCGTGACCATGGGTGCTGTAAAGTACTCGAAACGTCGGGAATATAAAATAAGTTAATATACGCGATAAAATCCGTAAAACTAGTTTTATTTAAATAAGTTTTATATCCTGAAGGCGCCATTGAGTAGAAAAACGCTGCGTGTCCTTTATTTTGCTCTCGCTGAGTCATTGCTAACCTATGGATTAAATACGTATGGCTGTACATTTAAAACCTATCTTAACAGTATAAAATCGCTGCAAATTCGTTTTATGAAATACCTTGTTAACCCACAAACAAAAGTTGCCTGTAAAGAAAATTATGAAAAACTTTTTATTGTCTGTAAGGTGCTTCCTGTACATGAAAAGGTCAAGTACCTGTTGGTTCTAGAACAGTTCTATAACGACCAGTTTAAAGTACAAGTGCAAAATAGGTACAATACCAGAAGCGTTAGAGAGCGTAAACTCGCGCGACCAATAGTAAAAAATTACTATGGCAAAAGAACCAATAAGTATTTGACCCCATACTTTTCAATAATATCGATTGGCTGAGAGAAGATAATACTAGAATAAGTAAACGAACACTAAAAAATTAATTAAAAACTGTTTTCCTTAATGAAGTTGTCGCAAGATGTGAAAATACTAACTAATTTGTTGTTGTTTTAATATAACTATTGACAATTACGTATATTAGACCTTATTTTAACGATTTAAACATTGTTATGATGTACCCATAATCACTTAACTAGTGCCTATAAGTCAGAAAGAGTGCGCACCTGAGGTGCGACGGCTAAATGTTAGTATTAAATAAATTTGTCAGCGCGGTCCGCTGACCGGGGTGTGCTGGCGGCGGCTCGCGTTGCCATAATAGTTGCTATTATTTACACTGTTTTATTTTCATTAAATTGTATGCTTACGTATTTGAACCAAATGTATTAAGACAAGCGCTAATCCCGCCGACAAACTGTTACGCAGTTTGGTGGGTGTGAAAAATGTACTAAAGGTTTGGTCCAGAATAAATGATTTATTATTATTATTATTACTACATCATCATCGTCATCACTACAGCCCTTCACAAGTCTACTGCTGAACATAAGCGTCCCCCAAAGAATGCCACAAAGCTCTTTTACCAGTTCGTTACTCCATGGGAGGCCGCCCTACTGTTCATCTACTGGTACGAGGCTTACAGAATCGAGAAACATTTCTTCCCCATCGGTTGTCGGTTCTTTGAGTTATATGCCGGCCCATTGCTACTTATGCTTACTAATCCGTTGGGCTATGTAGGTTACTCTGGTTCTACTGCGGATATCCTCATTTTTAAGTCTATCACGCAGAGAAACCACGAGCATAGCCTTCTTCATAGCTCGCTGAGCAACCTTGAGCTTCCTCATACGGCCAGCAGTGAAGGACGACGTTAGAAATCCATAAGTCATCACTGGTAACACGCACTGGTTGAACAATCATGTTTTCAAATTTTGAGGTATACCTGACGAGGATATGTGTTGTAATCTCCCGAACGCTGCCCAGGCGAGTTGAATCCGTCGATTGATCTCTTGGTCGAGGTTGGACTTACTTAGTCGGACTATTTGTCCTAGGTAAGCATACTCGTCGACAACTTCGAGCTTAATGCTTCCAACGAGTACCGGCATAGGTGTGACATGGACGTTGTACATGACTTTTGTATTGTCCATGTTCATCTTAAGAGTTGGGAGACACTATTGAGGCCATTGAGAATAAAGCCATAAAGACTATATCGTCTGCAAATCGAAGGTGAGTGATGTACTCGCCATTTATGTTAATACCGTATCCTTTCCAGTCCAGTAGCTTAAAACGTCTAAAAATGTAGCGGTGAAGAGTTTCCGGGATATAACGTCACCCTGTCTTATACCTTTATGGAGTTGGATGGGTTTGGTACTCGGATAGCCATCGTATCCCTACTGTACAAATACTCAAGCACTTCGATATACCGACAGACAACTTGGCACCGGTGAAGGGACTATAGCACCGACCAAATTTCGACGGAACCAAAGGCTTTCTCGTAGTCCACATACGCAAGGCAAAGTGGTAAATTGTAATCATCGGTCTTATTTATAATTTGGCGAAAGGTATGTGTGTGTTCTATGGTACTAAAGCCTTTTCGGAAACCATATTATTTAGGATGCTTGAAGTCGTCGATTTGCATGCGAGACGACTTGTAATGAAAAAATAGCACGTAGACGCGTCACAGAAGGTAAATCGGTGTGTAGTTCTTCAACAGAGCGTTATTGCCTTTCTTGAAGAACAATACCACCGTACTTCTGCTCCACGCTTCCGGAGTAATGCCATCATGGAGGACGAAATTAAAGAGCTTTTGAAGGACTTCAAGTACTGGTTTTCTACCCGCTTTCAAAAACTCCGCTGTAATTTCATCCTCGCCCGGGACCTTGCTGTTTTCAAGGTGCTGGAGGGCCATTCTTATGCCGTTCAGACTGACGTCAGGGATATCATTAGAATAATGTCGGATAAGACTTGCTCTTGGATCGTCTCTCACTTGCGTGTGACTCCAACGATGACGTGTACAGCTGCCCGTAGAACTTCTCAATCTCACTCAAAATTTCAGGTGTCTCGGAAACGATGCTACCACATTCGGTGTTCAGCTTCGACAGTTGGCTCTTTCTGGCAGACATATCTTTGGCAAAGACTTTGGAGCCTTGGTACCGCTCGATCGCTTCTACAATACGAGCTGTATGGAAGTTGCGTAAGTCCCGCCCCATGCATTTGGAGATCTATCAGTTCAGTTGCCTGTATCTGCTTAAGACTGCAGCTTCATTTCTCATTTAACAGCCATGAGATTAAGAGTGTGATCAGAACAGCAGAACTTAGCTGCGACCGCTCATATCGAATAAATAATTCTAACACATATATCGAATAAATTGATATTTTAATGTTAAAATTAATATTATGATATTAAGTTACTACTACTAATATTATACTCGTATTTCTCTTATACAATATCCACTTAATTTAATTGACTGCTTGTTATTCCAATTGTAAAGAAAATGTTTTTGTCGTAAGAATCTGGCAGAAATTTCCTTGTAGCAATGGAGCTCAGTCGATATGATTTAAATTTGTTATTTTTATTCGTTTTCAAAAATTAAAGAAAACGGTTTCACAATTTGAGAAATCTTTGAAATGTCTAAAGAAAAGTCGTCAAAGGTATATCCAGGTGATGTTTAGACCTATGGAAAATTGTGTACTTGCTCATAAAAATTATTTTAAAAAGATCGGTACTTATAATAAGGAATAAATTATTGTATAATTTTTGAGTATCTAAACTTCTTTTTGAAGTGACCCTCGATCTCATTCACAAGTCAAGACCAGTATTCTCCTGGTCACGATGATCTCATCATTGACCACTTGCAGCATGCGGGTGCGCATTTGCCGAGGGTGTTAACTCTTTTGTTTAACTTATGTCTAGTATATACGTACTTACCTGGAAAGCTTCGGAAAACCATAGTTGTACCAATCATAAAGAATAAGACTGTTGACGCCTTCGTTGGGTCCAATTATCGCCCAATATCTTTGGCTACTGTAGTTACAAAGGTGCTGGACGATTTACTTGACAAACAACTCAGCCAACACATACACTTACACGGGGCTCAGTTTGGTTTCAGGCCAGGAGTTTCAACTGAAACTACCGTACTGCGACTCAAGCATACTGTCCAGCATTACACTAATTGAAAAACCTGACCTGTCGAAGACGTTTGACCACCGGGTTTCGAACGTTTTCTGGTATTAGTTTAACCAGGAAACTAGCACAACCAAGTTCACATAGTCTTTCTACTAATACGCAATTATAAATAAGAGAAAATGTAATCTATTATAAGTATATAACACGAGTTCACGATTATCTAATAATGAAAATAATAAAAAGAGCACGTTTTAATTTTTTTTATTTTGAGACGAGAGTGTGTATATAATTAAGCGTACAAAATGTACCTTTCGGACTTTTACCTATAGTAGTTAGATAAAGTAACTAGACTTCAAAAATGTAAAGTGACGAGAATCGGAGACCCTTATTACTGGTAATACTGGTATAAGTGTTTCATTATATCGAAATTTACACGATACTGTTATAATGGAATTTAATCATCATTTTATTGAAAGTTGTTATGGATTTTATAAATTTCACACACTTTATTTTTTCTAATTGCACGTTTAATTATCCATTGGCATAATTTTCGCACATAAACTGATTTTATTTTTCAAAATAAGACATACTGCTGTTACCTCAATCAAATTAATGCTTCCTTTTAGTCCTACTAATCCTATCCTGATATAATATTATAACTGTGAAAGTTTTTATGGTTTTATGGTTAAGTTTGTTGCTCAATCACGCAAAAACTCCTGAAAAGATATTGATGAAACTTGGCAATGTAATAGATTACAAACCAGAAAATGTTTTAGCTATCCCATATTACAGTTTTTTTTTAATCTATGATGTTGGAAATTCACCAATAAAATTAATTTTGTAATTACTCGGCGTGCGGTGCGTGCACTTTATGTAACAGATATTATTTAATAAATTAATTTGTTGCCATCAACAATAGCTTTTTGTACTTTTGTATTCTTATGTTTAAAGTTAAAGTTACACTTTATATATATCCCAATTCTGGACAAAGGCTCACTTCTTAGAAGGTTATCAAGCAGTTAGTCTGCCGCACTGCTCCAGTGCTTGTTAGCGGACTCCATACGTCCTCGAATTATTTTATTTGTCAAAAATGCAATTTACCTCGCAATGTTTTCTTTCGCCGCCAAGCATGTGGTAAATTAGCTTTTAAAATTACAATTAACAAACTCATCATTGCCGCCAAAAATCAAACCCTGGGTGGTCACGTTTTGTGAAATTTACGGCGAGAGCTTAGCCCCTACGCTACCTCAACTTTGTCTACTCTAATATATTCTGTTCTTTTATTTGCAACACTAAAACTAACTACTTTTGGTCCGATCTACGCAGAATGAGCTTACAGTATCTTGAAGTCTTGCAGTTGCTTGGGTTTGGATTCAATTTTGTTAATTATAGGATCCCAAGCAGATGGCAGCACCCATCCATCTTCTCTATTGAAATTAGGATGTTTTTTTAATTTCAATGGCCTCGCGTATCATCCTTGGTACGAATCGGTGTTCTTTTGCGAGGATTTGTGGTCTATCAAATCGGATGTAATGGCGGGGATAAAACGCGATAAAATCCGTAAAAATAGTTTTACTCAATGTGTAGTGTTTGCGTAAATATAAGAAATCATTAATTATGTGTATTAATAAAATTAACTTTAGCATTATATAAAATAGATATAAAATCAGACAAGTGCAAACCACAAAAATAATGTTTCGTGGGTACGTATGAACCATGGACCTTAAAACATGTTTTTAAATGTGTTAATCTTGGGTATTTGAAATCAGAAACATTCAACAACTTTTGATGGGATTTTAACACTTCTTGTTGTTTGAGTTTGAATTGAAGTGTGCGGTGAGACACGGTGTTAAACTCAGTTCAGACTACTCTCTATATAGAAATCTCAGTATATAGAAATCAACAAATCAAACAAATCTATACATTTATATAAAATGTAAGTGTCTGTCCGTAATATTAAAATAACTGGCTTCTATTAAGTTCTGGGGTTATTTATTGCTATTAAAACATAAACAACCATTTAAAATTTTTGTCTGTCTGTCTGTCTGTCCGGGCTATTCTTCGAAATGGCTGAACCGAATCTGGTGATACTTAACGAACAGATAGAGAGCAATGCCAGGAGGTATCTAAGCTATATTTTATCCATAAACTTGAAGATTTAAAAAAATTAAATATTATAGACCCTAAACATTAATAGATCCTATCCAGGCGAAGACGGAGTGGGTCGCTAGTATTATATATAGCAAAACAATATCGCTTCAACATTCATGTTATAGAAGTTCACACTATGCAATACTATATAATATTGGACTGCTTGCTTGTAAATCAATGTGCTGTTCTATATAGCAGAATAGTATAGTATAGCATAGTGGAAAGTAATATTTAGTATGCACCCCCCCCCCCCCCTATTAAATTATTTGGAACTTAATATAAGTGAAATAGAGACAAATTATGGAATAATTAATGAGATCAAAAATTAAGTATTTATTGTATCCTTTTGAAGATTTGGCTATTTTTATCAGAACCATTATTGTTTCTACTCTTGAAATTGACGATAAGTTTGGCTTTTAGATCATGATTTGTATTTAAAATTAATTAAATACGAAAAGAAGTCGGAGGCTTCTTATTCCGATTGAACAAAATGCAAAAGAAAATGGTTGGAAGAATAATACATTATAATAACCAAAACTATTATAATTTAAAAAATATGAATAATAATCCACGTGGATTGGCCTGACAAGTTTATTTTATTTTGAATAATGCAATTAATTAATTGACAAGGTTTTGTTATACAATTTCGATTTTCCTTTACAAACTCCTACCTACAGCGAGAGCAAATTTTCCAGAAGTATTATCTTTGCACTATTATGTACGTGAAAATTTGTGGGGATAGGTGTTTGATTGCGTAAAAAGCATCCAATCCTACTATAACCTAATATACATAGCTAATCAATTTTATTTATTATAATTCTCGTCGTATTAATACAATTTAACAAACCACCTATTGTACAAACAATAGAGGGTTCTCTCCAAACAAAATATTGTGTAAAATCATATTATTAAATTAATTTAGTTAAGAAGTTTTATCCATAAATGTTACAACTACCTACCTACATAAGCTTGTGAAAGTTATTATAAAGAAAATAGGAACCTACGCATTATTGAAACTAAAGGAAAGCACATAGCAAGCAAGCTGCGTAAAATTGTAAACACTCTGTATTTTGCGGGTGTATATGCCGCGGAATAAGGTGCTCATAGTAGTATACCTACTATACATCGGAATAGCGTTTCATACCAAAAATTTTTACATAATGTATATATTAGATTAATACCTAATTACAAAATCTTCCTAAATATAATACAATACTTGCTAAAAATAACATCGAATTGTGTATTAAATTTTCCTGCTCAGCTTTCCTTTACAATTAATTGGCATAATAGACACCTAAATAGATCACCTTTGACATGCTATAATTAGCAAATGAAACGCAAAAGTATACCTCGGAAATAGATTTTAATACTCATTGTCTTTTTAAGTTGTCGAACCCAAATCGTGAAGAGCCTAATCATAAAAACAACCCTGAAAATTAAAAAAATCATGTGTTTGAAATCGCTATTACGCGGTATACATCGGAATAAAGAACCAGCTGAAATATTTTTCACCTAATGCCTTGATTTATTTAGAAAAACATACAAAAGTTAAGTGTTTTCGATTAAAAATGTAACCCTTGAAATAAGTTAACTCAAAGAATTACACACACGGTACAAAAATAACCAAAAAATCACAATTTAAAAAAACATGGTACTCACGTGCACAAGGTCAAAAATGTATGAAGTATATGAAATGTATGAAGTGTGGGTTCTAATCAGATGCTGACGCAAAACTAATCAATTATTTTAAAATGTATACATATTACTCCAGACCTTTGATGATATGACTACGCAATGTTATATCATCAATTGAATAAGAGAATTGAATGAAAAACGCTTGTAAATCGCTCGTAAACGCAGTTTTTCTAAATACCTCGCAATATGGTGCCAATTTTAGAACCCCTCAAAATAAGGTGCCTTTTACTTAAGATATTATTTAGCACTATCAACGGCTTCTGACGGGACATGTCCAAGCTAACTAACAACA
Source organism: Parnassius orleans (assembly GCA_029286625.1). NCBI lineage: Eukaryota > Metazoa > Arthropoda > Insecta > Lepidoptera > Papilionidae > Parnassius > Parnassius orleans. The sequence continues at coordinate 3,457,979 of JAGSMP010000168.1, forward strand.
CGATGATCAATTATTTAAGTCCAAAATTTCAGATTTAAATAATTTATTAAAGATATTAGCAATCTATCTCCGCTACCTACCACTCCGCTACAAACATTCATTTGTTTCGTAAGCTACATACGATACTTCATAACAAGACACAGGTTTCAAGATTTGGAAAAAATAAATACTAAAATCTACCACGTTCGTTTCTATGACAACACGAATTATATATTTATCTGATGTACGTATAAGTTCACTTTGAAGCACACGTCGTTTATTAGGATTCTTTCGCTTCGTATTCTATAAGCGAAAAATGTAGATTTTATTTCCTATAACGCTATTCTTAAAATGCATTGAAGTGTTTCTCAATTTCAATTTACCCTATTGCGGATGCAGGAAACCTAATGGAAAAACTGGAGTAAAAAATTCTTAGCTCCATTTAACGGCAATCTAAAGAAAGCAATGAACGAGAGCGCCGTCTTTATTCCCACTTCATTGACTTAAATAAACCGAGCTATTGCATAAATTGAAACGTTCATTATTAAAGACAAATCTAGAAGCAGATTCGAACCGCCCGAGTATATATTTTAACTTTAAGCAAGTAGTTTTCAATCAGGTAAGGGTTATAAAAGCTATTTTTTATTTTATCTAATTAATTTACATGAATCATTGAAGACATTGTGATATAAAAACACCATACAACTTGGGGATCAATAGACTTCGAATAAAGATTGACTAGTAATAAAAACAAATATAATATAATAACAAAAACCATGTGTGCAGTCCACACGCGGTAGAAGTGAAACCTTCAAATGAAATGAAATAAATAGTAAAAATATTTCACGACAAATGATTTATTTAATCTGTCAAGTCTTTGAAGTACACATGAGGCAGTCCATGGTCACCATTGTAGAAAGCTCCAAAGAGTATATTATTAATATTTAGAAAGGACACCTCAAAACCAAAGAGTATATAATCACTACCTTTAGTCAGAACCATAGTTAGAAATGCTCAGAACAATACTTTTTTAAATGTTATTTATAACAATTATACAACAAAAATTTTATTAGAATTAGTTTTGTTACTAAATTACGCTTTCTAAATTAAGAGAATTTACTTCAAATGACGAGGTTCCACTTTTACCCACGCGTCGCGTTTACTTCACATAGTTTAGTCTATTTCTTCGCCGCGTGAGTGTAAGAGGCAAATATAAATTTAAAAAAATTAAGTGGGTACAAAAGAAAGTTTGTTGTATTTTTAATTACACTATTTTTAAAAGTTATTTGCTTATATTTTGCTTCGTAACAATTTTATACACTTTATAAAATTTTATTTCAAATACTGTGTCGTTCAGGTAGTCACTTTATATTTAATTGTCAAATTAACTGAAAATTAAATATAAAGTGTGAGTTATCACTATAAATCATGTAAAAACACAAATTTTCATATTCCACAAAGTTCAATATGCGAAAATTACGTTTTATGTTATAATTTCGATACATAGTGTACATTATGGCGAAGTTGTTTTCAACAATAATCAAAAATTAAAAATTTTTAAAACTGATCAATATAAATTATTAAGAATAACTCAAAAACTATTAGTCAGACCTTGATCAAATTTATATAGGACAACATGAAAAGCACAAGCTTTCAAATAAAAAAGAATCATCGAAATCGGTTTACCCAGAAAGAAGTTATGAGGTAACACATAAAAAAAACAGTCGAATTGAGTACATCCTCCTGTTTGAAGTCGGTAGAAAATGGCATTGATCAAAGCGTTTGTACGGTCTTTACAAACCGCACATTTTGCACTTAAGCATTTTACCATATTGTATCATTTTTCATTCTCATCCATTCAGTACGCAATCATTCGCCGTCGCGCATTGTACTCACTATCAATAATATCAGAATAAATTACATAACCAGTTCAAGCCTTTATCATTTCTATCAACTTAAGATTGTGCTGCACAGCAGCTCGTACATCTTAATGGTCCTTCGAGCATTGATCTAGTGCCGGTAAGAGAAAGGACCACGCGGTTCGACAACGTGACTTCGTTTCGCCCGTTTAGTTGCCCACGTATTACCGCCTACTTAGCAAAAACGCTGTTATTTTAAAAGCTATTGCAGTGAATAATTTTCGCTACCGCATACATCACCAGCAGCAGTGATTGGTAAACATCACGCCATCACCACGAAAAACATTTTTGTCTTTGTGTTTCTGTGTCTGAAGTGCAATAGCGAATCGGTCGAGTCGGCCTCCCACAAGCGGGTCTCACCGACGAGATTGAGAAGGCGCATATTGCATTAGGATACCGGAGCACTTAGCAACAGCATCACCTGTGACTCGGAAGCATCCGTCACCGGATTATCAATCAAATCGTCCATTAATCAAATAAAATGGAAGATTTACTATCAACTCAGCAACAACTTCTTCAAGCAATGGAGCAGTTATTCACCAACTTCAAGAAAGATGGAGCTGAAAGAAAACCCCATCTTACATATCAAGGCGACTAGAGACTCTGGATCAGTACTGAGAGAGTTCCAAGCCAATCATGTCAAGTTGTGAGTACGAGGACCAAGACTACACTTATTTCTTGGAAAATCACTTCGAAAAGCAAAGTCATATTACACCGACTGTCGGAGAATTATCCAGCAACACCTATCTACTGATCAAGAAAAGAAGTCTCTGAGACCTGCTACCCTTAGCCGGCGTGACTACAGATTGGCGTCCACCATCAACGGCTGCAACAGCGTCCCCATCAGGTCAGGCCAGCACCAGCCGAGTAGACAGAGGTAACCACAGCAAACTTGACGAGATGTACCGGAAACAAAAGCAATTTTAAAGCACTAGAACGAGCAATCAATGCCACTAATCTCGAGTTACTTACCGAAAAGTGGGAGCTCGAGGACAGCTTACGTGACTTACAACTCGCTGGAATGCCGTGGACTCTTACACTGGGAGATCGACAGCGAGCTTACCACAGAAGATGTGCAGTACGAAAACATACTACATGTTCGAAGACAGCTACAAAAGATCAAAAATCAATCAACAGCAAGATGTGGTCCGTATCTCATCAAAAGCATTCTACGCCAAAATGGAAACCCTACGTTCAGCGGCAACTATCAGCAGTGGTCATCTTTCAAAGATCTCTTCATGAAAATGATCCACAAGAATAAATTCATTTCAAATGTGCAAAAATGCAACATTAAAAAGCAAGGTCAAGGGAGAAGCTGAGAAACTAATACAACATCTAAATATTAGTTCCGAAAACTATGAAACATGCTGGGAAATTCTGAATCATCGGTATAACAACAAACGATTGATTTTAGTTCTCACATGAACACGCTTTTGGCTTGCCAACAATACAACACCAATCATCATTTGCCCTGAAAATTGCACGACACCACAAAAGAGTGTCTAAGTGCCGTAAAAACTTAGGTGAATACATCAAGTTGGGATCCTTTGTGGTACATTTGTTGATGCAGAAATTGGACACTGATACACACAATGACTACTCGAATATCTTGAAGATCCGAGGAATTGCCTACGCTATCAGGATTTCTAACTTTTGGAAATGCGATTCACAGCATTAGAATCGTCTCGACGCAAGCAAGAAGCGCCGCGAGCAATCAGCAAGCTACCTATCAAGATTCCAAAAAGCTCAATATTCCAAGGCATACCTGCATCAACTAAAGCATTTATCAATCATACAAATGTGAAGTCATTGAAATCGTTAGCAAGGAATAAATACACGTGTCCATTGTGCAATGAACAACATGGAATTTTCCACTGTAAATCGTTTCTAGGTCAGACACCAGAATTAAAACGAAAACAGTGGCAAAATTGAATTTATGCGAAAACTGTCTTTTGATCATAAAGGCAAGGACTGTTTTCCGACAAAAGATGCGCGCATTGCAAATGCGGTCACAATACTTTATTGCACGAAGCATACGCATCAAATATCAACGCGAGCGAGCGAGACAGCAACAAAAGAGTTACACAGCAAAGAAACGTGACACATGTTTCACAAGAAAACGTCGCCGAAATCCTCCTGGCAACAGCCCAAATCAAGGTGCTATCAGCTGATGGAAGCTATCTGACGATGCGAGCGCTGATTGATCAAGGGTCACAAACATCACTTATAAGCGAAAATGCTGCTCAAAGACTTGGCCTTCCACGACAACGTTGCAAGGGTATTATTTTCGGATTGGCACAAAGGAAAATAACTGCAAAGGTATCATCACTATAACAGCATCATCTATGAATTCAGAATACACATTCAATACTGACGTCATCATCATGAAAAGTTTGGTAAACAATCTACCGAACAGATCCTTTGACAAACCGTCATGGAAACGTCTTGAAGGCATACGGCTTGCTGATCCAGACTTCAATATCAGCCGTCCCATAGACATATTACTGGGTGCGAACATCTACTCGAACATCATCATGAGGAATCATCAGAAAAGATGAAAATCAACCGATTGTTCAGCAATCACGACTCGGTTGGATCATCTGCGGCAACCTGAAGTCTTATCAGTGTAATGTTGTTCTGCACGATTTACAAAATATTCAGAGGTTTTGGACAATCGAAGACATAGCAGACAACAAAATAACAATATCATCCGAGGATCAATACTGCTTGGAGCATTATAACAACACAACAACACGACGAGAAGACGGTCGATATGTTGTACGTCTGCCCATGAAACCAGGCTTCGAAGAAAAGCTGGGTGATTCAAAGCAGAAGGCCGTGGCACAACTTTATCAGCTGGAAAAGAAATTCGCCAAAAACGAAGACCTCGCAGCAATGTATAAAAACTTTATGCGCGAATACATTGAATTAGAACATATGCAGCAATGTACTCGTAACAGTAACACGATCCCGGCAACGAGTTGCTACCGCCACATCATTGTGTACAGCGCGCCGAATCGCTTACAACTGCATTACGCGTCGTATTTAACGCGTCATCAAAGACGTCATCAGGCTACAGCCAAACGACTTGATGTACAACGGACCCAATCTGCAAGCAGACTTACTATCATTGATCATAAGTTGGAGACAGTATAAGGTCGCCTTCACTGCAGACATCGAAAAATGTTTCGAGCGATCCTCCAATAATAACGACAAACATCTACAAAAATCATATGGCGTGAATCATCAAATCAGCCACTTCAAGAATACGAACTATTAACTGTGACGTACGGGACGAAAGCAGCGCCGTTCCTGGCAATGAACACACTAAAGCAATTAGCACGCGACGAAGGACAGCATTTCCTGAAGCAGCTAAGGTGTTGAAGAGAGACTTTTCATGGACGATGTCTTAAGCGGTCAGCACAGCATCCCAGCTGCTCTAAAATTAAAAACAGATCTGATCAACCTACTCAGATCAGGGGTTTAATCTACGAAGGTGGTGCTCAAACAGCAATGAGTTACTACAAGCAGCAGGATCAGACACAGATAGCAATCATCAAATTGGGTTTGATTTCAAGCAGAAAGAATCAACAAAGACCCTGGGACTGCGCTGGAACCTCAGAAGGACGTCTTCACTTTGAGCTCAAAATCAACACATCAACAGACAAACCAGCCTCAAAAAGGTCACTACTTTCAGACATCTCAAAGGTTTTCGACCCGGCCGGTTGGCTCTGTCCTGTAACAACAAGATTGAAACTCTTATTCCAATCAGTCTGGAAAGAAGATTTGAAGTGGGATGACCAACTTCCACTAAGCATTGAAGAAGAGTGGTCTAAGATCAAACATGACCTCGAAGGCATCAATCAAATCCAAGTACCAAGATGGCTTCAAAGTTATGAGAACGACGACATTGAGCTACACGGGTTCTGCGATTCCTCAGAACGTGCCTACGCTTGTGTTATCTACAGCAAAATCAAGAGCAAGAAACAAGGTGAACAAGCAGTAGTTTTGATAGCAGCAAAATCAAAACTAGTTCCGACATCAAAAATCATATCATTGCCGAAATTAGAACTGTGTGCCGCTCACTTATTATCAAGACTCATGCAGACAGTCAAACACAGTCTATCAGAGCAAAACATCAAGACCTTCGGCTGGTCAGACTCAACAGCTGTGCTCGGCTGGATCCAAGGCGACATCAATCGCTGGAAGCCATTCGTCGCCAACCGTGTACAACAAATCAAAGAAATCATACCTGCGGACTGTTGGCAGTATGTCAAGTCGACTGATAATCCAGCAGACTGCGCCAGCCGTGGGGTATCAACAGCAATCCTCAAAATCATCCCTTGTGGTGGCAAGGCCCATCATGGCTGAAAACATATCAAAAGAAACCACCAAAAACATACACTACGAATCAAGAAGTGAAGAAAGCAATGCAAACCAACGTCACTATTCAACGTCACAGCTCTGACGTAATCGAAGCGTTGATAAACAAACATAGCTGTATGACGCGAGTGACGCGTATACTTACCTGGGTACGGGCGGTGTCGAATTCCAAACCGAAGACGCCGTATCTAACTGCACCTGAAATCAAACAAGCAAAATACATTATTATAAAGCACATACAAGAAAAGTATTTTATGAAGAAATACTTACCATCAAGAAGCAGGGAAAGTGAAGCGTAACAACAAACTACTGTCCCTTAATCCATTCTTGGATAAAACGATCTTCTAAGAGTTGGTAGGATCAATAATGCAAGCATCGATGAAAACATGAAGCATCCTCTCATCGTGCCACACAGCGGACACTTCACTGAGCTCATAATCGATCAGGCACACAAGGCCACCTTCCACGGTGGAGCCCGCCTGACTTATCGAATCTGAGACAGCATTACTGGATTATTGGCGGCAACAGGGCTGTCAAAAACGCATCCGTGAATGTGTTGTCTGCAGAAGACACAACCCAATCAAACAGACTCAAATCATGGGAGACCTACCGTCAGCAAGATGTAACCCAACCAGGCCATTTTACCACGTTGGTACCGATTACACCGGTTTCATCGACGTGAAAGCAAACAAAGGACGAGGTATAAAACGACGAAAGGATACGTCGCAGTTTTTGTGTATGGTCACTAAGGCCGTACACCTTGAAATGGTATCAGACCTCTCCTCATCAGCATTCCTCGCAGCACCTGACGAATGGCAGCGCCGTGGAGCACCGCGTCACCTACAGCGACAACGGGACCAACTTCGTCGGCGCCAACAAACACTTACAGCAGGAATTCATCAATTCGACAAGCCTTGGACGATGATTTCTTCGCAGCAATATCAGACATGGAGATCGAATGGCACTTCAACGCCCCTCGTGGCCCAGTGCAGGAGGTCTATGGGAAGCGGCGGTGAAAAGCCCAAAATTCCACCTACGAAGAGTCATCGAGCACAAAAGCTTACATTTGAGGAGATCAACATTGTTGTCACAGCTGGAAGCGTGCCTGAACTCAAGGCCACTGTGCGCCCTGAGCGAAGATCCCGAGGACATCAACTTCCTCACCCCGTCACATTTTCTGGGAGTGGCCCCACTCACCATCATCGAAACCGAAAGGACGAGCGCACACGTTGGCAACTGGTACAGAAAATCTTCTACGACATATGGAAGAGATGGCAGTCCGAGTTCCTGTGCCAATTATCAGCTAGAAGCAAGTGGCAACAGAAGCAAAGAAACATGAAAATTGGTGACGTTGTCGTCACATGACGTCAACTTACCTCCCGGCAAGTGGGCGCTCGCTAGAGTTGTTGAACTTCACCCTGGAAAGGACGATCTGGTCCGAGTGGTGTCCCTGAAAACTAAAAACAACATTATCAAGAGGCCTATTACAAAAATATCACCACTTCTATCAGATGATTACGTTGGTAGCGAGCAAAATTCGAATCAAGCAATAAGGAGTCTACAGCAAAAGCACCAAAGCAAAAGAACGCGAAGCAAAAAATCATGCAACTTCATAGCTTTAGCAATGTTGACTTTACTTACCATCATTTCACCCGTTCAGTGTGCCTTCAACCTACTTAGTCTAAGCAATAATCAGAGCATTTATTTGGACAAAATTTCCAACATGCACCTTGTCAGACATCAGTGGAAACTCATTGTCTACTACGAAATGAATCCGTACTGGCAAGGCATTGAATTGTATCGCAAGTACTTCGATTATTTGATAACATATGCTCCAAGATATCCAAACAAACAAAATGTGACGTAATGTTGTCACAACTACGTCATGAGGCCACTGAACTGGACTACTATCATCATATGTTGCTCGGTCAGCAATACACGCGCTCGAGACGCCGGCGCGGGCTTATCAACGGTGTCGGATACCTAGCGCACAGCTTGTTCGGGTGTTAGACGAAGAGTTTGCTCAAAATACGAGAGAGACATCAATATAATCAGGATGAATCAGAAACATCTTGCTCTTTTATGGAAAAATCAAACATCCGTGGTTGAAGCTGAATATAACCTTTTGAGTCGAATCGAAGAGTCTATTAACAAGCAGTACAAGATCTTCAATGCCCACATCATAGAGCTAGAAAAAGAAGCCAACATCATAACAAAGGAAATTCAGACCGAAAAAATCATCAATGAATTTATTCTCTCATCCATGATAGCAAACAACATTTTGGCCAATCTTAAAAACATTCAAGAAACGTTGGTGGAGACCATCACAGACATCCACTATGGGCAGTTTAATGTTTATTTATTAACGCCTGAACAACTGAATGAAGAGTTAAATATTATCTCTGGCCAATTATCAAAGGAATTAGCTCTGCCTATAAACAACATCCAAAACAACTTATCCAGACTCTATCATTTACTGGTAAAAGCAAGGATGACAAGCCAATACTTTATTTTCGAGATCAAACCTGTTGGTAAGCAGGGATACCTACGAGATTTACAGGCTTATATCTATCCGCAGCAAGTACAAAAACAGATGGTCCGCATCACACCTATCGCAGATCATATCGCGATCAACATCCAAAAGGACTGTACGTACCATTATCAGAAGAAGAAGTTCGAAGATGTACACAGTTCAACGCTGAGACTCACCTTGCCCGCTACAGAAACCTATTTTCCATATGAATCGGACGATATTCTCTGCATCAAAAATGAAGACACAGGTCAGTGTGAAATCAAAACTCGCCCTGCAAAGATATGGGTTGAACTTAACAAACTAAATACGTACCTGTACTTTTGCTGTAATCAAAGGATGATAAGAATAATATGCGAGCATCATGTTACAGCGCAACGACTTAGCAAGGCCGGTATTATCATTCTCGAGGACGGTTGTCTATTAAAAGTGAAACATTGACAATATTTTCACACAGAAAGCAGGTCACTAATTATAATATCAAGCCTCCTTGCAAAGATAGACATCCAATCAATGATGTCATCAACCTATCTATTCCTCTCCAAAGGCTCGAGAAATTGACGAGTCAGAAAATGAGGAGAATCGAAAACACTTGTCAAGTATTGGACACCAAATAGAGCAGCTGAAGACAAGCGACGCTGATACAGAGATGGTAAATCAGTTATCAAACCACGACCTACATCAATATGTGCTTATTTATCTTCTGGGAGCAGCTATACTAGCATCAACATTATTTATTTTGGAGTCTACGCCGCAGATGCCCGCACGTATACAAGGTCCCTCTCAAAGCGAAAGATCAGCTGGCTTGAATGTACAGTTCACTGGCACGAACCGAAACACAGAGCAATACGGTCGAGCCCCGCATCGCAGTTACGTCATCGGGTGAACTGAGTGCACGCGCACTGGATAAGTCGACGTCGCCTACAGTTTGCAAACGTTTTAGTGATCTTAGTGCAGTGTAGTGAAGTGTGAAATTTATAAGTTTTTAATTGAAATTTATAAGCTAATTTTTATAGTATAATCATCGTTATCAATTAGTATCAATTTGTAATCGCCTATCAATCATCATCTGTTCTCTCTCTCTCTCCCAGCATGTATACGGTCTTTACAAACCGCATTTTTGCACTTAAGCATTTTACCATATTGTATCATTTTTCATTCTCATCCATTCAGTACGCAATCATTCGCCGTCGCGCATTGTACTCACTATCAATATATCAGAATAAATTACATAACCAGTTCAGTTCTTTATCATTTCTATCAACTTAAGATTGTACAGCACAGCAGCTCGTACAAAGTATATGCCTATGATTTCACTTATTTTTTATTTTTTAGAGGCTCCTATTGAGTATATCGATATAATTATATTATATATTTCTTTTCTTTATGGAAATCGAGTGTTTCTATGTCCTATTATCCTTATTAGATATTGAATTTTAACATATGGGTGGGCGAGGGGGTGGATTCGTCAGATTTTCCTTAGTTGTAGAAGTGACATAATATTTGAATTTTTTTTCAATAAACTTTTTTGGTTTTGTTATTTATTACTGTTTTATTCATTGAACTTGTTTACGCAACTTTTGTTTAATAAATTGTTTGATATCGATGTTTGAAGACTTTTTACACACAAAAATATTTTTCAAAAATAAAATTACCCCTTCCTCTCCTTACAGTTTCTTCCACTGCTGGCCATGGCCGGAAATAAAGGGAGCACAAAATTTTACTGCCACAAATATCACCCACATTTGCAACGCTGCCCTAAACATCGCACGGAGCATCCGCGTTCCACCGAGATTAAATTTAGTAAAAATGTTCGTCTGTTTTTCCTCCCACATTTTGTTCTTATCACTATTACAACAAACACCGTTAAAGCCTATAGAAACCCCCGCTGAACATAGACCTCCACTATATGCCTCATAGAGGGTATATTTGTCATAGTTGCCACGATTGGCAAGCGGGTTGCAACCACAGTTTTTATTTTTATTTTTAGTCGTTATTAGGATGACGCTGCTGCCCATCTCCTGATTTATTTCCCTCTGTCGTCTCTAAATATGAGTGATAAATAACATCACGGTGAAAAAGTTCCAAAATAACGTTGTTCCTTCGCGCCGCCACCATACCATTTTCTCCATTACTCCTGTCACTGATTTAACCAAACAAAATGAACTCCGCCTCTACACGGTAATTGATGATTTTTCAAAATATTTCATTTATTGACAAATCGTCTTGCAATCGTCGTTACTCTAGCGCTCGCTTGACCTTCATACAAATAATTCACCCAGAAAGAAGTTATAAGGTAACATACATTAAAAACACAGTCGAGTTGAGTACATCCTCCTGTTTGAAGTCGGTAGAAAATGGCATTGGTCAAAGTGTATAAAGTATATGCCTATGATTTCACTTATTTTTATTTTTAGTGGTCTTATTGAGTATATCGATATAATTATATTATATATTTCTTTTCTTTGTGAAAATCGAGTGTTTCTATGTCCTATATAGATATTGAATTTTAACATATGGGGTGGATTCGTCAGATTTTCCAGTTGTAGAAGTGACATAATATTTGAAGTTTTTCTTTTCAATAAACTTTTTGTTTTGTTATTTATTACTGTTTTATTCATTGAACTTGTTTACGCAACTTTTGTTTAATAAATTGTTTGATATCGATGTTTGAAGACCTTTTTATACAAAAATATTTTTCAAAATAAATTACCCCTTCCTCTCCTTACAGTTTTTCCACTGCTGGCCGTGGGCCATGGAAATAAAGGGAGCACAAAATTTTACTGCCACAAATATCACCCACATTTGCAACGCTGCCCTAAACATCGCACGGAGCATCCATGTTCCACCGAGATTAAATTTAGTAAAATGTTCGTCTGTCTTTCCTCCCACATTTTGTTCTTATCACTATTACAACAAACACCGTTAAAGCCTATAGAAACCCCCGCTGAACATAGACCTCCACTATATGCCTCATAGAGGGATATATTTGTCATAGTTGCCACGCTTGGCAGCGGGTTGCAACCACAGTTTTTATTTTTATTTTTAGTCGTTATTAGGATGACGCTGCTGCATCTCCTGATTTATTTCCTCTGTCGTCTCTAAATATGAGTGATAAATAACATCACGGTGAAAAAGTTCCAAAATAACGTTGTTCCTTCGCGCCGCCACCATACCATTTTCTCCATTACTCCTGTCACTGATTTAACCAAACAAAATGAAGTACACCTCTACACGGTAATTGATGATTTTTCAAAATATTTCATTTATTGACAAATCGTCTTGCAATCGTCGTTACTCTAGCGCTCGCTTGACCTTCATACAAATAATTCACCCAGAAAGAAGTTATAAGGTAACATACATTAAAAAACACAGTCGAGTTGAGTACATCCTCCTGTTTGAAGTCGGTAGAAAATGGCATTGGTCAAAGTGTAATAAAGTATATGCCTATGATTTCACTTATTTTTATTTTTAGTGGCTCCTATTGAGTATATCGATATAATTATATTATATATTTCTTTTCTTTGTGAAAATCAGTGTTTCTATGTCCTATAGATATTGAATTTTAACATATGGGGTGGATTCGTCAGATTTTCCAGTTGTAGAAGTGACATAATATTTGAAGTTTTTCTTTTCAATAAACTTTTTGGTTTTGTTATTTATTACTGTTTTATTCATTGAACTTGTTTACGCAACTTTTGTTTAATAAATTGTTTGATATCGATGTTTGAAGACCTTTTTATACAAAAATATTTTTCAAAAATAAAATTACCCCTTCCTCTCCTTACAGTTTCTTCCACTGCTGGCCGTGGGCCATGGAAATAAAGGGAGCACAAAATTTTACTGCCACAAATATCACCCACATTTGCAACGCTGTTCTAAACATCGCACGGAGCATCCATGTTCCACCGAGATTAAATTTAGTAAAATGTTCGTCTGTCTTTCCTCCCACATTTTTTCTTATCACTATTACAACAAACACCGTTAAAGCCTATAAAACCCCGCTGAACATAGGCCTCCACTATATGCCTCCTATACAGTTTTTTTCATTTTTAGTCGTTATTAGGATGACGCTGCTGCACATCTCCTGATTTATTTCCCTCTGTCGCCTCTAACATGAGTGATAAATACCATCACGGTGAAAAAGTTCCAAAATAACGTTGTTCCTTCGCGCCGCCACCATACTATTTTCTCCATTACTCCTGTCACTGATTTAACCAAACAAAATGAACTACGCCTCTACACGGTAATTGATGATTTTTCCAAATATTTCATTTATCGACAAATCGTCTTGCAATCGTCGTTATTCTAGCGCTCGCTTGACCTGCATACAAATAATTCGATATTTTAATTGTTGATAATTTTTTTTTATTTTCGGATAAGAACATAGTAATGAAGTTATATTTACCATCATTTAAAAAAATTGTTTTTGGCCTGACCTACTATATTCTTTGGCTTGACCATAGTTCTGACTAAGTTTGTCCAATAAAATGTCAAGGTCTGAGAGGTTAATATGATTATAATAATTTTGTAGCCCAAATTTTATTGTAATAAATCAAAAGAATATTTTCTTTCGAGTAAAATTGCTTTGTAATAGGGCCATTTACTTAATATTATCGGTAGTCATTTTATCGAACAAAAATTGACTCTCAAGGTGGTTCGTAAAATAGGCGCTACCATCTGAAACAGAAACAGAAACTTTTTTATTCAATATAGATTATAAATAATACTTATTGAAAGTCACTCTTTTGTTAAATTACCACTGGTTCGAAAAAAAACTGCTAGCTTGTGTCTTTTCCTAGTATTTACAGAATGAATATCACTTATTTTTGTATAACTACTTTTATTTTTGTGTACGTACATTACATTTTCATAAATGTATTGAGAGGCCAAAGTTAATATATTAATTTCCTTAAATTTTGTCGGAGCGACCCTTTAGGTTTTAAATCATAGATTGCTCTTATGGCTCGCTTCTGTAAAACAAATATAATTTCAGTGTCAGTCGCGTGTCCCCATAGCAAAATACCATACGACATTATGCTATCGAAATAGCTAAAGTAAACAAGTCTAGCTGTTTCCACACTGTAAGATTTCTAATCTTTTTTACAGAATATGCTGCAGAACTAAGTCTGCTTGCTAACTTTGATATATGGGGGCTCCATTGAAGCTTCGCGTCTGTGTTATTCCAAGAAAAATGGTGGTATCGACAAGACTCAGTTTCTCCCCATTTAATATTACATTATAATTTAAATGTTTGACATTTGGAGTCATGAATTTCATACATTTCGTTTCAGTGCCATTTAAATTCAAATTATTAACATTAAACCAATTTACTAATTTAGATATAGCATTATTTACTTCGTCATATTTTAATAATTGTCGTTTTAATTTGAAAATTAATAAAGTGTTATCAGCAAATAATACTATATTATGGTTATCCCCTACTATGTAAGGTAAGTCATTAATATATACAAGAAACAGAAAGGCGCCGAGAATTGAGCCTTGAGGCACGCCCATTTGTACTATCGACCCGGAAGAGCTCATAATGTTAATGACAATTTTTTGCGTTCTGTTACATAAATATGAAACAATTAATTTAAGAGCATTACTTCTTATACCGTAGTGTTGTAATTTCCTGATTAAATGTTTCATGGTGAACACAATCGAAGCTTTGGATAGGTCACAGAATATACCCAAAGCATCTTGTGAATTCTCCCATGCATTGAAAATATACTTAATCAGCTCAACACCAGCATCAGTTGTCGAGCGACCCCTTGTGAAACCGAATTGATTTTTATGAAGTAAATTATTTACATTAAAAAAAAATTAACATTTGATCAAGAATATTTTTTTCAAAAATTTAACTAAGTGTTGGCAGAACAGAACTTGGTCTAAAATGGTCGGGGTCTAATGTAATACCAGATTTAAATAAAGGTATTACTTTACTATGCTTCATTAAATCAGTAAAAACACCATATTCGATATCTGCAGTTTTCTTAATATCAATAGTTTTAAAATATTTTACAATATCTTTTAATGATGAAATGTAAAATTCTTTGCACACGCATTTACATTTTGTTTAAGTAATGATTCGGCGACGGCAGGAGAAGAATTCAGTGACTTAGTGGTTAAGATCGGAATATCAGTAAAATATTTCTCAAAAACCATTGCAACATCCTGATCTGATTCAGTTAATTTGTTGTTAAAACTTAACCGGTAGTTTGAACGGCGAGAGTGCCTATTTTAGCTAAACACGACTAATTTAATATAATATTCTACTATCTCATTCTCTCGCAAGATAAATCCTAAAGATATATATTATATTTATCTCTTTTTAGTGCCGCTTTTCCGTTACATAGAGTTTCAAAGCAACTGCTGTGGAGCTTGGCACGTGGTAAACCAGAACTTAAATTTGCAATAAACAATTTTATTGGTGCTGGCGAGATTACCTTACCAGTACGAGGCTGCCACGCGAAAACCTTTCTTCCCCATCGGTTGTCAGTTCTTCGAGCTATGTGGCAGCCCATTGCCACTTCAGCTTAATAATCCGTTGAACTTTGTCACTTACTCTGGTTTTACTGCGGATATCATGCAGAAAACCCCGACATGCATAGCACTCTCCATAGGCGACCCTGAGCTTCCTCATACAACTTTTCTCCTTCTGTTATGGCCTTTACATTAAAGAATCACTCATAGCTAAATGGTTGGCAGGCACGCTGCTGCCGTGGCCTCTTTCCTTGTCTGCACACGAAAACCGGCATTTTGCAGAAGCTGGAAGAATTAATCTTGATAATAAAAATCTTTGCGTTTTCGTTAATAACCTTCAGGAATTGGTCAACAATGTTTATCCCGAAATTAATTATACATATAAGTTTTAACCTTCGTTATGGGGGGAATGTTTGCCATAGTTGCCACGCTTGGCGAACGGGGACTGACAACCGATGGGGAAAAAGGTTCTCGAGTGGCAGCCTCGTACCGGTAGGC
Source organism: Parnassius orleans (assembly GCA_029286625.1). Lineage (NCBI taxonomy): Eukaryota > Metazoa > Arthropoda > Insecta > Lepidoptera > Papilionidae > Parnassius > Parnassius orleans. The sequence goes on from JAGSMP010000168.1 coordinate 3,473,774, forward strand.
GAAGTGTAGGGCGACTCCCCACTAGATGGAGTGACGACCTGGTAAGACATGCAGGCAGTCGATGGATGCAGGTGGCTCAGGACCGTGCTTTGTGGCATAACTTGGGGGATGCCTATGTTCAGCAGTGGACTTGTGGAAGGCTGTAATGATGATGATGATGATAAGTTTTAAGCCTATACCTTGGTTCAAGGGGAGAGCAATTTTGTCATCTACTAACAATCGAGTAAGTAATGTAAATGACTTAATTCTCTCAAAGATCAATACACCGACGCAAACATACTGCTCTGTAGACACTGTCCTCGACCTGGAAGAGGCTGTTCATTTCCCAACAGAATTGCTAAAATCCATGCAGCCCTCTGGGTTGCCCTCACATAATTTGGTTTTAAAAGCAATAAACGTTAACTAATTTTGATGTAATTCATGTTTCTCATTTATGCCATACGATTACATATACTAATAAATATACGTTATAAAATAAATATAATATTTTCTTGCGTGGGATTAGCACGTAATGATGAACTGTCATTATTAAAGCGACAAACTCTAAATCGATCGAACAGTGCTTTTTTAACATAAATGACACCACTTGTAAATTTTACTCGTACGAAACTGGGGCGGGTCGGTAGTTATCATAGGTTAAGAGCTAACCGCAAAGTGTGCAAGCAGCTCGGGTTCGAATCCCGCCGGCCACAATAAAGTTGTTTATTGCAATTTTAAGTTCATGTTTACCACGTGCCAAGCTCCATAGCAGTTGCTTATATCATAGGATCTATAGGAATGTACAACGTACTTGGAACTGCTATGGAGCTTGGCGTCTGTTCATATCTCATCTCTTGTCACCCCGAGATTTATATGATATTATATAGCATGCTTGGCATAGCTTTGCCTCTCTGTGACGTGGGATGCTACGTAGGTTGACATACTTTGGCGACTTCTCATCTCAGGGGTACCTCGTTTAGAGCCGGACGACATCAAATGCGGCAGAACTAAATTAATGGCGCAAATATGAGTCTCTGGGAGATGACTACATATTTGTACTATTTGCTGTGGTGACTGTCGGTCCGTGGGGTCCATGCGTGGAGAAGTTTCGAAAGAAACTTTATCCACGAATTGTCGTTACCGCTAGTGCCAAGAGGGCTGATTTTTGTCTCACTCATAAAAAATATATATAATTCAATACAAAAATATAAAGTTGGTAAATCAGATATAGGGAACAAAATTCGTAAAAAATATGCGTTAAGTAAATCGTATAATACCAGCAATTAAAATAAATGCTCTTGTAAACCGCAATAACAATAGAACAATAAGCTTTTATGTGCCAAAAGCCCTTATTTAAAATTTGTATTCACCACGAATAGTAAATTCGTTTTAACGTTTTACAATAATAAGCCAATGGAATTATTGCATTCGTGTGATATGAAGTGTCTTTGAAACGAAATACATTTTTGTAATTGATATCGCAAAGGATAACTAAGGCTTTAAAAATATATATTTAGACGTGGAAGGAAAAGAACAGATCTCCCGCCGGGCAAGATGGTTAACCCGGGGAGCGGCCAACTGTTAGCTTATGCTGCTCTTACAGCTTCACGGAACTCAGAGCTATAAAGGGGGGGGGGGAGATTATTTTTAGTGCAAAGTTGCGGACGCGACGTTGCACTATAATCAATAATCTTGGGGGGAGTGGGATAATATTGTGTTCAGTTCAGTGATCACATTAACATAACATGGATGAGTTATCTAACGGTCGTCCGAACATGGGGTGGCGGGCCCCGGCTCTGACGGCTAACTCATATCGTTCGATGTTCTGGGCGATGACAATTGCCCAGGGACGCGGGTGTACGGTGTGTACGCGGTGTGGAGGGGTGTGCGGCGCGCCCGTTTGCGGACTCGCTGCATCCCATCCGTTGTTGTCGTAACAGTGTTTGTGGCACTAGGCGATTGTGTAGTGTTTGAGTGTGACTGGCCGCGACATTTCGATCGTCGGAATCTAGCGGAAAAACTACGCTTGCGTAAGACATGATAGGTCTTACGCACGCTTTATAAAGGTGCGCACTTTTCTCAGGATTTACTTCGTTTCTCCATAAGCGGAACTAATCGCCTAGGCGGTTGAAGGCTATTTGGAGCATTTTGGTGAGGTATCTTTTATTGGGATGGGCGACGAAAAGTGCCGGGTCATCTGCAAAAAGAGCAGTATTCACTACTGGGTCCTTCGGGATGTCACTCGTGAAGAGTGTGAAGAGTAGTGGGGAGAGGACGGAGCCTTGTGGGACTCGAGCTTTGAGAGGACGCTTTGTGGAGTGAGTACCTTCTATTCGATAGCGAAAGTGGCGATTGGCAAGAAAGGCTCTGATGATGTGGATGAGCCTATCAGGCACGTTGAGGTCATGATGGTTCTTAGACTACTTTGTGGGAGGTTAAATCCCTTCAGAATGTATTCTGTGAGGCGATGTAACTGGTCGATGCACTGGTCAATGTTCGGGTCTGAAGCCGAACTGCTCGACTAGAAGAAGCTTGTTGGTGAAGACGTATTTACGAAGGCGATTCAATATGAGTCGCTCGTAAACTTTCCCCAGTGTGTTGAGGAGGCAATAATTATAATTGGTCTGTAACTAGAGGCTTAGTTGCGCGGTTTCCCCGGTTTCGAGATTCCTATTACGGCTGCCTCTTTCCATGCATCCGGGAAGGAGCAGCTGGAAAGAAGAGCGTTGAATATGCCTACTAGGAGGCATACTAGCGCGCGGAGAGAGATTTCAGTACCCTGTTACTAATTCCATCGGGGCTGGGTGCTGATTTGTTTTTAAGGCTTTTAATTACTTCTTTGACTTTGTCGACAGTCACAGGTGGTAGTGCAGACTTACGCTCGACCTCCGGTTCGACCTCTGCAAGGTGAGCGGGATCTGTGGGTTCGCTAGAGGGAGTACAATGGCTCTCTAAACTCTCAGCGAGGCATTCGGCCTTTTCAAAGTCTTCAAAGGCGAGATCGGGGTTTCCTGGCCTGATGAGAGGCGGCATAGGTGAGGTGTTCTACTTTCAGAGCACGCGTCAACTCTCAAGCTCGAGCTCGATGTCCGTCAGCAGATTATCCCACTTATCGTGTCTAAACTCTTTAATGAGCTGCTGTAGAAGTGAAATGGGCCGATAGAGCGCTAATCGCCTCATTGGCCTCCTTAGGCGAGTCTATCTTTTCCGGGATTTTGTCTAAGTGCTGAGAGGTCGTAGACTCGAGTTTGACCTCGAGCTTACGCCAGTCCACTATGGTTTTGGTCTGAAGGACCTCACCTGCGGGCTGGCCCAGTTGCAATAGGACTGGTCTATGGTCTGAGTCGAGTTCTAATATTGTTTCAATAGATGATATCGACAAACGGACATCTTTGAGTATAGCTACGTCAAGGACGTTCGGTTGGTGACTGGTAGCGAATGGGTAGCGGGTTGGAGTCTCAGGCGTGATAACATCGAAGTTTAGTCGCTCCGTGAGATTGAACAATGCATCACCATTGGGATTGCTTGTAAACGAGTTCCAGGAGGAATCCTTACTGTTGAGGTCACCAGCTATTATGACACTGGAGTCTAGGTTAAATAATTCTGCAAATTCTGATTCAACTATGCGTTTGAGTGGCGGTAGATAAGCCGATATGATGGTAAGTGGCGGATGGCCAGAGAGAGCTACCTTACATATAGAAACTTCTATGTTGATTAACGGGGAGGCGTCGATTGGTACGCAGTGCAAGGACCTTTTGTAGTAGATTAAGGTGTCGCCTCTAGGGCTGGTCAACCTATCATTTCTAACTAAGGTGTATTTTGCGATCTTAGGATCGCGATGGCTAGGTTTCAAAAAGTCTTTTGCACTAACATTACGTCTACATCGTGGTTGCGCAGGAAGAGCGCGATCTCGTCTTTTTGGCCGTTTTTGGTCTCTGAGGCCGTTCGCGTTAAAGAACGCGACAGTCAGAGAGCGCAGTTTAGTTCTGCCGAGCTGTTTTGCTGCCATTCTGATATTTAGAATAGGTTATTAGGCGCACTGGCAAGACCAGATTGCGTCGATAAGTCCTATGTGCTCAATCGTAGCGTTGAGCTTGTCCTGAGGTGAGGTGGTTCCGCAGAGTTTGCGGGCCAAGGAGGATAACTCAGCAATGTTGATGTTTCTGATGAAGCCGCAGACTAGCGAGAAGTCAGCGGCGAAGGAGGATGAACCTTGTGGGACGGGCTTAGACACACTGGCTTGACCCGCGCGTCCTGAACGGCTTCTAACTCCGCGCTGTGTCCCCCTTCGCGGCAATTGACGCAGCTCGGGGGTTTAACCATCTCGGGCGTGCGGGGGCAGTCAGTGGTGCCTGGCGTAACAATTTCTGGCTGAGTTGCCGTACAATTTGCATCGGTGGCGAATGCCAACGATGCCCCTATTTCGGAGGACTTCAACTGCAATCCCCGCTAAGTTGCAGATGCGCCGAACGTTAAATATTTACTTGCCTTCGGAGACAGGTCCAGTGACCAGGCATAAATCTAAAAATCGTTTCTTGTCGGTCTGGTGGTGCATTCTATGTACCTCCCGGACCGAGAGATTTTGTGGTTTAAGGTCGTTTAGAATATGCTCAGTCTCAAGCTCTTTAGGGAGACCGCGGACAACCACACGAAGGTTACGCTCCTCTGGGAAGGCGTATGTGTGGAAGCTTATTTGTTAGACTCGCAGGTGACTTCTTACACTGCGGAATTCCTCGGTCGAGTTTACAAACATACGAATGCCCTGACCGGCGTTTTGCACCTTTGGGAAATAGATTTTTTTGGAATCCAACCAGTATGATAAGTTGCTCCATTTTGTTTTGTCTTGGATTATGATGGGAGGCGGTGACTTTACCCTACGTTCAGCAGGAGACCCATTAGCTGCGGGCTTGGCCGCAGGCTTGGGGGCTTGAGCGCGCGTCGCGGCTGGTATTTTTGCTGGAGTGGCGGTGGGGGATGAGGGGGCCGAGCTAGGCTCGGCTGTTTTTTTAGGGGCTGCACGTTTGCGCTTTTTGCCCTGGACGAGGGTGAAGCCTTCGTCTTCGGGCTTGAGTGGGACGCGCGTATCGGTCTCCATGTCGAAGCCTGATTCGGCATCCGAGAAGACCGGAGACGGGCCGCGGGTGGACATCGCGAAAGGCGCGGGGGACGCGGCGTCGTAAAGTGTGTCGATGGACACGGGGGTCGTAGGTCCGGTGCTTGGCGACATAGGGTCGTCAATCTGCACAGTCGGACGGTCAGCAGAGGGCCAAACATGCTGGGTAGAGGGGCGGGCTAGAGGCGCGGATGCGGGCGTGGATGCGGGCTCGGGTGCGGAATGCGCGTTGTGCTGTGCGAGAAACACAGCCCAAATGTCGGGGCAGACGCGACTTAGAAAGTCGGTGAGTTCATCGATCGTAATCGACGCCATCTTGTTAACTATGCTAACACAAGCACAGATGTGTACCAAGGTGTGTGCATAAAACAAACACATATACACCTAGCGCGTTGGTACGCTAGGGTGTGTACCGAGCTGTTGTCTAATGCAACAAGCAACACAAAATTAAAAACGATGGCCTTTGAGGCGGCGGGTGTCTTTCACTATACTTACGGTTGCCGATACCAGTACCAGGAAGCTAGCGAGGAGAGTTACGCACAAAACACTCTTTGCACCACAACAAGCGTTCACTACACTTCACTGTGAGACTACTGTCACCCGCGACAACGTGCTTCGCGCATTACAGAGAGGCCGCCAAAACAGTCACCAAAGACACAGCACCAAGCAGTACAGCGTACTGGAGTCGTGATGTATTAAAATAAATTGTGCGCATGAGCTAAGAGAGTGGAGTGACGGGAGTGAACTCGATCGACACGTCCGAAGTCTACAGAGCCCAAGCGCGGAATCCTCGCTCCGAGTGGTAGTTTGGAGCTATTCTATATATACTACTTTTTACTTGGAATTTTGATAGCGCGATTTAGGCTTTGATGTATTTCGCTTGTAGCGCGACGACAGCGCCGCCACAACACTTACATTGTCATCCGATTCTGAACTATGTTCAAAATTTCAAGTCTCTAGCTCATCGGAAAATTAGTTTGAAATCAATTACTAAATTCGACCCGAATAGACATTCACGAAAGCGAGTTAATAAAAACGTGGTAATAATATTTTTTTGAAAAGGAATCACAAAGACTGATGTGAAATATTTCATAGCAACATATCTTTGTCAAAGTAATTTATATCTGTAAATTATAGAGAAGTGTTAAAAAATCAAAACTCACGCCTTGACTTCTTCAATCGACCTTGCTGCACCAAATACAGATATACAGATAGGTAGATACAGAATAAAATATAAGAAACACAAAACCTTGAAACGTTCTTAATTTTTTATTAAAAAAACATTTTAAATTCGCAACATTATTTAAAAACATTCTTGTTTGAGTAAATTAAATGTGTCTTTATCAAGAGTCGTAGTAAAAACATCTTGATACAGACTTGCCACAAAGATAGACTGTGGCTTATTTTGTTGAATATCGAGATATAACATTGTTAAAAATATTTTTTTTTATTTCTACGTGGTACAGGCATGCTGGAGCTATATTAGTAGTGTAGTTGTAGCACGAATAGGACGGCTCGACCGGGAAAGGACCACGCTCTCACAGAATACAAGCGTAAAATAGCAGCTCAAGGCTGCTGTGTTTCGTTTGCTGAGTGTAAAGAACCAGAGTGGCATTCCATCTTAGCCCTCACGGGTGACAAAGCATCTGCATCTTGATTCGAAATCGAGGATAGATGTATATGTCTATGTGTCACAGCATCTACTTACCATCAGGTGGACTGTGTGCTCGTTTGTCACCCTTATCCTATTAAAAAATTGCACATCCGCCTCAGCGTTGAGCCGAACACTAAGTAGCTATAAGCCACACAAGTGTGGCATATTCATTACATCATTACAGCCTATCAAAAGTCTACTTCAGCAGTGAAAATATTTGCTGAAATATCCACGCTTTACAGGCGGGTTGGCAGTTTTTTTAAATTTATATTCAGTTGTTTACTGTTTAATAGTGTGGCATATTATGTAAGTGTATTAAGAAAACACATAAATTGAAAAGTGACTATTATAGTTTGATAGATAATTTAAACTTATAGAAAGTATTTGGGTAAAACTGTGTATCATATATGTAACTTGAAACCCGGAACATGGTTATTTGGCTCGAGTCTGAATACAGACCGGATGCGTCTGAGAAATATGGCAATCCTTTCATAGTAGCAAATGTAATAAATGTAACATATTATATATGACTTGTGTATTAAATGTCATTCATGTTATCTTTCATAACACTAAAATTACAGTTTATTATTCCTTCATTACCTCTTCCTTTACTTAGTAAAATACAGTTTAAATTGGTTATTTTTTAAATTTTTCTAAAATTGTTCTACTCATCATCATCATCATTATCATTATTACCATTATTACAGCATATGACAAGTACACTGCTAAACATAGCCCTCCCAAGAGAATGCCACAAAGCACGATCCTGAGCCACCTGTATCGCATGGTCATCCTACACTTCACATGCCGGTACGAAGCTGCCTCGAGAACCTTTCTTCCCCATCGGGTGGCAGTTCTTCGACCTATATGGCTGACCAACTGCGACTTCGGCATACTGAACCGTTCACAATTTTGTGCAATGGAAGACTTAATTGCACAAAATTGTGAACGGAAATTTAAACGCCTCATTCTAACAAATTTTTTACTTCCTTTTAATAATATCTCTAACTTGCTGATACCCGCCCTCTTCGCTGAGTGCACGATAATTCAACATCCATTATTAAAAATTACAATTACCCATAGACTTAGAATATACTGGCTTATAGACGACCTGACAGCCCGAAAACGCGTGACCAATTTTGATTAGTCATTGTGTGCGTTAGCTAGTGATGTACATTTTACTTACAAGGACTATCGAAAAATGATTGTTAAGGAAGTGGTAAAAACATTTAAAAAAAATTAAAGTGCACGAAATTGAATAATTTCAAAATTTTATTGATATTCATATAACATGTTCCTGGGAATAAGCTGAACCTACCTGCCTTTTGTTGGATTTTTATTCAAATGTATAAAATCCCAGGTGATTTTACCGATAAACTTAAAAAACTCCCCAAGAATCAGATCGGAAAGTTGTATTTTCGAGCTATGATCTTTGGAGAAAAATATTTACTGCCGTGGGCAGTTTCGGCCATCAAGCATGAATCGGGCATCGAGCGTTGTGAGTATCAAATACTATGGAATTTATACTATCGCGTCTCATGCGCGGGCGTCTAGTGGCGCTTCAGGGCCATTACTAAATATCTATACCTACCTAACTACGCTAAAAGTTTTATCATTGTGACTTGGGAATATAATCCGAAGTTCCGAAGCTCCGCTCAACCCCTTGGGGAAAATAGCGTGATGCTATGAATATTGTACTAGTGTGACCGTGAGGCTGTGCGGTTGGTTAATTAAGGTTATACATTTATTTTGGATGATAAATAGATACTTAGTTGGGTTCATAATGGCTTAAAGGGGGATAGTCTCAAGATTTTTTTATCTTTAATGTACTACAGTTTTATAATGTATAAAAATCTGTCTCTATATTTATCTAAAGTTTTGAAAGTTAAATTTTTGAAGTCTTATTATAACAATATTATACTTACTGGTACAAATAATGTAGAAATGACTCCTTTTAATAAAATTGTTTTTATTCTTCTTTTTCTTTTATACTTCTCAAGAAAATGTTTGCTGCAAATTGTTGAGTTCTTGTTTACATTCCAACCAATCCATCCAATTAATCTTAAACATTTTTTCTAATTATAGAATCCGGAGGGAATCTGTGTGACAAACGGCAAAATAAAATTACATTTTAGAACGCAAACAGAGGATTTATTTTCTTGTTGTGTGGGCAAGTCTATCGATTCATTATAAACATTTAAGATATCGACATTAATTTTGATATAGTTGAGTCAATCCCTAGCGTACATGTAAAATATTTTGTATAAAAATGTATTTACCAAATTCATGCAAATTATCAACTACGTGACTTTTTTCTTTGCAAAATATCAAAATTAACAAAATAATTGAAAACATTTTATATTTTAAACAGTATATAACATAAATTTTAAACAAAAATAAACGCTTCATAACATTGACGACGTCTTGAGAAATTACGTACGAGAATCACGATTATTACTATTATTAACACCACAATCACTCACATAACAAGTAACCATTTTGGAAAAAAGTTACTTATTAAAAATAACTACTATTACATTTTGAATATTACAAAATATCTAGGAGCTATTTCTTGCGTGCCAAATTGTGCCGACCTGTCATTCAAAATCGGTGACAGAGTCATGAGATTTGGTATCCTATTCTAACTTGCATTTTTGCCATAAGGAATTTTCTTCCCCCTTGCACACTGTGTTGGTCTATACGCCAGTATATTCTAAGTCTATGTTGTTAACTATGTTAGTAGTAGCATTAAATAATAAAGTTGGTTACCATAACAACGGTTACCATTGAACCTGTTACCATAACAACAGTTACCATTTTAACATTTTACAAATGAGTAGCTATATTAAATTTCAAGTCAATCGGGTGTATAGTTTTAGAGATCTCGTGATGAGTCAGCCAGTCAGTCAGTGTTATTACGCATAGATTAAGGTAAAGCCACCTATTTCCGCAGTGTTTTTACTAAAACTCGAAAGGAGATCGAAAATTAAGCATTTATTGTACCTTTTTGAAGGTTTGGCTATTTTTATCAGAACCATGATTGTTTCTACTTTTGAAATAGACAATAGGTTTGGCTTTTAGATCTTGATAAGTATTCTAAATTAATTAAATATGAAAAGAAGTCCAAAATGCAAAGGAAGAAAGTAGGAAGAATAATACATGATGCTCACTATCCCACAACCAAAATTATTATAATTTAAAACATATGAAAAATCATCCCCGTGGGTATAGACCTGACGAGTTTTTTTTTTTCATAATTAATCGCATTCGTAGATTTAGTATATACTTACGTTAGATTGGCAATCTAAATGAAAGGGCATAGCATATGCTTACGTTAGAACGAGATAGAATGGCTAGACTATCGTATATACGTACACGCTATAGACCTATATTGGGTTGACGTCAATCGTTAACGAAACAAATCCCGCTTATTTTCGCGATATCTTTGATTTTGAACTATTAATAAATGTTTAAAAGGTGTGATTAAATATGGTGACGTATGGTGTACCTGAATGCAGTTCATCAAGAAAAGAAAATCCACAAAATTATACATTTCACACGTAATATTTTCGAACTGGTACAAATGTTTTATACACAAATAGATAGGGGAAAATATCGCATTTTATTACGATAATTCTCTAAATGCGTAAGAATTATATTAAAAATAATAACAAATACATACGTGAATTCCCGCTATTTCTGATCTAATTTTTGTAGATATTGACATTAAAGTAACAGGTTTAAAGTAACAGGCAAAGGCATATCTTTGGATGCAGCCTCTTGTAACTTCGTAATTTTTTTAATTTTCAAGGTTTCGTAGCCAAATGGCATTATAGTAAATACTTTAATGAGATAATTTATAGTCTTATAATGTTTCAGGTTTCCAAAAATATTGAGGTTAAACAAAAATGGTTAAAAATTATAAATAGAAAAGATTGGGTTCCCAAAAATATTCAACTATATGTAGCAAGCACTTTGAACACAAATATTTTTCTCATAGAAGTGCACAAAGAGTAAAGCTGCGTTCTGGTTCAATACCCACATTATTTATGCCCTTGCATAGTTCCTTATTATATATTTTACTGCACATACAGGGTGTTTTTGAAACGCTCCCGAAAACGAAGACAGACGACAGTACTAACTATATCTTAGATGATGGGTGAAATATAAAATCGATCCTGATGAAAAAAAAATCATCTTTTCACAACGTTTTATTAGCTTTATTCACGCTCCATCGTGTTATTAAAGTTAAATAAAACGTCAATTTCATTAAAATAAAACATGAAAATACTTAAATATTAAACCAGCAGTGGAATTACTGAATTACAATCAGCTGACTAGGGGGTCAATGTACGCGCGAACGCCGAATTCGCGCGGCCCGCAACTAGCGATGGTACCACAATACCTAATAATTTACAACACTTGTCTAAATACCTAACTTATCTACTTAACCTACTAATTTGCCACTGTGGTTGTCTCCACATAGCCACTTTAATTCGAATTCACAGGTTAAATAAACCAAATAACTGGTTCGATTCCCCGCAAATGAAAAAATACTTAAATAAAATGTTAACAAGGTTAGAGTCATGCTTTTTATCCATTGTGTAGGTATATTTTTATTCTGATGTATTCAGTTATGTACCTATTCAGATCAGTTCAGTACTAAATTATTTAAAAAATTAGGTTAAATAAACCAAATAACTGGTTAGATTCCCCTAATGAAAAAATACTTAAATAAAATGTTAAAAGCATAGTCATGCTTTTTATCCATTGTGAAGGTATGTTTATTATTCTGATGTATTCAGTTATGTACCTTTTCAGATCAGTTCAGTACTAAGTAATTTAAAAAATTAGGTATGAAACGGCTTACCGATCCTCCGTGGCCTTATGAGATTCTCCAAGGCACATTAATATGTTGCCGTATTCACGAGCACTATAAACGTACGCGTTAGGCATTATTAAAACAAAAAGAAACACAAAACGTAACAACAAGAATAACACGTAATAACAAGTACGTAATACCAAGTAATAACAATAAGAATTTAATAAACAAAACCAATGAACTGTCGCTCGCGCATGCGTGTCCAAAGTCAGCGGAACTGTCTCAAAACTAAAATTAATAGTGAATCCTGCCAAAACTGAAGCCTACTGCGTCCTAACTAACGTCCTTGCGGTAAACACTTTGAACATTCCACAGACCGTCAAATGTTATGACATTGCCAACTTTTATTTTATAAGTTTAGTTTCCATATGATCCCTACGACTAGTCTTTCATATGGAATTTAGAAGTTATAATTGTAATTTTTTAATACAATTAGACAATCAATTGTACCCTGACGAAACAAGCAGTTCGTTACTACAAAATGATATTGAAATTAATAAACGTACTTACTTGGGTTATCTTTGATTTTGTACAAGAAAATAGAAATAAAATGGTATTGAATAATTTAATAGTTAAAATCAATTGCAATTATGATCGACAGTTAATTAATCTAAAAATAATTATTTTACTTTACTTTTATTGACTTTCCGTTTTAATCCTTCCAATACTTTAATTTGAAAACAGGTACGTCAAAACTATTACAAATTACTTGCAAGTTTTATTGTAATTGCCGCCTCTAATTTTATGTCGCTTGCAAACAAATCTTAGTAGGTAAATTTGAAATTCCCCATATGTTGGCGCTGACGCGAGGTGACACACAGTCGACCGAGTGGCGGCAGCGCGTGGTACGAAGGGGGCGCGACGGGGGAATGCTCGCCAGTATTGTTGTGCGCGCACGCTATTGGTTCCTCATTCTTGCCGCGCTTTGAAAAAGCGATGTTTCCCAATATACAGTCGCACACACAGCTTTCTATGCACGACGCGCGACGATGTTTTAAAAGGAAGGAAAGAAAATTATTTATATCTATTGTTTTATGACTGAACTAGTGAACGAAAAGGTAAATAGAAGGTGAATGGGGAAAATTGTGCAGTAAAGTTAAAAGTATTGAGGAAGAATACCGAAAAAATTACCATGTGGTCAACCTGATGACGGAAACATTTATCATTCGCATTGATGATGATGATTCTGATGAAGTAGCATCCAGTAACACCAACACACCATCGACATCCGGCTTCCATGTTCCATGTTCTAACGGTATAATGGACGGCGTGTCACCCTTAGCTTAAGTTTTCTTGTTACAAACTACTTTATTTTACGATTGAAATAAAAAATAATGCTCAAGCATACATTATCCATTTTAATTTCAACCTCTTCCAAAGTTCTAAGAAGCTAGTAAAGTAACTATTATGATTCTACAATAAAACCATTAATTACTATTATAATATTATAAAACAACAGCCTAGTACCATGTAGTACTTTAGAACGCGACTGTACCCATGCGCAGACACACCCTCCACTGTCGCTCAGCGTCGTGACGGACCTGTACGGATACGGAGCTAGATAAAAGAGTTTGGCTTCGACGCGGATATTGACCCTAGTCAGCTGATTTTATGATTTATTTATTTTAAATTCCACTGCTGGTTTAATATTTAAGTATTTTCATGATTCTTTTTAATGAAATTAATGTTTTATTTAACTATATCAACACGATGGAGCGTGAATGAAGCTAATAAAACGTTGTGAAAAGATGATTTTTTTTTCATCAGGATCGATTTTATATTTCACCCATCATCTAAGATATAGTTAGTACTGTCGTCTGTCTTCGTTTTCGGGAGCGTTTCAAAAATACCCTGTATGTACATTTGATTTGCGCATTTTCAATAGTGTACAACTTGTTATATGCTATGAATTATTATCCATAAATATTAAAAACTACTTAACTAAGTTTGTGAAAGTTATTATAAAATAGGACCTGCGGGTTATTGGAACTAACGGAAAGTGCACAGCAAGCTGTGTAAAATTGTGAATACTTTGTATTTTGCGTGTGTATGCCGCGGAATAAAGTTCTCATAGAACCTTATACCAATCTACAATACAGCGGAATAGCGTTTCATACCAAAAAATCTTGTTTCCTAATTCCGAGTATTACAAAATGCAAGATATTTGCATAATTTATATATAGATAAATACTTAATTGCAAAATCATCTTAAATATAAAAATTAGATCGAATTGTGTATGAACTTAAATTTTCCTTCTAGCTTTCCCGTACAATGAATTAACAAAATACCTAAATAGATCACCTTTGACATGCTATTATTTGTTAGTGAAACGCAAAAGTATACCTCGGAAATAGACTTTAGTATTCATTGTCTTTTTAAATTGTTAAACCCAAAGGGGGAAGGGCCTAATCATAGAAACAACCCTGAAAATTAAAAAAGAAATTAAGTATCTGAAATCGCTATTTCGCGGTATACATCGTAAATAAGGAATCGGCTGAAATATTTGGCACCTAATGCCGCGGTATTTTCAAGACGTATTTTCACCTTGATTTATTCAAAAACTTTAATGTTTTTTTTAAACTTTAGTGTTTTCGATTAAAAATATAATCAATGAAATAGTTAAACTCAAAGAATTAAACACACGGTACAAAAATAACCAAAAAAAAATGGCAGAAAAGAGGCAAGGGGTGAAACGCCGCCATTTCCTGACTTCGGGCTGCTACTGAGAATTTCTTAACATAAAAACTCAATAACTGAATTTTGCCCGACCATGAATACGAACCAGGATGGCTAGACCAGCAATCAATGATTATATAATGTAGGACTGACAACGAGGCACATACAGTTTGTATTTTTATAGTGATCACTTAATTCTAAAAGAAAATCAATTAATTTAAACTATCGTTCCATGGTATTGGTTTCTTACAAAATAAAGGTGACAATCGAGTACACAATCCAGCTGATGATAAATGCTTTCTGTAGCACATTGACATCTACACCTATGCTCGATTAAAAATCAAGACGTAGATGCATTGTCATCTCTGTTATCTGTCACATCTTAGATTACAGTAGAGATAGAGTTTCTCTACACTCACCATACAAAACACAGCAGCATTAAGCTGCATTTTACGCTGGTATTCTATGAGAGCGTGGTGCTTCCAGTCGACCCATTCGTGCTGCTGCCATAACACAGTTGCAACGCGACTCTAGTAAAGGACTTCATTACTAAAGAGCTTAATAGATAATTCGGGCTACCTCCAGAATTCAAATATTAATTTTTAGTCTGATTTACAAAGTCTTAAGTCTGCTTTCTGTGAATATGTTCAGGAACGTCCACACCATCACTTTAAATTGAATAGATCGCAAATCCTCGCAAAAGACACCGATTTCTACGAATGATAATCCATGAGGCTATTAAAAACGTAATATCCATTTTACTGTCTATCTGTCCGGGCTATTCTTCAGAACTGCTAAACCGTAGAGAGCAATGCCAGTGGTGATGTTGGTGGTGGTTTATCCGATTTTTTTTTTTGTGAAATAGATAAATTGATAACATACTCGTAAATGGTCATTGATGATTATTTTAAAAATCTATATGACGCCACTATATTAGGTCCCATCCAGACAAAGCCGGGGCGGATCGCTAGTACTAAATGATATTTTTCCAAACCTCTACATGATTAGACAACAAATATATAGCTTTCTTTTTCACGTTGACTAGAATGGCACTTCCCATCAAATGGACTGCAAATTTGTTTGTCACTATAATAAAAATCGTAACTCTGTCAACTCTGTAAATAATTCTTAATGTTGTAAATTGAAATTGAAATTTTGTCTATATATGATTATTATTTATAAACCTGATAAAAAGGTAACAAAATTTTCTATAACAATCGAAAATTTTGACAAATACTTTCATGTGTCATCTGTATACAATAAAATATTGATAAAGTTTCCAACGACTATCATAACCATTGTGTGCTTAGAGTGCCTCTTTATTTAAATGACGCCGTAAAGAAATATCGTTCCCGTAATATCGGAACATCTGCTGTCGAAAAGAAGCGAAGTTTCGATAGGACAGTTTATGACGATGCCGCAGTTTCCGACGCTTAGTATGAAAATGTTTTTTGATGCGAACCGTCTTACGGACTGTTGGGGTTGCTTTGATCTCGTATTTTTATCTTAATACATAGTATTGCAAGTGAAGTATTTTGTAGGCGTGTTTGATGCTTCAAGCATTCTGATTGATTATTTTTTTAAAGCTGTTTGTTTCCTATATTAAAATACGCTATGTTGTTAACATAGTTTTCATTTCCAAGTTAATAGTGAGTTTAGCACTAAACTCTCTTTTTGTGGGGTCTCCATAGTTAAAAGAAAAGTTAACAATCATTTTCGCAGTAAAATAGGAAAACAATACAGTACCTACAGTAGAATATGAATATTTAAAAATCACTGTATAACGGGTCGTAAATAAATAAAATAATAGGCTGAATGTCTGCAAAGTAATTGTAAATAAGAAAATGGAGGAATTTTATTTATTATATAGGAAAACCCAAAACCACAAAATATAGCAATAATTTTGAATTCTCATTGATGTTCAATGTTCCCGCAAATTTATTTTTCCTTTGTCTCATTTCCATCACATTTGTGGTTTACAAACTCGATTACAACTCAACCACAGTTTTCAACTCAGTTTTTTTTTATAGGATAGGGTGACAAACAAGCACACAGTCCACCTGATGGTAAGTGGTTGCTGTGACCCATAGACATCTACATCTATCCTCAATAAAGAATCAAAATGCAGATGCGTTGTCACCCGTGAGGACTAAGATGGAACGCCTCTTTTCCAGTAAAAAGGGTTATGCATTTTATTAAACTTGATTAATAATAATCATTATAGCTTATTAAGGACTTGCTTTTTACCAAAGGCTTCACTTGCGTGGGCTTGAAGCCCACATTAGGAATATCATTAATACATTTTCCGTCCCAAACTTAGCAAAATTGGATCACTTGTAGAGTCACCTCGGTGTGTACGTCTCTATGTCTGATTATCACAGGATTTTTGAATATTCAAAAATTATTTATTATATTTACGCTAGACGCACTGGTGAAAGAGTGTGTTTTTCAGAATTGTGCCTAAATTCTTGGATATTTAAGTAAAAAAAAATAACTGTTCAATTAATCCGAAAATAAAAAAATACAGGGTGACAGAAGAGGATTTAATAAATGTTTTTAATTGAACAAAATTGTATTTTTCAACCCCTTATTAGAGAAATAATCCTCAAAGTGTACCTATCTTTGTCATATTTTGCAAAATTTCTCCAAAACGGCACAAGCTCTTTAAATAGTTTATACACTAAAAAAAAAGGTCTTAAAAATACATAGACTTAGAATATACTAGCGTATAGACCAACATAGTGTGCAAGGGAGAAGAAAATTCCTTATGGCAAAAATGCAAGATAGAAATGGATACCAAAACACATGACTCTGTAACCGATTTTGAATGACAGGTCGGCACAATTCGGCACGCAAGAAATAGCTCCGAGATATTTTGTAATTTTTTAATGTATAATAGTGGTTATTTTTAGTAAGTAACTTTTTTCCAAAATGGTTAATTGTTCCGTGAGTGACTGTGCTTTTAATAATAGAAATAATCCTGATAATTTCACATATCACAGGTAAATTCTCAAGACGTCGTCAATGTTATGACGCGTTTATTTTTGGTTTAAATTTATGTTACATACTGTTTAAAATATAGAATATATTCAATTATTTTGTTAATTTTGATATTTTGCAAAGAAAAAAGTCACGTAGTTGATAATTTGCATAAATTTGGTAAATACATTTTTATACAAAATATTTTACATGTACGCTAGGGATTGACTCAACTATATCAAAATTAATGTCGATATTTATCTTGAATGTTTAAAATTAATCGATAGATTTGCCTACACAACAAGAAAATAAATCCTCGGTTTGCGTTCTAAAATGTAATTTTATTTTGCCGTTTTCAAACAGATTCCTCCGGATTCTATAATTAAAAAGTGGTTAAGGTTCATTGGACGGGTTGGTTGGAATGCAAAGAAGAACTCAACAATTTGCAGCAAACATTTTCTTGAGAAGTATAAAAAAAAGTAGAATAAAAACAATTTTATTAAAAGGAGTCATTTCTACATTATTTGTACCAGTAAGTAAAATATTGTTATAATAAGACTTCAAAAATATAACTTTCAAAACTTTAGATAAATATAGAGACAGATTTTCATACATTATAAAACTGTAGTACATTAAAGACAAAAAAATCTTGAGATTAACCTCTTTATGCCATTATGAACCCAACTAAGTATCTATTTATCAACCAAAATAAATGTATAACCTTGTTTAACCAACCGCACAGCCTCACAGTCACACTAGTACAATATTCATAGCATCATGCTATTTTCCCCAAGGGGTTGAGCGGAGCTTCAGAACTTCGGATTATATTCCCAAATCATAACGATAAAACTTTTAGCGTAGTTAGGTATAGATATTTAGTAATGCTCCTCAAGCGCTACTAGACTACCGCGCATGAGACGTAATAGTATAAATTCCATAGTATTTGATACTCACAACGGTCAATGCCTGATTCATGCTTGATGGCCGACGACATTGTCGCGAAGGCTTAAATAGCGTGGTTCATCCCTACAGCGTTATTCGTAGAGAAGAGGAACTCGTGGTTATGTAATAGCTGCGCAGATCAATAGATCTGCGAAATTAAGTTGCACTTGCCGCGGTCAGTCCATGAAAGAGTGACCATTTTCTTAACATACCGAGATTGAGAGAATAGAGAGTGCATCTGTATCCTCAGACACTTAGTGCACTTTACTGTGTTAAGATCATTATGTTGTTAAAATTCATGCAGCTAAAATGATAATAAGTTTATTATTACTTTATACTTTTCAGGGACAGATGAACGAATATAAACATGAAGCATGATGAAGCCTCATAAACATATTGGCCTTTAAACAGAGCAATCTTATTTAACTGATTCCTATAAGTTTCCTTCCTTAAATTATTAAGCTTACATTCATACTTAAGTCGAATGTTAAAATAAACTTCTATAATCTATTTAATTATTAATTATTAAATGTTTGTAATTATCACAAGTAATACTTATATGAAAAATAAAGCAGCCATTATGTTGTACTCCGTGTCCCCGTTTTTGTTTCCCCGTCAAAACATTTTATAAAATATATAAAATATAAATAAGTATATACTTAGTTAAGCATCTACCTATTTATATTAACAATATGTCAAAAAATAAATTCCGGGGAAACTGCCCACGGCAGTAAATATTTTTCTCCAAAGATCATAGCTCGAAAATACAACATTCTGATCTGATTATTGGGGATTTTTTTTAGGTTTTTCGGTAAAGTCACCTGGGATTTTATACATTTGAATTAAAATCTAACAAAAGGCAGGTAGGTTCAGCTTATTCCCAGGAACATGTTATATGAAAATTTTTTAATTAGTTTAGAACTATCATGGTAAAATTCAGTTAATTTTTAAAGTTATTCAACTTCATGCACTAAACAATTTTTTATAATCTTTTTACCGCTTCCTTAACAATCATTTTCGATAGTCCTTTTAAGTAAAATATACATCACTAGCTAACGCACACAATGACAAATCAAAATTGGTCACGCGTTTTCGGGCTGTCAGGTGGTCTATACGCTAATATATTCTAAGTCTATGTAAAAATATTAATATTTTTAATTGAGAGTTTTATTTTTATGCCCCGTGTTACTCGAGAAAATATAATTTTTCCCCGAAATTGAATATATTCGCGCGAGCGTGCCTGCTCCGTCAAACTGTAATCCCCCGCGAGCTCTGTCGCAGTCCGTTTCCGTTTTCGGACATCGTCGAGGGTGGACTGCGCGTCGGTGTTGGAGCGACTTCGTTCAAATATATTTTATTTTTTTAAGAGTTTATACTCAATTATAAATATTTTTATGAATGGAAATACTTGACTTAGTTAATATCTGTACATTGGCAACTGTAAATATTGTTTTCTAAATAATTTAATTTTTAAATTGCCCAAAGAAGAAGAAATTTTCGCGGCGATGTTGATTAGACAAATTGAAAAATGCATTTTTATATAATTTAGATGTGGAACAACCAACATACTCTCGTTACTTAGATTTTGATAGTTTTTAATACCTATGTAATTTTATTGTTGCATATTTTTATTAATTAGGTGATACTGAATTTTATAATTATGCATTACGATAAAACGCTGTTTTTATGAGTATGACTTTAATAGAACATAATTGGGGAGGGAAATCTAGATACAGATACTTATATTCAGGTACACTATTATAAAATTAAATCAAACAATTTAAATTAAATAAAAATGGTGCTTCCCTAAGTGCTATATAAAGACATTCATGGGTTTATGTTTTCTTTAAATGTTAGACAAACCATTATCTGAAAAATATAAAAAAATTAAATTGGAGAACGGTTTCTCTGCGTGACAAAGTTAGAAATGAGGATATCCGCAGTAAAACTAGAGTAACTGACATAGCCCAACGGATTATTAAAGCGAAATGGCAATGGACTGGTCATATAGCTTGGAAAACCTATAAACAATAGGAAGAAAGGTTTTCGAGTGGCAACCTCGTACCGGTAAGCGAAGTGCAGGGCAGCCTCCCACTATATGGAGGGACGACATGTTAAGATATGCAGGAAGTCGATAGATGCAGGTGGCTTAGGACCATTATTTGTGGCATTCCTTGGGAAAGCCTAAATATATATCTATATATAGGCCTTGTGAAGAGCTGTAATGATGATGATAATGAAGCCAAATGTACTTACTACGAATACTCAATCTTTATTCCTCTTCACGTATTCTCATACGCTTTTCACACTCACACACACACACACACACACACACACACACACACACACACACACACACACACACACACACACACACACACACACACACACACACACACATATATATATACACACACACACACACGCGCGCACGCACAAACATACAAGTCGTAGTTGTAGATCAGTTATAAAGAGCCATTAACGGGACATTTTGCAAAAGTGAAACCTATCCTACCTAATTTTTACGCCCACGACTAAGTTCATATTAAAAGAAATGCTCTTAGAAAGTTCAAATTTTTATTTTGTTTAATTTAATTCGAGACTAAAATAAATGTGAAAGGTATTTTATCTGCAATAATAATTTTCATCAAAAATAACATAGACTTATAAAATTCATACACATGGTAAATTTGTATTATAAAATATTTAATAGATTATTTGCAGTATAATGACCCAAATATCATCATTAATGTATGACTGGCTCACTTAAAATTTTTATCATATGGCTAAATGATTAACTATCATTTGATGATAAGGTCATGCTTTTCTACAAAACTGCAAGAAATTTTAAATCACGGACCTCTTGGTTTGTTTTACTATTCACTTATTTAGCGAAAAACAAGATGGACTGATCTCAAAGTTTACTTTCTTGTGTAAAAAGTGCTATTTAAAATTTTATGCAGATGATAATTAAAAGTTTCTAGGTAAATAGGTGTAACATAGCAGGTATTACATTCATTGGTAGCGGCCATCCATATTTGGAACAGTTTTCTGCAGCACTATGCCTTCGAATTATTTCAAATAAGAAATACCAAAGCCAGCATCATTTTCTGTACAGAACCCGGCAAAGTGTTTCTCAAGGCACTATGAATAAAGCAGCTGATAAAAATATTACACTCATAGCTGTTAACCAAAATTGTTACTGCAAATGGTCTTATAAAAAAACTGTTCCGCCGTGTCAGGTGCAGGAGCTATTATTAGAAGGAGAAGAGGTAAAATTTTGTTTTAGAGATGCGCAATCAATATTGTTTTGTCTGCAATTGTGCATAAAATAAAAAATAACTTCAACCAAAGAGCACAACTGGCATTATACTTAGGCCCATCAATTGGTATGAAAAAAGAAATAAGGTTTCATAAAATCAAAAATAATAATATCAAAAAATGTAGATCTGTATGTCTATACATACATATATTGAAACGGATGGATTGATGGATTTATTCATAATCGTAATTAAAGTTAATTTAGTTTTGACAAAATAGTATTGAATTTCCTCATTAATTACGGCATAAAGTTTATTTTCGATATTCGATTCATATCAGTGGTCACATTGAATATTGAATGTCACCATAAAATATATGCTGTTATTTTAAGGCAGCAGTATCTTCCTAATAACAGACAAAAATAATAAAAAAAACTGCGTCGGCCAACCCGCCTGCCAAGCGTGGCACCCACGGCAAATATCCAGCCTATTTGGCAATCTATGGGCTAGCTAACCTATGTTCAGCAGTGGACTTTTGACAGGATGTAATGATGACGATTATGAGTTCTACTCATCTCCGCTATCCTTAATATTTATGGTTAGAATGAAAACAAAAATGTAAAATATGAATTACTCGTAAATAAAAATGAAACTGAACGCAGAGAGTTTTAGGACAAAAAAGAGTTCGCTGCGCTGACCCCAACGCGGGCCAACCGACTTAACATATGAAAATAGTTTCCAAAATATTTTTTAACTTCTCAGATATTTCCTTGCGATGTTTTCTTTTACCGCTGAGAACGTGGTAAGTCGACACTTCAAATTGCAATTAAAATATGAATGGTGTCGGCGTATTTCGAATTTGAGTTGCTTACGTACTATGAAATATATTATGTTTGGACTAAAGTGAAATTCTATGAATGCAGTCCTTCAGTTAAAGTAAAAATAAACCAGTGTTTAAGTAAAATTTGCTTTTTTTATATGTATTTATAATACTTTTTACAAGAGCTTTTTCATTTACAGTGAGCTATGAAATTGAAACTATCAGAAAAATCTTATTATGTCCTCTTATGTGTACTCAGACGTCAAGGTTTCCCCACGAAGTAATTTTTCGACTTTTCACCGAACATATGATAAATCAGCACATATAATTTCCTATACCAGTTCTTTGCCCCTCGCGTGTATTGTACACGTTTTGCTTCCGTGTCATAAAATCTTACGGCGAGCTACACTATTCTCGTATTTGCTTAAATAAAATTTATAGAAACCGAAAATGAACTACTGCAAGATTGCGGACCAAATATACGTAATAATTAATCATCCTACTGTGACGCCTTATAATTATTATTAATAAATAATAATTAAATTCAATATAAAGACATTTATAAATGTCATAGAAATTATATTTTAAACAATTAAAATGCATTAATAAGCATAAAGTTCAAATATAATATATTCATTTCGGATATATATATGAATGATTATTATGATGAATATTATATAAATAGTAAACGCATAAAATTGTCGTTAAAAATCTCTAAATTTATTAAAATTCTGCTTAAAATATTCAAAATGTATTAAATAATACAAGTACAAGTCGTTTATATTGCAAAAATTTATATTGCAGATAAATAACATTTGTAATATAATTGATAAAATTGGGTCAAAAATTTTCAAAGTTAATGAGGGTGTTCATGTAATGATTGCTTATATAAAGGGCGTTGCCGGAGACACATACCCATGGGTGTAAATATATATGGGGTGATGGGCTTACCGACTGCTACTAGTACTGTTGCTCAATGTATAGTCCTATATTAGGGACTTATGATAGTAAGGTCTATGGAACAAAAGCATTAATATAGAAGGTCCATAAGCACTATGATAGCAGAGTTATGACTTGAAGACCATAACTCTGCCATCATAGTGCTTATGCACCTTCTATATTAATACTTTTGTTAAGACATATAATAGTAACCCATATGTATAAGACATGTAATAGTATGGTCTATGAAATAAAGCAAATATGTGGAATGTCTCAAATATGTAAAAGCATTATATTGAAAGAATTGGGACATAGATGGGGTGTTCGGCTGACTGACCGCTAATAGTACTGTTGCACAATGACTAGTCCTATATTAGGTACTTATCATAGTAAGGTCTATGGAACTAAAGCATTAATATAGAAGGTCTCTATGATGTATAAGCATTATGATAGCAGAGTTATGACTTGAAGTCCCATATGTATAAGACATATAATAGTAAGGTCTATGAAATAAAGCAAATATGTGGAAGATCTCAAATATGTAAAAGCATTATATTGAAAGAAATGGGACTTGAAAAGGATTATTATAGTGGCGTGTAGATTGCTTCACAGCGTCCGAGACCGAGGTAAACTTGGACTCGCTAACCGATGTGTCCTACACCTATCATCTTAGTGCCGGTGGTAAGCGGATTTGTTGTAGCAATACGACTTGCCCGTGGACATCGCACACCCCTACCGTTTGTGGGCGGCGTAAGCGCATAGCGTTATGATACGTCGGCTATCTTATGGATTAGGGTGAGTGTGTTTGGTAGTACTTTTAAGTGCACCAAGCATACTCAACTCCATGTCTTAGTGCAATAGCGTTATGATACGTAGAGTTTTGGCTACTGCCGTCTTAGTAACGTGTTACTATGATACGTTGGTGCTATTTTTAGTTTACAACATTATCAATTTTGTTACCAAAGTCGATAGAGATCATGTGGGTGTGTTGTGAGGGGGTGCCATCCGTATGACAGTTGTATTGATGCTTACTGCTACTTGCGGTATTGCGTCTTGTGATGGATCTGCGGGTATGCTGCGCCTGATTCGACGCATCTTGTGGTTCTGGACGATGGAGGTATGTGGGTGGTGATGTATGCTGGGATTGTATGGGGGACCTTGGGATGATGTAAGCCTGACGATAGTCGTATTGATGCTTGTTGCGTTCTGCAGCATTGCGTCTCTGCGATGAATGTTTGGCGGGTCGCTATTCTCAATGGCGCTCTCTGCGTCTTGGTTTGACTCACAACCTAAGTAGCTTTGTCCAAGTCGGTCCCCTCATTACGAGGCTGCAGACTGTCTGACCTCCATGATGTTTTATATAACAACATAATAATATATCTCAGTAAAGTTCCCACCTTTGAATGATTGAAGGAAACTTGTTGGTGGGTGAGACAAACATGATCGAAAAATGCATATAGTCAACGTCAGTGACACAAACCCTTTCTGATGGCGAATTATTACTAATATCTTATAACTGCCTATTGGCTATATCTGCCATTGTATTGGTTGTGGAGCATATGTGTCGACCTCATGCGGGTGGTAGGTGGAGGTAGAATCTGAGGAGACTCTCATAGCTGCGGCCGAAAGCCGCGCAACGTGGAACCCCAGTCCCTTGAGGTGAGCGGTAGACTCATGACACGCTCTGCGGCCAATTGGCCGTGCTGATCATGTAATTGGTGGTGATGCCGTACACTTACATCACGTCTGCAGGAACGGCGGTCTGGCAGGTGGTGGCGCTCACGGAGGGCTTTTTATGGCCAGTGTGCCTATTGTTGCCTAATCCGTGTGACGTACATTGACTGTGGCTGGATTTGATCGTATTCTGTATGGCGTTTACACGCATTGATATGCGCGACTTCGGTCAATGTTTGTGCTTACGCACTACCAAGGGGCCAAGCCCTCTTTTTACTGGTTCGCCAGTTATTTTGCTGTGGACTACGGTCCAGTTCCCAATTTAACGTCCCCTTCGGGGGGAGCGCGTTGGTTGGTTGGCGCTCACCGCACACGGCGTGTGTGGAGCCGTGTGCCTCCCCTACATTTTTTTTAAAATGTGGGAGAGCGAAGCCCTTGTATCTGGTATTTGATATAAATATTGTGAGCCTTTTCCAAGCGGGAAGGGATTATTTAATAAGGAATTGATTGATGTGAACCTGATACAAGTGGAATAGGGAAGATTTAATGTTCTTAACTTTTTTTGAGATCTGTCTTCGTGAACGGGGTTAAGCAAAGATATGTTGGGAATGAGGGTAAAAAAATAAAAGGTTTTTATTTTTTTATCCCCATTCCCGAAGAAATGAAGGTAGAATGGTAATCTCCCACTTGTTTTAGCAGTATTCTACTAGTGTAGGCAAGGAAGGTCGTGTTGCTGAGAGGCTACCCTGTGTTACATTGAGATGGGTAGTGATGCTGTTGGCTTGCATGCTTTGGTGTTATCATGTAATTGGGGACCTGATAGTAAGCAGGGTTTGTTAAAGAGTAGTGTTCTTTTATTTAAATAATTTTGAGAATAATTTCAAACATCAGAAGTGGAATAATTTGTTACATCAGAAGTGGGATAAAAATCCCTGTTACCGTACACATATAATCTTTGAATAGTGTGAGCGTTATTACGTTGGTGAAACACTATGATGCGCCTCGCGTCACAAAGGCATCACCTTTATTTTCATGTTAAATGTCATAATGAAATTTGGTGCCCTATTTACGATATTGTGTTATCATTAAAGTGCAGAGTAAAAGTTTAAAGTGAAATGTTTAAAGCCAAATGTTAAATCTTTTTGTTCGATTTATATTAAAAGTACCCGCGAGTACTTCCATTATTTATTAACTTACCCAAATATGTTAACAAATAAATGTCGAAAGAAATTTTGGAGGTATTCTAAACGAGTTATGATTTTGCATTCAGTGAAAACTTAACTTGTTCGAGTTTTGTTATAATTTGATATTTCATGCGAAATGTGAATTACATTTTAAAGTTCGTAATGTTTAAGCGATGTACCAAAATAAAGGATTAACTTTAACGTGCTATGAATTGAAACAAATAAATAGCCTTTTTTTATTCTAATGTGTTGATAAGTGTTACAGCTTACTCCAAATATTATGTAGTTGACAAAATTAGGGTTTGATGTCGAGAGATTCGTAGAAGTTGCTACAAGAATGATCAATGTGGAAGCTGTCGTGACGGCTAATTGGACATGTTACGGTGCGGCCGAGCCCTGGTAAGATTGAAGCTACACCGCTACAGCCTGCAACTTATCGGCGGATCTTACGGCAAGACAATTTAAGCGGCTGCCGAGCACATGGTGCTTTGGCGCAGCAAATGGACGTCTGACGCTTGCTCAGCTTTCGTTGCAAGTGGTGAGCTATGTCACGCGGATATCTATCGGACTGAGACGACTTAATGACGATTGCAATTTGTGTGATGTTGTTTGCAATGTGTGATATTTTACACAATTGCCTTTTTTATTTTTGCAATGTGTGATATTTTCATACAGTTGCTTTTTATATTTGCAATGTGTGTAGTTGCCTACGTCTCTGCATGTAGTTGTCTTTTGCAATGCGTAGATCTTGCGCAGTTGCCTCCTTCCCTTTAGAATATGTGTTGGGATCAGTCTCTCCACATAGTTGCCGTTTTTGCAATGTGTGCAATGGTTTGTGAGTGCCATGTCACACAGTTGTCGTTTCTTAAGAGAATATGTGGTGAACTTTGAAAGCCCCGAATTCTATGGCTCGCAATACATTTATCTTCATTTCTTTTAATTTTTTAAAGTAGATTATTTATTTTTTCATGCATCTGAAACGTTTTACATCTATTTCAATATTAATTTACTTTGGATACATATTTTGCGAGAACTGTATTGGATGTACTTAAGTGAACGCTTGTGCATCTGACATAGTTGTTTCTATGACTTTTGCTTTTACTGTTGTGGCTTCGAATTTTACATTAAAACTACCTTGAGTAAATTCCAATATGAAAAAGGTTTTAGGTGTAGTAGTTAACGCTAACTTTGTGTTTTGCCTATGTCAACAGTCACTCGGAGCCACTGGAAGTTATGCAAACTTGGTGGCTATGCCTACAATGTTGAAGTCTGGACAGTTCGCTGGCGCTGGTGCGGCGCAGCGGCTCGCTGGAACTGGTGCGATGAAACAGCTCGCTGGCGCAAACGCAGCGTAACGACTCGCTGGAGCGCGTTTAGCTGGGTGCCCTGTGTCTTCAGTGTATAGTACAATCTGTGCCGTGTGTGCAGTGTTCCTCAGAGAAGATTGTGTTATCTGTGACGTGCATAAAACTCTTGTAGGAAGCGTTGTACCTATAATAAAATCTGATTTGGACGATGTTTCCAATTTTGTAAAAGCTTGGTCTGTATGAAATGTATTCAAGAGCTCACACATTGTGTGCTGTTGAATAAAAATTGGTAAAGATTTTCAAACAAGAGTTTATCGTTCCATGGTCAGAATGGGCCGAGACGGGAAAGTTACACTAAGCCAGTAACGTTACTTTAGCCTCCATACTAAGTGTGTACTTGCCCCATGCTTTCACATGTGTCAGAAATAGCTAACGTAGTTGTTCCTTTCTGAAAGAGTAATATTGAGATACGGTAACGTTGTGCCTCTTTCTCAAAAGTAGAAGGCGGACAAGCTAACGTCGTGCCTCTGTCGCGTCTAGCTTTAGTCATGCCTATGACATAAGTAGATGTTAAGTTATGCTAACGTTGTGCCTATGACTTAATTAGTTATTATTTTCTTAAGTTATGCTAACGTAGTGCCTATGATTTAATCAGGTATTTTAACCGACTTCAAAAAAGGAGGAGGTTCTCAATTCGACTGTGTTTTTATGTGTGTTACCTCAGAACTTTTTTCTTGGTGAGCCGATTTTGATAATTCTTTTTTTTTTTGTTTGAAAGCTGGTGCTTTTCATGTGGTCTCATATAAATTTGATCAAGATCTGACCGGTAGTTTTTGAGTTATTCTTAATAATGGGTATTTAATTGACTTTTAGTTCTCATTTTATTTTGTATTATACATCAAATAATTTGATAACAAATGAAGTTGGTGAAATTATTACTATGCCGATAGACACCCAACACAACAACTAAAGAGCTTCTCTCTTATTCATAGTTTTGTGTACACAGTATCGACGATTAGAACAGTTTAGCTAGTCAGTTTGCGAAACGTATTAATTGCGGTAAATCATCCCAACCGATCTGGATATTTTAACTTTTTTTTTTACTTATTATAAACCAGTGCTTGACCACAATCCCATCTGGTGGTAAGTGGTAATGCAGCCTTAGATGGTAAATCGCACTGTCTTAGCGTAAAAAAAGCCTATTCACTCTTGCCTTGAAGACGCCCAGATTGTATTCGGACGGAAAGATAGTCGCCGGCAAATTATTCCACTCCTTTACTGTACGCATTACAAAAGATGAAGCAAACCGTTTGGTTCTAATTTTTTTTTTTTTTTTTTATAGAATAAGGGTAACAAACGAGCACACAGTCCACCTGATGGTAAGTGGTTGCTGTGACCCATAGACATCTACATCTATCTTCAATAAATAATCAAAATGCAGATGCGTTGTCACCCGTGAGGACTAAGATGGAATGCCTCTATTCCAGTAAAAAGGGTCTCCGGTTCTCTACACTCACCATACGAAACACAGCAGCGTTAAGCTGCTACTTTACGCTGGTATTCTGTGAGAGCGTGGTCCTTCCCCGGTCGAGCCGACCCATTCGTGCTACAACTATACTATTAATATAGCTGCAGCATGGCTCTACCACGTAAATGCGTGGAATATCGACAACAAAGGGGATAAAATACTCCATCGCTTGACGTATCACATCGGTTATAGCATCCGCGCAGCTCGACGGGTCTTCATACGAGAAGCAGACATTCCGCCAAGGATAAGATGCAAAGAAATGCCGCATCTCATCCCAATCTGCTGACTTGTATCACCACACTCGCCGCACACCGTGAAAATCGTAGTTAGGTGGGGAATATAACGACACAGATTTCACCAGACAGTGGTCAGAAGTTCCCAAGAGTGAGGTAACCTGAACATCGTACCTGTCTGGATCTATCGTCAGCAGAAGGTCGAGGCAGTTGGCTGTGTGCCCATCCACATCAGTTATACTAGTCGCTTGTTGTACCAGCTGGGAGAGCCCCAGCGACAAGGCAAAATTCCACGCCTTTCTCCCAGCGTGGTCGGTCTTCTGGTATGGGAACAGCCAGTCCTGGCATTAAAGTCCCCCAGAAAAACCAACTGTGCATTAGGGTACCGATTTAGAGCCACATCAGAGGATGTTTGTGAGGTGCACTTTGACGGAGAGGGAGTGCAACTGCTGTACAAACTTACTCTTCTTTTTCCTTTTTTTCATAAATGGTGGGAGTGAATAGGTTGAGAGATTGGCAGTTGGACGAGGCGTCACACATATAACCTAGGGACGCATACAGAGTCACAGCATCGATGATACCTAGCATAGAGATCGTGGGGATGCCGGAACCCCCCTGGAAATCGCCACCAGGCCCTCTCCTTCGATCGCCAACCGGCATGGTGGAGCCATCCCAGGATTTTTCGAAAGATAGCGGGGCAGCCTTTCATGAGTGGCTGGTTCATTAATTGGGCCCCCAACTATCTACGGTCGGCCAGCGGTGCAACCGTGCTTCGGATCCCGCTAACCTCCATAACCAGGCACTTGACACTAAGAAACGGCCGCGTCGCAACCGGTTCGTATGCGCAACGCCTAACATCATACCGGAACACGATTTGCATCATTTGGCGGTATGTCTTTGCCAGGTGGGTGGTAACCAACCCTCGGCCGGGTCTCACTAGTAGAGGACCAACCTACCACCAGTATGTAGTACTGCTCGTTTAGCACTACCCAGGGGATACGTGTAGGGAATCAGGATTCATGTAATGCCTACGGACGCGAGCAGCTTCATCCCCCAAAAAACTTTAACAATTTTTGATGGTTCATGAATGAGTATTTAGTAGCATTCTTTAGTTTAATTTTATCAGTTACTTACATCTTTTTTTCTTCTTCTTTCGTTTATGTAATGTTTTGGTGTACAATAAAGTGTTATCTATCTATCTACTATTATTTTACTTAGCAGTAAATAGATTGTGCTATTATCAGATTAAAATTTCTATACTCTTTGATTAAAACTATGAAAGCCAAAACTGTACCATCTAGGATTATCAGCAATAGTAGGTTGAGTTGGACAAATCCGCAAACATTATTTATATAATATATAAATTATAAATCAGGCATAAAGTGATGTGGATTCTGTTAAAACGAGCTATCCGTGCCGCTAGCGGTGAATATTAATGAAATAATTTTATGATAATATGACCATATCATGAAATAGCAATGATGTGTGTTTAGTTGTTAATATCGTCAAACGATCTCTATTCATTGATTTGGTCAAGCTGTATGATGAAATGGTCAACAAATAGTGTTAAATTTCATGAAATGCCAATATTTCACGAAATAATCGACTATTTTATGATCATTTCAATTAAACGATCTGACCACGACATAATAATATATGAAATCTCTTTAATTAAGGACGTATATACGTTCCAAACGCTGATTAACTCAAAACAGTACTTTTCAAACATGTTAATACCCATCAACCTCTTATTTACTTATTTATTTGTGGTTTTTTTGCACACCAAGTACAAAAAGGCGGACTTAATGCAACAAGGCATTCTCTACCAGTCTACCTCCAGGCTAAGCAGAGAAGATATTGTGGGTGCATAACTTACACAAATTTTAATTACTCATAGTTTAGGAAATTTCATGGTCTGAATAGTTATAAGATAAAATTATCTTTTATGTTTATATTAATACAGTATTTGTGGATGCTATAAAGTAAACTAAACAGAGGTTTTCTTAATTTCCCTTTTAGCGCCAATTTCAAAGCTTAAAATATCTGAAATGGCTGACAATTTTACGAAACAAAAAAATACAATCAATTTGACAAGCCCCAAGGAAATAAGTTAATTTGATTTAGGTTATATACATAAGAAATTAAAAATTCAAACCAAGCGAAATTTTTATGAAAACGCTAAGGATAAAACGAATATTTTCACCAATTTATGTTACTTATTTTAATAAAATAATAGCTTAATATCTTAGAAGAAGGTATTTTTAACCCATAACCTTTAAAATTAAAAATTAAATAGCTTTATTATTTTTCTATAAATATTTTAATATTACTATAAAACCACAATAAAACTCCGCGTTTGGATCAATTCAAATTAGACAGCCGCTAGGCTTCCCAGAGAGATGTCACATCGCTCGGCACTCTACCTGACGTTGCCACACTATTATAGTGTTACCTACAAGTCTTAATCCTTTATAAAGTAAAATATTTTATTATTATTTTTGATGGCCGACCATATTTATTTTAGAATGACAACAAATTATGATTCAGACGTAATGGGAAATAAAAACAAGCTATTTTTAGCAAATAAAAGAAAAGGAAAAAATTAAGAGCATTTATTTAAAAGTTTGGTAAAGTTATTTTATACTAGCTAGTTAGTTATGCATGATAACACATAAATGACATGGTATGTGTGCTTACTTGTTTATGGTTTAACTTCAGGCAAAGTAAGAAAATCCCAAGTGCTGATGAGATAAGAACGGAAAAGGTTAAAAGTAATGAAATTTTATTTTATTATTTTACTTTAGATACTATGCCTTTTTTAACTATTAATATTATTTATATATTATTACGTGGTAGAGCCATACTGCAGCTATATTAGTAGTATAGTTGTAGCACGAATGGGTCGGCTCCACCGGGGAAGGACCACACTCTCGCAGAATACCAGCGTAAAATAGCAGCTTAACACTGCTGTGTTTCGTATCGTGAGTGTAGAGAACCGGAGACCCTTTTTACTGGAAAAGAGGCATTCCATCTAATTCCTCACGTGTGACAACGCATCTGCATTTTATTCGTAATCAAGGATAGATGTAGATGTCTATGTGTCACAGCAACCACTTACCATCAGGTGGACTGTGTGCTCGTTTGTCACCCTATCCTATTAAAAAAAACCACAGGTGCAAAAATATGCAGTTAAAAAATGTAAGCCAAAAGATAGGAGAATTATTGAAATTTCTTGAGCAGCAGTATCAATAAAGAAAAATAACTGGCCTTCATTAAAATGATAAACTTCTTTGCAAAATATATGTTGAGAATTTAAATCTGGAAAAAGTGCTCTAAGGCGATATTAAAATGAGCATAAATCAGGAAGTTATAGCAGAAATTATATCTACTGGTGCTGGATATATCCCCCTTCATATTGTTCTTGCCTACGTAGTCATCACACCGTACCTCTGTGGTTGTATGAAGCACCGCATAATTAAGTTTGCGAATGGTGGAAACAAACGGCGGAGTATCGTATGGTTACGGCTAGGAAAAAAGAGGTGGAGCATGTAAAACTCATCGGAAATATGTCGTCTCAAGGAATACCAATGATAGCCGTAATTGCAGACGCATGTTGAATAAACGCTCATACGGCACAAGCTACGACGCTTCCTCTAACGCAGCGACAATTGATGACCAGCACAGTAAAGAAGTCCTGTACTGTGGGTTGAAAAATTAATATTCTGTCACATGCTTCCGATCAGAAAACAAAGGAATTGAGCCACCAGATCATGTCATTGATGAAATTTTGTGGGTTCAACAGGTAAAAGTTCTTTGTCAGGCCACAAGGTGAAGTCTCCAGAACAGAAAAACTAGAAGAAAAGTTGACAGCTTCATAGTTTGCCAGACTTTGCAAGCGGCTTGAAAATACCAACTGTGCTCTATTTGATAAGCAATTACCGTGTGGTTACGATTTAAACAATGTGCCATCTATAAAAAATAGCAATAAGAACGACCGTAAAGCGTCCCGAGAATTAGAAAAGGCTTTAAATGTTAACAAACATGACTAGTTTACAAATATTCCACAAATATTCATTTCTAGGTGCTAGTCCAGACGGCAAATATGAACCTGGATCTTTAGAAGTGAAATGCCCATGATTCGATTATAATAATATGAAACCCGAAAAATCAATCAAACAAAATAAACTTACTTAACCAACCGCACAGCCTCACGGTCACACTAGTACAATATTCATAGCATCACGCAATTTTCCCCAAGGGGTTGAGCGGAGCCACGGATTATATTCCCAACTCACAATGATAAAACTTTTAGCGTAGTTAGGTATAGATGTTTAGTAATGCTCCTGAAGCGCCACTAGACGCCCGCACATGAGACGCGATAGTATAAATTCCATACTATTTGATAATACTCACAACGCTCGATGCCCGATTCATGCTTGATGGCCGACGACATTGTGCCGAGGGCTTAAATAGCGTAGTTCATCGCCTACAACGTTAGTCGTAGAGAAGAGGAACTCGTGGTTAAGTAATAACTGCGCGGATCAATAGATCTGCGAGATTAAGTTGCACTTGCCGCGGTCAGTCCATGAATGAGTGACCATTTTCTTAACATACCGACATTGAGAGAATAGAGTGCATCTGTATCCTCAGACACTTGGTGCACTTTACTCTGTTAAGATTATTATGTTTTTAAAATTAATACAGCTAAAATGATAATAAGTTTATTATTTCTTTATACTTTTCAGGGACAGATGAAAGAATATAAACATGAAGCATGATGAAGCCTCATAAACATATTGGTCTTTAAACAAAGCAATCTTATTTAACTGATTCGTACAAGTTTCCTTACTTGAATTATTAAGTTTACATTCATATTTAAGTCGAATGTTAAAATAAACTTCTGTAATGTATTTAATTATTAATTATTAAATGTTTGTAATTATCAAAAATAATACTTATATGAAAAATAAAGCAGTCATTATGTACTCCGTGTCCACGTTTTGTATTTCCCCATCAAAACATTATATAAAATATAAATAGTTATATACTTAGTTAAGTATCAACCTATTTATATTAACAATATGTTAAAAAAGAAATTCCGTGGAAACTGTCCATGGCAGTAAATATTTTTCTCCAAAGATTATAGCTCGAAAATACAACTTTCCGATCTGATTCATGGGGAGTTTTTTTTTTTGAGTTTATCGGTAGAGTCACCTGGGATTTTATACATTTGAATTAAAATCCAACAAAAGGCAGGTAGGTTCAGCTTATTCCCAGGAACATGTTTTATAAATATTTTTTAATTATTTTAGAACTATCATGGTAAAAATTCAGTTAATTTTTGAAGTTATTCAATTTCGTGCACTAAACAATTTTTTTAAATCTTATGTTTTAATACAAAATGTGTAGACATTTTGTATTAAAACATAAAATTTAATTTTACTTAATTAAATCATCCTATGTAATTACTTAATCTCGTTTGCGTTAACGCGGCAAGAAGGCTACGCTTATTATTAAATTGTACACAATGGGAAGGATGAACCGGGCAACATTTTCCAATTAATGCCAAGATGATGCATAAAATTTGTGCTTTATTTAGCTTCATATTTTGTTATGTTTTATAACTTACATCCGATTTCTAGATTTAAAAATTAGTTTATATTTTTTCTATTTTTAATCTTAGTTTTGTTTAGGAGCTTTATTTCCGAAAACTTAAGACGAAGTAAAATGAAACAACTATAAGCCATATGCCAGTTGTTGATCCAAATGTTTTAATAATGTTTTTTTTTTAAGTACATTTTGCAATGAATATCGGGTTGTAAATAAAAAAGTTACGTATATTAACTTTAGAAACCGAGCAATAGATATACGTTTTAGCGGCAAGACGTAAAATTATAACGACAACAGTCTATGATTACGAAAGGCTACGGACCGCCAAACTCAAAAGTCGCGAGTATCCGTCATTCGACTTCCTTCGTGAACCAATTCTAGCACAAGCACTTTCAGCATACATCGCATCATAGTTGCGATGGTTAAAGGGAGTATTAGTAGCTTATAGTATACATAAGCAAGCCATAGAGCGCGCGTATCGCTCATTGTCCATTATGCCAAGCGTAAGCAGGTGTTCTATAGACTAAGTCTATGATATATTCTAAGTCTATGATACTGTTACATACATAGATGAAGCGGTTGAATAGTGATGCGCTATAACTGCCGCCTATGCGTTAATATACTTAGGTTATTAGGTTAATATGGTAATTATGTATAACCATGTGGTATAACGTAGGTTTTAGCAGATCAATAAAACACAGGTATAAATTTATAAAACGATGTTTATTAAATCAAACACAAAAATGTTATTAACTTACTGTCTCATAAAATAGATTAACTAATTATACAGTGTGTTTGGAATATGGGTGCAAAGCCTAAAGGAGATGATACCTTAAACCATTTAGAACACATTAAGCTAAACTTGTCTTAGACGAAGTCTGCTCCTTTTTTTAATCGAATTTCTAAGGTTTTTAACATTAAAACCCATTTTTTTCAATTAATTGCTAATAATGTCCAGTAACAGTTGTTATGTTATTATTTTTTATTTATGTAATGTATGTTTACTCAAACAAAATAAATTCTACGCATATATGGGTTTATGAAACCAAAAAAATTAAGGAAATGTTGTGTTTATGCCATCATAAAACAATAAATAAAATAGCCTTTGTTGTTCAAACCTTTTTTATAAACATGCCTAGTTATTGTCCTTTCTTTTGAGGTAATATTTATGCAGATGTTTCATCAACTCTTGGAATTAGGGTGTACAAAGAAAATTGCGGACGAATATTTTAAATTTTTAACAGACCAATGAAATTCATAATTTTCATTTTCATCTCCTGTTTCATAACTTGAAAAGCTGTTTGGTTTCTCAAACTTTGGTTGATATTTTCACATGCGTGTAGACGAACTCCTAGGCCCGTTCCCAAATGAAAAATCCACAGGAGTTAAATCAGGCGATCGAGGTGGCCAAGGGATGGGCCCGTCTCTGCTGATCCAGTTCTCTGAGAAACGATTATCTTGCTGAAAGATCATTTGTCTTCTCGTTGCTAATATTGGTATTACGGCCTGATTCAGAAGCTCTGGGAGATCGTTTATGAAGTTATGAGGTAAAAGGAATTCCAGGTAATAATTATAATTTATATAATTTAAATATAATTTAATTTATCTGGTAGGAAGTCACATGTGTGTTCTGGTACATAAATAGTCGGAGAACAGTGAAGGAGCACACAGCTAGGGCTAGGCTCAACTCAATAAGAAAGAACATCTGAAATTAACATGAATTCGCAATTAAAACGTCGAGTCACAAGGGCAGTCGTTACTTGACTAACTGAGGGTCCGAAGATGTGACGAACCCGCTCTACTACTCGAGTACTGCTCCTAATTAGTGTGAATGAATAATGACTTTATGTGATTTACTAAGCTGATTGTTCTATTGAATAAAAGTCTATTTATTCACTAGGCGCTAAGAGTAAAAAAGGTCAAATTTTTTTAGGTTGCGCGGCGGCTTTTGCTAAACGCCTTCCCGGAAGTTAATCCACCGTAATTGTAAAAACTAATCAGTTCTAACTAAAACAATAGTGCATTAGCAAAAATAATGACTATATTTTGGTCCATATAAAAATAAAATATTCGTCCGCAATTTGCTTTGTACACCCTAATTCCAAGAGTTGATAAGACATCTGCGTAAATAATACCTCAAAATAAAGGACAATAACTAATCATGTTTTTAAAAAGGTTTGTACAACAAAGGCTATTTTATTTATTTTATTTATGATGGCATAAACACAACATTTCCTTAATTTTTTTTGGTTTCTTAAACTTAAATATGCGTAGAAGGTTATTCTGATGATGAAGATGCTTCGAAATTATTTTGTTTGAGTAATCACACATTACATAAATAAAAAATAGTAACATAACAACTGTTACTAGACATTATTAGCAATTAATTGAAAAAAAGGGTTTTATTGTTAAAAACCTTAGAAATTCGATTAAAAAAAGGAGCAGACTTCGTCTAAGACAAGTTTAGCTTAATATATTCTAAATGGTTTAAGGTATCATCTCCTTCAGGCTTTGCACCCATCTTCCAAACACACTATAATTGTCCTTTTATTTGCTTGATCGTCTTAGGTACAAGATATTTCATTCTAATGTCATATGTAGCCTTATGGCAGGTTGCGTACCGTGAAGTCAAAAGGTCGTGGGTTTGAATCCGCCATTCCACTATTGTCGTAAACCACTCTTACGACATGCATTTCCTCAGGGTGTGCTACAAGTGCCCAGAGAATCCCATACTAAAATATTGGCGTGCCGAACATCGCGACAATAACTGTAAATAGATAAGTACGAACCTCCTTGTGGGGGCAATTTTAGTATTAACTTATGATTTCAGTTCAGTTGAATTGTTTTTTATTTATTGTATCCTTACAATTATATTTTGATTTTGTTTTTAGCATTTATTGATATTTGAAATATGTGAAAAAAGCCTGAAATAAATGACTATTATTATTATTATTTCTAGCTTACCATGAGTAGTTATAGGGAATATTTGTCATGCTAATGACATTGCTAGTATTTCTTTTTATTTAATAAATATGTCAATATATTTACGTGTGACATTCACTAGTTTTGAAAAAATTGCGGACATTCACACGTAATTACGGAGGCACCTACATAAATAACAGCCAAAGTTTGTAATCGCTTAAAAATAAGTGTAATCTTGCTTCAAATTTAAGCTCTGGTATTTCACCTTTAACCATCTTGCGCAGTCTTTTTTCATCGTAGGGAAATCCTCATGTATACGTTCCGCTATAGAGACAACGAAAAGATAATGCCGGACATCTACCGGCTAAAACCCCACGGTGGTCACCATCAGCGTATATGAAGGGTCATGGGATCGACGCAACCGGGGCCCTCTATCGCTTTGCTTTATTAAAGCACGTCCCGCAGACAGTCCTTTCTGAACCCGGCACCTTCGCAGTGCTATCACAATGTCTCGGGACCACTTCCGAGACATCATTCTCCTCGGGGGTTACATCTTTAGGCGTTCGGACCCCCGCCCCGAGCACCCGCTACCCCTGAGGCTCCGTTTCTGGTAGGGGAACACTGTTATCAAGAGAAAGGCCGTGACTAACGCCTTAACGACGTCGTCTCCGAGTGGGATCCGCCCTCTCCCGATCCCGCTCAGCAGCATCCTTCTGAATCATAACGGATTCATAGAAGGTGGCTACGGCCCTCAAGCCGAATCCTCGCCCAGCATCGCCGACACTAAAGTGGAAGCAGTTCGCTGTCGCTTCGCGTCCGATCTTACACAAATAATCACCGAAGCACCCGTGCCCGGTAATTATCTGTGTAAGTCTGTAGGTGAGTCTTCCACCCGTCTATGCATCCTTGATTGCTTCAACATCGCGTTTGTGTGTGGGAGCACGTGCTATGTCGAACCGGCCGTGCGCCTCTCGCAACATCCTTTGCAACCCTAATTAATTTTGCTAAAATCAGTGTTTTATTATCAAAATATTACTTACCGATGAAAAGAAATATCAATATTATTCTAAGATCGCTTCCGTGAATTATTTTTAGAGCTTTTTACTGCACATTTAACCATGGTAACTTAAAATTCAAGTAAATACCGCCAATAAAAACAATCAGCACGCGTGTCTTTTTGTGACTAATAGCGTCGCTCTTGCAATTTCGAGACTGTTCATGTTCATACCCTTCCTTACTGTTCATACCCGCTCACGCGCACTCTATAGCCTGCTTATGTATGCTCTAAGATCAGTAGTTTTAACAGCACTGGAAATAATAAACTTTTTTAACATGGAACATATCTACAAAGACTTCTCTGATGATCCACCAGGAGGTTGTATTGTTAAGCTCAATAGATTATTCGTTAATGCATAATGAGATTCACCGTAGCGCAGTGGCGTTTAGCAACTGCACAGCGAACTGGTGATTCGATACCTATACGGAACAAGTATTGATATAGCCTACCAATAATTAAAGTCTTGTGCGGATAAAGTGCTACGTATAATTTTTCATATTTTGATTTTTTCATATAGTAGGGGCAAACGAGCATGCGGCTCATCTGATGGTAAGTGACTAAAACCGCCCATGAATAACTGCAACACCAATATACAAAAGTATAATTTAATACACATAAAATTATACTTTTGGACAGCATTTTGATAAACAGAAATATAATTTTGTAATTATTGAATAGTATATAATACTTTATAAAACCACACTACAGCACTACTAAATAGCAACACAAATATCAGCTTATTGCAGTTTTGTATGGTCAGTGTAGAGAACCTGAGACCCTTTTTACTAGTGACGAGGTTTTCCATCTTTGTCCTCAGGGGCAACAACGACAACATTTAAGTTCCTAATACTTGTTCACTTCATGAATGCCGTTACCTCCCGCCGCGCTCCCTCATACCGCGCCTCAAGCGTCGCCCTTATAGTACCGATAGCAACGCTGAAATATATCTACTACGTCCATTGTTTGTGCTCCGTGCGATCGTTAGTTTGTTACTATTTTTGTTGTTGTTTTTGTTAGTGTTGATTTTTTTGTTGTTGACTTTTTACGTTCGTTAATTTGTGATAAACACAGAATGGGGTAATGGCAATGATACAGAAACGAACGATTGCGATAAAATAACTGGTATCGAAGTTATGGATGCCCAAATATCTACCTACCAGTTTTTGTTCGCGCCTTTGTAAATAATTCATTTAAAATTATATATTTTAAATGAAATATTAATTAATATAATAAAAATATTTTATTTTATCGGACACGTTTCTATTCAGTGTTATTATTTTACCTTACTAACTAAATGAATTATTCAATAATATGCATTTTATCAGCTTGCTTGCCTTCCATTTCTCTGTACAGAGCAACAAACTAAAAATCGAACTTCTTACAATTAAATACTTACAGTAATAGTTTTGTAAACGGTACCGTCAGCTGTGACGTCATAACGGTCGACGACGGCAAACTCGAAATGAACGCGTAGTAATCGAGGATAGATGTAGGTGCTTATGGACCACACCATCAGGTTAACTATGTCCTCTTTTGTCACCCTTATTCTATAAAAATTATAGTAAATTTGAGAGGGTGAAACTTTGTATTCACAGGGTAAAATTATTTTGTGTGAATTGTAGAGCTTTCTTTAAAATCTACAACAACAAACAAAACAAAGACAAAATATTTGCTGGATTTAAAAAATAAACATTATATATTGTTTTGCTTATCCAGTGCGATAAAAAAACAAACACGCCTGTCTAGCAGCAGAAATGACTTCGCATTTTCCAAATACATAATTTTAACTAATATGTGATTAATAAATCTTATATAATAAAAAAATTACATAAGGTTTAATTCGTTTGATATTTACTTTGCCACTTACTATTAGGTGGGATAATAGTCAAGCACTGGCTTATAATAGGTAAAAACATGACAATACAACGAGGAAGAAAGTATAATTGTTGCGGAATGTAAACTAAAAAAGTCGTGTCGTGTGGGGTGTCGTGACGTGTCGGGCGAACAACTAATTACAGCAGACTCATCCAAAAACATTTTAAAAAATCACAGATGGGTAATCTAATGGTTATCACTCTGGTGTATACCTATTTTTTATGACATAGCCTAAAAGAATCCACCAAACACATTATACATAAAATATAAATAATTTCTACACAATACATTGACGCGTAAAAATGCGATGTTTTACAAATAGAATTATGGCGCAAAAAAGTCGTTTTATAAGAAATTCTGCATATGGACATAAGTGCTGTGTAGAAACAATAAAAATATCGCTATTTAATCGTGTACCTTGCAGAAATTACATAATGAAACCGTAAGTTAAAAGCTTATTATTTTAAGTCCTGTTGAGAACATATTTTATATAATCATTTTTTTTTTATGTTATGAAAAAATAAACAACATGTTACTTAATTATAGCCAGTGCCCTCCGCAACATTCGAAGTTGCACGCACGTTGTTTGTTCTAAAATTCTCCCCGCTTTAGTACTAATTCGCTCGACAATTGCGGGGAGTGAGTTAACGTTTTCATATTTAAGTCAGCAAACAGTCGTTGACGATAGTGCCTCATGTCGACTAAGCGTACTATAATTTCCACAAATATTTTAAATACGTACATATCTAATACAAAAAATCGCACCACTTTTACTAAAATTCACTTCAAACCATTATCTATAAACGATAAAACATAAACAGTAATGCGCCGGGAGTTGAGTTTCTGCTAAAATTATGAGTAGGTACGTTTTAATCTTTCAAGTGATGTAATAGAAAATATGTGAGCTACCGCATTTTTGGAAATATCTCTGAGATTTACTCTAGTATCCTGCGGCACGAAATTGTTTGTGAATTTGGTCTTAATCGGTTTACAATAATGCTCTGATGCACGCCCTTATAGTGCCTTTTGCACTTCTAAAGCTTTTAAAGTAGAAATATGTAGTTTCAAGATTTTTTAAAGTTTTTAAGCATGTTGACCCGAGATCGTCACCCTCCTCCCCCTACTCAAGAATTTTTTTTATCTCTATAGTTTGTAGTATAGAGATAAAACAAATTCTTTTAATGTATTTTATTTATCATTCTTTTATTAATTTTACTTCTCCTTGCTATCTTCAGAACGAATTTCAGTTCCTGCCCTCAAATCATGACAGGGTTCTTCGTTCAACGAATCTTTAGATTAAATTGCAAGCACTCTTCACCGGGTTTGTCAGTAACCAGTGATTTGCGTTCACTGTCTTTAATTATTTACTGTTTGTATTATTTAGTGTATTATTTAATGTTTTCTCAGGCTAACAATGATTTTTAAAGAGTAGTCGGAAGACACAAAATAAAAATAACAGAAAGAAGCACACAATAAAATGGCATGTATAGTAACTCTGAAGACCGTATCAATACATGATATTAAATTTTTTGTTTATTAAGTCTTTAGAGAATACCATAACTTTACAGTCCACTTCTATTTTTTCAACAGTTCGTAGCGCAGCAGCTGAGCATTGAATTGCAGCGCTAAGCGCCATGGGTTACTTAGTTGCCTGTGC
The DNA here is from genome assembly GCA_029286625.1 of Parnassius orleans. NCBI lineage: Eukaryota > Metazoa > Arthropoda > Insecta > Lepidoptera > Papilionidae > Parnassius > Parnassius orleans. The sequence continues at coordinate 3,516,066 of JAGSMP010000168.1, forward strand.
CGTATATACTGCTCGAACGTGTGGGTGCTTAGAGTTCTACTCTCACTTCTTATTTCCTTTTATTTTCTGCCCTCATTCTTAGCAGTATAATATTCACATTTATATTTTAAATATCGTCTCCATCGTTGGAAAAACGAGGGATAATCTAAAGTGAAATAACTTTATGTAATAAAAAGCAAAATATTTTCCACGCTACTGAAAAACAACACATAGAGTTACATGTTCCCATGAAATAAAAGGCAGATAAATAAATTTACGGCTTGCGCTAGAACTGTGAATGTTCCGCCATACACACACATAAATTAACTTCGAAATAAATGAAAAAAATAACTATACAAATTTAAAACACAACAACAAAATTATAAGAGATATTTACGTAGTATATACTCGTATACTTTCATAAAATTAGTATACGTGCTAAAGCCACACTCCAGCTATATAATGGTTGTAGCACGAATGGGTCGGCCCGACCGGGGAATACCAGAGTAAGATAGCAGATTAATGCTGGTGTGTTTGGTAAGGTGAGGGTAGAGAACCGAAGACCCTTTTAACTGGAAACAAGTCATTCCAGCTTAGACATCAGGAGTGACGACGCATCTACATTTTGATTCTTACTCAAGGATAGATATAGGTGTCTATGTGCCACAGCATCCACTTACCATCAGGTGGACTGTGTGCTCGTTTGTCACCCTTATTCTATTAAAAAAAGTACATTAAATAAAATCCATCTTGTTGTGCCTTAAGGGGCGAATATGGCATAAAAATCTCGTTTAAGCCAGACGTAAAATACCCGACTCAAAAGTGCAAGACATCTGGTACTGCAATCGTCAATTCACCTGCAAATGGTGACGATTAAGGAAAATCCTCCCTACAAAGAGAAAGGCTCATGTCCTACAGTGGACTTTTGGCACTCGATGATGATGATGACGATAAATGTTTTTATATTGTGCGGCATACTAAAATTTCTTTAAAGTTTACCAAATAGGAGATCGTATGGTACATATTATTGTGTATGTCTAATAAATGTGTAGTAGCTTAAATACTCTTAGGTCGAAAGGAAACTACTTAAGTAAACGCAACAATTTTAAGAATATAAGGAAAACTTTTCAAAATTATGAATATATTTAAATATATATTGTATCTTTATATTTATAGAAAACTAGAAAATCTAGAAATGTCGAACTTCAACGTTCATAATCTTAATATGGCAATATAGTAAATGAAAGAAATTTATGCGTTAGTTTTGTTGAGTGTGAGTCTTTGCTGGATTCTGATCCTAATGTTTAACGATTTATCGCCTCCTAAGATGAAACGGCGAGCTTTTAACTCGTAAGCTGGGATTACGAGCCTTTCATATTTCGCTGTCGGGCTCAAACAGCACGGCTTACTTAATGTAGTCGGATCTTTATTTAAGTTTAGGAAACGTATCGTATGGGATTAGAAGGCTTGAAAACACATAACGTTTCGATTTTGTAGTTTAGTATTTTTTTGTGCATATATTTAAATCAACGCGAACAAATAAATTTAGAAAATCAAACCGAAATATAAGGCGAAATTGACGTATATGTTAATTCTTTTTTTAAGTTTGTGTTCAGAGTAATGATCCTACAAATATCCAATATCCGATTCTATACTTCTTCACGGCCCGTAAAAGTCTACAGCTGGATATGAGCCTCACCCGTTGTAGATTTGCCTTGATCGTTACGCTTCACAGGCGAGATATTCGATGATATCCATTGCGTTTTGTTGGACTTTAAAGGTCCTCGAAAATATTTATCATCAATTTAGATTACCATTTAGGCCCACGTAAACGGCGTGCCATTTGTCGGACTGGTCAGACTGGACGCAACTTCGACACATGCTATAAAGAGCATTTAGCCTCGTACAGGAATTGCAAACCTAATAAACCCCATTTTGCTAAACATCTCTTGGACACTGGACAGAACCTAGTCAATGATCACTCATTTAAAGTCTTACATACTTGTAATAAAGGGATGCGACTGTGTGTGCTGAAACAGTTAGAGATATTAAAAAATAATAATATTAACGTTGCGCTGCTGATTAACAAAAATGTTTCTAACTCACCTCTCTGCTTCCTAATAACATAAAGCCTCAAGTTTTAGTTTGAAAATCACCTTCCTACAGGGTGCATTTTCAAACTGGGTAAGCCATCATTTTTTTATTACTAGCTGTGTCCGTGACTTAGTTTGCGTAGAATAAGTACTTTTGTTATGATAATTAGAAGATAATTAAAAATTATGATAATTGATGATTTATTACACGTAAAATGGATTTCCGCAAAGTAACGCCTGATTCTATTAACTATCTATGTAAGTTAAATTATCTATGTAAGGGGCTAAAGGTATATCACAATCTGTTCTATAATGTTAGATACCGTTTTGCGACCTTGCGCTTTATCTCTTGTAAATTCTTTTACTTGCCGGTGTCGTTTAACATTGCGAAAAATTACAGACTTAGAACCTCGCAATGTTTGAATCAATTGATTGTCTCTTGAGACTTAAGCTAGGATGAGATCCGACATTATCACTTAAATCGATCAAGTGGTCAATACACGACACACGACACACGACAACAATAAAGTTTTGACGAAAAAACTAAATTAAAGATGTAAAAGCTAAAAACTCAACTAGTATTTGTACAAGCTTAATGGTTGAAACAGTAATTTAAAAAAAAACCTGACTACGTTAAAAAGTTTACTGAAAAAAACCTTCCCCTCTCTATTTTGTATTTGCAGATGCAATATATAAATATTATTTTTATATGAGAGGGGGCAAACGAGTATGTACAACTGCAACACCAGGAGAATTGCAAATGCGTTGCCGGCCTTTTAAAAAGGAGTAGTATTTTCTTGAAGATTTCTAAGTCGTATCGGTCCGAAAAAATACTGGTGGTCGTCGATTCCACAAAGAAGTCGTGCGAGGAAGAAAATTCCTAGTAAATCGCACAGTGGTGGACCGCCAAGCATCCATATGGTATGGATAGTATCGAGTTTTGTCGCGATGTGGGATGGTGTAATTGAGCGGCTGGAATTAATCCGAACAATTACTCTCAGCGTACACCTTGGTAGATGCGATAGAATATGCCAAGAGATGCAACATCTCTTCGTAGCGCCAATGAGTCAAGCCGATCAGAAAGAACTCGGCCGTCGAGGATTCGAACCGCTTTCCGCTGGATGCGATCAAGTGGAAGGAGCTGGCACTGGGGTGCCCGGTATACAGAGAACAGTATACCATGTAAGGCCGAACTTGCACCTTGTAAAGTTGCAAGCGGTGTGCCGGCATGAAATACTATCCCGCTCTACAAAGCACGCCAAGCTTTTTAGAGGCCAATTTGGCCTTCCCTTCCAAGTGACCGCGGAACTAAACGTCATTCAATATGTCGACGCCGAGGATTCAGACGCTAGCTGAGGCAACGTGGGTAGCGCCTTGAAATTGAGGACGCAAATTTGTGTCTGCTGGTGATTGAGCTAGACTATATTTAGTCGCCCCCATTCCTAGGTTTTGTTCAACAAAGACTGGACTTCAGGCACAAGTTTAATCCGGCACTCGACGACCGCTCGTCCTATTCCCGGGAAACATTAGCACGGCTGGTAAATAAGGCATCGCCAGTGCTGTCATCTGCATAGCAATGAATGTTACTGGTTTGTAACATATATTTGATATGAAGAAGGAACTGGGTAGGCACGCAGCCTTGTAGGACACAGCATTCACAGGCTTGGAGACTCCGATCCTAATGTTCCAATCTGAAATAATACGGGTGATCCAGTTGCACAATTTCTTAGGAAGCCCATAACATGGAAGCTTTGAAAGAAGCCAAAAGCTTTATGCCAAACCCGATGGAAGACCTTCGTTATGTCCAAACTAACCGCCAAGCCCTCCCCCTTGGATTTGACCGCCTGCGCTCATCGGTATGTTAGGTAACAAAGAAGATCAACAGCTGAGTGACGGAAACCTCGACTTAGGTAACGAAGAAGATCAACAGCTGAGTCGACGGAAACCATACTGATGGTCACTAATCAGCTGGTGCTCCTCAAGGTACCTCATGAGCTGGCAGTTAATAATGGATTCCATTATTTTCGATAACGAGTAGGTGATGGTGATGGGCATGTAATTGGACGGATCAGAACGCATACCTTTTTGAAGGAATCGGGTGCACGAAAGTTGTCTTTCAATGAATTCGGAACTACGCCTAGGGAATAGGAGTACCAGAAAAGACGCGTTAGAACCGGTGCAAACTCTGGAGCACACGTCCTCAGCACTATTGGGGGACTCGACTTGTGGATGTCCAGGGAGAGGATTGTTTTGCGTACTGTGCACTGTGTGAATCGCACATCAGGCATAGAGCACTCGCACTGTGGGATGGTCGGCGGTGTGTTTCTCAAGTCTTTGAGAGTCGAGTTGGAAGCAAAAAGGCAGTCTAAGAGGTCGGATTTCTCATTTACGACGTGTGCCAGCGAGTCGTCCTCCCTGTGCAGAGATGGATGTGATAGCTTACAGAAATCTATCTCACTCGCACTTCAAAAATCTATTTTGTTTGGTTCTTGTAAACAAAAAATATGAATATTTTTTGTGCTTAGTGTCACTAGAGTATTATAACATTTTAGAATCTTGCTTAGTTGTGCCAACTTTTATAATAACTTGCCATAGTAGTGTTGATACATTTTTTTATACCGTGACGAGTGAAAGTTGAATAAAAGATAAAAAGTTTTCTAAAACTGCAAGAAAAAATAAACTTAATTTTGTTTCTTTCTTAAAAGTTGATATTTTCGTTATATTTGGAACTGGGATGAACAACTATGCTACTTAGATTGCTAATACAAAAAAATAACAGTGATATTTGCAAATTTGTAGTCATAGTAGGTACCTAAAAATATTGTACAGCGTGTCAAATATTAAAGTACATTAAAAAAGTTATTATAACTTTTAAAAAATTAAGATGTATCTAACGACACCTCATATGTTAAAATCCATCAAGCCGTTCAGGCTGCAGAGCGTGCCAAAGAAATAGACATACATAAACTCATACATATTCTTGAAAAACATTACCCTCCTTCTGCGGCATTCTGGTAAATAGAAGTAAAAAAATACAGCAAAATCGGACAACTTTCTTATAACATGCTATAACACAACATAACTGTAAAACAAACCGCCATGTAGTAGCGGCGTAAGAGAATTCACTACCCCATATCATCCTGTGGGTGTCGAAAGAGGCGTCAGAGAGAAACTGAAACAGGAGATTGGCAGCAGTGTTTTCCTTATAACAACTCATGATAGTAAAGAAACTGCGGTTGCCAATCCACCTGCCAAGCGTTGCTACTATAGTAAAGGTCCCCACTATGAGGCAATTCGTGGGAAAAGCCTTTATTCAGCAGTGGACTTTGATGGTAATGATGATGATGGTGAAATGAAAAAAAAAACAAATGAAAATAAAAATAAAATAATTAAAATACTTTTTTCGAAAAACATGTTGTGCTGACCTAAATTCGTTAAGAGAATGAACTTGTGTTATCATTGGTGGAGCCGACAACTTCCGTTAATATTTATTTTGAATGTCCCGTCTTCGATTTCAGGTAAGAAAACATTAGCAAACCGAAACACAACAAATTACCTGTACTTTGTAAGCGCGTTGCAAACGGTGCGGGCAATTTAATTGACAGAAAACTTCATTCACCACTGTGCTTGCTCTAATTATAATTATATTTCTTGCTTTACAATTTGAAACTTTTATTTCTTTATTTTTATATAATTATTTTTGCAATAGGAATTTTCCTGCATTGTAAAATGTAATATCTTTCATTTGTTTATTCTAGCTGAAATCAATCATACTTAATTTTACAATATGAAAGTAATAAAATTGTAAGAATTTTATACTTGGGTGAAGTGAAGGAAGAACTGAAGCCAGATGTAAATAAGTTTATTAGATAACTCTTTAGTATCTTCGAAGCTACTCGCATAATATTTTATGTTTTCAACTTTGAATATAAAAATTTAAATAAAATATCATATTTCATTTTAATTTTATTATATAGAGAGCACATAGTACGTTTAAGAACGTGACTAAAAGTTATACACTGAAACATGGTCGCTGTGAATTTTGCTCTGAAGGTGAATTCAACTTTGATATTTAAGTTCGTAACTACGAGTTCGTATATATTTTTGCTTCGAGGTATGTATCTTTACTTAACTCCTTCAGTTTTAAAGTGATGAATAATACTGTGCGGATAAATGTTAAATTATCTAATTTTAAAAGTTGCCGGTCATTTTTTGCCCTAAATAAATAAAACTTACAGAAAACATATTCATATAGAAATATCAAACTTACACAAAATAAGGATACTAAAATATAATTGGAAAATGCAAATAATACCGGACACTAAAGAAAAATTGTGTAAAATGTTAAATAAATAATAATTTTATCTTAACAGCTCATTTTATACGTGGTAGAGCTATGCTGCAGCTATATTATTGCTGCAGCACGAATGAGTCGGCTCGACCGGGACCACGCTCTCACAGAATACCAGCGTAAATCAACAGCTTAAAGCTGCTAGGTTTCGTATGATGAGTGTAGAGAACCGGAGACCCTTTTCCTGGAAACGAAGCATTCCATCTTAGTCCTCCTGGGTCACAGCGCATCTGCATTTTGATTCTTAATCAAGGATAGACGTAGATGGCTATGGGCCGCAACACCCACTTACCATCAGGTAGACGGTGTGCTCGTTTGTCACCCTTATTCTATGAAAAATATCTTATAAGGCCTTATTCATAAAACCTTTAAAATTGATGTGCCTTAGAGAGAGGTTCCCACATTTAACATTAAAAAAGAGCCAATTCTTTCGTGTTGCGAATTTTCATAGTAGGCGGTACCATAACATCTAGTCTCATGCCCATTCCTCCCTTCTAGTATGTTTACAATAAACAGTGTGCAATACGTTTTTAAACTTTGGTTTAAAGAAGAAGGATTTTGTTAGCAATACGGAACATGCGGTCTTTTTGAATATTTTTGGCGAGACTGTTTCATTAGTTATTAAAACTGCTAATAACTTTATTATTTTTTTCATTCATTCATTACAGCCTATCGAAGTCCACTGCTGAAAATAGGCCCCATAGAATGCCTCATAAGGGGGATGTTTGCCATAAATGCCTCGCTTGTCAGGCGGGTTTTCTTGGGTAACTGCAGTTACTTTTCATCGAGTTGTTATTAGTAAGACGCTGCTGCACATCTCCGGGTTTTTCCACCCACGTGATGATATAGGATAGTGTTTATTATATTAATAAAATTAAATCCCAACCCAAGCATACAACTGCAAAACTCTTAATATTATTCCAGGGTATAAGCCAAAATAATGTCAAGTTTCATCAAAATCCATCCACTAATTTCGGAGCCTATTATGTCCAAAGCTACAAACAAACTGCCAAATAATAAAAAAATGTTTTGGTTTGTATATCGAAAAAGTATAATGCAATTGAAATTTTCAAAAAATATTCAGTATAAATATTTGGCCTGGAAACAGTTTTATTATAGTAAAAAGATATATAGATAGATAGACAGATAGCTAAAACATTTAACGCCAACCTTTGAAAACTATCTTGAGTGGTTCATATTCATAAAGTAAAGTTAATTTAACAGACGACAACATCACATGCAACCGAGTAATTATTTTCGAGCATAACACTTCGTCCATTTTATCGTGATTTGGAATTTTTATACTCAAGTAAATTAATGGTGTGCAAATGGTAAACAAGTTTATTTTAAATCACATGCCGGTTTTTACTCTAACAAGCCATATGGTTAAAACGGTAATTAAAAAAAAAGTATAAGCCGCCTGCGTAAAAAGTTTATTGAAAAGAAAAAAATTCAAATATAAATGTCACTTCCACAACTAAGACGAATTCAACGACAACTCCTATGTTAAAATCCACCAAGCCGTTTTAAGCCTACAAACATACATACATATTATATACACAGAAAAATATTACTCTCCCTCTGGGGCAGTCGAGTATAATGTATGATTATTTCTTCTTTATTCAGTGTCTGTCCACTATAAGTCGTAGCACGTAAGTCTAGCGCTGAAAGAGACGTGGAGGGGATAGCTGCGCATGGGTACTGTCGCGCACGAATTGAATTGCACGAATGCGACTGGAGAGCCAATCAGCGCGTGCAAACCATATGCACGAACCAATCAGCGCGTGCGAACGACGCACACCCGCACCGCGACCGACTTACTACCCCATGATACCTTATTTTCAACTTATGCGCAATAACGGTCACCGCTAGACTTTCGTGCCACTACTTATACTGTATATTGGCCCTTCTGGAATTATGTTGGCTAACTTTCTGACTCCTGGCTTTGAATGAGAATTTCTTGACAGACAAACCGAATAACTGATTTTGACCCGACCCAGGAGGCAACCGAGAACCGCATGACCATGGCCACATTAGCAGTCTGGTATATATGAAATGTTTATACCATCTAAATCTTAGATCATAAGACGTCCCTTGCATTTGTCATATTCATCTCTTACGGTACTCAGTGTACTTTATGGAGTGATGTTTTTCTATTTTTATTCATCTCAATGATTTTCGCAAATTAAGAGTAAATGAGTCAACTCTACAATCACACACAATATCCCTGCCATGACCTGCCATATGTCGTCCAATGGTAATGAAATGATGATATCAATACATCATTCCATTTCATCTTGTGGGTGTCGCAAGGGGCCACTAAGGGCTATGCCATAGCATAGCCACTAAGGGCCTCTAGCTCTAGCTCTAGCACATATGCTAGAATAAAGGGATCTTATGGCCGAAAGATGGCGGTATCTTGTATATGCCAGGCGTAAAATGCCCAGAACGTGGACGGAGTGCAGCGTCAGACGTCTGGTACTGCGTAGACAGCCAGCTGTAGACTTTGACTTTAATAGTCAAAGTCTATAATAGTATATTGACTCTTTTCTTACTAGCCTGCCTGTCTGGCATGGTAAGTATAGGCAAATCTTCCAAATGATACATGCTAGCTAAAGCTTTCTTGGAAAGGGTTATGTCAAGCCGTATCGTAAGTCATACATTTAGATGTAAAAATATTTTTAAAAAAACCCACATTAAAAATATATTATTAAACAAATTTAAGAGCAAGTAGCTTTATGACAACACCTTTTTATATTATACTAGCTGAACCGGCGACTTCCTCCGCATGTCCTTGTTAGTAATTTATTTTATTTTGTTTAGTAACTTATTTGATTTGAAGTTTTATTACTTTGGGCCTAATTGATTATATTTTATAAACTACACTATTTTTCCAACTCAAACAGTAATAGTATAGATACTTTTATACTTATAAGGACTTAATTTCTTCATAAAACCGATCAGTGCACTAACGACTTCAACACTGAGATTACCGTATCCTTTAAATATTATATATTTAAAATAAAACTAAGTAACGTAAGATATGCATTAAAAATATAAAAAATAAACTTCGGAAGAGGTTAACAATTACTCTAATTTATAAAAACACAGGGTTTCTTGCATTGCAAACTTCAATGATAAGGGGGTACGATAATTCCGTGATTTAGCCGTGTAGTTGCGGCGTAAATGAAGCCATCACCCCTTACGTCCCGGAGGTGTAGTAAGAGGCGACTATGGGAAACGCCAGAAAAATCTAATGGCTTTCGATAAACGGTGGTTTCACCATATCGGTTACGTCAGAGCCAGAAATACAATATCCAGACTGGCTACGGGCAGCAACGTCTAAGGTGCGTCTAAGGTGAGTCGTCTTGTAATGCGATCGTCAATATGCCTGCCAAACAAGACAATTAAGGAAAAACATCCCTACAATGAGAGGCCCATGTCTTGAATTAGACTTTTAGGGGCTCATGATGATGAAGAACAAGTATAGATAATTCTTTTGACATTTTTTTTTGTTAAAAAGTAATGCGACAAAAGTCATCAGTTTCTGACCCCTCCAAACTTTAGATCGCGCTTTTGCAAGGCGCGATGTTTATTGTCGTCTTAAATAATTTGCACGCACGCACGCACGCACGCACGCAAACACGCACGCACGAACGCACGCACGCACGCACACGCACGCACACAAACACACGCACACGCACACACACACACACATACACACACACACACACACACACACACACACACACACACACACACACACACACACACACACACACACACACACACACACACACACACACACACACACACACAACTTAAAATTATTATATAGAAATTGACCTTTTGACTAGGCTAACTTTAAGGGGAGAAACTGGTTCCTGAAACACAGTTACACTAGCTCAGGGGTCAGGGAATCAATGAATTTATGTAAAAAGGTTGTGTTATTAAATAACTAAATAATTATTATTGCAAAGTGGTAGTTGTTTCGTTTTAAACTAATTTGTGGGATAAAACATCCTCTTATCAACATGAGCCGTGATAAATCAGGGGCTAAGCTCTCGTTGTAGATTTCACAGTACGCGAGCAACTCGGGTTCGATCTCCACCGGCCCCAATAAAATTGTTAATTGCAATTTTGAGTGCTGATTTACTACAAAACCCTCTTTGAGAAACGTGGGGAGGCCTGAGCCTAGCAGTGGAATTTTTATAAACATCATAACTGGAGGCGATATCTGTGTCTACCACGTTCTTATAAGAAATACCTAATTTAAACCAAATACCAATGTGAAGGTTAGAAGGATATTTATTTTAAGTAAGCAGTGACACCTGTCGGCGAACAACTTCTGCCGGGTCAGCTAGTATTACAATAGAATAATTAACGATCAATCTTACAGAGTACATAACTATACAATACCAACTATACCATCATACCTGTATCTGTCATTCAAAAAATCGTCGATATTATGATTCTGTGTTAATAGTTTTTTGAATCATTCTCAAAAGCGGTATATTTATTTTCAGTTTTGAGTTGCTCATTTCTTGCAGAAAAAAACTGGTTCTTGAATATTTCGTGTTTTTTTCCAAGAAGTTATCAGTGTTGTTATACTAATTAACTTGCTAATCAACATTCCTGAAAATATTTTTATTTGTGTCGGTGTGTAAGATTTTTTTTTTTATTATCAGCCCCAGTATTTCTTATAAGCATTTCACGCAAAAGAGCGTCATGTCTACCTGCTAAGCCATTTTGACCAACTTCTACAGAACCTAAACTAATTAACTATAATTAATTTAAAATAATAAAAGAAATATAATTTATAAAAAATATAATTAACCTAAACTAATTATTATGTTGTTCAGATATGATTACGATGCACGTCGGCCGCAAGTTGCCGAGCCAACCAGATGTCTAAAGACAACAAATAAGGAAGGATAGTAATCTATAACAAAATATTGAAAGGTTTAGGAGGGAATATGCTTAACTGCTTATTACTGAATTTACGGACGTTGCGCCAAAGTCTTTTTAAAATAAAATGACAGGTAAAGCCATCACCTGTGCCTATACTTTTATTCAAAAATTAGGTTAAGTTTACATTAACATTGTATCATTATAATATAATACGTATAATATATGATAGTACGTGATCACTGCAAAATGGGTACCTGCATTTTTAAACAAATAAGGCTTCAGGTGTGCTAAAAATCATATATTTTTCGTGTGTATTTTGTCTTTTTTCCTATGTACAGTAGGAGTCTTACCACCAGCTTCCTAATAATAAGTAGTGGGTGGCTTAGGAGTATCCACTACCCTATATTATCCAGGGAGTTGATGGAAGAAAATGAAGCAAGATATAGCCATCAGTATTTTTCTGTTAACAAATGACAACAATAATAACCAGATGTTGCCAACCCGCCTGCCAAATATGGTGACTATAGCAGATAACCCCTTTGCGCAATTTATGAGAAAGGCCTATGTTCAGCAGCGGACATTTAGTAGCCTGTAATAATGATAATTATTATTTAAAATATAATAATTTAAAAGACAAATGTAGATGAGTATTTCGTATTGGTATTAATCTGAATTGCAAAAACCAACAAGCGTGTGACAAATGGTAGGAACACAGTGAAGCTGTAAATCAACCGTAAGGGCATCAATCACTCGTCACCGTTGCGATTCTCTTTGTTTTTGTGTTCAATATTGCACACGCTTTTCTTTTATTTTTTACTGAAATACTAATCGTTTATAATAATTCTTAAAAAAAAGTAAAACTGACTACAAAAACAAAAAAAATAATTGCCACACAATAGCTTCTGAAGTCGGTGCTAAGACATATCGAAGAAATAAGCCCCGAATTTTGAAGCTAATATGTGGAATTTTTTCGCAGCATCAATACAAGATTCTTATGTAGTTGGACTGTAAGTTGGGCCACCAGGCGCAGCAAGGAACATGGGGAGGTTGTGGCGATATTGGTAAGGTTTCCGTCAAAACTTATCTTTCCTTATATATCAAAAAATCGTAAGTTTGTAAGCATTTTCAATACGTATTTTATTACATAAAAGAAAATGATAAATACACCTCAAATATAGTAAAATAAATAGATAAACAAATAAAACCCAAACAGACGGAAGCCCTCGGCAGGGAAGCCCAAATGGCCGTTGGAAGGGAAAGAAACCGGCGGAAACTTAAATTATTATAATATTATTATTATTTAGTTTTTGAAGTCGGAATTTTTTTTACCCTTTTGAGTGGTCTAAATAATATCACAAACTCGAATGTCGTCTAAATAGTTAGTATGAAAATTTCATTCCCTATTTTTTTATATTTAAAAGGGGTAACTTTTCTTCAAATTTATATGGAAACATCCCTTATTTGGAATAGAGAACCTTCTCCTTTTCTTGAAGTCGGCAAAATAAACTAATCAGAATAATCTGAACTTTTTATATTTCTGCTGATGAACTTTGTATCAAAACCATGATTTCTAGTATTTCTTACAGGAGACCTAATTCAGCAGTGGACTTGTGATGGACTGTAATGATATTAAGGATAATGATGATAATAATAAGGCTATAGGCTGTTAAAAACACTTAAAAAGCTGAAAAGGTTCCTTTATAAATAAAATATTAATTTGAGACGTACCACACGTTAATTATTTTTTCGTCATCTACTATATTTTATAAGATATAGATAAAAATCAGGCCTCGAAAATAATATATTTAATATTAAAAAAGTTAGAAAACTAACCCTATTACTCTAACTGAGCGAAAAAGTTAACCCAACGCAGATAATATTTAATATTATCTGCGTTGGGTTAACTTTTATATTAAATATCTATATCACTCTATAATATTTTATTAAAAGAGTAAGTAATATTTTGGAATCTTTTATGTAAACTGTTTTAACCTTAGAGAATTTATAAGCAAGCTATTATTTATTTTATACTCTAAGGTTTTAACACTCTATTTGATGTAATTGTTCTTCTTTCTGTTTAAAAGACGTTGACTAGGCTCTTTTCTCATATTGTTGTGGAGTTTCACATGGATAAATTGTATGCGAACAAACATCAAGAAACGTACAGTGGCGGTGTATGAATATCCACTAACCCATATCTTTCCGCAGGTGTCGTAAGAGGCGACAGAGGGAAACTGAAACAGGAGAAGGGCAGCAACATCTTCCAAAAACACTGCAAAAAAATACAAACTCTGATTACCAACCCATCTACCAAACTTAGAAACTATTGCAATATCCCCCCTAAAAAGGCAATCTATGGAGGAGGCCTATGTTCAGCGGTGGACTTTTATAGACTGCTATGGATGGAAGGATTGATGGAACAACATCCAGACCCGAAACAATCAATAACTTGTAGCAACACGTTTCATGTGTGCCGTAAAAGGTAACTATGGGATATGTCAAAAAGTTCTTATGGCTTCCGATGGCGATGGCGGTATAACTATATCGTTAACGCCAGCGTAAAATACTCAGTCGGATGTCGGAACGCAACGTTAAAAGTGCGAAACGTCTGGTACTACTGTCGTCAATCCGTCAGCCCTGGAAAAATCAGTTTTTAGAGGCCAAACAAATACTTAATTAGTGTGGGATTCGAAACCCGCAGCCCTACATTACCGCAACACAACGCTCAGCCACAGAGCTTCAAGTTTTTTCCAGTGAAATGTAAAGCTGCTTTTTTATAATAATTACAAAGAACCCTCAAAAGAGGTATAGTTTAGGTTAGATATAATATAAAATTAATTAATTAATGTTGTTGATAAGTAGGTTAGAATTTTATCGGTCTCAAATCTTTAATTACTATGAGGAAAACGCCAATTCATGCAGAAATTAGGTTATTCGTGGCGCACTATAATTTCCGATAGGCGGTCGGCATAATTAAGTTTAATTACAAGTTAATACAATGTAAAATGTATGTTAACCTGTAAAATACTACAATAATTACAACATAATTGTGACAACTACTTAAATATATTTTAGTCGTCACTATAATTATATTACCGTGTAGCGGTGATGTTTACCGTGTAGTGGCGGTGTAAGAATATCCACTCCCCATATCATCCCGTGGGTGTCGTAAGAGGCGACAGAGGGTAACAAATTGGAGATGGGCAGCGGCGTCTTCCTAATAACGACTAAAAATAAAAACTGCGGTTGCCAACCCGCTTGTCAAGCTTGGCAACTATGGCAAATGTCCTCCCTATTAGGCAATCTATGGGGGAGGTCTATGTTCAGCAGTAGAATTTAATAGGCTGTAACGGTTTATTATATTACGTTAAATATAAACTTCTTTCATCACTAACAGATGTGAGATTATATATCACCTTTGCTGATATATGATGTGGCCTTTGCGGACCATAATTGCTTATCAGCTTGCAAATAAAATCGATAACAATAAATTCTCAACAATTCTGAACATATCTACTATGCCTTTTGAGCTAATAACGATAAAACATTATCATCACGCACGACATTACCACGTGCTCGGCGGTGAAGGAAAACATCGTGAGGAAAAAAAATATTTCGAAGACATCTGAAGTCGGCCAACACGCAGTGGGGCAGCCTGGTGGACACTTCCTTCTCCTAAAACCCTCTCAGAATTGAGAGCAGGCCTGTGCTCAGCAGTGGGACATATATAGGCTGTAACTTTAACTTTAACTTTTAACGTGCGACATAAATTTTACTACCTGGTAGGACTTCTTTTTTGCTTAGGAGTCAGCCTAGGTAGGGTACCAAGCAGTAGTGCATGCACTGCTGTGTCCCGGTGTGAAGGTTATAAAAAGCAAATATAATTATGCTGTGAGACATTCCATCTTAGCCCTCAGAGGTGACAACGTACGTATGTATAGACTTCTTTGTTCGAAGATAGTTGGAGGTGTCGATAGACTGCAGTAATCATCACTTACCATCAGGTGAATTATAAGTTCGTTTTTCAGTTTATTCTGTTAAAAAAATTAAGACACACTCATACAATCAGTGCTACAACAAATACGCTATCTAAATTGCTAGATTTCATGACAGAAATCCATACATAGTTCTTGCAGATTACGTACACTATCACGTTTTAATCTTGCTGACACTTTCGATATCCAACATGAGAAGCGTAGAATATTCTAGATTAGGGTAAATGTGGTTCATTACTTTCTTTTAATGTTAATCTGAAAATAATAATAACTAACTGTATATATATATATATATATATATATATATATATATATATATATATATATATATATATATATACGTCTCGAGCTCTGTGCTGCCGAATTACTGTCAAAACTAATTAGACGCGTGCACGACACCTATCATATTAGTGAGATGTACGCGTTCACAGACTCAATGGTCACACTTTGTTGGATAAACTCTTCTCCGCACCGCTGGCAAACCTTTGTCGCCAACCGCGTCGTCGAGATTATTGACAATTTACCAGCCGTTAATTTTCATCACGTCGCGGGAATAGATAACCCAGCTGATTGTTTATCGAGAGGCCTTACACCCGAAAAGCTAATATCTCATCCATTATGGTCACAAGGTCCGCCCTGGCTCGCGCAAGACCTCTCACTGTGGCCTATCATCAATACAGACCATAATAGTATAGCGCTAGACAACGTACCGGAAGAGAAAATAACCGCACCCCCCAAAACTACGTCAGATCCAGAAATGTCTCTAGTTCATGATCTTAAAACGCATCTCCTCATGGAGTAGGCTCACGCGTATCTCTATATAACTATATATGTATATACACACACATATACACATATATATATATATATATATATATATATATATATATAGTTAGTTATTATTTTTAAGTGTATATATATATATATACACACTTAAAAAAATACAACCATATGTTCGCAACATAATTGTTCTATTCTTAGGTTCACACAATTTACTTTAATATGGAACATTTATCCTTATCTTGCAAACATAAAAACCGATATCCTAATAACATCGTAATATTATTTTAATTGTGTTAGTGACAATTTTTCTCTTTTCAGTAAACTTTATTACGCAGTACCAGTTTTTTTAATTACTATTTTAACCTTTAAGCTTGTTTCCTAATACACAAGTGGCGTATTGTATATACAGCAGTGTGTCAACCAAGTTCAAAATAAGGGCAACGCACCGGCAGTGTGTATATTTACACAAACCTTCCGAAACCTCGTTCGAACCCCTCATAACTCAAGAACTATAAGACCTTGACACTTTTAATTTTGTTTATTTAATAAAGAGCCCTTAAATACCTAGAATCCTAAATTTCATAAATAAACCTATTATAGGTTTTGATTTATGAGGGTATCAAAAGTGCCATTTTATCACACACTGATTTACCTATCAAAATCCCAGGCCACACTTTTAGTTTATTTAAAAAGTTGTAATTTGGCATCAAGGTTATTATTATCTATTATAATATTATATAATATATATCTATTATCTATTATTATATTCTGGCGTAAGCGAGATGGTTATACCGCCACCTACAAGAAGTCATAAGATTTTTCTGGTATTCCCCATTGTCGGCTATCACTATATCCACGGGACAATAATACATCACGTTTTCTTACGCAGCCACCTCAAGATAACTTTTCTACCGACTTCAAAAAGGAGGAGATACTCAATACGACTGTATGTTTTTCTTTTTCTTTTTTTTATGTGTGTTACCTCATAACTTTTTTTCTGGGTGAACCGATTTCGATGATTGTTTTTGTTTGAAAGCTGGTGCTTCTCATGTGGTCCCATATAAATTTAATCAAGGTCTGACTAATAGTTTTTGAGTTTTTCTTAATAATTTATATTGAAGTCGGTTGTACAATTTTTTTATTTTAAACTATTATACAAATAAGGTTAGCAAACGAGTACATAGCCCACCCGATGGACTACTTATAGGTACTATCGATTAAGAAACAAAATGCAGATGTGTTGCCGACCCGGGGTGGAAGGTCTTGTTACCAATATAAAGGTCTCCGGTTGTTTAGTGTTTACACTTACTATATGAAATAAAGCAGCATTATGCTGCTTTACTCTAGTATTTACTCTAGTATTCTGTGAGAGTGTGATCCTACCGTGCTATATAATCAAAAAGAAAGCAATTTCACTACATATTTGTTTAAAAAGTTTTATCTGTAATCAAGTTATATTTAATAATTAAATGATATCATCGAAAAAAAAATTAAACAATTGAATAGAGTGCCCGTCTCCTGCTTTATTTTCCCTCTGTCGCCTCTTACGACAGCCGCGAGTTAGGGGTCAAGCGGATCCATGTTGCATTCCGTGCTGCAGCCATAATACAGATTCAGCGTGACTCGACCACACAAAATCTGGTGGCAAATTAAAAATTATGAGAACTTATAATCCAAGTGAGAGAGAAGGATAGTGATATTGACACTGTGTGACATCGGGACGTCAATCATCTCAGTCCCCCGTGACCATGGGTGCTGTAAAGCACCCGAAACGTCGGGAATTAATAAATATAAGTTAATTAAACGCGATAGAATCCGTAAAAGTAGTTTTATTCAATGTGTAGTGTTCGCGTAAATATAAGAAATCACTGTGTATAAAATTAATATTACTATATTATAAAAATTTCATTAGAGAATTTCAGAGATTAAAATATGCTTCATTACTATTAATGTTGAATCTGAACGGTGAATCAGTGGAATAATGTTTGCATCTCCCTATAAAACTGCCGCGTATACGGACTTATCTGATCAGGTTTTATTTTATGACACTATTACTCGTGTGTACGGTACATTGCTAAAAATAAATACATAAAATTAATTTTATTTCGTACTTGCAAGGACAAGTGGATGTGTTCTCTCTCGTATATCGTAGTTGAGGTAATCCTTACTCCAAGTCAACGCCTTCGGATTTGCTTCTCAATATGTCCTTCTCTGCTCAATCATCACCATCATCATCGTCATTTAAGCCGTAGATATCCACTGATGGACATGGGCCTCTCCAGTTGGGAGTACTTACATTAATCGCCACGATTATCAGATAGATTGGCTGATCGAAGTACCAGTCATGTCGCTAGTTTTGATATTTAAAGTCTGACCTATGCGGAATGGTTATACCGCCATCTATCGGAAGCCCAAACATCTTTCTGGAATTCATATTGTGGCTTCTTACGACTCCCAGGACTAAATGAGGTAATGGATTCTTCGTTATTTATAATATTAACGTTAATTAAGTTCCGAACGTTAATTATTAATTATCTCTGACTCATTATTTTTGACATATTCTTTACGTGAACAACAGGGCTAGAATTTTTTATAGAAATAAAACAAACCATCACAATTAAAATCTTCTTTGTCCTATTATGGATTATATGATTAGATTGTTTCTGAAATAGCCGATGCTGTATCTTGCCATTGTCAATAGACTATTTTGTTCAGTAGAACTTCTTGGAAATTAATTACTTGCTACTGAACTTAGCTTTCGTCTTCGCTTGCAAAACAACTATTCCTGCATATTCTGCTTCAATTAAGTTTATCATTATTGTTATTATGGTTATTATTATTCTAATCCGAATCTCAAGGTGTTTCTTTTGATACTTACATTTTGATGGTCAAATTAAAATGGTTAATTTTCGTCAACATAATTTAAAAGAAATTACGTTAATTAATCGTGTTTACTGTTCAGCATTGGTTTAATTTTTTTTTATTACGGAATGTTAAAGAATTTTCTTTCCCGGTTTTAATTTTTTGCAAACTTCACTTTCCTGGGAATTAATTAGACCGCGCTCTAATTTCAATTACTACTTTGCGAACATTGCGCTCAATAAACCAATTTCATATTTTGTTATTACTTTTGTATAAATATTCAAAATTACTGTACATTGTTTGTACTCTCTTGTAGATTTTTGCTGAGGTGACTACTTTCGAATATTGTTAAAAGTATTGAAACTCTAAATCGATAGGCAAAAATTTTTTAAAGGCAAAAAAATCCCCCAATCACCCCATGAAGAGATTACTGACTCTTTAGGATATACGCTTTTATAACAAATTCCAGAAAATAGGGAATATCTTTCAAGAAGTTTAAATTTTTATTAAAGAATGGCTGTACAAAAAGGGTTATTACAATAGTGGTGTTGTAATGACTACTACCCCATATCGTCCAGTGGATGTCGTAAGAGACAACAGAGGGAAAAAAACGAGAAGACGGGCAGCAGCATCTTTCCTATAAGAACTGAATAATAAACAAAACTGTGTTTGCTGACGCACCTACCAAGCGTGGTAACTATGGCAATATGTGAATATTTGGGCGATGCTACAGTCCCTTCAGCGGTGCCAAGATGACTGTCGAACACACTTATTCCCATATCACTTCAGTTTTAAGTAAATATGTAGTTAAATATGTCATAAATGTTGTCCACAGAAGAGTTGGATCTCTCCTGTAATTAATATAAAAACGATGTGTCAATATATTTAGGACAACAATCTGGTACAGAACTGTTAAATAATTTTTTTTAATGTAATTTTATTGTCGTTTGTATTGTTGTCTATATAATAAATAAATAAACCGATGGGGAAGAAAGGTTCTCGAGTAGCAGCCTTGTACTGGTAAGCGAAGTGTGGACGTCCTAGTAGTTGGAGTGACGATCTGGTAAGATATACAGGAAGTCGATGGATGCCGGCGGCTCAGGGCAGTGCTTTGCGGCATTCTTCGGGGAAGCCCTCTGTTTAGCAGTGGACTTGTGAGGCGCTGTGATGATGATGAATGTTACTTATAATAACGCTTGGGAATGAGGTGATTGCTTGTTCTAATTTATAATTTTTATAATTTGTTCAAATGTTTACATTGCAAGTTATTATAAATTATCATTTAAAACGTCCAGCTGGGTTGTTTGCTGGTTGATCCCAGGGCAGAGGTTTTTTTTCCCGAACTAGTGGTAAATTTTAAACGACTTTCAATAAGTAAATTATTCCATTATATGCTATTCTATGTTAAAAAAAAACAAATAAATAATTAATTATGGAGCTACACTGTCAAATAAAATTAAAGCCTATCCGATATGAGCACAATAATTAAATCTATTATTGGATTTGTTATTTTTTATACAAGTAACAGTAAAAAACAAGCACAGAGTCCACATAAAGGAGAACATGTGAAGTTCACCATCACTTACCTGCTCCGAAACACTCTCAGTATTGAGAGCAGGCCTACGTCCACCAGTGGAAATATGTTACATAGATTGTCCTAAAACTTTGGAAAGACCGTAAGTGATCTTTAACACATTGTGAGAACACACAAGAACACCAGGAAAATTCTAAATCCGACACAACTTCTATTTTTTTACAAATATTGGTTCCGATAGGGGTGCTGTTGAGCTGATTAAACATTGTGAGACATTAATCAGGAAGCTACATCATTATAGTGTAAGAAATTATAGCGCTTAAACTTATTATATCATATTTAAATAATAGAACACATCGGAATAGTTCTTCTAGGTCAGTAGTATCTATGGGTGTTCCTCAGTGTTCAATTCTTGGCCCCTTCCTGTTAATTAATGACTTACCTTACTTAGTTAAACATAGCCATGATATAGTTTTATTTGCTGATAATACTTTGTTGATTTTCAGACTTAAACGGTTAAAATACGACGAAGAGAATAATGCTATATACAAAATAATACACTGGTTTAATGTCAACAACTTGCTTTTAAACTGTAATAAAACGAATTATATTAAATTCGCAAAATAAAATGTTAAACAGGTGCTTTTAAGTGAAGAGGAGCTGAGTATTTTTGAATCCACTGTTTTTCTCACGTCTATAAAGCTGGAACAAAGCTGGTCATTTGGGCAAAATTGTGGCGGGTGGAAGGAAAAGGGAAGATCTCCCGCCGGGCAAGGTAATCGGCCCGGGGAGCGGCCAACGCTCCAAGTGTGTAGTTCGGAGCTATTGTATATATACTGTTTTTAATTCGGAACTTTGATAGCGCGATTTAGGCTTCGATGTATTTCGCTTGTGGCGCGACGACAGCGCCGCCACATCACCCCCCTGCTCAGACCGGAGGTCGATAGTGCAGTCTAGATGTCGACGAATGTGCAAGTGCCAGGAATTGCCTTGTAGTCTGCGGTGAGTCGAGAAGAAGGCAAGTAATCTGCGAGAGTGTCGTGAAGCAGAGGCGAGCAGTAAGGCTCAGAGCCGTGCCGAACACTGTAGCGCAGAGAGTAGCTTGAAGGAACATGAAGCATTGTTATAGTGCTGCGATGAACCTTTGTAAAGCTAGATGGCTTTGCAGGATGTGAAGACTGAATATTTGCTCGGGAGCGAATGAATGGGGTACTTGAGAACGATGGACGAGGATTTGAAGGTAGTTTTCCGAAGGCTGTTGTTGGTTGCGTGTTCATATCACGTCGGTTGGTCACCACTGTGGCGGGTGGAAGGAAAAGGGAAGATCTCCCGCCGGGCAAGGTAATCGGCCCGGGGAGCGGCCAACGCTCCAAGTGTGTAGTTCGGAGCTATTGTATATATACTGTTTTTAATTCGGAACTTTGATAGCGCGATTTAGGCTTCGATGTATTTCGCTTGTGGCGCGACGACAGCGCCGCCACAAAATCATTAAAAAATTTGCTAAAAATTTAGTGCTCATTTAGTGCTAATTTAGTGCTGCAAAATTAAATTTCACGTCAAAATAGCTTGATCAAAAATTAGAATACTGCTAGCTTTTAATTAAGCTAGCAGTGTTCTACCTCCTAAAATGATCACCGCTTAATACAGCACCAAATAGTCGATGTATTAATAAATGAGTACTAAATTTGTAGCAAAATTTTTAGTGATTTTGCCCAAATGACCATTCCAGCTTTATAGACGTGTTTTTCTCGGTATTACAGTTAAAGCGAATGGAATCTTGATATGGGGTAAAGGGTTTGACATTGAAACTATCTTTGTTTTTATAAGAGCAATAATTTATAACCAAGGTCCGAGGAAATCCTTAGAGAAAAATTTAAAGAAATCAATATATTATCTTTGGCCTCTCAGTATATTTACGAAAATTAAAAATATGTATGTAAACAAAAAAATAGTTTTATTAAAAATAGTGATGGACAAACGCACAAGCTAGTTATACCAGATACTCTACTCCAAAGAGTCAGTATTTCCTTCATGGGGCAATGTACGAGTATACGCTTTTACAACAAAGTTTCAGAAAATGTGCAGGACCTATCTATCAAAAAGTTTAAAATTTTATTAAGAAAAAATTGTTTAATAAATGTTATTACACTACTAAAGAGTACATGATCGACAATAATATCTGTAAATAAGGTGATCGCTACAATGCTGTATCTAAAATTTATCATTTTTATCTGTATATAATATTATATTGTAAATTAATGTTTAAAAAAAGTCCCACTGGGTTTCTAGCTGGACAGAGCTTTTTTCCCGAACCAGTGATAAAGATTAAATGACTTTCAATAAGTATTAAATAAAATTGATTATATTCTATTCAAACCCTGGACAACTACGTAGTTGGTTTGTCAGCATGGTTGTGTCAGCACACGATACAATAATTACGATTTTGCTTAGTCAGCATCGACTAAGTAAGTGTCTCAACCTGGATAATTATAACTTACATACATTTGTATTCCTTCAACACGAATACATTATCATTGCAATTCTTTTTTTCGTTTCTTTAAAGTCTGCTGGACATTGGCCTCTCCCCGTTATAGAAAGTAAGTTTAGCTAAGCTATTAGAGGCCTTAAGATCTTTGTGGCCTTTCTGCTAGCCGCTTTTAACCCACGCTTTTACCGATGGGACGAAATAGAATATTGTATCTATAGCAGAGTATGCTACCCATAAATGACTCTTTTTTAAACATAGGCTCACACAATGGTTGCTACAAAAGTACGGCACTGAGGCACATAAATATTCTTTAACTTAAATTCTTTATTTTTGTTTAAAGTCACATATTATTATAACTTTTGACCGCAGGCAATAGTCTATATATAGTTTAAAATATAGCAATGTAATCACTATCTAATAGTAATTTCCATAAGTAAGCTTAAGAAAAATTATCGATGCTTCGAATCTAGTATCAGAATGTAGTGTCATTTTTTGAATGCCAACCCAGAATAAAGTTGAAATCTTGATTTTTTATAATCGCAGTGAATTGAAACTTACTAAACGCCTCGTCTCTGTTATTTCTACGCCCGGTTGGGCGTCCAGGAAATTTTCCATAGCTTCGCTACACAGAAGCCTATTAACTAACCAGCAGGCGGGCGTTGACTTTAAATATTTCGACAATATCTTCTGTTGTTCTTTCTTCGTAAATTAATGCACTTTTGAATAGTCCCAATTTAAATCATTCAGTGCAAAATGCTTGCGTATGGAATTAAACTTATATTTTTTTAATAATTTAGCCAAGCATACGAAGTATCAGGCTGTAATTCTGGAATAAACCCACGCTTGGACTAGATATTTAACCGACGGTAAAAAAATAATATGATATAATTTAAGTGCTTTGCTATACTCGTACATTGATAATAATCAGACGATATGAAAAAAACACGAAGTTTTAAATTGTTTCACTTTTAGTATAGAATATCGAACCATGTGCCTTACGTAGGCAAAATCCTAATTATTTTAATAATTGGCCACACTAAGGCTACACTACGTCATCACATGTAAGGTTAAATTAAGAACTGTAAAAAAAGTTTTATATATACACATATTTGTATATATATATTTCTCGAACTGAAGTTTCTCGTTGATTATGAAATTCAAAGCGAAGGTGCATTGAGCGACACGGTTTAAAAATATTGTAATCATAAACTAAAAATAATGCAAAATGTATTGTAGGGTAGAATTTGATTATATTTTAATAGCACGCTTTTAGAGCCACGCTGCAGTTGTACGATGTCGGGAACACGAATGGATCAGCTAGACATGGCTGGCCTAAGGCATCTACTAACCACCGGGTTGACTACGTCTTCATTTGACACCTTTAATTGTATTTAAATAATCATAAGGCTGTGTGTTCATATCACTCAGTGCAAGATGTTCAGCTAGAGGAGCAGTATGGAGCTTCTATTGAAATAGCAAAGTCATTGGGGTTCGGTTTTGATAGATCTGTAGTTTAGGCTATTGTCGCTCGGTAACAGCGCAGCCATATCGTCATTATGAATATAACATTATCATGATGATATATGATGATTTAGATTCCAACATGGCATCTGAATAAAAATACCAACAGGAGACTCACAAATTGCTAAAATTTCTTTAAACAAATAATACGTTGCAATGAACCATGGGGAATATGCCACTTTTTTCCAAATATCAATTTTACTTTCACGTGATAACTGCTGATTAACGAACGAGGATCTAGCGACCCAGAAATTCCTGACAAAAGCTTCCACAATATTAAATTTAGATAACGTACAGTATAAGCTTATTAACTCATTCTTCGTGCTATAACAGTATACATGTCTATTACAACAACACTAAGGCGAGAGGATACCAAGGGTACATACCTAATTTGGGTAATATAATAAAGGGTATTAAGGTGCCTCCTTATTAACACGTTTAAGAACTTTCAAGACGGTTAAACAAGGTAAGTTAGAAATTTACAAATTCAAAAATGTTTGCAGTATAAATTTTAAATTTGATATTTTTGTAGGGATTTATAGACTTGGATGCCTTGTAGTGACAGGTAACGAATGTGTGCCCAGCTAGGATTTAAACTTTGAACCCGTGACGATGTAGCAACGTACTTTGATTAGGTACTAGGTCACACAGTTATCAATCATCACGTCATCATCATCCTACGGCAATTTTCTACTGGCATCCAGTTGCTACACGCTACCTTGCGCAGATTGTGGTGCTAATTTATGAACGTGCGTTTCACATTACGTTTGATTATCCAACGGTTGATTTCTGCCGCTATTGAAATATTTTCTTTGCCTATAAGTCAAATCATGTATACTATGCACGATCTGAAGCCAGTTGTATCAATGGACTCCATACATGCCTCATCAGTTCGTCACTCCATCTGAAAGGTGGATGGGGGTTCAATCTATACTGTTTGACAGTACAAGACTACCACTAAAATAGCGAGCTATTTGGCCGACCCATTACTTACTGATTCATTGAGTTATCCTCGGACTTTAAGCATGCAAGGAATAAAGTAAAATCATCAATATTTAAATACTAAGTACAAAATATAACGCCTATACGAAAAACGCCTTTCAAAGATTTTAATTAAGCGTTTTACTTGCCTATTACCTCTTAAGAGTTCCTTAACTATACAACATTATCTTTGTCAATTATGACAATTTATCAAACAGTTAAGGAATACAAATACTGACGCTATATTACACATTTATGATAATATATCAAGGAAATTCGACTATTTATCAATCATATATTTGGGTATTATAAGCGACGATCATGACAAAGGCCAGAAAGAAGTCATTGCCTCCGACGACAAATAGTGATATCACCATCTGCAATATCCGTTACAGCCTACTAAAGTCCACCGCTTAACAACATATGTACATGTGCCCCGCGGTTTCAACCGCGTAAATCACGCGTCTGAGCCGCGCGATATAGCATCACACTTAATTCAATCATTTTAGATAGCAATAAATGGCAACAAAGATAGCGTGTTTAAACAAACAAAAATAAAAATCTTCCGCTTTATTATATTAGTATAGATGGTGAATTACTGTTATACTTATATGAGTTACTAAGTAAAGTTGAATTCAAATGCCTTCCCATGCTTGTTTCCCTCGTTTTATTTTTGATAAAATTGTTTATCCGAATGCGAATACACTACATAATTAACTTTGATAGTCGAAAACTGAAAACATCTAAATCGAAAACTGAAAACATCTATAAAAAGAAAGTGTCACGAAAATATTTGGCAGTGCAACGCTTGTAATTTTTTTTTTGTAGTAATAAAAAATGAACTTGTTCAATAAATGTTTTTAACTTATAAGTATGTACATAATGTTAATAAATGATAATGAGTACTATAATAATATTCAAAATTATTTTAATTCCAATTTCGTGACAACCCCTAGCATACACGCCGCCCGGGTAAATACCTACGCGACCGGCGACATCGCCTGACATCATAGGCGTTTCACAACTGTTAGACTATATTTAAACTGTGGCTATGGGCTTTTGATAGGTTGCAAAGAATTAATGAATAAAATAAAATTGAAGTGACAAACGAAATTACAGTCCATCTGATGCTAAGTGGCTACTGCAGCCCACGGACACCTACAACCGACTGCAAAGAAGGTTACACATGCGTTGTCAATTCCGAGGACCAAGATCGAATGCAGAGCCTTCAATTATACTGGCACTCTTTACCATTCAAACCAGAACACAGCAGTACTCTCACTGTTGCTTGGCTAAAAACAAACTAAAAATACACAGATTTATATAGGCAATAATTTAAAATTAAAAATGTTGTACAACCGACTTCAATATAAATTATTAAGAATAACTCAAAAAGTAAGCATCGGCTTTCAAATAAAAAAAGAATCATGATTTCTTATATTTACGCGAACACTACACATTGAATTAAACTACTTTTACGGATTATATCGCGTTTAATTAACTTATTTTTTTTTTATAATAAGTTAATTAAACGCGATATAATCCGTAAAAGTAGTTTAATTCAAAAAAAGAATCATCGAAATCGGTTCACCCAGAAAAAAGTTATGAGGTAACACACATAAAAAAAGAACCTACAGTCGAATTGAGTACCATCTCCTTTTTGCAGTCGGTAGAAAAAGATGTATTTCACTCTGTTAGAGCTCGTTCCCACTTGTCGGGTGTCGGACCTGATCAAAACTGGAGCCATTTTTTGCAGTCTATGCGAGGCGACTGTACACGATGGACATCGAAGAAGCTTTTGTTGTGATGTATTATTTGAGAATAAAACAAAGAAAAGAAAATTTTGGGTTCACCTAATCCAGAGAGAAAGATTCACTTTGGGACATTTCAGAATAACTGAATTGAGAAGTGACGAAGTGAAGTTTATCAATAAAAAACAAAACAACTTTGTGTGCGCGCCGCGATATGTGTGTGCACGATTTGCGGCAGAGAGCAGGGTTGCTGGGTCCGACATCCAACATAATGTGAACAGCGCCATACTTACTCATAGGCGAACGAAATTCGACGCGATTTTTTTTTACGGACGTAGAGGGCTGGCAAAACACCCAATATTTCTTGTCAGCGCCGACAAAAAACTGCCGCCGCTTTTCTGTCGGGCCCGACACCCGACAAGTGGGAACGGGCTCTTACATTACGTGTAAATATCTGATACTATTTTTTAACAACCCCAACCCAAGGATTTTCTCCGGTATCTGAAGCCATTGACATAAATAAATAACACATGGACAAGGAACCAGACCCGAAACATTTGTTCGTAGGCCATACTAACACTCTTTCCGTGCGGGATTGAAGCCGCAGTCCAAAGCGCTGCAACCAAACGCTCAGCTATCGTGTAAGTTTTTTGCCCTTTAATTTAAAGACATAGCCCCTGAACTACCACGGCTTTGATAGAAATAGTAAGAAGTATACTCGTATTTATTTAACCAAAAATACGTTACATTATTAAGTACTAGCGACCCGCTCCGGCTTCGCCTGGATAGGAACTATTAATGTGGCATTATTAAGATTTAAGATAATCAAAGGACATTTACCTATTCAATTAATTTTTCGTTTTTAAAAAAAATCTTCAAATTATTCTGAAAATTTAGCCTACATCCCTCCTGGCGTTGCTTTCTATCTGTTCGTAAAATTTCATCACAATCGGTTCAGTCATTCCGAAGATTAGCCAGAGATTAACAGACAGACAGACAAAAAATTTAAAAATGGTTATTTATGACTTAATAGCATACAAATAACCCACTGAGGTTAATAAAAGCCAGTGATTTCAATATTATAAGACAGACACATCAATTTTATTTATATGTATAGATAAATCGGTAAGTTTAGCGAGGATGTTCCATATTTTTTCATTAATTTTATGATGTTTCATTTTTAAGTTCATTGCAGGTGTTCATCCACGTTTGGCTAGTATAGTAAAAAAGTTACTTAAAATAAAGCGTCAGCTGATAGTTTGACGATACGATAGCTAGAGTGTGGATACTAGTAACACTACTGCCCATCACCAGTTTGAGATATGTAGGTATAACGTTTTTGAATCAATTTTTCGTCATCAAAATACACTTGAGCAACACAAAACGGACATAGTTAAAACAATTAATTCAGTAAATACATGGCTTAATAAAAATAATCTACACATTAGTAGTAAAATAAATATTATTAATTTTAATAACTTAAATTCTGACATAAATATTGAATATAATGGACAACTTCTGCGGAACGCTATTAGTACGACATTTCTAAGTTCAATTATAGACTCAAATCTAAATGGAATGAACATATCCATAAAGTGTGTAACAAAATTAACAGATTTGTATACGCGTTACATAAATTATCAAAAATAGCAAACAAAAACACTGCAATCACAGCGTATTTCGCATATGTAGAATCTGTTTTTAGATACGGACTTTTAATGTGGGATAATGGCACAGACTGTCAAAAAGTATTTTTAGCTCAAAAGCGCTGTATTAGAGCTATAAGTAACATCCCATCGGACACATCATGCAAGCCTTATTTTAAGAGCTTAAACATACTTTCTTTTCCTTGCCTGTATATATTTGAGGTTGGCAAATTTGTAATACAAAACAAGCACATGTTTTTACAAGCTAAAGATGTTACAAAAATAAACTTACGGAACCAAGATAAACTGGTACTTGACACAATTCCAAAAAGTAAGTGCTTTCAAAAAAATAGCTATGCAATGTGCAACGCTATTTATAACAAAATACCCTCACATATTAAGCAATTACCATACAACAAGTTTAAAATTTCATTACGACGATGGCTGGTAGAAAAAACATTTTACACAATAAATGAGTTTTTAAATTGTATTGATTAAGTACGTATTGTCTTAATTAAAAATCGATGCATGAATTAATTTATTTATAAAATTTGTAAAATGACGTTTTTAGTTATGTGTATATATTAAGTTTAGAAACTAATTAAATTATAAAAACTTTTGGATATTTGCATGCTGTTGAAAACAGCTAAATAGGTTTTCTCAACACATTGTGATAACACCAAGAACAAAATATTTTTGTACCTATTTACTAGCATTGTTCTACTATTTATCTATGTCACTAGTTATTGTTCGGCCCGTTTATACTATTGTGGTGCGTTGACAATACCGTCAGATCAACTTACTGCTTAGTCCAGTCTAAAGTGCAGGTCGATGGTGCAGTCTATGTTGTCGACGAAAATGCTAGTGCCAGGATTTGCCTTGTTGTATGTGGTGTGTCGAGAAGTAGGCGAATAATCTCCGAAAGTGTTGTGAAGCAGAGATGAGCGGTTAGCCTTACAGTATAGCTTGAAGGAACACAAAGCGTTATTTCCGTGCTCAATAGACCTTATAAACCTAAACTGGCCTGCAAGAGCTGAAGACGATGTTGGTTCGAGAGCAAAAGGAGGGGTTCTTGAGGACGATGGCGAGAAGCTTCATTTTCCGAAGATTGTATTTTGCATGTTCTATTGTTTCTAATTTTACACGATAACAGCGCTGCCGCAAATTTATCAGGTATATAAAATTTTGGCATTAAATTGCTTCTCCTTTTTATGGTTTAAGTAATGCGGCCTAACGCAAATACAAATAAATTTTCATTACATTTAAAGAACAAAAAGCGGTTGAAAGTGGATGGTTGGTACAAATTTATGCTGATGTGAAATATCAAGAGCAAAAGCTAAAATGTTATGTAGCATTGTTTGAAGCTAAAGGATATTTTCATGCATATTTAATAATTAACCGGTACATTAATTCATTATTGTTATCCAGGCAGTTATTAAATATTAAATGTTGTCTTCGTGTCAGTCATATAGGATAAACACGAAACGCAACTTGAATTCATTATAAATTTCGTACCCAATAAGTATGAATATAAAGTACGTACCCAATAATATAAATCATATATTAAACGAAATTAAAATAAAATAATATTAGTTTTTATTGGAAGTTTTATAATTAAAAAATTGAAGTTATAGTTTATACACGAGTACTTCCCACAGCTGGGTTAAGATAAGACCCCTTCTCAATTCTGAAAGGGCTACGGAGCAGTTAGTCTGCCGCGCTGCTGCAGGGCATGATGAAGAGACTCAAAATATTATTTTTATAACATGCAGGGCTTGGGCTTGCCTCACGATGTTTTACCTCACTGCAGATTACGTCATCAGCAATAAAGTTTACAATTAACAATTTATTGGTTGTTAGAGTGGCTCGCGTATTGTGAAATTTATACAACGTATAAATCCCCAAGCTACCAAGGCTTTTTATTAAATTATTAATTTTTATCAAAGGTCTTTTATTACTCTAAATGTAAGTCAAATAAAACAGTAATAAATAAATTGATAATAACTTTCGATTCATCATCATCATCATCATTATTACTGCCTATCAAAAGACTCCTGGGGTCTTTGGTATTTACCATAGTTGCCACGATTGGCAACCGCAGTTTTTTTAAGCTATTATTAGAAAGACGCAGCAGCCCATCTCCTGGTTTGTTTCCCTCTGTCGCCTTTTACGACACCCACGAGATCATATGGGGTATGGATATTCTTACACCGCCACTACACGACACTTTCGTAATAAGTCGGAAAATGTTTATTAATCCTAAAAAATTATGTTAGCACTTTGACAAATGTTAGGGTTTGAAAAATATTTTTTATAGGATAAGGGTGACAAACGAGCACACAGTCCACCTGATGGTAAGTGGTTGCTGTGACCCATAGACATCCACATCTATCCTCGATTACGAATCAAAATGCAGATGCGTTGTCACCCGTGAGGACTAAGATGAAATGCCTCGTTTCCAGTAAAAAGTCTCTCGGGTTCTCTACACACACCATACGAAACACAGCAGCATTGAGCTGCTATTTTACGCTGGTATTTCGTGCGCTGGTAAGCGTGGTCCTTCCCCGGTCGAGCCGACCCATTCGTGCTACTACTATACCAGTAATATAGCTGCAGCAAGGCTCTACCATGTGCAGATTTACTATACAATTATATAGAACTAGCTGTGCCCCGCGGTTTCACCCGCGTACATCACGCGTCTGCGCCTCGCGACATGCGAACTTCGAGAGAGACATCACGACGGACGGTTGCTGAATTAAAAAAGATTGAAAAAGTGAAAAATGTTACTAAAATTACATGATTAACGTAATTGGTGGTTATGCATAGTACAGGTACTGATATATCCTTGAATACGAATTTGTATATAAGGATTAATACCAAGGTACAAATAATGTGGCCTAGTTTGTACTGGCGTTACTATTGCATATTTTACATTAAAAAGTAGTTATTGTGACATAACTGTAATAGTAAGACATGAATAGAATAGAATAGAATAGAATAGAATAGAATAGAATATTTTTTATTCAATATAGATTACATGTGTAATTCTTATTGAAAGTCATTTTATACTTTACCACTGGTTCGAAAAAAAAACCTCTGTCATGGTACATGGTATCGCGGACTTTTTTGTAGATATTGATGTCCTCTATAAAACTGTAGTACATCACTTTGCTCTATTGTCAATAGTTTCCGCAGCGTACGCGATATAAGGATTTTTCAGCGTTACTATTGCATAGTTTAACATGAAAAAGTAATTATTGTAACATAACTCTAATAGTTAAACATATGGTGTTGCAGACTTTTTTGTAGATATTGATGTCTTCTATAAAACTGAACTACATCCTTTGCTCTATTGTCAATAGTTTCCGCAGCGTACACGATATAAGGATTTTTTTTAGTATTTTTTTCACACCTTGGCTTACATTAACGAAATATTTTCATACGGATCCCTAACTTTTTGAAAATATTCTATCGCCTATGTTCATCAGATATAATGTAGGATTCTTATGGTGAAAAAATTTTTCAAATCGGTCCAGTAGTTTCGGAGCCTATTCAATTCAAACAAACAAACAAATCTTTCCTCTTTATAATATTAGTGTAGATTAATATGTAATTATATTGACTGGACGTTAAAAATCCGAGAGTTAAATTCCATAAAATGGAACAAAGAACTGTTGCTCTTAATACCTACCTCCAAACAAATTACATTGTCACGAAAAACTAAACTTACTATAAAATACATTAAATTTGATTTGTTCATTAGTTGTATATTATGTGTCTTCTTATATAAATAAATTAAATTAAATTAAATATGTACATCTACCTTGTCATGCATATTCCTGATAACATTACAGCGAAAACTTACAGTTTTCTTCAGAGTTTACAGTCTACCTCATGGTAATTTCTTGCAAACATGGACATTAAATAAAGAAGACCACAGATGAGTTGTCTGTGCGGGGATATAGAGTTATGAGGACTAATGCGCAATACCTTATAGTCTGTAACGAAAGCAGAAAAGGAGTCCTACAGTCTTAGAAAGAGTTTTCTGTTAGGAACGCATGGCAGTCGAACTAGTAGTTAGATATTTTACTTTTGGTGTTTATGAGATAGAAGAAACAATAATCATTCATATTCATCAAATGTCGTTTAATATTTCCTGGCATTTCATATAAACGAGTTTTATGACAAATACAGTACCAGATCAGTTGATTGATTCTTCTATTCCATTACAACACGGTTCATTCACCATTACAGAAAAGTAAATACATATAAAAAATATTATTCAAGTGTAATAAAAATCGGAAATTGAAATGAGAGTAATAATTGAAAATTTCTTGGTACCGACGATTTATGAGATTTTTTTGTGCCTTTGCGGAGATTAAGTCTTATTTTTTTATCTTCATCAAATTGGTCTCCTAAATACTTTTTTAGGCTTTTTTAAGCCGTTACCATTACAGCTTATAAAAGGTCCACTGCTGAACATAAGTCTCCCCCATAGATAACATCATAGAAAGATATTTGCTTTAGTTACAACGCTTGGCAGGTGGGTTGGGAACAGCAATTTTTTTTTTTTTTAGTTGTTATTAGATAGACGCTGCTGGCCGTCTCCTGATTTGTTTCCTTGTGTCGCTTCTTACGAAACCCACGGGATGATATGGGCTAATGAATATTCTTACACCGATACTACGTGGTTATAAATGGGGTTGCTAATCCGCCTGCTAATCGTTATAATTATGGCAAATATCTCCCCTATGAGACGATATATGGGGAGGCCTATGGTTTAGTGGTAGAATTTTGATGGGGTGTAAGGATGACGACAATGATGATGACGATATGAAATGAGAAGATAGATAAAATCTTTAACTCTTATATGAGAAAGTATATATTATTTTTATAAAGTTGTTTCATTGATTAAAAAACCGTAAGTACACCTTAATTTACTACATATATCTTACGTTATAATACCCGCCACTACACTCTACTGATCAAATATTTTTGCCGCCATTTATTTTGTCAGCATTGAGTTCAGTGGCGTAGCGTGCCTTAAACGGGCCCTGTATCAAAATTTGTTAAGGGGCCCAAATGAAGGGTAAAGATTTTTCGCAAAAGGAACAAAAACGCTCGCATTGAATGATTTTAAGTTATTACTTACAATTAGTACTCCTAGAAACTAAGCTTGCCAAACAATTCAAATCAAATATACACTTTTCTTGTCTTTTATTCGGCGAACTTATTTATTAAATCATTCATAGGCGACGACGATTTCAGTTTTTCAAAATTTTCTGCCTCTATAGATAATAGTGACAAGTCTGATAGCCTTTCCTGTCCCATAGAAGTCCTTAGAATTTTTGCTTACATAGTCCGGGGGCCCCGTATCATTGATACGGCTAATACGGCGGTAGCTACGCCCCTGATTGAGTTATAAGTATAGTGCATTTACATATATCGATTTTTATAAGCGACAGTAGCCCAATGGCTAAGGGAAACATGAAGGTCGTGGTTTCGAATCCGTCATTCGACTAGTGTGGCGAACCACTCATAAGACAAGCATTTTAAGCTTAACGGGAATATTAGCGATTGTAATAACGTTACTAGTATTTTTTTAATATAGCTGTTGATACAGTTTAGTTACTAGTTACATTTCCGTATCTTTAAATGAAACACAATGTTACCTTGGAATGCTGCATACTAAAATGTACATTCAAACACAAAACAACGATCATCTTTACCTTTATGAGTACGCGTGAACATAACATTTTGGATAAAAGCCAAGCATTCAGTAGTAATACATAGTTGTTAGCTGTGTTTTCTAGCATTTAAATGCGCAAGGTCGCCTGAGGATTCTTTTGTTTAGTGAATATTAAACAAAAGAATTCTTAAAAGATTAGAAGTCTTACTCAAGTTCTGCAAATGTGAGCAAAAAATAAGCAAAAGTGGAAAATAAAAAATGGATTCATTTTATTTTTTACAGTTACGTACAAAGTTGAGCTTAATTTAACCTTACATTGTTCATTTTTATCTATCCCGTATCAAATAAAAATCATAATGCTTGGACATCAAACAACCGTTGTCAAAGAGATTTATATTTGACAAACCTTGTGTACCCTCTTTTTATTTGTCTTTACTTCTCCTGTTAAAATACAGCTCTTTCTGATTAAACAAGCTCTATCAACGAAAGGCTTTGTTAACCGTATTTTGTTTACGTGTTAATTTGCTCTTTGAACATATTTTTGTAGACCATTGCTTAACTATTTATTCTACCTAATTCATCCTCCATTAGCAGAAAAAATAAAGAAAAAATAATATGCAAGGTAGATGTACATAATTTATTTATTTGTTTACAAACCAATAAACAATAGGATATCGATATTATCTAGTTATACTTAGCATGGATATGTTGGGTCGAGTTTATCTCTGTCTTTGCTCGTACGCTTGTAGTACTTACAACATGTCTCCGCAATTGATGGCTTCCGATTACTATGGATTTAAAATCTTCAAGGAGTATATCATCAGTTAAGAGAAAGAAGCTATATAGATAGACAAAACTTCAGCCGATGTAAGACAAAGATATAAGTAATTCAATATTGCAGCCGGTAAAAGGTGACTGAACACTTAATTTGTGACTTATAATAAAGTCAGTTATGATATAAAAAATAAAGTTATAGCCTAAGTTATACGCTCCACTACCGGGCATAGACCTCCTCCCATTTCTCAGAGATTTAGAGGATTAGAGGGTTAAAGGGTTAAGAGCTGTGGTATCTCAGGCCTAGCGCTCACTGTATTTTCCACAGTACACGAACAATCCGGGTTCACTCCCCACCGGTGCTGATGAAATTGTTGCAATTTTAAGTGTTACTTTACCACTAGCTCGGCGGTAAATTAAAATATCGCGAGGAAACCTGCATGTCTGAGGAATAAAAATATTTCGAAGACATGTGCAGTCCGCCAACGCGCACTGGACCAACGATCTGATGATGGCCCGGATGCTGGCCCTAGCAACGGCTATAAAAGCTTGTTTCTTAATAGATTTAATATTTAACTAAGTTTATTTTCCTATCTAGAAACCTACCTAGAAGATCCTTAGGTAACTTTGTTTTCAGTTTTGAACTTGAGTTAGACTATAGTAAAATCCAATTATACTTTGCGTGACTTTGTTTTATACGTAGCCCTAACTAACATTTAGTCCGACCTTTTCAAATAGCGAATACCTTGAAAGGTTAATCCATACTCATCACACTGAGCAGGTGGATTGGTGAGCACAGAACCGTAGGTACTTCATATGGGCGTGGACTTTGGATCCCTAATAAGACAAGTGGAAGACAGTCAACCCAGTTTTAACTCGCATGGCAGATGATGGCAAATTTTAACTGTCGGTGAAATCGTGCAAGTGAATAGGTGAGCATAGATCAGATAATATTGGCTTGATTAGTCTGCTTTTGCTTTTTTCTATTATCTTCCAGTGCTGTGCCTGATAAGTGGCGATGTAGTCGACGACGGTAAAGCGCACTGACTTAGCTTAACAAAGCCTATTGACTATTATCTTAAAGACGCCCATATCATGTCAATCGGATGGCAAGACAGATGCTGGCAAATTATTCCACTCCATTGATATACGCATTACAAATGACGAAGTAAATCGCTAGTTTGAATGCGTGATATCGAATATAATAATATGTATTTGGATGTATTCGCAACCGATCAGTCATCTAATCCTCATATATTCTTAACTGGTGATCCGCCCCCGCTTTGCACGAGTGATTTCTGGACCACTACAACAGCGCCTCCTACCAGGTACAATTGTGAATCTAAACCATTCTCGAATCTACTTAATCACACACACAAAATTTCATCAAATTCGGTCCAGCCGCTTAGGAGGAGTTCAGACACATTCATACGGACAGAAATTTTACTTTTAATTTTAATTTTAACTTTACTTGAACTGTCATTATAACGCCCCCGAAATCCGCTTCGTGAGTGGAATTTCGTAAAATTTGTTCTCAGTTGAACTCAACATGACAAAAATAATAATTTCGAATTTCAAACCTGTAGGAGCTATATTAAAAGCTTAATTTTTTTTCTTTTTACGCTACGCACTGCCCTTTGTGGGTGGAATTTCACAAAATCCGTTCTTGGTAATTTTTAACATGCCAAAAAGAATATTCTGACCAAGTTTTATACCTATAAGAGCTATAGTTTGAAAATGTTTTTTTTTTAAATTAATGTCACTTTAGAGGCATTTACGTCATCTGGCGGCATCGACGGAATTACGCCTCAACATCTTAAATATCTTGTAAGCGCTTCTGTCGGTGACGCCGGCGAAGTACTTCTTAATGACATTACAAAATTATGTACCTAACTTTATGCTTTCTGGTAATGTTAATCCAAATTTCATTCCATTCTTATATTGAGCAAGATTATGTGCCTTCAAAAAAAAGGATAACGGTATCCGTCATATTGCCGTTGGTTCCATATTTCGACGCTTAACTTCAAAATTAGCTTGCAGGCACATAATCTCTAACCTTAAGACAAAATTTCAGCCTACTCAACTAGGCTTTGGCACTAGAGGTGGCTGTGAGGCGGCGGTACATTCAGTGCGTACATTTTTTAACAAACTCTGATGCAGATGTTCTTGTGAAGGTTGCCCTAAGGAATGCTTTTAACTCTATCGATAGAGTAACCCTGCTGAAAGAAGTGGCTAACAATACCCCCGAAATTTATCATTACGTTTGGAAATGTTACAGTCAAAACACTAACTTGTTTTACGAAAATCATATTATCGATTCTGCTGTCGGTGTTCAGCAGGGTGACCCACTAGGTCCAGCACTTTTCAGTTTGGGAATTCAACCCACTATTTCAAATTTGAAATCTAAGCTGAATGTCTAGTACCTGGACGACAGTACACTGGGAGGTAGAGCAGAAGACGTCCTCAGTGCTCTTACTCATATTTTTCGAAATTTTAAAAATATTGGTCTTTAACCAAATAGCAATAAATGTGAAATATTTTTTGGCAATAATTTATCTAGGTCTACCAGAGACACTTTACTTCAAAATTTCAATCATATTTCTCCAGGAATAAAAACTGTCAGTACGGAATCGCTATACTTGCTAGGTGCCCCGTTGTTTTTCGATAGTGTAAAACCTGTTTTAAAAACAAAATTTTATCAGTTTTTAAACCACGTTGATAAATTGTATAAATTAAACCTCCATATTGCTCTTACTATTTTAAAATATTGTCTACTTGTACCTAGATTTACATACTTACTCCGCTCGAGTCCAGTCTGGAAATGTTCGGATATTTTAAAAGATATTGATAATAATCTTAAAATAGCTATAGAAAAAATTCTAAATTTAACTTTAAATACAACAGCCTGGACTCAAGCTACTTTACCTATAAAATTTGGTGGTATTGGTGTGAGAAATCTTTCTGGCGTTGCATTGCCTGCTTTCCTTGCTTCCGTGCATAGTGTCAGTGACTTATGTAACATAATTTTAAATAATAAAGTAGACCTGTGCTTTGCTACGGAGGCAGGGCAGACATGCCGAGTGCTTTGTCCCGGCGAAAATGTTCCACTGGAAGTTAACCAACAAAAACAGTGGGATATTCCGTTGGTACAGAACGTGCAGAAGGATTTGTTTCACAATTTCCATAGTGACCAATATCAGGCACGCCTTCTAGCTGTTTCGACTAAGGAATCTAGTCACTGTTTACACGCTTTACCATCAAGTAATCTCGGCCCATTACTTGACGGGGAAAGCTTGCGCATCGCCGTAGGAATCCGACTAGGAGCGGCAATTTGTCAACCTCATCAGTGCCCCTGTGGTAGCAGCGTCGACAAGCTTGGGCTCCACGGACTCTCATGTAAGAAAAGTGCTGGTAGGTTTTCACGGCACGGTTCTTTGAACGATGTCATCCGAAGGGCTCTTGTCTCTATAAATGTTCCCTCGGTTTAAGAGCCTTGTGGAATATTTAGAGACGATGGCAGGAGACCCGACGGTATGACATTGGTCCCTTGGGAGAGAGGTAAAGCCCTAGTGTGGACACTTTGGCGGCCTCCTAAAGTTCCTAAAGGAACTCCATCCGCGACTGGTCGTTGCTGCTGGTGATAAGAGGGCTGGTTCTTTTCTCGCTCAACGGCTAAGTATAGCCATTCAGCGAGGAAACGCAGCCAGCGTTCTTGGCACGATGCCGCGGGGAGTAGGACTGTATGATAATTAAGTTACTAGTTTTAGTTTTTTTTATTATCTTGTGTAAAAATATAAGGTATATTAATGTTATATATATATATATATATATATATATATATATATATAAGTCTCGAACCGAAGTTTTCGTTGATTATGAAATTCAAAGCGAAGGTATGATATTTCGTATGATAATTGGTGAGAAGTGGTCACTCTTCTTACTGTCCTACATCTGCATTTTGATTTTTATTAGAATCGATGCATTTTTTTAAATAGAATATGGGTGACAAACGAGCACACAATCAGTGTCTCCGGTTCTCTACACTCACCATATGAAACACAGTAGCATTAAGCTGCTATTTTACGCTGGTATTTTGTGAGAGCGTGGTCCTACCCCGGTCGAGCCGACCCAATCGTGCTACAACCATAATATAGCATTAAGTTTTTACGAACCACACATGTTTAAGGATGTATGCAGGAGGCCTCTGTGTGTTTCTTTTTCACCCTAACTTGTATTAAGATATCGAAATTATTTTCCTCAGTTTTCTTTTAGTTTAAGTTATATTGACTGAACTGAATAAATATAGTTTTGATTACCCTTAGCGTATAAAACATGGCTGGCCCAAGGCATCTACTAACCACCGGGTTGACTACGTCTTCATTTGACACCTTTAATTGTATTTAAATAATCATAAGGCTGTGTCTTCATATCACTCAGGGCAAGATGTTCAGCTAGAGGAGCAGTATGGAGCTTCTATTGAAATAGCAAAGTCATTGGGGTTCGGTTTTGATAGGTCTGTAAATTAGGCTATTGTCGCTCGGTAACAGCGCAGCCATATCGCCATTATGAATATAACGTTATCATGATGATAGATGATGATTTAGATTCCAACATGGCATCTAAATAAAAATACGAACAGGAGACGCACAGATTGCTAAAATTTCTTTAAACAAATATTACGTTGCAATGAACCATGGGGAATATGCCACTTTTTTCCAAATATCAATTTACTTTCACGTGATAACTGCTGATTAACGAACGAGGATCTAGCGACCTAGAAATTCCTGACAAAAGCTTCCACAATATTAAATTTAGATAACGTACAGTATAAGCTTATTAACTCATTCTTCGTGCTATAACAGTATACATGTCTATTACAACAACACTAAGGCGAGAGGATACCAAGGGTTCATACCTAATTTGGGTAATATAATAAAGGGTATTAAGGTGCCTCCTTATTAACACGTTTAAGAACTTTCAAGACGGTTAAACAAGGTAAGTCAGAAATTTACAAATTCAAAAATGTGTGCAGTATAAATTTTAAATTTGATATTTTTGTAGGGATTTGTAGACTTGGATGCCGTGTAGTGATAGGTAACGAATGTGTGTGCCCAGCTAGGATTTAAACTTAAACTTAAAGGTACTTTGATTAGGTACTAGGTCACACAGTTATCAATCATCACGTCATCATCATCCTATGGCAATTTTCTGCTGGCATCCAGTTGCTACACGCTACCTTGCACAGATTGTGGCGCTAATTTATGAACGTGCGTTTCACATTACGTTTGATTATCCAACGGTTGATTTCTGCCGCTATTCAAATATTTTCTTTGCCTATAAGTCAAATCATGTATACTATGCACGATCTGAAGCCAATTGCATTAATGGACTTCATACATGCCTCATCAGTTCGTCACTCCATCTGAAAGGTGGATGGGGGTTCAATCTATACTGTTTGACAGTACAAGACTACCACTAAAATAGCGAGCTATTTGGCCGACCCATTACTTACTGATTCATTGAGTTATCCTCGGACTTTAAGCATGCAAGGAATAAAGTAAAATCATCAATATTTAAATATTAAGTACAAAGTATAACGCCTATACGAACAACGCCTTTCAAAGATTTTAATTAAACGTTTTACTTGCCTATTACCTCTTAAGAGTTCCTTTACTATACAACATTATCTTTGTCAATTATGACAACTTATCAAACAGTTAAGGAATACAAATACTGACGCTATATTACACATTTATGATAATATATCAAGGAAATTCGACTATTTATCAATCATATATTTGGGTATTATAAGCGACGATCATGACAAAGGCCAGAAAGACGTCATTGCCTCCGACGACAAATAGTGATATCACCATCTGCAATATCCGTTACAGCCTATTAAAGTCCACCGCTTAACAACATAATATGTACATGTGCCCCGCGGTTTCAACCGCGTAAATCACGCGTCTGATATAGCATCACACCTAGTTCAAGCATTTTAAATAGCAATAAATGGCATTAAAGATAGCGTGTTTAAACAAACAAAAAATAAAAAATCTTCCGCTTTATTATATTAGTATAGATGGTGAATTATTGTTATACTTATATGAGTTACTAAGTAAAGTTGAATTCAAATGCCTTCCCATGCTTCTTTCCCTCGTTTTATTTTTGATAAAATTGTTTATCCGAATGCGAATACACTACATAATTAAATTTGACAATCGAAAACTGAAAACATCTAAATCGAAAACTGAAAACATCTATAAAAAGAAAGTGTCACGAAAATATTTGGCAGTGCAACGCTTGTAAATGTATTTTTTTTTGTAGTAATAAAAAATGAACTTGTTCAATAAATGTTTTTAACTTATAAGTATGCACATAATGTTAATAAATGATAATGAGTATTATAATAATATTCAAAATTATTTTAATTCCAATTTCGTGACAACCCCTAGCATACACGCCGCCCGGGTAAATACCTACGCGACCGGCGACATCGCCTGACATCATAGGCGTTTCACAACTGTTAGACTATCTTTAAACTGTGGCTGTGGGCTTTTGATAGGTTGCAAAGAATTAATGAATAAAATAAAATTGAAGTGACAAACGAAATTACAGTCCGTCTGATATTAAGTGGCTACTGCAGCCCACGGTCACCTACAACCGACTGCAAAGAAGGTTGCACATGCGTTGTCAATTCCGAGGACCAAGAACGAATGCAGAGACTTCAATTATACTGGCAATCTTTACCATTCAAACCAGAACACAGCAGTACTCTCACTGTTGCTTGGCTAAAAACAAACTAAAAATACACAGATTTATATAGGCAATAATTTAAAATTAAAAATGTTGTACAACCGACTACAATATAAGTTATTAAGAATAACTCAAAAAGTAAGCATCGGCTTTCAAATAAAAAAAGAATCATCGAAATCGGTTCACCCAGAAAAAAGTTATGAGGTAACACACATAAAAAAAGAACATACAGTCGAATTGAGTACCGTCTCCTTTTTGCAGTCGGTAGAAAAAGATGTATTTCACTCTGTTAGAGCTCGTTCCCACTTGTCGAGTGTCGGACCCGATCAAAACTGGAGCCATTTTTGGAAGTCTATGCGAGGCGACTCTACACGATGGACATCGAAGAAGCTTTTGTTGTGATGTATTATTTGAGAAGACAACAAAGAAAAGAAAATTTTGGGTTCACCTAATCCAGAGAGAAAGATTCACTTTGGGACATTTCAGAATAACTGAATTGAGAAGTGACGAAGTGAAGTTTATCAATAAAAAACAAAACAACTCTGTATGCGCGCCGCGATATGTGTGTACGCGGTTTGCGGCAGAGAGCAGGGTTGCCGGGTCCGACATCCGACATAATGTAAACAGCGCCATACTTACTCATAGGCAAACGAGATTCGACGCGATTTTTTTACGGACGTAGAGGGCTGGCAAAACACCCAACATTTCTTGTCGGGGCCGACAAAAAACTGTGTCGGATAAGTGTGAACAGCTTCATATAAAATGTTCTGCTATAGCAGCCGCTTTTCTGTCGGGCCCGACACCCGACAAGTGGGAACGGGCTCTTACATTACAGTGTAAATATCTGATACTATTTTTTTAACAACCCCAACCCAAGGATTTCCTCCGGTATCTGAAGGCATTGACATAAATAAATAACACATGGACAAGGAACCAGACCCGAAACATTTTTTCGTAGGCCATACTAACACTTTCCGTGCGGGATTGAAGCCGCAGTCCAAAGCGCTGCAACCAAACGCTCAGCTATCGTGTAATTTTTTTGCCCTTCAATTTAAAGACATAGCCCCTGAACTACCACGGCTTTGATAGAAATAGTAAGAAGTATACTCGTATTTATTTAAGCAAAAACACTAGCGATACGTACTAGCGACCCGCTCCGGCTTCGCCTGGATAGGATCTATTACTGTGGCATTATTAAGATTTAAGATAATCAAAGGCCATTTACCTATTCAATTAATTTTCGTTTTAACAAAAGTAACAGAAACAGAAACATAAACTTTTTATTCAATATAGATTATAAATAATACTTATTGAAAGTCACTTTTGTTTAATTACCACTGGTTCGAAAAGCTCTGTCCTGGAAGAACCAGCAAGAAACCCAGCGGGACTTTTTAAATAACAGCTTACAATCATGTATGTTACACAATTAACCACACAAACAAATTAGAAATAGCTTGGTAGCGAACACCTCATTCCCAGGGGTTATTATCATCCATAAATTCCTTAAGTCTTCAAATTATTCTGAAAATATAGCCTACATCCCTCCTGGCATTGCTTTCTATCTGTTCGTAAAATTTCATCACAATCGGTTCATTCATTCCGAAGATTAGCCAGAGATTAACAGACAGACAGACAAAAACTTTAAAAATGGTTATTTATGTCTTAATAGCATACAAATAACCCACTGAGGTTAGTAAAAGCCAGTGATTTCCATATTATAAGACAGACACTTCAATTTTATTTATATGTATGGATAAATCGGTAAGTTTAGCGAGGATGTTCCATATTTTTTCATTAATTTTATGATGTTTCATTTTTAAGTTCATTGCAGGTGTTCGTCCACGTTTGGCTAGTATAGTAAAAAAGTTACTTCTAATAAAGCGTCAGCTGATAGGTTGATGATACGATAGCTAGAGTGTGGATACTAGTAACACTGCTGCCCATCACCAGTCTGAGATATGTAGGTATAGCGTTTTTGAATCAATTTTTCGCCATCAAAATACACTTGAGCAACACAAAACGGACATAGTTAAAACAATTAATTCAGTAAATAAATGGCTTAATAAAAATAATGTACACATTAATTTAAGTAAAATAAATATTATTAATTTTAATAACTTAAATTCTGACATAAATATTGAATATAATGGACAACTTCTGCGGAACGCTATTAGTACGACATTTCTAGGTTCAATTATAGACTCAAATCTAAATTGGAAAGAACATATCCATAAAGTGTGTAACAAAATTAACATATATCATCATCTGTTTGTATACGCGTTACATAAATTGTCAAAAATAGCAAACAAAAACACTGCAATCACAGCGTATTTCGCATATGTAGAATCTGTTATCAGATACGCACTTTTAATATGGGGTAATGGCACAGACTGTCAAAAAGTATTTTTAGCTCAAAAGCGCTGTATTAGAGCTATAAGTAACATCCCATCGGACACATCATGCAAGCCTTATTTTAAGAGCTTAAACATACTTCCTTTTCCTTGCCTGTATATATTTGAGGTTGGCAAATTTGTAATACAAAACAAGCACATGTTTTTACAAGCTAAAGATGTTACAAAAATAAACTTACGGAACCAAGATAAACTGGTACTTGACACAATTCCAAAAAGTAAGTGCTTTCAAAAAAATAGCTATGCAA
The DNA here is from genome assembly GCA_029286625.1 of Parnassius orleans. Taxonomy (NCBI): domain Eukaryota; kingdom Metazoa; phylum Arthropoda; class Insecta; order Lepidoptera; family Papilionidae; genus Parnassius; species Parnassius orleans. The sequence goes on from JAGSMP010000168.1 coordinate 3,560,839, forward strand.
TGTGCAACGCTATTTATAACAAAATACCCTCACATATTAAGCAATTAACATACAACAAGTTTAAAATTTCATTACGACGATGGCTGGTAGAAAAAACATTTTACACAATAAATGAGTTTTTAAATTGTATTGATTAAGTACCTATTGTCTTAATTAAAAATCGATGCATGAATTAATTTATTTATAAAATTTGTAAAATGACGTTTTTAGTTATGTGTATATATTAAGTTTAGAAACTAATTAAATTCCTTATAAAAACTTTTGGATATTTGCATGCTGTTGAAAACAGCTAAATAGGTTTTCTCAACACATTGTGATAACACCAAGAACAAAATATTTTTGTACCTATTTACTAGCATTGTTCTACTATTTATCTATGTCACTAGTTATTGTTCGGCCCGTTTATACTATTGTGGTGCGTTGACAATACCGTCACATCAACTTACTGCTTAGTCCAGTCTAAGGTGCAGGTCGATGGTGCAGTCTATGTTGTCGACGAAAATGCTAGTGCCAGGATTTGCCTTGTTGTATGTGGTGTGTCGAGAAGTAGGCGAATAATCTCCGAAAGTGTTGTGAAGCAGAGATGAGCGGTTAGCCTTAGAGTATAGCTTGAAGGAACACAAAGCGTTATTTCCGTGCTCAATAAACCTTATAAAGCTAAACTGGCCTGCAAGAGCTGAAGACGATGTTGGTTCAAGAGCAAATGGAGGGGTTCTTGAGGACGATGGCGAGAAGCTTGATTTTCCGAAGATTGTATTTTGCGTGTTCTATTGTCTCTAATTTTACACGATGACAGCGCTGCCGCAAATTTATCAGGTATATAAAATTTTGGCATTAAATTGCTTCTCCTTTTTATGGTTTAAGTAATGCGGCCTAACGCAAATATAAATAAATTTTCATTACATTTAAAGAACAAAAAGTGGATGGTTGGTACAAATTTATGCTGATGTGAAATGTCAAGAGCAAGAGCTAAAATGTTATGTAGCATTGTTTGAAGCTAAAAGATATTTTCATGCATATTTAATAAGTAACCGGTATATTAATTCATTATTGTTATCCAGGCAGTTATTAAATATTAAATGTTGTCTTCGTGTCAGTCATATAGGATAAACACGAAACGCAACTTGAATTCATTATAAATTTCGTACCCAATAAGTATGAATATAAAGTACGTACCCAATAATATAAATCATATATTAAACGAAATTAAAATAAAATAATATTAGTTTTTATTGGAAGTTTTATAATTAAAAAATTGAAGTTATAGTTTATACACGAGTACTTCCCACAGCTGGGTTAAGATAAGACCCTTCTCAATTCTGAAAGGGCTACGGAGCAGTTAGTCTGCCGCGCTGCTGCAGGGCATGATGAAGAGACTCAAAATATTATTTTTATAACATGCAGGGCTTGGGCTTGCCTCACGATGTTTTACCTCACTGCAGATTACGTCATCAGCAATAAAGTTTACAATTAACAATTTATTGGTTGTTAGAGAGTGGCTCGCGTATTGTGAAATTTATGGCCAACGTATAAATCCCCAAGCTACCAAGGCTTTTTATTAAATTATTAATTTTTATCAAAGGTCTTTTATTACTCTAAATGTAAGTCAAATAAAACAGTAATAAATAAATTGATAATAACTTTCGATTCATCATCATCATCATCATTATTACTGCCTATCAAAAGACTCCTGGGGTCTTTGGTATTTACCATAGTTGCCACGATTGGCAACCGCAGTTTTTAAGCTATTATTAGAAAGACGCAGCAGCCCATCTCCTGGTTTGTTTCCTCTGTCGCCTTTTACGACACCCACGAGATCATATGGGGTATGAATATTCTTACACCGCCACTACACGACACTTTCGTAATAAGTCGGAAAATGTTTATTAATCCTAAAAAATTATGTTAGCACTTTGACAAATGTTAGGGTTTGAAAAATATTTTTTATAGGATAAGGGTGACAAACGAGCACACAGTCCACCTGATGGTAAGTGGTTGCTGTGACCCATAGACATCCACATCTATCCTCGATTACGAATCAAAATGCAGATGCGTTGTCACCCGTGAGGACTAAGATGAAATGCCTCGTTTCCAGTAAAAATTCTCTCGGGTTCTCTACACACACCATACGAAACACAGCAGCATTGAGCTGCTATTTTACGCTGGTATTTCGTGCGCTGGTAAGCGTGGTCCTTCCCCGGTCGAGCCGACCCATTCGTGCTACAACTATACCAGTAATATAGCTGCAGCATGGCTCTATCACGTGCAGAATTATTATACAATTATAGCTATATATACTAGCTGTGCCCCGCGGTTTCACCCGCGTACATCACGCGTCTGCGCCTCACGACATGCGAACTTCGAGAGAGACATCACGACGGATGGTTGCGGAATTAAAAGTTAATAATAGAATCAGGCGTTACTATGCAAATCCATTATATTAATTTGGTTTATTTGCCAATATCCGCTCAATATTACATAGTTATTGAGCGGATATTGGCAAAGAAATTTTCCAACTTAATAAAAAGATTAAAAAGTGAAAATGTTACTAAAATTACATGATTAACGTAATTGGTGGTTATGCATAGTACAGGTACTGATATAGCCTTGAGTACGAAGTGATTTATTTGTATATAAGGATTAATACCAAGGTACAAATAATGTGGCCTAGTTTGTACTGGCGTTACTATTGCATATTTTAACATTAAAAAGTAGTTATTGTGACATAACTGTAATAGTAAGACATGGTATCGCGGACTTTTTTGTAAATATTGATGTCCTCTATAAAACTGTAGTATATCACTTTGCTCTATTGTCAATAGTTTCCGCAGCGTACGCGATATAAGGATTTTTCGGCGTTACTATTGCATATTTTAAAATGAAAAGTAATTATTGTGACATAGTTAAACATATGGTATTGCAAACTTTTAGATTTTGATGTCTCTATAAAACTGTAGTACATCACTTTGCTCTATTGTCAATATTTTCCGCAGCGTACTCGATATAAGGATTTTTCTGCGTTACTATTGCATATTTTAACATGAAAAGTAATTATTTTGACATAACTGTAATAGTTAGACATATGGTATTGCAGACTTTTTGTAGATATTAATGTCTTCTATAAAACTGTAGTACATCACTTTGCTCTATTGTCAATAGTTTCCGCAGCGTACGCGATATAAGGATTTTTCGGCGTTACTATTGCATATTTTAACATGAAAAGTAATTATTGTGACATAACTGTAATATTTAAACATATGGTACTGCAGACTTTTTGTAGATATTGATGTCCTCTATAAAACTGTAGTATATCACTTTGCTCTATTGTCAATAGTTTCCGCAGCGTACGCGATATAAGGATTTTTCGGCGTTACTATTGCATATTTTAACATGAAAAGTAATTATTGTGACATAACTGTAATAGTTAAACATATGGTATTGCAGACTTTTTTGTAGATATTGATGTCTTCTATAAAACTGAAGTACATCACTTTGCTCTATTGTCAATAGTTTCCGCAGCGTACGCGATATAAGGAATTTTCGGCGTTACTATTGCATACTTTAACGGGAAAAAATATTGTGGCATAACTATTATAGTTATACATATGGTATTGCGGACTTTTTGTAGATATTGATGTTTTGTATAAAACTGTAGTACATCACTTTGCTCTATTGTCAATAGTTTCCGCAGCGTACGCGATATAAGGATTTTTTAGTATTTTTTCACACCTTGGCTTAGATTAACGAAGTTTTCATACAGATCCCTAACTTTTTGAAAATATTCTATCGTCTATGTTCATCAGAAATGATGTAGGATTCTTATGATGAAATAATTTTTCAAATCGGTCCAGTAGTTTCGGAGCCTATTCAATTCAAACAAACAAACAAATCTTTCCTCTTTATAATATTAGTGTAGATTACTATGTAATTATATTGACTGGACTTAAATTCCATAAAATGGAACAAAGAACTGTTGCTCTTAATACCTACCTCCAAACAAATTACATTGTCACGAAAAACTAAACTTACGATAAAATACATTAAATTTGATTTGTTCATTAGTTGTATATTATGTGTCTTCTTATATAAATAAATTAAATTAAATAAATTATGTACATCTACCTTGTCATGCATATTCTTTATAATATTACAGCGAAACCTTACAGTTTTCTTCAGAGTTTACAGTCTACCTCATGGTGATTTCTTGCAAACATCGACATTAAATAAAGAAGACCACAGATGAGTTGTCTGTGCGGGGATATAGAGTTATGAGGACTAATGCGCAATACCTTATAGTCTGTAACGAAAGCAGAAAAGGAGTCCTACAGTCTTAGAAAGAGTTTTCTGTTAGGAACGCATGGCAGTCAAACTAGTAGTTAGATATTTTACTTTTGGTGTTTATGAGATAGATGAAACAATAATCATTCATATTCATCAAATGTCGTTTAATATTTCCTGGCATTTCATATAAACGAGTTTTATGACAAATACAGTACCAGATCAGTTGATTGATTCTTCTATTCCATTACAACACGGTTCATTCACCATTACAGAAAAGTAAATACATATAAAAAATATTATTCAAGTGTAATAAAAATCGGAAATTGAAATGAGAGTAATAATTGAAAATTTGTTGGTACCGACGATTTATGAGATTTTTTGGGCCTTTGCGGAGATTAAGTCTTACTTTTTATCTTCATCAAATTGGTCTCCTAAATACTTTTTTAGGCTTTTTTAAGCCGTTACCGTTACAGCTTATAAAAGGTCCACTGCTGAACATAAGTCTCCCCCATAGATAACATCATAGAAAGATATTTGCTTTAGTTACAACGCTTGGCAGGTGGGTTGGGAACAGCAATTTTTTTTTTTTAGGTGTTATTAGATAGACGCTGCTGGCCGTCTCCTGATTTGTTTCCTTGTGTCGCTTCTTACGAAACCCACGGGATGATATGGGCTAATGAATATTCTTACACCGATACTACGTGGTTATAAATGGGGTTGCTAATCCGCCTGCTAATCGTTATAATTATGGCAAATATCTCCCCTATGAGACGATATATGGGGAGACCTATGGTTCAGTGGTAGAATTTTGATGGAGTGTAAGGATGACGACAATGATGATGACGATATGAAATGAGAAGATAGATAAAATCTTTAACTTTTATATGAGAAAGTATATATTACTTTTATAAAGTTGTTTCATTGATTAAAAAACTGTAAGTACACCTTAATTTACTACATATAGCTTACGTTATAATACCCGCCACTACATTCTACAGTTCAGTGGCGTAGCGTGCCTTAAACGGGCCCTGTATCAAAATTTGTTAAGGAGCCCAAATGAAGGGTAAAGATTTTTCACAAAAGGAACAAAAACGCTCGCATTGAATGATTTTAAGTTATTACTTATAATTAATACTCCTAGAAACTAAGCTTACAAACAATTCAAATCAAATATACACTTTTCTTGTCTTTTATTCGGCGAATTTATTTATTAAATCAATCATAGGCGACGACGATTTCAGTTTTTCAAAATTTTCTGACTCTATAGATAATAGTGACAAGTCTGATAGCCTTTCCTGTCCCATAGAAGTCCTTAGAATTTTTGCTTACACACGCTCGAGGCCCCTGTAGCCCGGGGGCCCCGTATCATTGATACGGCTGATACGACGGTAGCTGCGCTCCTGATTGAGTTATAAGTATAGTGCATTTACATATATCGATTTATATAAGCGACAGTAGCCCAATGGCTAAGGTAAACATGAAGGTCGTGGTTTCGAATCCGTCATTCGACTAATGTGACGAACCACTCATAAGACAACCATTTTAAGCTTAACGGGAATATTAGCGATTGTAATAACGTTACTAGTATTTTTTAATAGCTGTTGATACAGTTTAGTTACTAGTTACATTTCCGTATCTTTAAATGAAACACAATGTTACCTTGGAATGCTGCATACTAAAATGTACATTCAAACACAAAACAACGATCATCTTTACCTTTATGAGTACGCGTGAACATAACATTTTGGATAAAAGCCAAGCATTCAGTAGTAATACATAGTTGTTAGCTGTGTTTTCTAGCATTTAAATGCGCAAGGTCGCCTGAGAATTCTTTTGTTTAGTGAATATTAAACAAAACAATTCTTAAAAGATTAGAAGTCTTACTCAAGTTCTGGAAATGTGAGCAAAAAATAAGCAAAAGTGGAAAATAAAAAATGGATTCATTTTATTTTTTACAGTTATGTACAAAGTTGAGCTTAATTTAACCTTACATTGTTCATTTTTATCTATCCCGTATCAAATAAAAATCATAATGCTTGGACATCAAACAACCGTTGTCAAAGAGATTTATATATGACAAACTTTGTGTACCCTCTTTTTATTTGTATTTACTTCTCCTGTTAAAATACAGCTCTTTCTGATTAAACAAGCTCTATCAACGAAAGGCTTTGTTAACCGTATTTTGTTTACGTGTTCACTTGCTCTTTGAACATATTTTTTTCTATATATTTTTGTAGACCATTGCTTAACTATTTATTCTGCCTAATTCATTCCTCCTATAGCAGAAAAAAGAAAGAAAAAATAATATGCAAGGTAGATGTACATAATTTATTTAATTGTTTACAATCCAATAAATAATAGGATATCGATATTATCTAGTTATACTTAGCATGGATATGTTGGGTCGAGTTTATCACTGTCTTTGCTCGTACGCTTGTAGTACTTACAACACGTCTCCGCAATTGATGGCTTCCGATTACTATGGATTTAAAACCTTCAAGGAGTATATCATCTGTTAAGAGAAAGAAGCTATATAGATAGACAAAACTTCAGCCGATGTAAGACAAAGATATAAGTAATTCAATATTGCAGCCGGTAAAAGGTGACTGAACACTTAATTTGTGACTTATAATAAAGTCAGTTATGATATAAAAAATAAAGTTATAGCCTAAGTTATACGCTCCACTACTGCACAGACCTCCCATTTCTCAGAGATTTAGAGGATTAGAGGTTAAAGGGTTAAGAGCTGTGGTATCTCAGGCCTAGCGCTCACTGTATTTTCCACAGTACACGAACAATCCGGGTTCACTCCCCACCGGTGCTGATGAAATTGTAGCAATTTTAAGTGTTACTTTACCACTAGCTCGGCGGTAAATTAAAATTTCGCGAGGAAACCTGCATGTCTGAGGAATAAAAATATTTCGAAGACATGTGCAGTCCGCCAACGCGCACTGGACCAACGATCTGATGATGGCCCGGATGCTGGCCCTAGCAACGGCTATAAAAGCTTGTTTCTTAATAGATTTAATATTTAACTAAGTTTATATTCCTATCTAGAAACCTACCTAGAAGATCCTTAGGTAACTTTGTTTTCAGTTTTGAACTTGAGTTAGACTATAGTAAAATCCAATTATACTTTGCGTGACTTTGTTTTATACGTAGCCCTAACTAACATTTAGTCCGACCTTTTCAAATAGCGAATACCTTGAAAGGTTAATCCATACTCATCACACTGAGCAGGTGGATTGGTGAGCACAGAACCGTAGGTACTTCATATGGGCGTGGACTTTGGATCCCTAATAAGACAAGTGGAAGACAGTCAACCCAGTTTTAACTCGCATGGCAGATGATGGCAAATTTTAACTGTCGGTGAAATCGTGCAAGTGAATAGGTGAGCATAGATCAGATAATATTGGCTTGATTAGTCTGCTTTTGCTTTTTTCTATTATCTTCCAGTGCTGTGCCTGATAAGTGGCGATGTAGTCGACGACGGTAAAGCGCACTGACTTAGCTTAACAAAGCCTATTGACTATTATCTTAAAGACGCCCATATCATGTCAATCGGATGGCAAGACAGATACTGGCAAATTATTCCACTCCATTGATATACGCATTACAAATGACGAAGTAAATCGCTAGTTTGAATGCGTGATATCGAATATAATAATATGTATTTGGATGTATTCGCAACCGATCAGTCATCTAATCCTCATATATTCTTAACTGGTGATCCGCCCCCGCTTCGCACGAGTGATTTCTGGATCACTACAACAGCGCCTCCTACCAAGTACAATTGTGAATCTAAACCATTCTCGAATCTACTTAATCACACACACAAAATTTCATCAAATTCGGTCCAGCCGCTTAGGAGGAGTTCAGACACATTCATACGGACAGAAATTTTACTTTTAATTTTAATTTTAACTTTACTTGAACTGTCATTATAACGCCCCCGAAATCCGCTTCGTGAGTGGAATTTCGTAAAATTCGTTCTCAGTTGAACTCAACATGACAAAAATAATAATTTCGAATTTCAAACCTGTAGGAGCTATATTAAAAGCTTAATTTTTTTTCTTTTTACGCTACGCACTGCCCTTTGTGGGTGGAATTTCACAAAATCCGTTCTTGGTAATTTTTAACATGCCAAAAAGAATATTCTGACCAAGTTTTATACCTATAAGAGCTATAGTTTGAAAATGATTTTTTTTTTTAATTAATGTCACTTTAGAGGCATTTACGTCATCTGGCGGCATCGACGGAATTACGCCTCAACATCTTAAATATCTTGTAAGCGCTTCTGTCGGTGACGCCGGCGAAGTACTTCTTAATGACATTACAAAATTATGTAACTTTATGCTTTCTGGTAATGTTAATCCAAATTTCATTCCATTCTTATATTGAGCAAGATTATATGCCTTCAAAAAAAAGGATAACGGTATCCGTCTTATTGCCGTTGGTTCCATATTTCGACGCTTAACTTCAAAATTAGCTTGCAGGCACATAATCTCTAACCTTAAGACAAAATTTCAGCCTACTCAACTAGGCTTTGGCACTAGAGGTGGCTGTGAGGCGACGGTACATTCAGTGCGTACATTTTTAACAAACTCTGATGCAGATGTTCTTGTGAAGGTTGCCCTAAGGAATGCTTTTAACTCTATCGATAGAGTAACCCTGCTGAAAGAAGTGGCTAACAATACCCCCGAAATTTATCATTACGTTTGGAAATGTTACAGTCAAAATACTAACTTGTTTTACGAAAATCATATTATCGATTCTGCTGTCGGTGTTCAGCAGGGTGACCCACTAGGTCCAGCACTTTTCAGTTTGGGAATTCAACCCACTATTTCAAATTTGAAATCTAAGCTGAATGTCTAGTACCTGGACGACAGTACACTGGGAGGTAGAGCAGAAGACGTCCTCAGTGCTCTTACTCATATTTTTCGAAATTTTAAAAATATTGGTCTTTAACCAAATAGCAATAAATGTGAAATATTTTTTGGCAATAATTTATCTAGGTCTACCAGAGACACTTTACTTCAAAATTTCAATCATATTTCTCCAGGAATAAAAACTGTCAGTACGGAATCGCTATACTTGCTAGGTGCCCCGTTGTTTTTCGATAGTATTAAACCTGTTTTAAAAACAAAATTTTATCAGTTTTTAAACCACGTTGATAAATTGTATAAATTAAACCTCCACATTGCTCTTACTATTTTAAAATATTGTCTACTTGTACCTAGATTTACATACTTACTCCGCTCGAGTCCAGTCTGGAAATGTTCGGATATTTTAAAAGATATTGATAATAATCTTAAAATAGCTATAGAAAAAATTCTAAATTTAACTTTAAATACAACAGCCTGGACTCAAGCTACTTTACCTATAAAATTTGGTGGTATTGGTGTGAGAAATCTTTCTGGCGTTGCATTGCCTGCTTTCCTTGCTTCCATGCATAGTGTCAGTGACTTATGTAACATAATTTTAAATAATAAAGTAGACCTGTGCTTTGCACGGAGGCAGGGCAGACATGCCGAGTGCTTTGTCCCGGCGAAAATGTTCCACTGAAGTTAACCAACAAAACAGTGGGATATTCCGTTGGTACAGAACGTGCAGAAGGATTTGTTTCACAATTCCATAGTGACCAATATCAGGCACGCCTTCTAGCTGTTTCGACTAAGGAATCTAGTCACTGTTTACACGCTTTACCATCAAGCAATCTCGGCCCATTACTTGACGGGGAAAGCTTGCGCATCGCCGTAGGAATCCGACTAGGAGCGGCAATTTGTCAACCTCATCAGTGCCCCTGTGGTAGCAGCGTCGACAAGCTTGGGCTCCACGGACTCTCATGTAAGAAAAGTGCTGGTAGGTTTTCACGGCACGGTTCTTTGAACGATGTCATCCGAAGGGCTCTTGTCTCTATAAATGTTCCCTCGGTTTAAGAGCCTTGTGGAATATTTAGAGACGATGGCAGGAGACCCGACGGTATGACATTGGTCCCTTGGGAGAGAGGTAAAGCCCTAGTGTGGGATGCTACTTGCGTAGACACTTTGGCGGCCTCCTAAAGTTCCTAAAGGAACTCCATCCGCGACTGGTCTTTGCTGCTGGTGATAAGAGGGCTGGTTCTTTTCTCGCTCAACGGCTAAGTATAGCCATTCAGCGGGGAAACGCAGCCAGCGTTCTTGGCACGATGCCGCGGGGAGTAGGACTGTATGATAATTAAGTTACTAGTTTTAGTTTTTTTTTATTATCTTGTGTAAAAATATAAGGTATATTAATGTATATATATATATATAGCCACGTGAGATTAGCACTGGAAGAGAAAGTTGTGTGTTATCCCTTCACTGAACATAAATAAACATTGAGACAATCAGTTCAGTTCAATAGCTTAACAAGTAATTAATTATAAAAAGAAACATTTTAAAGAAATAATGGTTTTAAAATTAGTGAACCGAAAATCCAAATTACGAATTTCAGTACAATAACTTATACAAGGGTAGCAGTGAATGGGGGTTATTTAACATTGACAGTTGTGGCCTCGTAAATAACGATAATAATTAGTGCGGTGTACTCAATACGCTTACTATAAAGGCCTTCGTACACATTTACCACTATAATTCAGATAATGACATTGAATTTAATGAACTGTTTTCCAATTCATATGCCGTAAGTTTAATTGAAAATTGTTCTGCTATCTATGAAGTCTATAAATCTATAGATATAGACCTATATTCTTATAGATAATTGCATACAATTAACGATATTGTTCATTAAGTTAATTTTAACCTCGACGAAAAAATTCACCATTAAAAACAAGTCTTTACCGTGTGGTATGTGGTGTGGTAAAAGAATCTAGCACCACGTTACATACCGTGGGTATCAGATGAGATCGAAGAAGGTAATATCTTATTTACCAGATCCAAAATAGCCAGACTGGGAACAGCATCAAGGTGCAAGATATTTGATTCTGGCATTTATCCCTTCCATCCTATAATAGAAGGCCTACGTCCAACAGTGGACTATTACGGAATTACAAGAAACCTTTTGCTAGTAAAATGTAGCTCTTGTGTTCTTTTTTATAGAATAATGATGACAAGCGAGCACACATTCCACCTGATGGTAAGTGCAACCTGCGGCCTATAGACATCTACATCTATCCTCAATTAAGAATCAAAAAGCAGATGCGTTGTCACCCCTGAGTACTAAGATGGAATGCCAGTTACCAGTAAAAAGGGTCTCCGGTTCTCTACACTCACAATACGAAACACTGCAGCATTGAGCTGGTATTCTGTGATAACGTGGTCCTAACCCATTAGAGTCGACCCATTCATGCTACAGCCATAATATAGCAGAAGCATGGCTCTACCACGTGAAGTGGTAACTGAAGTCGGAACATAAATAAATTATTTATAAAAACAATGGTTTTTACAACATTCTATTCTTATTTCTAGAGATGAAAATTCTATTGTTGTAACAATGTAATAACAAGATTTATTATAATAAATGAATCAAGAAATTGGTGTTTAAATAAAAGTTGGCCAAATGCGTGTTGGATCACGCGTAAAGTAGGGTTTAAAAAGTTACAGCCTATATACGTCACACAGTCGATCGGTCGGTCAGTTGGCACAGGCTTCATCTCATTTATGAGAGGTTTATGTGGCAATGAGGCTGCGGCGATGGAAAAACGTCTGAAAAAATTATCTCAGATTTCATCAAAATCACATTTTTCCAAGATTTTGTTTCCAAATAATACTACAAATGAATATACAGTCCACCTGATAGAAAGTGGCTCCTGCAGTCCATGGACACCTGCCGCCAACTTCAAATAAAGAAGAAACAAAGAATGCGTTGTAACGTCTGAGGACTATGATGGAATGCCTCACACATAAATATACGGGCTCTACCCTTCAAACCGAAACACAGCAGTGCAAGCACTGCTATTTAGCAGCGTAGATAATGGGTTGGTTTCTACCCAAACGGACTCCTAGGCAGAGAAGTTCTACCAACGGTAAAAAATATTATAATATTTTTACCTCTAAATTGCGATCTATATCGAAAAATATACTCAATTATTTTCATTTAATTTATTAAAAAATTCTATAAGTTATAATTTATATTGGTTTCTTGCGTAAAACATGTTCATATGCCACAGCACTGGTTATTCTAGTTTTGGCTCCCGTCTCCCACAAATTTTACTATTCTAATAGTTTAAAAATGTTTTAACAAAATAGTAATTTAATGTATTATTTGTGGAAGAACTGAATGATTTTTACATTTTCATTTTCATATGTATCATGTCTTCCGAGGTGCGTTCTCATAGCGCTTGGCTAATAAAGCTTATTATGTCAAAGTAGAAAAGATTCTAAAAAAACGAACAATAAAATTTAGCATAACGTGGACGGCTGGCTATATTAGCTAGCGCGAGCTTATGCAGAAATTTTATATTTAATTTGTTTGTCTAATGAGAGGAAACAAAAAATAATAAAAGTTCCTTTGAGATCGGAATTAAATATTCCAATCTCCGCTTCAGCAACAACAATTTCCGATAAAATCTGGATTGTGTAAGGTCCTCTTTTTATTACTTCTATTTCCATTTTCTTTTTGTTGTAAATAATATCATACATAAAAAGTATCATCAGCATCATAATTAATTTATTAGATAACTTGTTCAAATATGTTTAGGGACTTTGGTCTCCTCCATAGATTGCCTCATTGTATCATACTTCGCAAGCCTTGCAAGCCAAATTTCCACCATATTTGCCGTAATTGCCACGCTTAACATGTGGCAACTATGACAAGGGTTGGCAACCGCAGTATTTTTTAGTTTGAGTTCTTATCAAGAAAATGTTTCTGCCCTTACTGCTGCCAATTGTTACCGCCCATCTTTTGATTCAGATTCCCTCTGTCATACACCTCAGACACCCTCTCCTATACTCAGATGATATAGGTTAGTGGATGTCCTTAAGCCGCCACTACATGGTGTACACTTAAGTAAGGGAAATATAATTTTAATTTATTTATAATTCTAAGAACGATTGTGGATAAGATAAGATAAACTGACCTATCGTAAAATAAATGTTAGGTGAGGCGACTCATTAAATACAAGTTTGCCAAATCCATTTGAAAATGAATGATTTTATTTTAATATTTTTCTATTTTTGAGTGTCTGATTTGTTTTATTTTACATACATAAACTTATTGAATAATAATAATATAAAATTCATGTATTATGAAATCAGATAGTTACAAATCCATTTAACCTATCGCTATGCCCCTATGTCTGTGTATATATATATGGTACTATAATATCCAGTGTGCAGTTGATATCTTCCGTTTATCCGGTTTAAGACCGCTTTGACAATTACTCCAACATCACCGGGACAATATTTACGTCTTCTTGCTCTTTTATATAAGTTCAGCTCTTTTCCTGGCCTCATCCAACTCCTTGCTTCGAATTCTTTGCCCTTGACACATCAGCGGCAATCATATTCAACTCGTGTTGGTTTTGTTTTATACTAATGTAGGTACCTAATTATTAATAGTTTTGTTTATTTGTCAGAACGACGTAGTTTACTAAAAGGGTTGTAAAATTTAGAATCGAAATCCACGTGTTTTTTTAAATATTTTTGTTAATAATAATACATCACAATAAATGCTGCAGCAACATCCACAACTTCGGTGGCCGCCAGTTTACCGTCGTACAATGTTGCTTTTCGTACTCGTAAATGAACTCAATAGCTTGGCGATACAATTTCAGCAGCATTGCTGGGCTATACTCTGCGCAATAACATTGCGGCAAAAATGTCGCTGGCATTATTTATGAGCTAGGTTTCAGCAAGACGCAATATTTATGACCAGTTTACGAGGCTTTTTAGATAAGTTTTTTTTTCATAATAAGATTCCATGTACCGCTTTTACTGTAACATATCTTTATAATTATCCTTTTCATAAACAAAAAATAACGTAATTGAATTGCTTTAGTTTCATAAACAATTGATAAATACAATGTGCTTAAAGCGTACCTAAAAGAAGAAATCAATCACTACGTTGCGGTCGACAGCGTTTTATGGTTCAGAGATTAACTAGTAAATTACTAGCATTGCAATACGGTTTTTCCATTGGCCACTCCTGCCGCATTTCAGATACGGATTTTGAATGAATGATGCAGCAAAAAGACAAATTAAAAATTGACTTTACCCAAAATAAATATCTTTTATTTGATCACGACACTATTTTGCTATCGTAGGTACGGGTTCAACTACAAACGTTACTTAATCTACTCGTATAACAATATGAATACAATTTTATGTATTTGATTTAGAGCTTTCATCATTAATTAAGAAAATAGAAAACCAAAAGCCTAGAATAAAAATGCAATCTTAAACACTAATTTTGTCATTAGCCGGTGAGCAGCACACATATACCTAGATACAAGTTATACAACTCGATTAAGAATCAAAATTAAGATGTCACTTAAAGACTATGCTTCGTTGCTTTTAAATGGTCTACGGCCTCGTCACTCCCCATTAAAACACAGCAGTATTATACTGCTATTTATTATATTTATATATTATTACTGTATACTCTTCGATCATTGTCTTTTGAGCCAACCATTCGTGCTCCAGCTATAATGTAGCTGCAGACTGGCTATACCACGTATAACGAAATTCTCAAGCTCTGCTTGAATCTATTCTATATCTATCTATTTTATATATTATAAAGTCTACACAATGTAGCAAATTTTCTGCTGCAAGATAAGATGCGCGCTAAAGCCACCAAAAACCGCCCGTTTAGGAAAGTCTCTTGCCACATGAGTGTTTATTTGGCGCTCCACCCTAATAATATGGAGCGCCAACGTAAAAGGAGTTTGATAATGGTACAATACTTATTATTATAAACAGACTGTAAGCAAACAACAAGATTTTTCTTTATTTTGTTTACATAAAACATCAGAAAATTTAAAATTACAAACATTAAAAAATTAAAAGCACTATTTTATGAACCATGTATTTAATACAAATAAATAAATAGACTATTCTGCTACGTAAACATAGTGTAAAATTAAAACTACGGTACTTTTTTGTTATTACCTTATTGTATTTAATAAATAAATTGTAGTAGAAAGTAAACCCAACTATCAGTCGGATAAAACAAACAGTATATCTTTTAAGATGCTTCGTACAGGCAATTGCCGGCTGTAACCGGATTCAGAGTCGTTACGACAACGTTAATCTGACAGTTGGAATGGGGAAGATGGCATCCGCTTGCCGAGTAGTGGCTACATTTTGTCAAAAGTGAAATACAAATGTAGTCTGCATTTTAACGCATCTAAATTTTAATACAGTATCCGCGAGAATGGAAATGTGAATTCGATACATTCATGTTATGTTAAATTAGTTCAAATTTACTTATATTTGATGGTGTTAAGTGATTATACATACTTCCTACAAAGAAACCAACTTAGCCAGGTTAGCTGACTACCAGGACACACATTCTCAGCCTTACAAGCTTTGTAATGACCTTATGCCATGTATTTAATGATGTTTTTTTTTAAATATTATTCCAAAACAATATTTTAGAACATTGTTTATATATTCTCACAGTGAAAACATATAGAAAACACGGATATTCGAATGCTTTGTAATGCTAGTTGGTAAACCATAAATTATTCAATTCAGTGCACAACCACCCTTAGCATAAACTCTCTAAGCCATCATCCAAGAAGCAGAGACTACGGACTTCCATTTGGCACAATCCTGACATGCTTTTCAATAACGTAGTTTTAAAAACAAATACGAAACCGATTACAGATTTAGGCCTTTATGTTTTTTCCAAAAGATTACTGCAATAAAAATAAATATGATTTGTAATAAAGTGCTTTGGACACTATTGCATCAATGGAGACTAACCACCTGCGCAGGACAGAGTTATGGTGCACGAGTGTGTGCGCAAACACGGGTGCATTCTCTAATTCCTCGCTTTCATAGGACCGGCAATCCATTTGGACTACGGACTTCCATTTGGCACAATCCTGACATGCTTTTCAATAACGTAGTTTTAAAAACAAATACGAAACCGATTACAGATTTAGGCCTTTATGTTTTTTCCAAAAGATTACTGCAATAAAAATAAATATGATTTGTAATAAAGTGCTTTGGACACTATTGCATCAATGGAGACTAGCCACCTACGCAGGACAGAGTTATAGTGCACGAGTGTGCGCGCAAACACAGGTGCATTCTCTAATTCCTCGTTTTCATAGGAGCAGCAATCCGACATGACCGGGGAGAGAGAAGGTGCAGGATCACCGACTTTACATGCTTTCCGAGGCCCGGGGGTGAAACACCACCAAATTCCTGTCTCCGGGCTGCTCCTGAGAATTTCTTAACATAAAAACGCATTGGCCCGACCTGGGATCTGAACCGAGTCCTCATGATCAGCAGTCGCGCTTACGACTACTAGATCGATGCAGTCAAAAGATCCAAGTAACGTCCATTGAGACTGGCTGCCGTGACCTTTACACTGAAATTTTACTCATCACCACCAAGATTGGGAGTATTTCGACTAAAATTGCGTACCTTATACCCAGAATTACCAAATGATATTTGCTAAAGATCATACAGGTATACCCACCAACCTTGGAACAGCCCCATGAGAAGTTGGAGGTGATGTATGAGGGTATCACAGGAGCCATACATTCCTCTAAAGTTCACTACCCGGTGTTGATAGTAGGCTTCAATCCAAACTAGGTGCAAGGAAAGACTATGCGTTGAGGAAACTTTGGAATTGAAGAACGGAGGGGATTGGGAAGGTTTCTATATGAGTACTTTCTTCTAGAAGCAGCCCTAACGCTAGTAAACTTGGATTAGTCCCATGAGTTGTTGACTACTCGTCAACAACTTCTAGTAAGGTAAAAGGTAGATCCAACTTTGACGTGTAGTCAAAGTTGGATCTACCTTCTTTGACTGCACGTCCCTAAGTAAGTTATACTTGTAATAAATACATCAAATCAACAAAGGAGTCGATGTACGATCCTTTTTAGTACCACGTTTTTATTAAATCGCTTTCGTGTGTGTATGTCTGTTCGGGTCGAATTTAGTAAATTATTTTAAACTTACTTCCCGATGAGCTAGAGACTTGAAGTTTTAAACATACATCAGAATCAGATGACAATCTAAGAAAAAAAGTGATATATCAAAAATTTTCAAAACATCATTTTTAAGAATCTCACTTATTTAAACTGCTGACACAATAAAAACGTTGCAATTTGTAATAAATAATAATGGAATTGTACTATTTAGAAAAGGCAATACAATTCCAGATAGACAGACGTCTATCTGGAATTGTATTGCCTTTTCTAAATATTGTAAACAACAATGGACAAAGTTATACCTCGTAAGAAATAGCAAAAGAGATATTTGATATATTGAAAAGTAGGTAATATTCCCAGATATAATTTTTGTTTCTTCAACTTCTTGAAACGGCCTCAAAATTCCACGGTAGTGGGTCTGCCTCATGTTTAACTGCCTCATTGGTCTAGTGGTTGTTAACGGTCAGCAACCTCGTTTACGACCACTACTGTACCCTTGATAAACTGAAATATAATAGTTTCGTGTATATAGGATAAAAACATAGCTCAAAGCATAAATAAACCTATAGCAAATTATATTTTCTTAATTATTTTTTCAGTTTATTTTTCAAATTCAAAACATATAAATTTTTGTTTAAATTTTTAGTCTCCACTTACTGAGATCAATATACAATTACGGAGAAGAGGGATGTAGAAAGCCTTCTCGATTACCGATATCTATGCTGGAGCCCGCCTTGAGTAAAAGCAATTGCCGTGAAACCGATTTATTCACAACACAGTCAATTCAAGCAATTGAAAGCTCTTATACGATAAGAAGTTTATTAGCTATTATTTTGCTTTTTTTTTTGTAATTTTATTAATGATCATGTTTTGATTACCTAAGGGTTTATTCCTTTCACTTTTGGTTAAGAATATATATTATACCATCGGCCTTTAAAAATAACAATAAAGAGGATATCTGTAAAATTTATTTCGTCATTTCTTCTACAGGCAGAGGAATCTTATTTCAAAACGCTAGTAGAGTAAAAGACATGTTGATGTTTGAATAACGAAATTTAAATTTCTTAAGTCGAAAAATAGTTTTTATTCACCGACCGCATGGTGTGGTGTTGTAGTACCGTGGTACTACGCTGTGCATTCTGGTTCCTAGTCCTAGCAGGAGCCAATATTTGTGCAAAAGTACAAATGACAAATGTTGGCTACTTGCAAAAATAATCATAACAATAATTATTACATATTATCCATTAGTTGCGCCAACAGAGTCGATTACAAATTATAAGGGGGCAGTAAACAACTGCGTAAAAAAATGCAGATCCCTTATTTGGTTAGTATATGGTGAGATTGCTTTGAGGTCATATTAAGCGAAGTCCGATCATATATAAATGGCATCACTGCTACCACTGGCATATTGCCATATCGGTCGAAAAATGAAATAATAACCGAAGAGAATCTAAGATAAAAATGCAAAGACAACAATAAAACAAATCTGAACTGTTACCTTTTATACAGCTACCTGAAAATGAAATAAAACAACGATGATATGTTGCGGGTCTCCAGTTCAAAATCAAATTGGGGCAAAGTTTGTAGAAAAAAGGCATTAAGCTGTAACATGTTGTTGACCCCGTTAATTTTTTTTGTGTGAGTAAATGCATCTCTACTTGGTACGCCTTCGCCACGAAGAGGCGTATATAGACTTGAAGCATCAGTGTATCTCACGTCTTGAATAAAGAATCTGTACATTAAGTGCACTGGTCGACGGAGTACATATCCTTAAGGGGATTGCTAATTTGTTTCAAAACCACTTTTCAACAGGCTTCAAAAAAAGGAGGAGGTTCTCAATTCGACTGTATTTTTTTATGTGTGTTACCTCAGAACTTTTTTCTATGTGAATTGATTTTGATGATTCCTTTTTTATTTGAAAGCTGGTGCTTCTCATGTGGTCAGAGTCAGATCTTGATCAAATTCATCATATGAATTTGATCAAGATCTGACTAGTAGTTTTTGAGTTATCCTTAATAATGCGTATTTAATTGAATTCAACTACATTGATGATGTTCTCATTTTATTTATGTTGAATTCGGTTGTACAAAATTTTTAATTTTACCACTTGTCTGTGAAATCACCTCTGAGACCGCAACGTCAGGAGTTTGACTCTGCGGCTAACAGTACTAAAATATTTACGGTAATTATGGCCAAAGATATAATACAAACTATCAGCAAATCAAAACGAGGCAAGTTCCCTGACACGTTGGTTTCAATATCGAACACCTGAGGCATGCGGGATTTCATTTGCTTCTAGTATTGGCACTTTTGTTTTATCTATGTTTAAGTCACTCATACCTATCATAGGATCTGATGAAAACTTTGGTGGTACCTGTTTGAAAGAGTAGGAAGGGGGATGTGTCGAATACACTATCATAGCGAAAGTGCTTGACAGTGTGCTAAGCCAATATCTTAAAAGCAATAAATTTGGCCCAAACTGTCGACATAGACCGCCATTCTTAGTATGAGCATACTTTTATGCAGTACACCGATAAACACACTCCTATCTGTGCTTGTTTTTTTGGACCTTTCGCGGGCTTTTTATTCGATACCATATGATAATCTGTGGCTTAAGCCCTCAGATGGGAAAGCTCATACAGAGAACTAAATCCTTATTAGTGTTTGACGGCTCCGTGGCGCAGTGGCTTAGCAATGAGTTGCAGCGCTAAGGGCCGCGGGTTTGAATCCCGCACGGAACAAGTATTTGTATTGCCTACAAATAATTGTTTCGGGTCTGGATGTTTGTCCTTGTGCAATTTATGTTTGTAAACTGCCTCCACGAAACAGGAGAAAATCCTAGTGTGGGGGTAACGTTTTTTAAACAAAAAAAAAGAACTAACATAATGCATTAAGTTTTTATGAACACTCCATAAGACGCCTTTTCTGTCTGGGGGTCCGTCTGGGTAGGTAAAACTCTTTAACCTATCTCTGTCAACAAATAGCAGTGCATATAATGCTATGTTCCGTTCTGAAGGGTAAAGAGAGCTGGTGTGGAGCTGGTACAACCTACCAAAAGTCCACTGCTAAACATAGACATGACAAAAGTACAAATGACAATAGATTATAGATATATATTGGCCCCATAGATTGTCTTATAGAGGGGATATTCGTCATAGTTGCCACACTTGACGGGCGGTTTGGTAACCGCATTTTTATATTTATTTTCTTGTTATTAGGAAAACTATGCTGCCCACCGATGTGTTTCTCCCTGTCGCCTCTAACGACACCCACGGGCGATATGGGGTAGTGAATATTCTTAGACCGTTCCTACACGGTCAAATTTATAGCGTTGTAATATTTGCTTTTGGATGTGCTCCAAAAATAAACAAAAAACAGCACTTAATCATCATCAACTAAAATATATATTATACAGTCTATTTCACTAAAACATACGTAGAATGACCTCTATTTTTCACTACGTTATTAAGGCCCGAGACCGAAATATGAGAGGATCGTTATCCCAGCTTATGAGATGAAAGCACGCTATTTTATGTTAAGAAGTGTTAAACATTAGGATTAAAATGCAACAAAGACTCGCAGTAAATGAAATAAAACTGCCATTCATTAAGTTAAATAAAATTTAAACTTAAAAACAGTACTAGTGATGTAGATTCAAGTGGTAGGACACCTTCTCTGCCTTGTAAGGTACCACACTCCTATCTATTTCTGCCGCCAAATAACAGTGCTCGCACTGCTGTGTTCCGGTCGAAAGGATATAGAGAGTCAGTATAATGACAGGCTGTGAGGCATTCCATCTTAGACCTCAGAGGTGATCACGCATGTTTAGCCTTGTTTGTTTGAAGTTGGCTGCAGGAGTGCCCGTGGACTGAAGTAGCCACTTACCATCAGCTAGACTGTAAGTTCGTCTGTCACTTCAGATTTATAAAAAAAATAGTTACTCATACATAACTACAACAAATAAATATTCATTTTTACGTGAAAGAATAAAATTTAAGTCTGGTGCAAACAGAATCTGTAACAACACAGCAGAGTTAAGTCAGTTTCGCATCGACGGTTGTACCGATGCCGCAAAATCTATCCAAAAACGCTATATTCAAATTTCGAACATGTTAAAGCCAGCAGCATCACCAAATTTAAGATATTGGCTCTGCGTCCACAAGCCTGCCTGCTCTGCAAATCGTCTAAGAAATACGTACCATTTGGTACATTTTTGAAAAGGTCTAAGCCGCTAATGAAAATTATGACGCGGTCGCATGCGAGGTCGCCGTGACCGCCGCTTACCCCGGTTGCACTATTAAAATTACTCAGTAACAACTATTGAACATATTGTAAATAATAATGTTTTCTTATATTTATGCGAAGACTACACATTAAATGAAACTAATTTTTACGGATTATATCGCGTATAATTTTAACTTTTTAGTTCCCGACATTTCGGGTGTTTTACAGCACCCATGGTCACGGGGGGACTGAGGTGTTTGACGTCCCGATGTCATAGTTAGCCCGACTACCTTCAGTTTTTTGAATATTAATTTTTGGTTTGATCTGCGCAGAATGAGCTTACAGTATCTTGAAGTCTAGCAGTGGTATACTTGGGTTTGGATTTAATTTTATTAATTATAGGATCCCAAGCAGATGGCAGCACCTATACATCTTCTCTATTAAAATTAGGATGTTTTTTTAATTTCAATAGCCTCGCGAATCATCCTTGATAGGAATCGGTGTTCTTTTGCGAGGATCGCATTGCATAATCCGTAAAGATTAGTTTCATTTAATATTGTAAATCATCTCAAAACTTTAGTAGTAAATAAACTTTTAAACTTTTCTGTTTACCGGGCTATATGAAAATGCATGGATGATGTCGTACCAAGGATGAAAATGTATGAAAGACTTATTACAATCAGTGTCGCAATGGTGATTGGATTTCGATTTGTTTTATATCATCTGATTTGCTTCAGCCTTTAATTTTATAAGGTATGTTCACAAACCAAAATAAAATCTCGGCTTCACGTACTTTTAAGATATACGATGATTTTTCAATTTAACTATTGATAGCACAGCTAAGATCAGTTATCGATTGCTTAGGCTGTTAGCATAGTTCATGAGGAATAAATATTCATGTAAAAAAATTCCCGTGTGATATATTTTACAGATTTCATAGAGGGGAAGTTAAATATTTAGGATAATATAAAGGTTAATGTTCGCCAATCTGAGGTATCGCCAGATGGGGTATCATCGGGCCGTTTTTCTTTCAAGACAATCGTGGTCGAACAGTTACCGTAAATTCAGAGCGGTACATAGTTATGCCGACGGATTTTTTGGCTCGTAAATTGCAGAAATCGCGAGGGTACGTAGGAATACTTGGTTTCGGCAAGATGGAGCCACGTGTCACACTTCAAATGAGAGCATGCGCGTGGTAAGGGATATGTTTCCACAAAAACTGATTTCACGGAGAGGTGACATTTCTTGGCCCCCAAGGAGCCCTGATTTAAGTCTAGCAGACTTTTTTCTATGGAGACACCTTAAAGGTAGGGTATACTCCAATAATCCGACAAGGTTGCGGCAATTAAAGCTGAATATTCAACAAGAAATAGAATCCATTTCAAGAGAAACTCTTACGTAAGTTTTTCAGAATTTTCGTGCTCGTTTAGAAGAGTGTCGTTACCGCCAAGGGCGTCATCTTGATAATATAATTTACAAAAAATAAAATAACATTTAATTAACTTTACATTGTAACAAATTAAACGCTTTTAAATATAATAGTTTTTTTTACTTCCATTTTTCAAAAGTGCATTTCTTTCTGGGCCACCCTGTACAAAAAACGATTTTTTGTGATAAAGTTACATAAAAACATATATAAACTCTCACGCCTGTCATGCAGAGGGGTAGGCAGAGACTACGGACTTACATTAGGCACGATCCTGACACAAGTCTCTCGCTTATATTATATTATATTATTAAATTAATTCTAGTATAAATTCTAAGTACTAATAGTCAAACATCCACACACACACACACACACACACACACAAATACGCAGATAAATATGTTTTAGCTACATCTCTTCTAAAATTCCAATAACAAGCAGACGTTACACGTCTCGCTTCGTTACGATGTCTAGTGTATATTTTATAGGGTTGTTCACTTTTCACTTTAAATAAAATAATAGAATATATAAAAGGTCGGGGGAATAGTTTCTTCGTATTTGATATAAAAATTCAAGACATTTTTTTTTTTTCAAAGTTTAATTACTATTTATTATAATATAATATACTCGTATATGTGCCATTTTGTTTGATAACTTGTTGCCATCTTGTAGGTAGGGACATAATCCCGTTGCTGTATAAATCTTGGGATATTTGATAAAAAAAATGCGACAAATAATTTTGACAGTCCTCTCTTGATGTTAACCTAACACTACCTAAAGAATTCTGAAGAGACCGAAACAGTTGAAAATCGGAGGGTGCAAGATCAGGATTATATGGTGGATGCATTAACGCTTCCCAACGAAGCTCTCTCAATTTTTGTTGAGTGGTCAAATATGTGTGTGGTCTAGCGTTATCATGATGAAAGACCACTCCTTTTCTGTTGATCAATTCCGGCCGTTTTTTCTCAATTTCTTACTTGAGGCTCATTAGTTGTTGGCAGTAGAGATCCGAATCGATGGTTTGCCCGGCGGTAAAAGCTCATAATAAACGACGCCCCTCCAATCCCACCATACACACGCATCACCTTATTGCGTGTTAATCCGGGTTTCGCTACAGTCTGTGGAGCTTGACTACCCTTTGACCAACAAAACAAAAGTGTTAAAGATAAAAAAAGCAAAATGTCTTAACTGTGGTCCTTCAATACACACAAAAGATATACTTTAATAAGAATTATTCAGTTAAATCACTGTACTTTTTTCAGTTAAATTTTTAGTTTTCCAGAATTTTATAACTAGAAATGGAGTAAAAACATTTGCGCAATTTAAAGAAAATATCAATTCTTAAAACCGGAGCCGCATTTTATACGTCTACCATGCCATAATATGTGCGTGAGCTGTTTGACGACAGGAATATTAGAAAGTCGATTGAACAAAGTTTCAACTAAATAATTGGAAACTTATATTGTATATTGATTACCTATTAGCTAAGATAATCATGGTCAAACTCAAACACTACTACGACTACGAAATATAACAAAACCTGAACAAAAATTTTCAACATACCGGTGTGATTGATAGAAAGCACTATGTCCAATCGTGGGCTTAAAGAAGGCTGGTGATGTGATGTGAAGTAACCTTACGACGAACTGCAACTATGATTGCAGGTCATTTCGTAACATTTAACCAATTAAATTAATCATTTAAATCTGTACACATAAATAAATTTGAAGTGGCTGTCTATAATATCGAAATAACTGCCTTTTAAAACGCTCAGAGGTTATCACGCCATATTTTAGCTATATTTTATCCGAAAAACTCGAAGAATATTTTTGTAACATTGGTCATTTAGGACTACTATAAAAATCTAAAGGGGCGTACATTAATTTTGCCAATTTTGCCGATTTTTCGACGTGAGATTGGGTGAGATTCGGCTCGTTCCCCCCCTTAATCGTCTTACGTAATTAATTAACGCCTTATGATGCCACATTAATAGATCCCACCCAGGCGAAGCCGGGGTGGGTCGCTATTAAACAATAATCCATCAAATAAATCTTCAAATGATCCGGTGGGTGTCGTAAGAGACAATTATTGAAAATGTTAGAAGATCTTATGGCTTTTAACAGATGGCGGTGTAACCATCTCTTTACGCCAGACGTAAAATATCTAGACCGGCGATAGAGAGCAGCATCAAAGGTAAGACGTCTGGTACTGCGATCCTCAATACGTCTGCCAAGAGTTACGATTAAGGCGAATTCTCTCCACACTGAGAGAGGCCCATGTCCAACCGTGGATTTTTACGGCCTGAGAAGAAAAAGATACAACAATGTAATTTTTTTTTAGAACGTTACCACCACACTAGGATTTTCTCCTGTTTTGTGGAGGCAGTTTACAAACACAAATTGCACAAGGACAAACATCCAGACCCGGAACAATTATTTGTAGGCCATACAAATACTTGTTCCGTGCGGGATTCGAACCCGCGGCCCCTAGCGCAGCAACTCATTGCTAAGCCACTGCGCCACTGACAATATTCCAAAACTTCACTCGCCTATGTTTTACCAATATCTAGTTAATAATAAATACTGACGTTTGTTATCGTCAAATGGCCAAAATAAATGAACCATCAATTGCGGCTGCCCGAATTAATTAATTGAACAATTAATTTGATCACGTATCTACGCCTGTTCTGGTGTTTTATGTTTATAATAACTAAAGGTGAAATTATTAAAAGTTAATAACTTCATTATAATTGTAACTTTTAAAACTTCACTTGCCTTTTCCGTCTCCATTTATTCTCTAATCTGAGAAACCTCATTTCGAATTGAAAAAATGACATTGACAAACAAAATTTTATTTTCTTACGTCGATGAAATAAATATATTTCATTTAATTTCACACTATACTATTATCCCGTAAATTAAGATCAAAACATAATTAAATTGAACAATTTCTATTTAATTAAATTTTACTATATATAGCAATACCTTTTAAATTATTTAAGGTAAATGTTACTACGAATTCCAAATGATTAACATCGTTCCACTCAATTTTACGTTAATGACTTACGAAAGTTAATCGTAACCTCTCATTGTCGATGAATCTTCAAAGCTGTTTAATTTGTGAGTGTAATGCTTTCTGTCTCTTATTGTTCTTTGAAACGTTTTCTAATTATATTTATGGAGGATTTATCTCATATACATCTTCCATTCCTCTATACACAAACATAATTTTAGATATAGTATAGACGATCATTGTAGATAAGATAATCTAGACCCCTAGGATTTTTGTGATCGACACGCTGTTGATGACAGTAAAGTAAAATTTACATTATAGTTTTAAAAGTAGAGTAAGTATAGTTTACAGAACATAATATGGTACATACTTGTAATTTCTATAGCGTCTTGTCCTTACTGAGTATAAGCCTGCATATATAGTACGTTAATATTAAATGCAATTGCAACTGGCCAAAAATTGTGCCTATTAAGAGAATAAAGATTACGTCTCAGACCCTTTTACTCAGATCTTTTTCACCCTCGGGGATGACAACGCATCTGCATTTTGTTTCTCAATCGAGGATAGAAGTAAGTGTAAGTTTCTATAGGCCACAGCATTCACTTACCATCCGGTTAACTGTGTTCTCGTTTATCACCTATACTTCTAAATAGGTAATTTAAGAATTGAATTGTAAGTTATAATCGATTGATTTCGGCACTCCCAAACCAAATACAGTGTCATTAAAGACTAAAAATTAAAATTAAAAATTTTACTGCAAAAAGTACAGTGATTTAACTGAATAATTCTTATTAAAGTATTTATTTTGTGTGTATTGAAGGACCACAGTTAAGACATTTTGCTTTTTTTATATTTAACACTTTTGTTTTGTTGGTCAAAGGGTAGTCAAGCTCCACAGACTGTAGCGAAACCCGGATTAACACGCAATAAGGTGATGCTGTGTGTATGGTGGGATTGGAAGGGCATCGTTTATTATGAGCTTTTACCGCCGGGCAAAACCATTCGATTCGGATCTCTACTGCCAACAACTAATGAGCCTCAAGCAAGAAATTGAGAAAAACGGCCGGAATTGATCAACAGAAAAGGAGTGGTACCTTCATCATGATAACGCTAGACCACACACATATTTGGCCACTCAGCAAAAATTGAGAGAGCTTCGTTGGGAAGCGTTAATGCATCCACCATATAGTCCTGACCTTGCACCCTCAGATTTTCACCTGTTTCGGTCTCTTCAGAATTCTTTGGGTAGTGTTAGGATAACATCAAGAGAGGACTGTCAAAACTACATGTCACATTTTTCGATCAAATATCTCAAGATTTATACAGCAACGGGATTATGTCCCTACCTACAAGATGGCAACAAGTTATTGAACAAAATGGCACATATACGAGTATATTATAATATCGGATAACCGCATTTTATAAAATTCGGCGCGTACGATGCGGGTATAATGTGCGAGGTTTCATTGATTTCATACAACGAATTCTAAAATTCGGCGCGTACGGTGCGGACAAATGTGCGTTCAGCTTTAGAATCACGATCAATCTAACAGACTAATAAATATCTACAAAAAAAATATCTTTTTCTTCCTTTATATTCTTCTTTTGATTGAACCTATTATTATTTGTCGCTGATATCTAATTACTGATTTTATACAAATAAACGATCAAATATAGAGGATGACGGCTCTTGCTAGAGATCTGTCTGCCAGAAAGAGCCAACTGTCGGAGCTGAAGACCGAGTGTGGCAGCGTCGTTTCCGGGACACCTGAGATTTTGAGTGAGATTGAGAGGTTCTATGGGCAGCTGTACACGTCATCGTTGGAGCCACACGCAAGTGTGAGTAACGATCCAAGAGCAAGTCTTATCCGACACTATTCCGATGGTATTACGGACGTCAGTCTGAGCGAGATTAGATTGTCTCTCCAGCACGTTAAAAACGCCAAGGCCCCAGGCGAGGATGAAATTACAGCGGAGCTTCTGAAAGCGGGTGGAAAACTGGTACTTGTAGTCCTTCAGAAGCTCTTTAATTCCGTCCTCCATGGTGGCACTACACCGGAGGCGTGGAGCAGAAGTGCGGTGGTCTTGTTCTTTAACAAAGGCGACAACGCTCTCTTGAAGAACTACAGACCGATTTCCCTTCTGAGCCGCGTCTACGTGCTGTTTTCGAGAGTCATTACGAATCGTCTCGCATGCAGACTCGACGACTTCCAGCCTCCCAAACAAACCGGTTTCCGAAAAGGCTTTAGCACCATAGACCACATACATACCCTTCGGCAAATTGTACAGAAGTCCGAAGAGTACAATTTGCCACTACTTGGCGTATGTGGACTATGAGAAAGTCTTTGATTCCGTCAAAATTTGGGCGGTGCTGCAGTCCCTTCAGCGGTGCCAAGTTGACTGTCGGTATATCGAGGTGCTGAAGTGTTTGTACAGTAGGGCTACGATGGCTATCCAAGTACAGAACCAGAGTATGAAACCTATCCAACTGCAGAGAGGTGTAAGACAGGGTGACGTTATATCCCCGAAATTCTTCACCGCTGCATTGGAAGACGTTTTCAAGCTACTGGACTGGAAAGGATACGCTATTAACATCAACGGCGATACATCACTCACCTTCGATTTGCCGACGATATAGTCCTTATGGCAGAATCGCTGGAGGACCTAAGCACTATGCTCAATGACCTCAATAGTGTCTCCCAACGGATAGGTTTTAAGATGAACATGGACAAAACAAAGATCATGTTTAATGTCCATGTCACACCTATGCCGGTTGTTGTTGGGTTCGAAGTTCGAAGTTGTTGACGAGTATGTTTACCTGGGACAAATAGTCCGACTAGGTGAGTCCAACTTCGACCGAGAGGTCAATCGACGGATTCAACTCGGTTGGGCAGCGTTCGGGAAATTACGGCACATCTTTTCGTCAGGTATACCTCAAAACTTGAAAACTAGACTGTACAACCAGTGCGTGTTGCCAGTGATGACCTATGGAACTGAGACGTGGTCCTTCACTGCTGGCCGTATGAGGAAGCTCAAGGTCGCCCAGCGAGCTATGGAGAGGGCTATGCTCGGGGTTTCTCTGCATGATAAACTTAGAAACGAGGATATCCGCAGTAGAACCAGAGTGACCGACGTAGCCCAACGGATTAGTAAGCTGAAGTGGCAATGGGCCGGCCATATAGCTCGAAGAATTGATAACCGATAGGGAAAAAAGATTCTCGAGTGGCGGCCTCGTACCGGCGGACGAAGTGTAGGGCGTCCCCCAACTAGATGGAGTGACGACTTGGTAAGACATGCAGGAAGTCGATGGATGCAGGTGGCTCAGGACCGTTCTTTGTGGCATTCCTTGGGGGAGGCCTATGTTCAGCAGTGTACTTGTGATGGGCTGTAATGATGAAATGATGATGATGACGGCTCTGTGGTGTAGTGGCTTAGCAATGAATTGCAACGCTAGGGGCCGCGGGTTTGAAAATTGCATGGAACTAGTATCTGTATGGCCTACAAATAATTGTTCCGGGTCTGGATGTTTTTCCTTGTGAAATCTATGTATGTAAACTGCTCCCACGAAAAAAATTCTGGAGTGGAGTTAAAGCTTAAAAAAAAGATTAAGAATACCAGTTCTGCAACACTTTTTTTTCACCTTAAGAAAATTCCTTCTAGTAATTACACCTGCATTGTAAGTAACCGTGTAGTTGCGGTGTACGATCCACTATCCAGACGATTCCTTGGGTATCGTAAAAGGCGACAGAGGGAAACAAAACAGCAAAAGAAATTAAAAAAAACAGCGGTTGTCATCCGACCTGCCAAGCGTCGCATCATGGCAAATATCCCCCCTATGAAACAATCTATGGGGGAGGCCTATGTTCAGCAGTGGACTTTTTTTATGCTGTAATGATAATGGTAATGAATCACACTTGTATATACTATAACTTTATTCAAAAATTGAAACACTGTGCTATACTTTTGAGGAAGACTCATAAATAAATGATCAATAATTTTTTGTTAAACAGTAAACGAAATTCTGCGTCGCATTTTAAAACTCTTGGATACTCGTATATCCCCCGGGACAATGAAATAATACACAGTGTACATATACATATAAACAGGGACACTAGTGTCACTAATGCGCGTTGCAGACGGCGCTGTCATAAACATTATTTACCGGCTCCAAGTAAAAGCTTTTAAGTGTATCATTGTATAACAACCTCTGCTATACAATGTGTAATAATTTTGAGTGTTGTTTGAATGTAGCTACAGTTATTATTTTTATATAAAAACCTTTTAGGTATATAAATTTAATTGATAAAGTGAAACATAATCCCGCGAAAAGGTTCGCGCAATTCTGTATCGTTTAGAGTATTACACTATGTTTCGATGAAATATTATTTTATAATATTAAAGTGATAGCAATCGTATATTTCTAGAATCTACTTCAAGAAATGAAGTGAGGCCATAAGACCTAATATATATCTAAACAGTAACGTACAGGTATTAAAAATATAATTTTATATTCAATATAAATTATAACCAAATTTTTAGATTTAGAAAGAGCCCAGAGGTCGCTTCTAAAAGTAATGTATTTTAAGTCCTACAGGTACAGTAGAACTTTACAGGTTTAGTGATTTACTCACGGTCAGAAAACTATACTCTCATACACTCCAGCTAACCTGGATAGAAGGTGGTGTTGTGGTACACACCCTAGGGTCCATACTGTTTTGCTAGACGTCAGTATACCACACAATCAACATATATATATATATATATATATATATATATATATATATATATATATTTAATAAATTGAATTTTAAATTAAATACCGGGTGTTTGTGAAACGCCCCCGAATACGAAGACAGATGATAGTACTAAGGATACCTATGATGATGGGTCACAAAGAAATTCGATCCCGAATAATCATGAAAATACTTAAACATAAAACCAGCAGTGAAACTTAAAAAAGAAAATCAGCTGACAATAGGGTCAATAACCTCGCGGGCGCCGAACTCTTATCTAGATCGGTACGAAACAATGCATTAGGTATACTACTCACTCTACCCTTCCCTTTCACACACACGCTGCTTCGTGTTGCCGCGCGCTGTGAAATTTACACATGCTTCAAGGACGTTACAACGTGTGCATTTGTTTTGGCGGGATTGATTAATAATTTTAGTTTTTGAGACAGTTCCGTCTTGACTATCACGAGCGATAGTTCAATTGTTTTGTTTATTAAATTATTTTCGTTATTATTTGTTATTTATTAATTAATGATATTGTTCTTGTTGTTACGTTTTGTGTTTTTTGTTTTGTTTTAATAATGCCTAACGCGTAGGTACGTTTATAGTGTTCGTGAATACGGCAACATGTTAATGTGCCTTGGAGAATCTCATAAGGCCACGGAGGATCGGTAAGCTGTTTCATACCTAATTTTTTTTAAATAACTTAGTACTGAACTGATCTGAATAGGTACATAACTGAATACATCAGAATAATAAACATACCTACACAATGGATAAAAAAGCATGACTCTAACCTTGTTAACATTTTATTTAAGTATTTTTTCATTAGCGGGGAATCGAACCAGTTATTTGGTTTATTTAACCTAATTTTTTTTAAATAACTTAGTACTGAACTGATCTGAATAGGTACATAACTGAATACATCAGAATAATAAACATACCTACACAATGGATAAAAAAGCATGACTCTAACCTTGTTAACATTTTATTTAAGATTTTTTCATTAGCGGGGAATCGAACCAGTTATTTGGTTTATTTAACCTGTGAATTCGAATTAAAGTGGCTACGTGGAGACAAGCACAGTGGCAAAATAGTAGGTCAAGTAGATAAGTTAGGTATTTAGACAAGTGTTGTAAATTATTAGGTATTGTGGTACCATCGCTAGTTGCGGGCCGCGCGAATACGGCGTTCGCGCGTACATTGACCCCTAGTCAGCTGATTGTAATTCAGTAATTCCACTGCTGGTTTTATGTTTAAGTATTTTCATGATTTTTTTACTGATATTAACGTTTTATTTAACTATACCAACACGATGGAGCGTAAATAAAGCTAATAAAACGTTATGAAAAGATGATTTATTTTTCATCAGGATCTATTTTATATTTCACCCATCATCAAAGATATAGTTAGTAATGTCGTCTGTCTTCGTTTTCGGGAGCGTTTCAAAAATACCCTGTATACTAGTATTATAGTGAAGAATTTTTACTATATGTATACTAGTATTTTTTTATTATTTTTAGTTTAGTTTTTTTTTTAGCCCTGTAGAATGTACTTAATTATTATTTTCCTTCGTTTTTCCTTTGTTTTTAAACTTTATCAGGAAATAAAATTATAAAATATGATTATATTTAGGTACTTTTGCCCCAAATTTTGTTTATTTTAAAATCTCTTTTATAATATTCTAAAATTCATGAGAAAATAAAATGCTGTTGTTGGAAAAGAATGCTCTCAAAACGCCCACTTCAAGTTATTTATCATCTGTTTCTGAAAGACTTGAATTATGATCGATATTACAAATACTTATCGGGTTTTGCGAGTCATTCAACAACGATTTTAGTTAACGTTTGGAACTATAAAAAAGAAATTACTTTTAATTTCCTATGTAAGTATACTATTTTACAAAATATCAACCACACCTGCTCGGGATGCACCCAGCCAATTAACGGACTAGTCTTTGGTGATCCAATGTTGGTGATTTTTTTTAAATATATATACAATATAGGTGACATGCGAGCCCACAGTTCACCTGATAGTAATTAATGTGCTCCAGACCAAATTTCAGTCACTGCGGCTAGTCTTAATGGAGACTAGCTATCTGCGCAGGACAAGATTATAGTGCCCGAATGTATGCGCAAGCACAGGTGCACTCTCTATTTCTCCCTCATTCTCATTTTCCGATGGGACGGTAATCCGACATGATTGGGAAGAGATGGCGCAGGAACAACGACTTTACGTATTTTCCGATGCACGTGGTTGTAACATTAAGATTCAAAATGCAGGTGTGTTGTCACCCCTGAGGACTAAGATCGTATGCCTCGTTAGCAGTAAAAAGGGTATCCGGTTCTCTACACTCATCATAAGATACACAGCACTAATCTGCTTTTTGCTGGTATGGTATCTGATTATCATTTTACTTTTTTTAAATTTTAGTTTTACGCAGATTTTATGAAGTCAAGTTCATGAAGCCATATACATATGCAAGCATATTTTCAATTTAACGCGTAATGAATTAACAAGTACAGGGAAGTCAAACAAAACCAATCCAGTTGTATCGCGGAGTGAGACAGGGGGATGTTATATCCCCTAAACTGTTTACTAATGCACTGGAGGATGTTTTAAGACCCTAGACTGGAAAGGACGCGGCATTAATGTAAACGGTGAATACATCTCACACTTACGCTTTGCTGATGATATCGTCGTCATGGCAGAATCGCTGCCAGAACTTCAGGACTTGCTGAACAGACTGAATGAATCCTACCGACATGTTGGTCTGTGTATGAATCTGAACAAGACAAAAGTTATGTTCAACGATCACGTCATGCCAGTTCCAATTACTGTTGATGGTGAAATTCTCGAAGTTGTCCAGGAATATACCTACCTCGGGCAGATATTGCAACTAGGTAAGAATAACGTCGAGAAGGAAGCCGATCGGAGGATTCAGTTAGGCTGGGCAGCATTTAGAAAGCTCCGTCGGGTTTTCTCGTCGCCCATACCGCAAAGTCTGAAGACAAAAGTGTTCAACCAGTGCGTCCTGCCCGTACTCACTTACGGTGCCGAAACGTGGACACTGACAATACGGCTACTCCATAAGCTCAAAGTCGCTCAGTGAGCGATGGAAAGAGCTATGCTCGGAGTTTCTCTGGTAGATAAAATTCGAAATGACGAAATCCGCCGGAGAACCGAGATTACTAACATAGCCTTCCGTGTTTGTAAACTGTAGTGGTAATGGGCTGGCCACATCTGTCGCAGAGGTGACAACCGGTGGAGTAGACGTATTATAGAGTGGAGACCACGTATAGGCAAATGTAGTGTGGGACGCCCCCTGACCAGATGGAGTGACAATCTGCGCAAACTGGATGCGTGTAGCCGAAGATCGGGCTAAGTGGCGCGCCTTGGGAGAGGCTTATGACCAGCAGTGGAATGCCGAAGCCTGATGATGATGGTGATGATGAATTAACGCGTTCTAATAGAAATCTCCTAGATCTTTACTGGGTGATGCTGGCGTAAGAGAATCCATCATTTCTTTCGTCTCGTGGGTGCCGTAAGAGGCGACTATGGGAAACCCCCAGAAAGATTGTCATAAATAATCAGACTCATTGGACGGGCAGCAGCTTTCAAGGCGGTTGTCAATTCTCCGCCCAAACAAGATGATTAAAGCAAATTATCTTTAAAGCAGGGGAAGTCCATGTCCAGCTGTGGACTCCTACGGGTAGATGAATCAGAAAAAGAAAAGGAATATAATTCTGAAGTATTTATTTATTGTGATAGGTAAACAAACCAGGAGATGGGCAGCAGCATCTTCCTAATAACGACTAAAAATAAAAAAAACTGCGGCTACCAACCCGCTTATCAAGCGTGGCAATTATGGCAAATATCCCCCCTATGATACAATCTATAGCAGAGGCCTTTTTTTTGTTTTACATGGGGAAATGTCTACGCATACCCGCCTCGCGGGGGCAAGGACGGGTTATGTCGGACTCGCACCAACTAAAACCCCATGGTGTTCTACCTCCGTTGCATATTGGCAGGGCCACGGGAACGCTTTCGCACACATCCGCAGCCCCACCAGCGCTGGCCGTCCCATGGCGGCCCCTCCTCGGGAGAGGACTACTTACTCCTCTATCTCCTTCTCAGGTTAGGCGCGCCCTCTTCCGCGGCCTGCACAACGGACGCCCCTGTGTCCGATGCCCGAAGGCCATGGGGCCAGGAAAATGAGCACTTAGAAGCACTAACTTTCCTGACCCCAGCGGCGGATCTGGTCTGGCTCCGCTGCCAATCAAGATTCGGCTATGGAAGGTAGGGAGAGTGGCGCCTCGCAATACCGACGCTCCTCTCCCCCTGCAGCCCCACCACCACCGCATCTATCAACGGTGTGGCCCCGTGAGAGTCGCGGAGGATAGGGCGAGTGGCGCATCGCCATACTAACACTCCGCTTCGGCTGCAGCGATAGAGGAGAAGACACCCCACTCGCCGCAGCCCATCAACGCACATCCGAAGTGGGCTCGCCAAGCCCACTCGGAGTGGCCACCTCGGCCTCGGGCCAGCCATGTGGGTTCCTTTTAGTTCACCGCGGGTATGAACAAGCCACGGCTACTAAGACCCCCCCCGTCACGTCAAGGCGGGAATCCGTTCGGGGGGGATAGCAGAGGCCTATGTTCAACAGTGGACTTTAATAGGCTGTAACGGTAACGGATAGATATAGGTTGCAAAGAGTGATACATTTTTATCAATTGAAATTGAGGCAATTTGTCAATGCATAATAAAGTTTTGCAAACTTTATGTTCACAATTAGAATTACAATTGAACTTTTACATAATCGCGAAAATTGTTTTGCGTGCTACAAGTAGCGTGGCATTACCATATAAAAATATATATCCACTGTATTGTAGAGACGTAAGTATTACGTAGGTATGTACGTATATTACTATAATTATTTTTACCGGGTCTGGCTGTTTATCATGGAGTAATATACTAAGTACGTAACGATCTGTAATTGAACCTACAACCCACAACTTGCAGTCAAATCTAAAGTCCCTGCGCTAAAGAGCCATCAACTCGGAATCACTAACTTAATTTGACACTGCAGGCCACCGTACCGGTGCGGTTGTAAAACTGAAAAGGCGTGGAAAAAATACATAATATTTTACATTTTACTGTAAACTTTATCTTCAACGTAACCCTTAAGTCCTGAAAAATAATAAAATTTTAAAATATTCATCAAGTTAGGACGGGGAGGTACGTTTTACGTGCAGTATAATCTATTTTCAACAGAGTTCAAAAAACGAGAGATTTTAGATTCGACGGATATGTTTTTTATGAATGTTTACCGATCTCAATTATTCTTTTTTTAAATAAATAGGTGCATATTTATACGTCATTCTTTTTAAACTGAACTTTTGATAATAAGTATTTTTTTTTACTTTTGATAAGAAGTATTTAGTACGGGGTTTTGGCACCGACAGTAGCAACAAATACTATCGGGTGAGATTGTAGACAAACACTAGCTTTAATTATAATCTATTGCAATAGGATCACCTCTTACTATTTATTGGCCACAGTACCCACTTAATATGAGATAGCATGTGTGCTTCTCACGCTTACTCGTACCCTAAATTAAATTATTTCAACCGAAACCAACTTTTGTTTTTTACAGAAATAGGCGTAGTAAACGAACAGACAGTCTTCCTAATTGGTGGATGCTGTGGACCATTCCGGTTCTGGTATATTACCATAAGAAACACAGCAAGCAGCATTATAGTGCTATTTTACGTTGGTATTTTTTGCGAACGTGGTCTTTCTCAGACGAGCTGACCCATTCTGCAGCCATAATATGCTGCATCATAACTCGGTACAGTCAGTCTATAAGTTCAGATACTTTTATTCTGATAAACTCTGTATCTTTGTCACTTTAGGTTAAGCTCTTCTACACTTGGGAAATGATAACTACTCGTTAGCCAATTTGACTTTCTGCGATCGTTATCGCTTATAGAAAACTGTGAAAATGAATTGGAATGGCATATCTTAACGTGACTGTCACGTAAAATTGATTTCATTCATTTTTTTTCTAAAAATTAATCTTAGTCTAGCCCCGCTGACCTATTCAAGCCAAAGCTTGTGAAATTCGTTACAAAATCATCAACTCCAAAAATTGATATCTCTTATAAATTCATGAAATTTTGTTTTCTACTTTAAATTACGACTTTTCAATTTCATAAGAGCGTTACGCGTTACATCGAAGTTACGCTATAAATTTAAATTCATGAGCGATAAAATCCACTAAACGGGTCCCACGCGCGTATTTGAAAGAAATTTTCGCAACTTGTCAAATCAAAGTCAAGGGAATAAACATTAAAACAGTATTTTGTGTATAAAAGTTCCGTCGGATTACTTCGTTTGCGCCAATAATGACAAAGTTGAAGAAAATGTTTTAATACTAAGCTTGTCATTTTTCAGTGCGTGTTATCTTTTTATTAAGCACAAGATGACAACATTTCTCAATATACGCAACATATGCATGTATAAACGATAACGTTCCACACTTTTAAGTGATGGTGTAAACTGTTTGAAAATCCATATTACACATCACCCCTATGAGGCAATCTGTGGGGGAGGTCTATGTTCAGTTCAACACAAACTGATGTAAATAATCTTAAACAATATTTAGTGATTAAATTATAAATACTTATGCTACACATTTAGTAATTAATTCCTAGAAGCGTTAAATCGACAAGAAAAGCTCATGACTGACGACATAACCGAAAACCAGGAAAACCGTATTCGGGAAAAATAAATTTAAAATTGTGGTATTTTTTACTTATTTTAACCCAGTACTTGACTATATTTCGACCTGGTAGTAAGTGGTGATATAGCCTTAGGTGATAAATCACACTATCTTAACGTAATCCTTAAAATCAAAATCATAGTGCACCTCATAAATTATTTATTATCAGCCTTCTCAAAAAAATTCTTTGTACAATTATAAAAAGCGCATACAACTTGAGGATCTATGTAGATGTTTTGTTACAATATTTATAACATTTTATATGACTCGTCCAGATTTACAATCTGTATACTAATGACCAAAGTTTATAGGTAGTTTTCACCACAGTTTATTGGACACTATCGTTGGAATAACTTATTGTTATTTCTAAACTAATTTGTAACAATGTTAATTCAGTTACAAATTTATTCCGTTTAGTACCGTAAATGTTGCCAAATCCGTAAATGTCGGCCCAAATGAAGTCTGATCGCTCCCATGCTATTTGAATTGAAAGTTTAATTTCCTAGTTCCTGGAGCTAACTTTGTTGACACGCGCCTTTGGGATGTCACTTCCAACTTTAGCGTTTTAACCATTATTTTGATAAAAAAATAACCGACAAATTAAAAAATATTTCTTCTTTTAAAAATAAGTTTATTTTAAAAGTAAAAACCATAATTACAACTTATATAGATACAAATGAGTTCTTGAGTCAACCCACTATCGTACTGCAGCCATAATACAACTAATGTGTGTCTCTCCCACGAGGGTAGCACTTGATAATATCTAATTATCAATCAAGTATCTATAATTGTTTAATTAAAAATTGGGTATTTAATTTAATTAGGACTATGAAATATTATTAACTACTATAAATTAATTAATAATGACTTCTTGTTTTATTATATCAATATAATTAACATTAGAGTACATAATATAAGCAGAGACAGTCTACACATACCCACCTCTCGGGGGACAAAGACAGACTAAATTATGTCGAACTTACAACCACAAAATCCTCATGGTGTTCCACCTTCGTCGCATATTGGCAGTGCCTCACCACCGCTTACGCACACATCCGCATTACCGCGGCACGGCACGGGCGGCTGCGTGACACAGTGGCGTAGCAGTGAGTTCGAATCCCGCACGGAACAGGTATTTGTATGGCCTACAAATAATTGTTCGAGGTCTGGATGTGTCTCCTTGTGCAATTTACGTTTGTAAACTGCCTCCACGATACAGGAGAAAATCCTAGTGTGGGGGTGTGGGAACGTTTAAAAAAATAAAAAAGCAAATCTAATCAACTACCAGCGTAACCTAACTTCCCTAACCAGACCTACCCGACTCCACTACGTGGCGGCCATTGAACCAGGAAAAACAAGCACTCTGAAGCACTAGCCTTCCCGAACCTAGCGGCGGTTCTCGCCTATACCTCCGCTGCCATCTAAGTTTCGGCGGAGTATAGAGGAACTGGCGCATCGTAATTACCACTCCTTTTCCTCTGCGATTCCAACTTAGCTTCAAGACGCAGGATGAAAAGACAATTGTATTACTGCGGTTTACGAACACGCATCCGAAGTGCGTTCACCAAGTCACAAGTCCACCTCAGGCCGGTTCTGTAGGTTTCTCTTAGTTGACCAAGTTACGTCTATTAAGCTCACCCCCTTCCAAACTCCCGCAAGAAGTAGGAACCCGTTCAGAGGGGCACCAGGACCTTCGAACTAACTCCCGTAACTAAGTCGGGTTACACGGAGGTGTTTTGGCACCTGGCCTCAATAATGTGATCGCGCGCTGTTTCCACGCGCCCCTACATAAAAAAATAATGGTTAGCTCCAATTTCATCTAGACTCAGAGCCACCATCACCGACGTGTGAAAACGTTACCGTAGTTCCGACAAATGACGAAAAGAATAACTCAATTGCATTTTCACAAGTACGATTCCGATACAATCCTCCGACACCCTCTCATCCAAATGGGTTCAAATATAAATAAATGAAAAAATAACATTCCATTCGAAAATATATGACATTCTTCCATTTTTACATCCTTATATTATTTAAAGCCTTTAAGTTTAAACTTTTTAATTTTAATTACAATTCAAAACATATTTGATTTTAATTTGCAAAATTTTTAAGGTTTTTGATAGACTAATCGTAAAACTCTCCCAAATACGCGATTCATCATCATCATCATTACAGCCCTTCACAAGTCCACTGCTGAACATAGGCCTCCCCCAAGGAATGCCACAGCACGGTCCTGAGCCACCCGCATCCATCGACTTCCTGCATGTCTTACCAGGTCGTCACTCCATCTAGTGGGGACGCCCTACACTTCGTCCGCCGGTATGAGGCCGCCACTGAGAACCTTTTTCCCCATCGGTTGTCGGTTCTTCGAGCTATATGGCCCATTGCCACTTCAGCTTACTAATCTGTTAATATGTCGGTCACCTGGTTCTACTGCGGATATCCTCATTTCTAAGTTTATCACGCAGTGAGACCCTGAGCATAGCCCTCCATAGCTCGCTGAGCGACCTTGAGCTTCCTCATCCGGCCAGCAGTGAAGGACCACGTCTCAGTTCCGTAGGTCATCACTGGCAACACGCACTGGTTGTACAGCCTCGTTTTCAAGTTTTGAGGTATACCTGACGAGAAGATGCCGTAATTTCGAACGCTGCCCAGCCGAGTTGAATCCGTCGATTGACCTCTCGGTCGAAGTTGGACTTACCTAGTCGGACTATTTGTCCCAGGTAAACATATTCGTCAACAATCTCGAGCTTAGTGTCCCAACAACTACCGGCATAGATGACATGGACATTAAACATGATCTTTGTTTTGTCCATGTTCATCTTAAGACCTATCCGTTGGGAGGCACTATTGAGGTCTTGATATAGTGCTTAGGTCCTCCAGCGATTCTGCCATAAGGACTATATCATCGGCAAATCGAAGGTGAGTGATGTACTCGCCATTGATGTTAATGCCGTATCCTTTCCAGTCCAGAAGCTTGAAAACGTCTTCCAATGCAGCGGTGAAGAGTTTCGGGATATAACGTCACCCTGTCTTACACCTCTGCAGTTGGATAGGTTTTGTACTCTGGTTCTGTACTCGGATAGCCATCGTGGCCCTACTGTACAAGCACTTCAGCACTTCGATATACCGACAGTCAACTGGCACCGCTGAAGGGACTGCAGCACCGCCCAAATTTCGACGGAATCAGCTTCACAGTCCACATAATAGATATAGTGGCAAATTGTACCTGACTTCTGTACAATTTGCCGAAGGTATGTATGTGGTCTATGTGCTAAAGCCTTTTCGGAAACCGGCTTGTTCGGAGGCTGGTCGTCGAGTCTGCGTGAGACGATTCGTAATGACTCGAAAACAGCACGACGCGGCTCAGAAGGAAATCGGTCTGTAGTTCTTCAAGAGCGTTGTCGCCTTCTTGAAGAACAAGACCACCGCACTTCTGCTCCACGCCTCCGGTGTAGTGCCACCATGTAGGACGGAATTAAAGAGCTTCTGAAGGACTTCAAGCACCGGTTTTCCACCCGCTTTCAGAAGCCCCGCTGTAATTCCATCCTCGCCTGGAGCCTTGCTGTTTTAAGGTGCTGAGAGCCATTCTAATCTCACTAAGACTGACGTCCGGGATATCATCGGAATAGTGTCGGATAAGACTCGCTCTTGGATCGTTACTCACACTTGCGTGTGGCTCCAACGATGATGTGTACAGCTGCCCATAGAACCTCTCAATCTCACTCAAAATCTCAGGTGTCCCGGAAACGACGCTGCCACACTCGGTCTTCAGCTTCGACAGTTGGCTCTTCTGGCAGACAGATTCTGGCAAAGACTTTGAGCCCTGGTTCCGCTCGATCGCTTCTTCAATACGAGCTGTATTAGTTGCGCAAGTCCCGCCGCATGCATTTGGAGATCTGTCTGTTCAGTTGCCTGTATGCTATCAAATCTACTGAAGATTGCAGCCATTTCCCGTCTAACAGCCATGAGATTAAGAGTGATCGGAGAGTTTTTGTGTTCTTCTGCGGGTCTTACAAAACTTAGCTCCGACCGCATGGACAGTTTCACGAGCTTGTCATTCATATCGTCCACTGCATTGCAATCTTCTAGGCACTGAAAACGGTTTTGTAACTCGAGCTGAAAGGTTTCGGACTTTGATTAGAGCACGAGGGGACGGAGCGTTGACTTTATTAGACGACACCTCTCCAACTTAACGTTTAGGATCAGTGCCTCTCAACCATTCGGTGATCGCTACCAGTTTTCACTCGCGATCACTGAGACATCACTGAACAGTTGGCGTCTAGTCGTCATAATGAAGTCAATCTCATTTTTGTCGAACCGTCGGGGCTCGACCAGGTCCATTTCTGTGGGGCTTCTGGAAGAAAGAGTTCATCATAAAGAGTCCCTCTTCTCCATGAAGTCGGCCAGCTGCTGGCCCCTTGGGTTCCGTTGCCCTAATCCGAATTTCCCTACTAGCTCACCGTCTCTCTCTTGTGCCTAGCTTTGTTGAAGTCTCCCATTAACACCGTATAGGGTTTTAGAGGAATGCATGGCTCTAGAGATATCCTCACTTCCTCCACCTCCTCATCGGGGTGTGCCGAAGTTGGTGCGTAAACCTGTATGACCTTCAGCGAATACCGTTTGGTGATTCTGAGTATAAGGTACGCAACCTCGTCGACACACTCCCAATTTTACAACGTTGTTAACGAGAGACTTGTGGACGATAAATCCGACACCTCCTTGGGACAGATGGTCGCTCCCGGTGATAGAACAAGTTGCCGGATTCGAGGATTACCGTGTCTCCCCTCTTCGGACCTCGGATAATCCTATAATATTCCAGCGCAACTTGTCTATCTCTTCCAGCTCCAGGATCTTCTCGTCAGTCCTCAGGTGCGTGCGTTATAAGTTGCCAGGTCGAGTCGTCGTAGGTGGCAACCGAACCTCCACCGGAGATTTTAGCACCCCTGCCCCGCCGTTACCATGGTCGCCACTGTAGCCAGGAATAGCGGGGCTGCCGGACCAGGGGCCGTTTCTTCGTAACTTTCTTCATTGGGGGGATATTGCCGTAGTTGCCACGCTTGGCGAGCGGGATTGGGTTTAATAAAATCGATTTTATAGATAATAAATTTTAATTCGCTACGTACCTTTTTGTTTTATTACATTAACTTTGAAAAGTGGGTATTTGAAATTGCAGCTCAAAAAAAGGGTTCAATTGAGCTGTTACATTAAAGTTCAGATTAACAAATTCGATGTTTTTTATTATACTAATGTATTTTAGGGAATAACATAAACAGAATTAACCTAATCTTTTATTGAACAATACAAATGAAAATTTCTGGTATAGAATCTGACAAATTTGGAGATGATTAAACCTAAATATATCCAAAACAGAAATATATAACTATTAACAATAAAAAAAACTTTTAAAACACTTCATCATCACTTATAATTATAATTATGAATGTAATCTGTAATCGCCAACTATAATTATAACTGAATTTGTTAATCAACATTATTCAAAAATTTATAAATATTAAAAATAGATATCGCTCTAAATTTATAACAAATATTTCTAGACAGGTTAGGTAGTTTCACTAGGCAGCCTATTTATTAGTGAAGTAGTTCGTCGGACTAATTGCCCCGTAATTCTTTTAGAAATAAGAGGAGGCTATATAATATGTAGACTTTAACTTTACTTTTATTATATAAAATTAAATTTATATAATCTTAGAATCACTACGCAAAGATTAAACTAACACTACTGAATGTCATTATATGTAGAGGCGGTGTAAGAATGTACACTATCCCATATCATCCCGCGGGTGTCGTAAGAGACGACAGAGGAAACAAATCAGGAGATGGGCAGCAGCGTCTTCCTAATAACGACTAAAAATAAAAAACTGCGGTTGCCAACCCACTTGCCAAGCGTGGCAAATATGGCAAATATCTCCCCTATGTGGCAATCTAAGCGGGAGGCCTATGTTCAGCAGTGGACTTGACAGCCTAACAGTGGACAGCCTATTGACTGTAACGGTAACAGTAACGGTAACTGAATGTTATTAAAAATTAATCGAATAGTTATTCTAGACATACAAAAATACATAAGTTAGTATTTTATTCATGAACTTTATATTATGACACAATTTCCCAAACATAGTTGAAACTCGACATCTGTTGTTAACGTTTGGCAATTCTAGATATTATTACAAAAGAGAAACATTTAAGTTGACCATGATATTTTATGTACCAGAATTGTTGATTTCCTTAAACATAAAATAAAAATAAATTATACCAATTATTTTGTTACCCCAAAAGCCAAAAGAACTGATAAAAAATCGTTAATAGCTTAATTTTGTATTTTGTACTCTTCTATAGAATTATTAGGCCGCATAAAGAAAAAGGAAGACATCCCGACTTAGGTGTTCAGCCCAGTATTTTTTATTCAGTATTTTTTTCTGAAAGTGTATGCTGTTGGCCCTGCGGCCTTTACAGCTCCATCGAAATACTCGTAAGTGAGGACTTACGAGCTATTGAGTGCAACGATTCTGCCGGGGGCGAGGCTGCACGATGCGCCTCTTCGCCGACTGCAGTCCCGAGGCACCCCGGCCCCTGCTTTGGGAGTGAAGCTCCTCTTGCTAGGGAGGGGGCTCGATGTGATTCAAGGGCCCCTCAGAAGGAGGTACGAACCTCGGCTTGAACCACTATCGCAATGTGGGAGACGGGTCGCAAAACTAAAAACGCCCCGTATCACGGGTACTGAACCTCGTGTACCTCGCGTTCGCCGGCGAACGCAGTGTGCCCTAGTGTCACTGCACTAGTACAGACTAGTGTAGTGTCTGAATGTGTGTGTGTGATAGCGTTAGATATACGGATTCCCTCTCCTGTGGAGGGGGTGAGTGGGATCGACTTATTCATGGAAGTGATCTCGTCGTCGGGATCAAGAAGAACGTGCTTGGGATGTCTCCTG
This sequence comes from Parnassius orleans, assembly GCA_029286625.1. Classification (NCBI taxonomy): domain Eukaryota; kingdom Metazoa; phylum Arthropoda; class Insecta; order Lepidoptera; family Papilionidae; genus Parnassius; species Parnassius orleans. The sequence goes on from JAGSMP010000168.1 coordinate 3,605,335, forward strand.
TGGTACAGTCTACCTGTGGACAGTATCCCTCTTTGGGGAGTACGATGCTCCGTGGTACGGAGCTTGTTCTGTATATGAAGAGTCGTCCGAAAAATTCGATATCGTAAATAGTGATTTTTATTTATAATTATATTTTTTGTTAATATCCTAGAGCGTAGTGATTTTACACTCTTTGTCTTAGAATAATAACATACATAGTTAGCAAAGTTAATATGAATTAACAATACTGAATAATTTAATATATTATGTCAAAACTTTGAAATAATAAATAAAAAGAGTTCTAATGCATACGAAGTGCAAGCTGTGCAGCACATGCGGGCAGAACTATTGAGAGGCGTCGCCTCTTGTTGATTGAACAAGTTCAGTGGAGTGAAAAAATCTTGAATTTTAAATTAGTTTAGCCCACAGAACACAATTACTCTCTACCGTGAGGTTTAGCCAGTTAATCAGTCAATCCCATTACTATAATAAGTCACGTGACTGTCAATTTTGTGCCCACAACAAGCATTAATCACACATGAATTTGTATCATACCAAGATAATGCAAAAGAAAACAAACAGGTTTTTTTTAATAGTATAATTGTCACCCACAAACAAGCACACAGTCCACCTGATACATTTATCCTCAATTAAGAATCGAAATGCAGATGCGTTGTCACGCGTGAGGACTAAGATGGAATGCCTCGTTTCCAGTAAAAAGGGTCTCCGGTTCTCTACACTCACCATACGAAACACAGCAGTATTAAGCTGCTATTTTACTGGATGCGGTCAAGTGGAAGGAGCTGGCACTGGGATGCCCCGGCCCAGAAATGAGAACAGTATTCCATGTGAGGCCGAATTTGCGCTTTATAAAGTTGCAAACGATGTGCCGGCATGAAATACTGTCTCGCTCTGCTGAGCACGCCAAGCTTTTTAGAGGCCAATTTGGCCTTCCCTTCCAAGTGACCACGAAACTGCACGCTATAAAAAAGACGCCGAGATTCCGATGCTAGCTGAAGCAGCAAGGGGAGTGCCTTAAAACTGAGGAGATACGACAAAGGGGTTCTTTTTAGCGGTAAACGCGCAAACTTGTGTCTTCTGGGGATTGAACTGTACTTAATTTAGTCGCCCCCAATCCGAGACTTTGTTCAGCAAAGACTTGACTTCAGACACAAGTTTGTCCCGGTACTCGGCGACGTTTTCTGAGAAATATTGGCACGGCCGGTATATAAGGCATCACCAGTGCTGTCGTCTGCATAGCAATGGATGTGTGCGTGCGCAGTAAAATCGGTTAAAATAATGTATTACCACACATTTAGAATTTAAAAGATAAAAAGGACATAATGTTTGAGATTTTTTTTTATTAATTTTTCTTCAGCATTATTTTATATATTGCCTATATTACTTATTCTGAACCTTCTCTGCAAATTTGGCCGGTTATTGCAAAGCAAAGCTGTATAGTGCACAGTCACTTTGAAACAAAGGCTCCGTGGCTGTCCTAAGAGACGACTATTGGAAACAGCGAGACCACATCGCTGAAACGTGGGTGATGGGACCGCAAGGCGAAAGGATGTTAGCAGTTTCGCAGCCGAACTTCACAGTTGGCAGTGAAGTCATAAAACAAATCCACCCCTGAAACCTGGAAAGCTGATGCCTTCTAGTGTTGTTTTACTTGGCCTATGGTCTTCGCATAGCGGAATCGGTTGTTCGTTGCACAGGTAAAGATGGAGACTATATAGGCATTTGTTAGGAGGAATACAGGATTTATCTTCGTGGAAGCACCAACAAGCAAACTTGATTTTCAGGTCACTGATTATTTTTTATAGAATGAAGCTGACAAACGAGCACACAGTTCACCTGATGGTAAGTGGATACTGTGGTCCATAGACATCTACATTAGTACTCAATAAAGATTCAAAATGCAGATGCGTTGTCGCCCTTGAGGACTAAGATGGAATGCCTCGTTTCCAGTAAAAAGGGTCTCCGGTTCTCAAGACTCACCATACGAAATACAGCAGCATTAAGCTGTTATTATACGCTGGTATTCTGTGCGTTCTGCATTAAGCTGTTATAATACGCAGGTGAAGTGCAAGCTGTGCAGCACATGCGGGCAGAACTATTGAGAGGCGTCGCCTCTTGTTGATTGAACAAGTTCAGTGGAGTGAAAAAATCTTGAAATTTAAATTAGTTTAGCCCACAGAACACAATTACTCTCTACCGTGAGGTTTAGCCAGTTAATCAGTCAATCCCATTACTATAATAAGCCACGTGACTGTCAATTTTGTGCCCACAACAATCCTTAATCACACATGAATTTTATCATACCAAGATAATGCAAAAGAAAACAAACAGGTTTTTTTTAATAGTATAATTGTCACCCACAAACAAGCACACAGTCCACCTGATACATTTATCCTCAATTAAGAATCAAAATGCAGATGCGTTGTCACGCGTGAGGACTAAGATGGAATGCCTCGTTTCCAGTAAAAAGGGTCTCCGGTTCTCTTCATACGAAACACAGCAGAATTAAGCTACTATTATACGAGTTGGTATTCTGTGCCAGCATGGTCCCATTCCGGTCGAGCTGACCCATTCATGCTACAACCATAACATAGCTGCAGCGTGGCTCTACCACGTAAAATATATTACTGTTCCCAACAGGATCAAAATTAGTCTCTGATCTAGTTATTCTAGTTAGCATGCGCAAAATTAGTTAAGTCAAGAAAAACCTACTTTTTTCTTAAATCGATCGACAATAAACATTTTATATAATACTAGTTAGCTTTTCGCCCCACGGTGTTATCCGCGTCCAAGTTTTAAAACGTCCAGACAGTCATCACCCACGCTTCAGAACACTATGAGATCACATAATACGGGGAGTTCAAACTATCACATGGAAGCTTTTTCAACTTTCGTAATGTTAACGATTGCAGTTTTTAACGATAGAAGTTAAACTAAGGCCTTTGATAATCAACTAAGGATTACAAATTTTTAAAATTATAAATGTGATTATTTAATAATAATCATTAAAAAAATCATCATACAAATACGAAATCACCTCGTAAAATAAAAAGTGTCGTACAAACTGTAACACACTATATCACCCTCTAATGCCTTGAATTTTACAAAATCGCAGTGATTTGGGCTGTGCATCGTAATTAAATATTTTTCATACAAACTTTGAACTGTCGCTTAATTAAAATGGTTAAATGGTTAATAAAAATGGATAGTTTATTTTTTAAAGTCAATAGTATTTGCATCAATTTTTAAATAAAAAAATATTATATTTTCTTCATACAAATTTAAACACCTTCCTTGACCCCCCATCTTGCGGGATTGTTTTGAAAAATCGCAAAATCCGTATTCATTTATTTTATTTAAAGAATTCTTTCAGCAACTTTTGAGTCAATTAGCCCGTAAAATAAATAGTTTCATACAAATACAATTTGTCATACATTCTATTTCATCTTCTTAAGGGTTGAATTTTCCAAAATACTAAGGAAGCTATTGTCCCAATTTCCCTAATTGTAATAATGAACTAATTTTAATAAATGATTTGTTATACAAACTTTGCACCCTTGTTTTAAAACCTCAAGGGTAAATTTTGAAAAAATAAAAAAAGGGTACTTTATTATTTTTAATCCAGAGTATTTGCCCTAGTTTATGAATAAAAAAGACCGTTTATTATTTTATTTTTTCTCCATTCAAATTTGAACAGCCTGTAGCCCCCAATCTAAGAGGTTGTTTTGAAAAATCAGTAATTGAAAATCGTAATTGGAAAAATCAATATTCAGTTATTTTATTTAGAGAGTACCTTGAATAAGTTTCGATTTAATCCTTTCGTAAAATTAAAAGTTTCATACAAACTGTAATACCCTCTTAGGGTTTAAATTTTCAAAAATCTTTTCTTAGTGGATGCCTACGTTATAAAAGGCAGATTCTACGTCAAGTGGTTTGGGCCGTGCGTTGATATATGAGTCAGTCACTCAGGACATCCTCTTCTATATATGTATATAGATAGATGAAACACTTTTATTTTTACTAAATCTCGTGGTCAAAAGTGATTCAACTACCAGTCTTGATCATAATTACTTTTAAGCAATATATTTCAGACAAAATCTCTTAGCATCTGCTAGCAGTATAAAGAATCGCGCAGGCGACAAAGAGGGATCAGTCGATAATTCTATTATTCTCACCGTTGTTACTATGCCCGTTGGGGTATTCTACTTGTGTAGGCAAGGAAGATCGTGTTGCTGAGAGGCTGGACCTGTGTTACATTGAGATGGATAGTGTTACTGTTGGTTTGCATACTTTGGTGTTATCATGTAATTGGGTCCTTCACGTTACACCAGTGTGTGACGGGAACACGTTGCGGTTGGTCGAACTGTATTGCTCTATGCTGAGTGTATGGTGCAGTGCGCTGTTTTGTTGCTGATAATGATCGGTTGCGTAAGCGGTAGAGCAAGTTGAGCATCGGCTCTCACACCTTTGTTATTTTTGGCAAATGGCCAAAAATAACAAAGGTGTGAGAGGTTTCTGATAGTAGGAAGGTTTGTTACCGAATAGTTTTCTTTTATTTAAATAATTTTGAGAATAATTTCTAACATAAGACGTGGAATAATATCTTAGAATATTTTATAACTAATGCAATATTACTTATTTTTAATTTTAATTACAAAATACAAAGCAAGAAGTGAGAAGTGAAGAAGTGAGAAGAAATGAGAGTTCAAAAGTGTACGCTTATGTCAAACGAGGAAGATTATTCAAGCAGATTGTAATTTTGCTTTTAATTTTCACGAAAACAATTAGTTTCTTTTTATATGTAAGTTAATAAAACAGATCTTTTGAACAGGCGACAGGCGCTGCCGTGGCTGCAGATATACGTGATTCTACCGATATATGGCGAAGTTGAAACAACACGTAGTCTTACAGTGCAATGGTGCATAATATGCTCTCTTTATATTAGAAAAAGTCCTTGTCCCGGTAGGCGAGTATGCGTAAACATTTCCCGGTGAAAAAAGTGACTGTCTTTTCCTGTATGTTTATTTTAAACCGATAAAAGTCTTTAAAGTTCCTCGTATCTAGATACAAATTATAAACGTCTTTTAATCTTCTTCTCTATATATAAAAATCAATTGCTGTCCGTTAGTCTCGCTAAAACTCAAAAACGGCTCGACCGATTTTGATGAAATTTTTTAAGTGTTTTTGAATGGGTCTCTAGAGATGATTAAGATTCACATTTGGACCCGGTAGGTGGCGCTATTGTCGAGATCCAGAAATCACCTGTGAAGCCGGTGAGGATCGCTAGTTACTGATAAAGGCCTTTATACTCTCAGAATAAATTAATCAGCTTCATCATCACCAATCCAAAATATATTACGTTTTCAAAATTCGTATGTATGCGAGGTGTTATGCACGTCTGTAAACATTTTATTATAGTCTTCATGAAATGCAGTAACCATTCAACATCAGGTGAACCGTTAGCTTGTTTTTTAATATTGTGTTAATAAAGCATAATAAATCGCCTAACATATTCGCATATTCACAGAAATAACACGTATCCAGATAAACTTAATTAGTAAAATACTATCTAAATACACTCTAACTGCTTAGTTGGTCTAGTGTTCGTCATGACTGTTGACTGTTGATCATGAGGTCTCAAGTTCGAATCGAGGGTTGGGCCGGAATAAGTTAATTGATATTTCTGTCAAGAAATTAACAGTAGTAGCCCGGAGTCAGAAAGTGTCTCTCTCCTTCCGAATACGTCAATCCGTCCGGCAATCCTTCGAATTGCCGTCCCGTCGGGCTATAAGAGTAAAGTAATAAAGAGTGCACTGTGTTTGCGCACACAGTCGTACACTATAATTTTATCGTGCGCAGATTGCTAGTCTCCATAAAGACTGACCGCCGTGACCGAAATTTAATCTGGAGATCATTATCATAATACTAAATTTCATCAAATCGTTAAGGCCGTTTCCGAGAAACCAAATATATACATATACAAGAATTGCTAGTTTAAAGTATTGAGAAATATAAGCAAGACCCTTAAAACTTAATCTATAGCCTCAGTGGAGTGTTCGACGTTTGCAATACATTCTGAGCTCACGCAGAACGCTCTCCAGTTAGGTCCTTACCCTTACAGTTGTTTGTAAGTTTCAGTTTAGGAGACTCATAACTATGGACTGCAAATACAGTACATAAAAGGCATCTTATTTTATTTATTTTCTTTATAAAAGATAATAAACAAAACGGAAAAAATCTCACTTCAAAATCTTAACACGTAATATTTATTATCATAAATGCAATGACTTTTTTAAAGTAATGCCTTATTAACTAATATCTATCGCTCGTTCAATCGTATCAATCGTTTATTTTTTTAAACTGTGTCTGTTAAATTACAAATTAATCACCAGTCAATTTATTACCAAAATCGTTTTTAAGAAACCTTTAAATTAAGAACTTAAGACTGATAAGCGATCAGAGAAGGGTTCATGAAAAAAAAGATAAGATGATTGATTGGATTTTGAATACCTTCTTGATGTTACATTTTCTAAGATTACAATGAAGACAGATGCCATTATTGATTGCCGATTTTAAAATATTACTGGATATCGGAACATCTGCTATTTCATGGATCTTTAAACAAAAATACGTTTTGGATTTACTTTACATGTACTCGAATATCGCAAAATAAGTCGTGTGTTGGGCTCATAGACTTTCATGTAAGAAATTGGTCGGTTGCTCCACAGTTTTCTGAACGATGTTATCCGAAGGGCATTTGTCTTTATAAATTTTTCATCGGTTTTAGAGCCATGTGGAATTTAGAGACGATGGCAAGAGACCCGACTTTATGACTTTGGTCGCTTTCAGAGAGGCAGTCCTAGTGTGGGATGCAACGTGCGTAGACTTTTGGCGTCCTCTGATCTCAGGGATACTTTGTTTAGAGCCGTGGCTATATCAGAGACGTCTGAACTAAGTGATTTTTTTTATTATTTTCTTAATACCTTTTTTTTTAAAACGTTACCCCCACACTAGGATTTTCTCCTGTATCGTGGAGGCAGTTTACAAACACAAATTGCACAAGGACAAACATCCTTGTTTGATTGGTAATAATATGAATCTCTAAGAGATGACTACATATTTGTGCTATTTGCTGTCGAGCCTGTCGGTATAGCTATTCAGCGAGAAAACGCATCCAGCGTTCTTGGTTCTATATCGCAGGGATTATAAGCCTTTTTTTATATTATTACTGGGCTATCCTCCGCTCATGGTCGCTCATAAATGTTTGAATTTCGAATGTTATATTTTTTTAAACATAAGAAAGTCATATATTGCTTAAAATAATTTTGGCTGGAACTAGCCTGTCAATTGTTTTTAACACAGGTTGAAGCTCATCATACGTAGCAAAAATGCAATTAACGCGAAAAAAAAGAAAAATTTTTAGGGCAAATTTTTGCAGACTTCTGTGTATACTGCTAGACGAGCTCTGCGGCCTTAATACATTACGCACTAAGTTACGGTCAATTCTCTGTAGCTCCTAGTCGACTGCGAGCGGGCGAGAAGACTAGTTCTTTGTTTTGCAAACCGGGAACATTGGTTTAGATGATCTAACACTGATTTCGTTTAATGTGACAAAGTAAACGCGACATTATTTATGTGCGCTCTTTGTCAACGTAATTTTAAGTTTATTTCAGATAAGTATGTAACTTTTTTGTATTTGCCAAATAGCAGTAACTGTAGTAAATGGAAATACAACTGCGTGGCATGTTTACCGTTTTTTTTTATAAGATAGGGAGACAAACGAGCACACAGTGCACCTGATGGTAAGTGGTTGCTGTGGCCCATAGACATCTACATCTATCCTCATTTGCGAATCAAAATGCAGATGCGTTGTCAACTGTGAGGACTAAGATGGAATGCCTCTTTTCCAGTAAAAAGGATCTCCGGTTCTCTACATTCACCATACGAAACACAGCAGTGTTAAGCTGCTATTTTAGGCAGGTATTCTGTGAGAACGTGGTCCTTCCCCGGTCGAGCCGACCCATTCGTGCTACAACTATACTACTAATGTAGCTGCAGCATGGCTCTACCACGTATACCAGCTATACGCTCGCGCTATTCACATTTTTGTTCTGAACTGCCGGTCTAGTAGCGTACGAAGTCTTTGTAATAGTATGAACACGGACGTTAAAAACTTGAGGCAGGCAAGAAGCGTGAGCAAAAAAATTACTGCGTTTTTATTCCCACCTAGATGGGTCTTATCGGCAAAATCCGACTTGATGAGCAAAAGACAGTTAATGCTGAGTGGTATACCAACATTTGCTTGCCTAGTGTCTTTAAAGAAGTTATGAAAAAACAACTAAGAAGTTGCATTCGATTATAAACATAACATAAACACTCACGCCTGTCTCCCAGAGGGGTAGGCAGAGACTACGGACTTCCATTTGGCACGATCCTGGCACACCTCTCTCGCCTCCTTTACATCCATATATCTACGCACACACGCTCGTCGGTTAAGGGTACTCCTAATCTGGCCCATTTTCAATATATCGCCAATTTGGTCGATAAACCTTCGTCTAGGGCGTCCCTTTCCGACCCCGCCGTTCACTTCTGCAGCATAAATTTGCTTTGTCACACTTTCTTCGTTCATTCTTTCTACATGACCAAACCATCGAAGCATTCCTTTCTTAATCCTGGTCACAACGTCATCTTGTAAACCGCACTTTTCTCTTATCACACTATTTCTCACCCTGTCATTCAGATTTAGCCCTAGCATACTCCTTAATGACCGCATTCGATTATCTTTTATATTAAATACTGATAATAAATTTGAATATAATAATACAGTTGAAAGAAGTAAAATCAAATTAAAATCCCTAATACTATGTATTTCGTTTGCTAAAAATGTATAATATGTATGTTATGCAATGTTAAATATATATAGGAAAACGTACACTCTTTCGTGGAATGCATTTGTGTTATTAATGATCTGGTCGAATTGTTTGCCGCTGGGTATCCGCAACTGCGTTTTTTCATTATTATAATATTTTGTAACCTAAAATTCGAATATAAAAAAGACATTGACTTATAATCGGTAAAGAATTACACAATCGGACTGTAGTTCTTGTTAGAATAGTAACACGAATTATATTACTAACGTTAATTATAGTCCGTACTATCCCTACCCTAGATCACGGACCTAACTCTGACACCTCAGCAATATATAGGTAGTGAAGTGTTTTATTAAATATTGTATGTCCATCACTGTACTTCCAATAAATACTTTGTTATTAACTGATACACCCATTTGCCCCAAATTTTGTTAAAGCGAAGCTACTAGTATTATTAGCAAAAATTGCTACTAGGCTCTTAATTATTCGGTGTCATTTTAACAGCGTAACGTAGCTTTAAGCAACAAGGACTTGATATTCACAGTTAAATATTCAAATAATCCAAATTACAACGTCTGAATTGTCCGCAAGTTGTACGTTCTAAACGGCTGTGTTTGGTGTAATTTGGAGCAGGAATAATTATAGAAATGAATTATTCAATATCGAATATAATTCTCATCGTCTCGTGAAATGTAAATGTAATAAAACAACATTCGGTTAAGCTAAGTCATCATTTCGATCTTTTTGCACATCTAATTATAGTAAAAAGTATAATTTAAATACAAATGTGGGACATCTCCGCTTAGTGATATCCACGGAAGCTGAGTGGAGACGAAATGTGTGAGTAACTAAATTCTATTGGTTGTTTAAAACACGTCTCCTCTCCTCTCGTCTCGTTTCAGCATTGGTGGAGTCCCCAATATATCTCGACGTATAATATGACAATGCCTGTCGCGACGAAAAAGTATGGCAGAGGACTTCTGAAATTATATTACTTTATTGAAAGGAACTCTTTTCATATTCCTGCACAGACTAATACTAGTTTCTCTATTTTCACAATACGCGAGCAACCCGAGTTTTATCCCCGCCGGCACCAATGAAATTGTTAATAGCAATTTTAAGTGCTGATTTACGACGTGCTCGGCGGTGAAAGAAAGCATCGTGAGGAAACCTGCATGTGTGAGAAATAAAAAATAGTATTTCTAAAACCCTCTCAGAAATGAGAGGAAGCGTGTGCCCAGCAGTGGGACGTATATAGGCTGTAACTTTACTTTACTTTACTTCCTCTTCTGCCTCTTCTGCATCCCATACGCTCGCAGCAGTCGTGTTGTGTTCTGTTTCTTCTTCTGTGAATACGTGATAGTTCAGAAGGAGGCTGCTGGGACAATCCCGCTCGGAGACGACGTCGTCAAGACATTCGTTCTTAAAGATTGTGTACAGCTACCAGGGCATCTGAGGTTGCGGGTACTCAAGGTGGGGGTCCCCGAACGCATCGCAACGTAACCCCCGTGAATAGAGAATAAATGGGTCCCGGTTACGTTCCGAACGAAGATCTCGAGACCCATCGAATACGCTGATGGTGATCACGTAGAAGTCCAGCATAAACTTTAATTACCCCACGATAATTCTTCTTCGATATTTTTTTATAAAGAAAGGGTGACCAAGAAGCACTCAGTCCACTCGATAGTAAGCGGATGCTGTAGCTATGGGTCACAGCATCCACATCCATCCTCGACTAAGAATCAAAATGCAGGTGTGTGGCCACCCCTGAGGACAAAACCTGAAGAATGATACCTCTCTACCAGTAAAAAGGGTCTCCTGTTCTCGTCACTAAAATACAAAATACAGGAGGGTTATACTGCTATTTTATGTTTATATTCTGTGCTTTGGTCTTTCCGTGATTGAGCCGACCCATTCGTCCAGCAGCAATTATACATTGCAATGTGCTTCACTTTTTTTATAGGGTAAGGGTTACAAGCGAGCATACAGTCCACCTGATGGTAAGTGGATGCTGTGGCCCATAGACATCTACATCTATCGTCGTTTGCGAATCAAAATGCAGATGCGTTGTCAGCCGTAAGGACTAAGATGGAATGCCTCTTTTCCAGTAAAAAGGGTCTCCTGTTCTCTACACTCACCATACGAAACACAACAGCATTAAGCTGCTCTTTTACGCTGGTATTCTGTGAGAGCGTGGTCCTTCCCCGGTCGAGCCGACCCATTCGTGTTATAACTATACAATTAATATAGCTGCAGCATGGCTCAACCACGTTTTATACGTGGTAGAGCCAGTAGAGTACTGTATAACATAATAAATTATAGTTTGAATTTAAGGGCGAGTAGCATAACTTTTTGATTTACTTTAGTACTTTTGTTTATTTTCAAATTGCATAGAGACTTCTATATTACAATCATATTTATATTTTATACTGCGCTGAGCTGAAATATAAAATAAACTTCAATGCAAAAGTACATTTTCAACCGACTTCAAAAAGGAGGAGGCTTACAATTCGTCGGAATGTTTTTTTTTTTTATGTATGTTCACCGATTACTCAAAGACGCCTGAACTGATTTGGAATTTTTTTTTGTTTCAAAGGGTATACTTTCCAGGTGGTCCCATTTAAGTTTTATCGAAATCGGTCGAGCGGTTTTAAAAAAATCAACAATAAATTATTTGATTTATATTGAAGTCGGATGTACTATTTTTTTTAATTTACCACTTGTAGTAAACATATTTAGGCTGCTGCTACTGAAACACAGCAGTATTAAGCGGGTATTCCGTGAGAGCGTGGTCCTCCCCCGGTCGAGCCAACCCATTCGTGCTACACCCACAATATAGCTGTAGCATGGCTCTCGTAGTAGACTACGTAAATATTGATCTAATCTTACCTAAATAAATTTTTAAGAACGTGATGCAAACCTTTCTTAGTATTGAAAATAAACACGTTAAATAGGTGGTTGACTGTAAGGTTGAAATGTCAATATGTATTAAATTCGTATGATAAAGTTAAATTTATTATAAGGTTAGTAACACAATATTTTATCATGTAATATAGATTTAAATCAAACATGATAAAATAGAGTAGCTTATTTGACTACGTGTATGTTGGTAGTGATTTCGGTATCAAAATATCAGATAATTTGCGTAAAGCAAATTATGCCGTTTGAATCATTACTTCGCATGAATAATTACGTATCAGTAGTCTTTAAAGTAAACAGTTATTAAGTGGAATGCTGGCTGTTACAAAATTAATATGAAGCAAATATTTCATTGAATCCACAGTAAAACAGTCGTTGATATTAATTCGAGATTAATTACGTTAACCAAACCTGAAAATTGTTAGAAAGAAACAGTGTACCTCTGTGCTGTGTTAAGGAATTGAATAGAATCAGTTCATCACAATATTTTAATTCGTAAATATCTTAAAAGTCATTTACACAATATACAGGAGATGGCCCACTTAACGGGTTCCCACCTTATCGTGGCGGGGAGGCTTAGTAGCCACAACCTTTTGGTCACCCATATTGAACTAAGAGGAACCCAAATAGCAGAGCCGAGGTAAAAGATCGGCCCGAGGTGGCCGCTCCCAATAGGCTTGTTGGCAAAATATACCAAAGTAAATCGAACTTTCGTATTAAAATATGTATAATAAATGCATTTTTTATTTATTTATTTCACTATATTGTATGTTTAAGTATCATTTTCTTTTTAATATTTATACTGCCCAACCAGATGAGAAAACTTTGTAAATACAAGGGGTATTTATAAAGTTTTCTCAATATATAATACTAAATAATATGCTAACATATTAATTGACTTTATGACAAAAACTTTGAAAGTCTCAGATTAAGAAGGGAATGCTGCGGTTACGAGTAAATAAAAAATGGCGGAAAGAATAAATGAGGAAAGTGTGACGTAGCAAATGTATGCTGCAGAAGTAAGTGGTAGAGTCTTCAAGGGACGCCCTAGACTAGACGGTTTTCAAGCATATTGGCAATGATGGGCCAAAATTAAGAGTACGCTTAACCGATGAACATGTTTGCGTCGATATATGGATGTGAAAGAAGCGAGAGATTTGGTCAGGTTAGTAACAAATAGAAGTCCATACTCTCTGTCTTCACCTTCACAGAGTTCATGTATAAAAAGAATTTTTACAAAAGTAATCTTCAAACCGTTTCCCGAATTTCTGCTCCAGTTACCTCTTGGTTATTATTAACATTAAAATAGTGAGAGGACAGAGGGAAACGTTTAGAGAGCGCTTACGTTCTAGCATTGACGTGTTTCCGCTTGTTACATTAATTGCCGAAAAATAAGGTATTATTAATTCTTTCTATTTATTTTTTTCACTTTGCTGACGATTTGCAGTAATACATAAAAATTAATATAATTTCTATAACATTGACAAACGAACATACAATTACAATAACAAAGCCTACCGATGCGTTATCGCTCATGACGATGATTGACTAGCTCATAATGAAAATGTAATAGCTCTCCTTCAAACTGGAAAATCAGACGGAGCGTACTGCTGCGCCAGAAATGTTAGAGGTTGGATTAGGGACACACTACGAGTACAATTCAAATTTTAATCATGTTTTTGAAGTGAAACATCTTTATCGACATAGTGGAGAAATTTTGTACAGTATTAAAAAAAACTCACGTTTTCTTGTAACGTTTCACGACCGGAGCTGCGAGTAATATTTTTTTTAAATACTAGCATTGCTATTAACTTTACTAATATTCCCTTTAACCACTTCTGGTAAGCTTAAAATGCTTGCGTTAGGAGTGGTTCATTACAGTAGTCGAATTTCGAATTCGAACCCACGACCTTTTGAGTTCGTGGTCCGCACCCTGCCATTACTGTTGCTTATTAGACATAAAAATAAAATAAAAGTAGAATGATTTACATGCCCATTTTTTTTTAAATTATTCATTCCTTACAACCAATCAAAAGTCCACTGCTGAACACAGGCCTTCCCTTTGGATTGCCTCACAGGGAGAATTTTGCCATAGTTGCCATGCTTGACAGGTAAGTTGGCAATAATTGGTTTTTATTATTTTCAGTCGTTATTATGACGAAGCTACTCATCTCCTTTTACAGTTTCTCTCCGTTGACTTTTACGACAGCTCCGGGATGATATGAAGTAGTAGATTCTTTTACGCCGCCACTACACAGCGATCGTATTTAGATAAATAAAAATTACTCTGTTATAGGCTTCAAGAATGTTTGAATGAAATATTTGAGGAGTTTTGTAATGGGTAAACAATAATAATAATAGTAATATATAATTTTACTCTAATTATTAATATTTTAAAACAGTTAGGAACGCTCAATTTAATATTCTATTCAATATATATCAATTTAATATTCTATTCAATATATATAATCTGTGGTACGGTAGTATGGTCCTTTGTTTCTGGCCGTATGTAAAATCTCAAAGTTATTCAGCGTGCGATGGAAAGGGCTGGAAATTTCTCTGCTGGATACGTTACGAAGATATCCGTATAAGAACAAGAGTAACTGACATAAACCAGCGGATCCGTAAGCTGAAGTGGCAATGGGTCGACCCTATAGCTCTAAGAACGGAAAAACCGATGGGGAAACAGGTTCTCGAGTGGCAACCTTGTACTGACAAGCGCAATGGTTTGGGCAACCCTCCACTACATGGAGTGATGACCTGATGAAACACGTTGTACCCGTGTGGTCAAAGAATGGGATTGAACATGGCGTCTCCTCTATTCACCTCTCGCTCCCACACTATCGCTATCTATACTCACAACCGCTGGTAAAGATTGCAAAAAACTACATTGCGATGTGCGTTTTTTGTACGTTCTATAATTTCAGTCCAATTTGTCAATGCCATAAACTACAAAAAAAATTTAGTCCGGTTTCGCTAATTCGTAAGCTACGACACGTTCTGAGTTTTATTCATAATTATTGTCGATTTTGTTCATTAATATTTTTGTATAACTATTGAGACATGAGTAACCATTTTTAAAATTTTCTTTTGTTGATCTGTCCGAGCTAATCTTCGGAATGGCTGAACCGATTGTAATAAAAATTCACAAACAAATAGAGGGTAATATAGAGGAGCGATACCAGGACTGATATAGACTAAATTTTATTCGAAAAATTTAGAGAATTTATTAAAATAATAAGTAGACCCTTATTTTTGATATATTTTACTCACTATAGATGTAAAAAATATATTGTGTTTGAATATATTTTGTCATGCTCTCAATAAGTTAAAATGTAACAATAGAAATAATTATTTTAACAATTGCCTTTACAAAAAAGCCAAATGGATAAAACAATCTCTATACATAGTATAAAACAAAGTCGCTTCCCGCCGCCTGTACGCTTAGATCTTTTAAACTACGCAACGGATTTTCATGCGGTTTTCATCAATAGATGGAATGATTTAATAGAAAAGTTTATGTGTATAACACATGTATGTTATATATTACATAATTCTTCTGTCCGTGTGTATGTGACTGAACTCGTCCTAAACAGCTGGACCGATTTTGATGAAATTTTGTGTGTGTGATTAAATTGATTAGAGAATGGTTTAGATTCACAATTGGACCCGGTAGGTGGCTTTGTTTTCCAGAGAATTGTGATTTGAGATCCAGAAATCAACCGTGGGAAGCCGGTGCAGATCGCTAGTGATTATATAAGATATATATAAATCGACAGAAAAATTAACTACGCTACTAATTAAATTAAATTAGTTACATGTACATGTAATTTTTTATTAACAGCTGGACTGTCACAAGCTTGACATAGGTCTTTCCCAAAGAAACTAATTAGCCCAATCTTTTTTTTACACATCTATCTAATTGCTGCCGTTCGCGTTGCGCAAATCGTCACTCCAACCATGGGTTAAATTACGCTTACCCTATCGCACTTCTTATGCCAAAAATTAGAGATGGGCCGACTATGGTATTTGCCGACTAGCCGACTAGCCGACTAATCGGTTTTCAAATTGCCGATCAGTCAGCCGACTAGTCGGCGATGCCGATCATTTTAGTACTAGCCTTTCGGAAGTATTCGGGCTATGTTGTCATCACTCGGCACCCTCGCGAATGCGTAGTGCGTACAAGCCATCGTGCGGCCACGCCGAGCGCGTTGTGACTTCTGTTGTGATGTGAGCTGTGACGTGTTTTGTTTACTTTTTATTCGTTTTGTGTATATTGCCATTGTCGCCTAGTTAATCCGCTCGTGTCAGATTGCCATTCTATCGGACTTTGAGAGTGAGGAAATAGATAGTGCACCTATATTGCATGCCGTGAGCGCTAAGCGCGCAAGTATGTTCTACTAGGGCCTAAAAATTAAGATTCCAACGTTTTGTCGCATGACATTGTATCATGCAATCATATTGTACATATAAGTGATATAAAAAGCACATTTTCAGAGAGATAAATGATTGTTGAACTTATTAATATTTTTTTTTAAATTGATTAATTGCTATTTTTACATAAAAAAGGGGTTTTAGTGGCTTATGGTGTGGATTTATCAAGTCCGCATGGCTTCGTAAACACGATAACTTTTGAAAATATCAATTG